>CM071943.1:7585000-8247500 GCA_036784905.1 Acrossocheilus fasciatus
TAGCTGCTGTGAATGGATCAGTTGACCTCAAGAACCAGATCAGTGAACCATTTTCATCTTGGAAAGCAGTAGCCTACACTATGGCAGGGTAAACTTCTACAGAGGTAATTGGGAGACCATAACAAATATAATTTTCCCATTTGCTCCAACAGCAAAAGAAAAAAATCCGCTATTGCCTTTCCGTGGCTCTCTAAAAGGGGGAAATACAGAAAGATTGATTTCAGCGGTCAGACGATAGAAAGATTTACAGTCATTACCTCAGCAGCTGTATTATTGAAACCCACTCCAAGCAGTGTTAAATCTTTCTTTTATATATAACACAGAGAATAATGTTATAAATGTACGTTCAATTTAAAATAATGATTTAAAAAAAAAAACTGCTAAATTTGCGATGTTAATTGTTGCGAAAACGCGTCATCATGGTCTATCAAAAGGGTCATTTTGTGAATGACTCACTCAGACCGGTTTTGTGAACCGGAACTACCGATTCATTCCCGTTTTCGACTCAAACGAATGAATCGTTGACGAATCTTTTGCTGCTTCGCTCGTGAAAGCGCTTGAAATCGTTTTGTGTAGGCTACTCCGCGGAAGAACGGATGGACATGTTGGTGAGTAAATAATGATTATTTAGGTGAACCACAAAGATAGATGCATTTTTTTCTCGTTAACTGAGAAAGAACGCCACCCAAATCGCATGACGCCGAATAAGACAATGTAAAAATATTTTTTCGTGATTTTAACCAATGGTTTGAATGATTTTACACGTTTTTGGACGCTTTAAACACGTGTATCGTATTTTTGATGTTAATTTGTTGACGACAGTTTTTAGTTTGCAAATTAATTAATTATATAACAAAGTAGCTATAGCCTAGCTGCAATGATCAAACTTAAAACTGGCGACAGGATTCATATTGAAACTTATGGCTGACCACTATTGATTAGCCTAAGTAACGTGACAGGACAGGAAGAAAACTATCAGCAATACTAATAAATTAATTAATATTCATTTATTCTTTTTCATAATTATTCAGTCTTCTCTACATAGTGACGTCTCTACCCGTCACAGTTCTCCACATTCAGTCTGAGCTACACAGCTTTTGTCCCAAAGAGCAGAAGGGGTGTCCAACAAGGAATAAATGCCTTAGCTTTATAAGTTTAGGCCCCAAGGTGTCTGTTACTTCTTGCACTTTAGCCTTTTTCCTCCATGGCATTGCATCTTATTGGCTGAGAATGAGGTAAAGAGTGAATTTTAACCCACTGAAATACAAATAGCTTTAATGTACCGCCCTTTTATTCTATAATGCCAGCCGTGCGTCTATGGGTGTGATGCATGGTCTCTCTGGAGACACATTACACGGCTAATGGTCTGAGCGTGCTTCATTACTGCTTTAATCCAACATAGTGAGATCATTTCAAAACACACACACATAGACCCTTTTTATATCTTTGACACATTTGTTCTCTTTCTCGATCACTAATTTCACTTCTCTCTCTCTCTCTCTATTTTTTTTGTTTTGTTTTTTTGTGGAAACATACATGCAAATATCATAGATTTGTAAATAAATCGTTTTGGATGCCTCTCTCTCTGTAAAGGCTTACTGTCGCTACACATTTCTAAAGCCACCCTTCAGCGGACGAACCCTGCTACCGCCACCTTTTTATCTCTCCCTCTCTCTCTTTTCTTCCTCTCTGTAAATGCCATCTGAGAAGAGAACATTCTGACAGGCTGACCTTGAGTCAGCGCCCATAACTCAACAGGTACTTACAGTATGAAACAGATTGCTTTTATATGGGCCTGTAAAACAGATCCATGTATCTGTCTGTTCACTATGACTCATAAACACCAGTCAATCATATACCTATCTATTTGTGTGCATTCTGTCTCTCACAACAATTTTAATTGGAAATCTACCCCATATAAATATACCATGTATAAAAGCAAAAAGTTTTACAAAAAAATAACTTTAGCTTCGTTCTGGTATGGAATGCCCACTTTTCATGAGCCAGTCAATTCCTGATGGACAAAATAGTCATGTCCCACATTTTTCTTATTGAATATTTCGGAGATGATCACATTCAACTAGGGCTGCAAGATGTATGTGTACAGTTTTTCTGCATTTTGGTTCACTGTAAAGTCTCTCTGAGACCCTGAAACACTGTATCATGAGCTGCATATGTGGAAGTGCCACTTTTCACTTCACAGTTTGATTTGCAAGCTTTAAAGGGTTAGTTCACCCAAAAATGAAAATTAGTCCATGTTTTACTCACCCTCAAGGCATCCTACTGTAGGTGTATATCACTTTCTTCATTCAGACGAATCCAATCGGAGTTATATTAAAAAAATTTCCTTGCTTTTCTAAGCTTTATAATGCATGGGGAGGTGTTTTTGTTCAACAGTACAAAAGTAGTCAAATAAAGTGCATCCATCCATATTAAAACATGCCTCACACGGCTCCAGGGGGTGAATAAAGGCCTCCTGTAGTGAATCGATGCGTTTTTGTAAGAAAAATATCCATATTTAAAACATAATAAACACCTTTCTTTTAATTCTGCTAACTGTCGTAGGCGGAAGCCGTTCTGGCAGATGACGTAGCGCAAAACAAAACAAAACAAAACAAAACAAAACAAAACAAAACAAAACAAAACGCTGGTCACGAATTAGAAGTACAAAATGAGGATTTGTAAAGAAAAATGTTGGAGGATTTCGATATAAGCCAAAAGGAGACTGTTTTTTTTCTTCGGTAAAGTAAGGAAACTTTGCTTCCTTTGCTCCTGTAAACAAATGTTGGTTTTCTCACTCACACATGCATGCGCTACGCCTATGTCTGGTAGCATCCACCATCTTTCATGAACGCATGTATGACAGTTAGCGGAAGTTACACAAAACAGTTTATATTGTTTTAAATATGGATTTTTTTTCTTTGTTTTTACAAAAACGCTTCGTTTTTGTACAGGAGGCCTTTATTCACCCCCTGGAGCCGTGTGAAGCATGTTTTAATATGGATGGATGCACTTTATTTACTTTTGGACTGTTGAACAAAAACACCCGCCCACTGCCATTATAAAGCTTGTAAGAACAAGGATAATTTTTTTATATAACTCCGACTGGATTTGTCTGAAAGAAGAAAGTCATATACACCTAGCATGCCTTGAGGGTGAGTAAATCACTGGCTAATTTTCATTTCTGTGTGAACCTTTTAATGTTTGAAAATTGAATTAGGATGAAAAAAGTAGTATTAGAATTATACAATTGTACTACATTTTTTTTAAATACTTGATTTTTTTATTTTACAGCAATAGTATTCATAGTTCTCATTCACATGAGTGGTGCGGAGACCTGGAGGGCAAAACATCCATAGAACTGTATGAAGAGTTCAGATGCAAAAGCCTCTAAGTGCTGTCTGAAATTTTCTCCTAAAATTATTATTTTTCTCATGCTATTTTTATGTTCAGTTATTTCACTTTATGCCATGGTCTGTCTGAATACTCAATTCTGATTGGCTGGCAGGTGTTGATTAAATTCGTTGAACTGCACAGGTAGTTCCAGGTCAGTTTAATCACGTTCTATATTAATGCGCTTCCTATAAACATTGGTAACCATAGTAACATACAGTTACAGTTGAATAGTAATACAGACAAAAATAACCGTCATTTTTATCGTTCCGGTCAAATATTGCAGCGGAAATATTATTAACATCTTTAATATGTGAATGCTGGCAAATGACTGTTGCATAAACGGGATAATCAATGGCTAGCTGTGCATTAAACGATTTGATTGCACTTCGCGGAGGCAGTCGGGTGGTTCTTCGCCTCCATGTCGTGCATTCAGATCGTTTAATGCACAGCTAGCCGTTGATTATCCCTTACTTAATGGCAATGAAAAGAATCTATTCATTGCCGTTTAAGTGAAATTACTGAACCTACACATAGGACCCTGATTAAAAAAAAAAAGCTTATTTTAGAAAATTTCAAACGGCAGAGGCTTTTGCATCTGAACTTTTCATATATACAGTATATACTATATATGTACTGCAAATGTATAGTATATACAAGCAAGCAGATGAGCCCAGTATATGAATGAACACATTGTCTTAATGCATTAAGCCAGCGTTTTCTTTATAATGGTTTTCTATGGGAAAACATGAAATTTGGTGTGCTGCGTTCATATTCTGGGTTTATCCATCTTATTTTGCAATGCAGAAGATATTTTCTTTGCATCAGTCTTCTGATTCATTAACTGCTATATGTAAGTAACTAGAATAACAAAGTGGAGTAAACAGTGCAGTAAAATGGACAGTAAACTATTTGTGCTACAAATCAGTGTGTTTAAGATTGTGATAGTGAATTAAAATAACATGATATCAAATACTAATTTCAGCATAACAAAGCCTTTTTTTGACCACCAGGTGGGTGTTTGTTCCTATAAGGGTATGGCGACATCATGTGAAAACTATGAATTGTTACATTATGTTTATGATTTTGTTTACTGTTTATATCTTATCAAATTAAAAATAATAGTAACTAAAATATTATTATTATTATTATTGTCATATTGAATGTATATTGGGTATATGGCCAATGAAAACTCAACTTTTCTTTTTTTTTTTAATCTGTGCACTTTTTGGTAACTTGGATCTTGTAAAGAGTTTACCCAATTGTGAACACCCAATTTTTTCCCAATTCTTTCAGGCCTAAAAGGAAAAAAAAGTCATTGACTTATAAATAAGTCATTGACTTATAAGTCATTGACTTATAAATTATTTTTTAAATCATTTAAAATGATTTTTTATGTTCCACTCCCCAAAATAATCACCCAGTAATTCTAAAATTATTAATTCTTTCAGAATCAGAATCAGAATTGGCTTTATTCGCCAGTTTTGTGCAAACACATGAGGAATTTGTTGTGGTTTTTTTAAGGTGCTCCTGGTACATACATACATACATACATACATACACATCTGACATGAGAACAGAAAAAACATTTAAATAGTAAGACTTAACAATAAAAAGTTGCTTAAGACAGGACAAACAAACAAAAAAAAAACAAGTACCAAGCAGCAACAAACCATGGCTGCCATCTGCGGCGCCATCTTGATATATGGAAAAACGGAAATTCTTGTATTTTTTCATATTTCAATGCCAGTTTTATTTCTAATATTATGCAGAACACAGTTGTGCTTTAGGCAACCGAAGTTTGAACCTTGGCTCTTCTTTCTTCTTTTCCTCATTTCTCTCAAACTTCACTTCCTGTTTACTGTCCACTTATAATAATAAAGTAAAAAAAAAAAAATGGAATCTTTAAAAAATTTGTTCTATTTCACTAGAAAATATGCATGTATTTATCATGTATGTATCAGTGTATCATACTGACTCTAAAATGCCTGAGAGCAGCATTAGGGCAGTACACTATGGCAAAAAAACAGAAATTCTTTCATCAGCCAGGACTGTCACTTAAACACACAATATTCCCACTTGATTTCAAACTGACTCTTTCCACGCCCTCAAAACGGATCTCACACATTCCTAGCCATCAAGCGCTCCGCCAGAGCTTTAGCTAATGTGTAAGTGCCCTTCTCTGAAATTACTGTGTCTACTGTGATTACTTATAGTCTCAGACACTGATGCAGACGTACTGAAGATCTGTACCTCCTCGTCTGTGCAGTGCACATGAAGGTATAATTAACCACACAGCCTCAAGTCTCCTCATTTCAGTCTCAGCATATTAAACACAGCCGTATTTGGCATCCTAAGTATCTCCATACTTGAGTTGCGCAGACAAAGGAAAGGCTTTGTTTCTCTTTCATAATTGCATTGTGTGGAATCTTACACAGTGACCAGCGAAGAGTCACGAGGCGAGACGGCACAGCCACTACATGCGCGCTCTCTGTGCTCTGTAAATTAGCATACCATCTGAATTCAGTGAGCACACGCAACTTTGGGGTCAATATGCATGTCAGCGGCGTGTGTGCGTGTGAGAAAGAGGGAGGGAGACAGAGAAAGGGCTCTCTCCAAGAAAGTCAAGTGGGGTTGACGGCTGAACAGTCTCTCTGCTTCTGTGTTCAGAATGGACGATTCTGTTTCCTACGCTTTGGAAAGCCAATCTCAGACTAACCCTAGCGAATAATCACAAATCCTTCTCTGTACGTTTCAGTCTAGGACAAAAACTCCACACACACACACACACACACACACACAGAGAGAGAGATGTATCTTTGAATCTTTGAGAGGCAGCTAATCCAAACCACTTTAATAACTTGTGTCGATAAGGATGTCAATTTAATGCTTTTCCAAAAGACTGTTAATATCTTCACATGCTTAATGTCCTCAGCCAGCACCAAGTTTGACATCATTACACCCCCAGCTTTTGCAATCAGCTTTTCGCTAATAATTATGCATAGCAGTTTTGTTTAATTACATTATGAGTTTAATTCGCCTCCGTTTTAGCGCTTCAGCATTGCACATCTATCAAAGCTTTCTAGCTCTCCGAACATGCGTGCGTGCGTGTGTGTGGTGGGTAATTATGAAATTGCATAGCTGAAAACACACACAGGCATACACACTGATGGCCATCACAACCACCATTAATTACCTTTGCAATTAATTGCATCTTTTATTGTTATTATTGTTTAATCGGCTCTATAAAACAAAAGCCAATAAAGAAAAATCTATGATCCATTATAATCAGCGGTTGTGGGTGACCAAAGAGGGTTGAGAGAAAGAGGAGAGAAACTATGTAATTACCGCCCTTCAAACCACAACAGCACCATTCTAATCAAGCCTGTACGGAGCCCCAGCACACACACACACACACACACACACACACACACACACACACACACACACACACACACACACACACACACACGTACCTTCTCAGGTAGAGAAATCTAATTGAGGATGAGGGCTGAAAATTAAAATTAAAGCTTAACATTAGACACACATAACCTTGAGATACAATTTGAAGTGCCAAATTCTCGGAGAGAGAGAGAAATGTTACAACCTCGCATAAAGAACGCTAACAAAAAATGAGTGGGTTGGAATAATGAGTTTTTTTCTGTATTAAATCCCTTTTTTATGCCGCAAATCCATTTCTTCGAACCCCTCAGTCAAGAAGAGCTCTTTCCGTTAATCACTTCATTTTCCCGCTCAAATGGGTCGGCCCACTCGCAGACCTTGACTAAGTATGCAATGGAGGGATGGAAAGATGCAAATGTGGGGCAAAATTATGAAAATATGAGGTTTGGATAGAAGGTTACTGTGAGAAGTAATTACGGGTGTTCAGTGGAAGGAGCTCCAGCCCCTTTTCGCTTTCGCTGACAAGCCTTGCCGAGGCAAACACAAGAGTGTGTAGCTAATGACTCTTAATGTGGCGATGCTGGCCATAATTTCATAGTCCTCGCTCTTAATAAGCGTAGATGTAATGAATTGGTATTTAGAGGAGAAACTGTTTCCATATATCCGTTTAATGCCATTACTGAGCAAATTAACCTTGCAGGGGATTCATTAAGCTCTGTTCCGATTGGCTGATCATGCGGGTGGAACAGGAAACGTATTAAGGATGGACAACCTTTAAAACGCCGAGCCTCAAAGTTTTAGTGTCGGACAAAGTAGTTAATAACCACAGCTGTAAATGCATGTGTCATGAGCGAGCCCACCGTTATGACTAAACAACACTTCAACCCTTCCCCCAGCCCACCTCTGGAGTGGAGCTGATTGACTCGTGATGTTTGAAAACCACTCTGAGTTCAAGCAGGAGTCGAGTCGTTCCATCGAGAGGTTATAAACGAGAAGATGATTGACATATGTCTTTATGACTCGGTCACTTTGACTGATGTTCTACAAACGGCAAGAACAGATGAGACAAAGATAAAACAAGAAAACATGTCTCGCCATCAATCTTACTGTGAGAGCGAATCAGATTGATTCAGTATCTTGATATAGCTAGCATTCATTCACTTTTCTCTCTCTCTTTTTTTTTTTTTTTATTCTGTCCGTACTTGCTTTGTCTCAGTACAGCTGTTTCTTTGTTTAACCATATTTAATTCTGAACACATACCAGACTTCTTTCGGTACTGATATAAACAACTAGTGAAAGACAAATAATGTCAAATTCAGTCACCCAAAAATGAAAATCCTGAAAATGTCCATCCTTGTTGTTCCAAATATTTATGATTTTTTGTCTTCTGCTGAACACAAACGATGATATTTTGAAAAATGTGGGAAACCAATTGCTGTCCCCATTGACTTCCATAGTATTTTTTGGAAGTCAGTGGGGACCAGCAACTGTTTGGTTACAAACATTCTTCAAAATATCTTTTTTTGTGTTTTTATCTTTTTTCAGAAGAAACTTGGGTCCCACTTTATATTAGGTGGCCTTAACTAATATGCACTTACATTTAATTTAATCATTTGGTACAATGCACCTATTGTGTACATACATGTTTTTACATTGTACTTATATTTTTAAAAAATACCTGTATGTAATTACATCTGTTATTACATTTATAATTACACTGTTGACCCATCACTTACACCTTAACCCACCCTTAAACCTACCCATACCACCAAACCTGTTCCTAACCTTACCCATATCCCACCTCAATAGCAGCAGAAGTGTTTGCAATACCATGTGAACAAGTACATAGTAGTTAAGGCCACCTAATATAAAGTGTGACCGAAACTTGAGGTTGAGTAAGTTATGATGGAATTTTCATTTTTGAGTGAACTATGCAGAATATATGGATAGTTTATGCATAAAAAAAATTTGTTTTAGATTTAAATATAAATATATAAAACGCCAGCAACCATATACAGTATCTCTTTTTTTATTATTATTTTTACCATTTTAGATTTTATAAATGAAATTTTAAAAGTATACATATTTCATGTAGTTTGTTGCTTGATATGGTCATAAAATCTCCATTTGTAACAATAATAAAAAAAAATTGCAAGATGTTGTTTAGATGTTAACCTCCCAACCTACTTCGTGTGAGCTACCCATGAGCATCTTAACACTTCTCGAGTTCACATTAATATCCTAAAGTGCAGATCTAGCGTGGGCAGCATAATCAAAAGAATGAGAATAAGACACGATCATTTGGAAATCGTTGAGTTGCCAAGAGAGACAAACTGAAATTCAGGGACAAATGATGATTTTACTCACGTTAATGAAGGAAAATTAAGGTTGTACTGTCATGTCTTTAACTGTTGAAGAGGGCTCTTAATTATGCTCTCTCTCAAAAGGAAAAAATTCAATCAAACTGTTTTCAATCAAAAGTTCGCTTTAAACAGACTTTGTAAATGGGGGGGATTTATTTATATAATTATTCTTTTATCTTTGTTTTCAGCTAGACGGGGGGACGAGATTAAATCCATTATATTATAATTAAAAATTTTCATTTAACAATGAGTTGCAAATTGGAGCGCAGGTCTTATGTGTGGGTGTTTGTGCCTGTTTGTTTGAAATGATGTGAATGAAGGGAGCATAAGCAAACACCTAAATCCTGAATAATTTAGATCGCTTCGATTTCTTCCCGTGGCTCTGCCTCTACCTACAGCGCAACCCAAACAGATGACGCCATCATCTTAATTACTTAAAGAGTCTTCAATTATCAAATTCATTAGATAAGAAATTATACTTTTTGGAAATGAATATAGGGCAGGGTATTGCTTCACACAGTGGAGAATGTCAATGTACAGAAATGTAGAATTACTGTAAATATAATGCAGTATCTAAATCATGCAGTATGTATTTAAATAATAAAAAAAATTGATACCTGATACATGCAGTGTATCAACAGCTTTTACTCCTGCTATTTAACTAGCAGGGTCTGTTTTAAGTGAAGCATGAGTTGAAAATGTTGAGTAGGTACAGTATAATAGATGTAAATGTGCTGCCATCTGCTGTTGGATGAGATTCTGTACAATATTTGAACTGCATTCCAATGTAAATAGTCATCTTTAATCTTCCTTGTGAAAATCTTATGTTCAGATTTCTCAATCACTCATTCTGACATTCTGTTATTTTAGTATTATATACTATTATAGTTTTATTAATATTTTGAAAAGCTTTTGTTTTTATATTTTCAGTTTTAATTGAATTCTATTACCAACTTTTGTCATTTTTATTCATTTTTAAAATATAAACATTACTGCCTACATTTAGTCATTTAGCAGACGCTTTTATCCAAAGCGACTTACAAAAGAGGACAATGGAAGCAATCGAAATCAACAAAAGAGCAGTGATATGCAAGTGCTATAACAAGTCTCAGTTCGCTTAACGCAGTACACGTTTTTTTTTTTCATTATATAATAAAAAGAAAACAGATAGAATAGAAAAGAGCAAGAGCAAGCTAGTGTTAGAGGCCTTTTTTGCTTTTCTTAATTTTATAATAAATAAAAAGAAAACAAATAGAATACAAAAAGATTAGAAAAGCTAGTGTTAGTTTTTTTTTAAAGAATAGAATTAGAATAGAGAGAGCTAGAGTTAGAGGGTCAAATAAAGATGGAAGAGATTCTTGAAGATGGCTAAGGATCCAGCTGCTTGGATTTTTAAATATATTTTATATATATGTTGTCTAGGTTTAATATATTTTTGTTGTCATTTCTAATTTCTTCAAATCTTTATATTTAATTTAATTTAATCATAATTAACTTTGGTTATAATTTCTGATGTTTATGCAAAGCATTTATGACAGTTGACAATATGTTGACAGAGTCATATTGATTACCATCCTATTCTATAATGTTCACTTTTTGTACACTTTTTATTCACTTTTTGGCTTTTGAACAGTGTTAATTTTGGCAGGCATTTTTGATTTAGTCTTAGTCTTTATCATGAGACGAAAATGCTTAATAGTCTTAGTCGCATTTTAGTCATTTGAGTCTTTAGTCTAGTTTTAGTCGACGAAAAGTCATTGCATTTTTGTTAACTTTTAGTCATTACTTTTAGTCAGACTGCAGTTACCAACATTTATTTTGGTAGCCATTTTATATGTAGTCTTCAAACAAAAATAGTCATTCACTAATCTCTCTTTAAATCAATAAGTTTATGAGAAATTTGAATCAAGGATTAAATCTGGAAAAACTGGAATAAATATTCATTTTTTGGTAGATATACAAATTAAACTCATTTTTCAGATTCAGTAGTATTGTCAGTATTGTCACCATGACAAGTATACATTTATTTAATATTTTTCGTTGGTTAACATTAATGACACATATAGGTATTTAATAGGAATGCTGTCCATTTAAAACGGATGCATGTAATACTGACACACATTCAGTTTTCACCCACCTGTTTACGTTCACTTAAGCCATATCCGACTGTATTTACGTGAGATATTCTAGTACACAATAGACAACTGATCGCGCGCTGTATGAGAACTGAAGAAGTGGAGCGTGCGCGAGAGAGAGCGCGCTTCTATCAGCGCGATCCCGCCTTCACTAACTTTAAGTTAATCGACAACGAATTGTGACTCCCGGGAAAAACGGGATGGTCTGGTCACCCTATCGCTAACCCTTCAGGTGCTGAGGCCATTGTTTCAGATCGCTAGTTCGCGTTTTGGTAGCCAATCCGTCCGAGGCTGCCATACTGAGACTAAATATACGAACGCCCCTCATCCGATTGTAATCCAATGACAGGGACGCACATTTTGAAAGACAAGACCGTTAATTTAGCCTATAGGATGTATTTTGAATATCTGGTCGTTAACGAAGACGCGGCATAAATTTCGTCATAGTTTTTATCATCAGATATTAATTTTAGCTCGTCAACGTCTAGTCTTAGTCACAGAAAAAAGGTTCGTTAACGAATATTTTTCGTCGTCGTCTTCGTTGACGAAATTAACACTGCTTTTGAAGTGTCATCTTTGAGCGTCCTATACATTATATGGACTCACAGATATAGATTATTTGTCAAAAAAATCTTTGTTTGTTTTTATCTGAGGAAGAAATATGGGATGGTATGATAGTGAGTAAATGATGAAAGAATTATCATTTATGCCTGGAGTATCCCTTTAACTGTTTCTTTCCAATTGTCCAACCCGTACAGCTATCTGCATTCAATGCTGTCATGGTCAGACATCTGATTGCCATCATCACAGGGGCAAAGGTTAGATGTCAGACCATGTTTCAGAGATACAGACATGCTATCAAACCAGTGCTTAAATTGCAAAGAGTGGGACTGAGCCTGTGTTTAATTGATAATGATTTGGCAGACGAAATCTTAGAGGCTGTGTAAGGTTTCTTTAGATCTCTTTAAATATCCACTCCGTAAATATTTGAAAGTAAGAAACGAAAGCCAGTAGGGTAAAGCCTGGCAAACCCAGCACTGAGTGAATTAACAAATGACCATTTAAAAATGATTAAGAACTTTTATGTTTAAAATATTGGATTTTTTAAATCAATTTAGCACTCATGTGCTTCTCGTGGATGGATTGCATTATTGTATTCCTCACTTATCAAAGTGTAAATGAACATAAACAAAAATATATACTATGTCATTTATTTATTGAGAAAAAACATTCCAGTTTTTCATATGTCGGTGGCAAAAGTATGTGAATCTTTGCTTTCAGTATCTGGTTTGCAGCTAAACGTTTCTTGTAACTGCTGATCAGTCCTGCACAACAGCTTATAGGAATTTTAGCCCATTTCTCAGTACAGAACCATGTCAACTCTGTGATTTTGGTGGGTTTCCTCCTATGCTTCTTCTACAACATTTCAATTGGATTAAGTCCAGACTTTGACTCGGCCATTCCAAAACATTAACTTTGTTCTTCTTTAACCATTCTTTGGTAGAATGACTTGTGTGTTCCATTTGTACACGATCTGTCCGGCTGTGGATTTGTGGAGTCCAAACCCTTAAGAGATGGTTTTGTAAGATTTGATTTTCCAGCCTGATGAGCAACAACAAGTCTTTTTCTGAGGTCCTCAGAGATCTCCTTTGTTCATGCCATGATTCACTTCCACAAACATGATCAAACTTTGATAGATCTAAAACAGGGCAGGCACTGACACCTGATAGTCACCCCATTGATTAAAGACACCTCTGAACAGATGGACTCTAATTTCACCTTCAAATTAAAGGCAGGGTAGGTGATTTGATCTAAAACATTTTTTGTTATGCTGGTTGAAAGTCTCTTCACATCCCGACAGCAATCACTTAGTTAAGTGGTCTAAATTTATTTATGTAGTCTGTGGAAGATGTATGACCATAAAGTGTTTGTCCAATCAAAATGTTCGGTCCGAACATTAGGATAGTCCTGCCTACCTGTCATGGCATGGCTATGGAGAGTGATTATGCAGGAAGGGTGGGGGATCTTGTTTTCAAAGCTAACTTGCGATTTCAGCCTTTCTGAAATCGCATACCCTACCTTTAACTGCTAATCCTAGAGATTCACATACTTTTGCCACTATATTATATATAGCTTCTCTCTATATTTGCCACTATATACAGATATTTAAAGAGATAGGTCACCCATTAATTACACACCCTCGTGTCGTTCCAAATCTGTAAGACTTTCTTTCATCAGTAAAATAGTCCATGCGACATAAGGGGTTCAACCATAATTTTATGAAGCTACGAGAATACTGCACGAAGAATGCTTTCCACAATGGCGGCGCACCACAGCAGACGGGACGAAGAGGAGATGAATTGTTGAATGAGGTCGATATTTTTGTTTTCTTCGTGCACAAAAAGTAGTCTCGTAGCTTCGTAAAATTATGGTTGAACCCCTGACGTCGCATCGACTATTTTACTGATGTCCTTGCTACGTTTCTGTGTCTGGGAACATTGCAGTTGTGTTACTGTCTACACAGGGTCAGAAAGCTCTCAGATTTCATCTAAAATATCTTAATTTGTGTTCCGAAGATGAACGAAAGTCTTACAGGTTTGGAACGACATGAGGGTGAGCTATTAATGGCAGAATTTTCATTTTTGGGTGAACTATCCCTTTAATATTGGATCATCTTCTACAATAAATAAATGACAAAGTATATATATATTTTGTCTCATTTGTTTGATTGGATTCTCTTTGTCAACTTTCAGGACTTGTGTGAAAATCTGATGATCTTTTGGGTCATATTTATACAGAAATCTGAAGGATTCACAAACTTTCAAGCAGCGCTGTAACATATAACATATTGTTAACTTAAAATATTGTTTTTAATCTAGTTAAAAGCAACAAAAGTGCATTCCCATGCGTGATATCACATTTGATTATCTTTACATTTGATTATCTTTTGTGTCTTATATTTCTTTTTATTTTTATATTACATACTGTATATTATTGTGGTGTTATGTTATTGTGGTATATCATCTGAATGAATGCGCAGCGCACCTGTATTTGACGTACCGTAAGCTCTAGTGTGAAGCGCACGACTCGCAGTCGCTTTGCTTTTTTCTCACACGCAGAGAGAGAGTCTTTTACATGTAACACATCAATTCCGAATGGTATTTAAACGATATTCTTTGTTGTATTTTCCTGTCAAAATAACTGAGTTCCTTTGGAATTCTTCAGCTTAACTGCCGGGTTCTCCGGTAGTAGGCGGGGCTAATGCGCAAACGGCAATCTCATTGGCCGGCGCTCACCTATTATCATCCCTGTTTTGATTTCAGCAAATCAGTTCGAGCCAATGCAGACAACGTGATTAATATTCATGAATTCAGCAGCTCGTTAATCCTTAGTGCGTTTATATTGTTCTTAGTAGAATTCATAGTATGATTATTATTATCTTATCAGTATTATCCCCATTTTTACAGAAACACTGAATGACCAAAAAAGCACCACCAGTCCTAAATTCAGTTAAAATGACTTATATGCATTCATACATGGTTACCAAGTTTTAATTCTAATTGCTAAAGTTCTATCATTAAATAATACTTGATTATCATAACATATTTATAATGCTTGACTGACTGATGTTAAGAGTGTACTTTTTTCCAAACATTATATATTGTAATTTTTGTTTACTCACCAGACTATCTATCTACCTATCTATCTATGGTGAAGCACACCATAAAATAATTGTATCAGTTCATACAGGGCTAGTAAGTAGTACATACAGCTGTATAACCAGATACACACCCAGGTATCGGATCAGTACTCAGTATCGGCCGATACCCTGAGCATAGGTATCGGAATCGGTATCGGGAAGGGAAAAAGGGTATCAGAGCATCTCTATAAATTTTTAGTAACCGCAGCAGCTGGGTTTTTTGTCATTATAAAACGTACAAAATGTTTACTAGAGATTGATATAACGTTGAATTGAGTAGGTTTTAAATGCTGCTCCAATTTAAGCCAGCTATATTAATTAATTCGCTCAGAATTACACACTGAACATATTTAACGGATTGGTTTAGTTCAGTGCACCATCAATCTCCAGCCTAGCACAACCTATAAAAAAACAAATCGCTATTACACACATTGTCTTAAAATCTCTCTCCTGTGTCCTTCCCTTTCTAGTTGTTTTAATAGTTGACAGAGATCAAATTGGATTTCACAGAAGTAGCATTTGACATTCTGAGAAAATACAAATTAGTTTCCCACAGTGACTCAAATACACTGACATGTACACACATGCAGATTGACACGCACACACATACACGTGTGTCTTCTTATGTGCCAGTAAACCTCTCCATTACAGAGGAACAGACAATACCAAAGGGGTCTGTGTCACTTTCTAAGTTTCATGCTTGTGAATATTGCATACAGTTGAATATTGATGAGTCACACTGAAGGAAAGAGCTGATTTACTGTTAGTGCTTCGGTTGTATCACTTACTTTATTTATACTTTCATTTTATCTCTCTCACACACACTGTACAGTAATCAATTTGTGGGGGTCAGTAAGATTTTAAGAGAGAGAGACAAATAAGAAACAAATACTTTTATTGAATAAGGACACATTCATTTGGTCAAATGTGACAGTAAAGACATTTATGTTACACAAGATTTTTATTTTGAATAAATGCTGTTGTAAATTCTTTCTATTTATCACAAAAAGGCAACACAGATTCCACAAAAATATTAAGCAGCACAACTGTTTTTAATTTAATAATAATAATAATAATAATAATAAAAAGAGTAATTATAAGAAAGATTTCTTATGCAGTAAATCAACATATTAGAATGATTTCTGAAGGATCATGTGATACTGAAGACTGGAGTAATGAAGCTATAAATTCAGCTTTAGTTACCATCACGTGAATATTTTAAACAGTTGTTTTAAATTGTCATTATAATTTACAATGTTACTGTTTATTTTTAATCAAATAAATGCCTTGGTGAACACAAAATAATGTCAAAAATATTTTAAAGAACTTGCCATTCCTAAACTTTTGAACAAATCAAATTCAATTATGTTTACTGTTACTACTACACTTTATGACTAATTTTATTGCAAGCTGATCTGTAAATAAATACCTTTATAATGCATTCTCTTTTTTTCACCACTAGATGCCAGCACTGTTTTTTCTTTTATCTTTTCCTCAGCGGGGTTTTCCTCATATTTCCGTGACATCAGAGGTCACGAAGAGGCAATAATGATCTCCTAACAAGCATTTAATTGCAGTAAACCAGTCAGCGTTCAAGCAGTGTAAAGTGCTGACGTGATTTCTTTGTCTTGCAGTTGTAGGACGCCGCACACACGCACGCTTTCTACAGGCTTTAAACTGAATATAGACAAGGCCTTACAATGAGATTTGCTTAGTATAATTACATTTTTAAATATTAATTTATAAGGAGCGTATTTTGGTGGATAGACGCAAACGTTTGGTTAGTTCTAGTAATACAAAGGATATGTTCTCCGTTTTCCAAATAGTTTTTTTTCCTTCTTCCCAATAGCCTACTTCACTCGCCATTTGGATTTTTTTGCTTGCTGATTATGTTTTATTGAAAACTGATTTTTATAATGAAGGCTGTTCTTTGATAATAATAATAATAATAATAATAATAATAATAATAATAATAATAATAAATCTTTTCTGTAGGCTATTCTAAATTATTAATGTGGACTATTTCTCTTTTTCAGTCAAAGTTCATTTATCCTTTTTATTATTATTATTGGAGGAAAGCTCTCGTTCCGGAGTATTTCCAGCACCATGGACAGTCCCAAATTTACCACACATGCGAATAACACTTTGCAAAGGTCGAACCTATTTACTTTTCATGTTTTGACACGTTCAAATTTACATTTGCTGTCGCATTTCTGCATAAACACTCTTTAATTTATAGATCCAGATAGCACTGTAAATTGACCTGTCTAATTTAGTCGCAGCCGCTCTTAAGTTCACTGTCATGGATATCTTAAGGGTGGTAAAAGAAAACCCCACGTGTTGTGTTGTTTGACGTGGTTTGCGGAGAGCGATCCGTGTGAACTGTGCCCTCCTCCCGGGCTTCTCTCGCGCAACACAGATACCGTTTCCTCGCGCGTCTCCTTGTACAGCGTCGCGCGCAGTGCGCGAGGGCCCCTCGCGGAGAGACAGACGTCACTGCTGACAGTTTGTCACATCGGTGGGTTTCAGTTCGATTGAGATGCTGCTCAGACCCGCAGCCTCTTCACAGAGCTCCTCGTTTTCTCGTCTTTCGTTTCAAACAGCGACTAGCGGTGAAGACAAAAACGGGAATGAATCACGGAAAGCGACAATCTAACGGTGGAAAGAAGGAGAAGACGTCGCCGGAATGACCCCCCACAAAGAAACGCGTTTCCTCGCGCTGCGCTCGTGAAGCTCATCCAACGGATTCAAAGGCGCACAACCAGCCGTCAATCATGCCGGTGCGACGAGGTCACGTCGCGCCACAGAACACGTTTCTCGGGATTATCATCCGCAAATTCGAGGGTCAAAGTGAGTGTCATCTTCCAGATGTTGTAGCAGCGTTTGTTTATTTAATTGCAAACAATAAGAGCTGCGTGTGGGGCGATTCATTTGCGGTTTATTGTTTAGTGTGACCTCCAAATAGGGAGAATTTACCTCCACACATTGAGCGTGCAACTTATTTTAGCCTTCCTTCTATGTCCAAACTTAGAAATAGATACTTTGATTTATTAGCGCTGTACTATTACCGTTTCTCATTGATGTAAACATTGATTAGTTAAGTGGTTAACAGCGCAATAGATTTTGGATAGTGTTTGGACTCTTTCTCCATTAGTCGTTAGGGAGGGGAACTGTCCATTTCAGCTAACATCATGTCAGCATCTGAAAATGTCACCGTTTGAGTGTTAATGTGTTTACTCACACTACCACGGGCGCTCAGCTGAGGGGCCCAGTGTCCAGTGCCAAAATATCACGAGTCTTCTATGCCTTACTTTCTCTGCTGTTTTCTCTCAAATATAACTGTCAAGGACAGTTTTTGGTAGACAAAACATTAAGAACATTTGTAGACAAGACCACTCGCGTAAATGTTTTTAAAGGAACGTTCCAGGTTCAGTTCTTCTCTATCAGTGTTGGTTACCACAAAAAATCATTTAGGCTTGTCCCGGGTTTCCTTAAAATAGAGGAAGAGGTGAGGTTCTTAAAATGGAAATAAACTGGGCCAGTTTTGGAGAATAAAAAAAAAAAAAAAAAGGGAAGCATTTTTTGTAAAAGTACTATACAGTACTGTAGGCTACATCAGTTCTTCTGTTCAAATATGAACTGTGAAGCTTTTTAAATCGTTTTTACAGGAAAAGGTTACACTCTCAGAAATAAAGGTACGAAAGCTGTCACTGGGGCGGTACCTTTTCAAAAGGTACATGTTTGTACCTAAAGGGTCCATTTTGGTTCCTTAAAGGTACATATTAGTACTTAAAGTGTACATATTTGAACCTAATAGGTACAAAAGTGTACCTTTTGAAAAGGTACCACCCCAGTGACAGCTTTTGTACCTTTATTTCTGAGAGTGTACTAAATGTGTTTTCAAAGTAAAATCATGTTAGCACATATTGTTTGTGTCTTGTGGCTGTAATTTTGCAGTACTGAAGTGTACAAATTAGCCCAATTCACTTCCATTGTAAGTGCCCTTGGATTTTTGCTTTTTTAAAGAAAAGGAGAGACAAGTGGTAATCAGCATTATGCCACTAATGCTTGATTGAGCTTTACTTATTGAACCCTAAATATTCCTTTAAATTGTTTCATACTTTCACATTTTGCAATACAATTTCTTTCCATCATGAATCCATGAAAGGTTAATATTATCATCTATACCTAATAATATCATCTACAAACGAAAAAAGTGTTTGTTTGTTTTTTTGCTTATTTGCTTATGCTTATGGTGTGAATAGTAGCAAACAAATAATCTGTTAGTAATCAGATTGATGGCTCAATCAGACTGAAAAGCCTTCATGTAAATACCTTAATTGATCCTATTGAGATTGATACAAATGAAATTTCGATCGGATTGGAAGGAGTGGTGTAGATCGTTTCTAATCTGATTGAGAGAACATGTAATTCCTTGATCGGATTGAAAGCCAAAACTGAAAAGTACTGTATATGTGCAGTGGCACAGAAATTTTGTAATGACATGTGAAGCATGGAAGGAGCTGTTGTCTTTGTAGAATCGAGTGTCATAAATGAGTGTCATGTTATTCTAAAATTCTCCTTCCACTCATCGTCTGTGAAGTGGCGCAGAACAAAGTCCCATCAGTCCTCACTTCATACTCTCATTCACAGACGGCTTGTTTGGGCGATTTCACTGCTTGATAAAAGCAGCACGGCACAAAGCTTCTTGTGCTCGTTGTCTCCTAATTAGGTCCCAAAATAGATCAATTTTAAGTCTGCTCTTTAAAAACTAAGAAAAGAAGCAATGGTAGGAGAATAGTATGTGCAAACATCTAGAAACTCTGTATATTCATGCAGTGTGTGCAGGTAAAAAAATCAAATCCGATATTGAAACTTATGACATGTAAAACGTGAACATCAACCTGATCACTTTATATAGCATTCATGTAAATACTACATTCAGATTCATCAATCAAAAGGATTTCATTCTGATTTAAACAAAAAGCATCCATGTAAACATAGCCAGTGTAACTTCATAAAATTTGGCAAGGCTTTCTGGCCTTATGACTCAAATTTACAAGTGCTCATATGGCAGAAAAATCTAACATTTTTATAAAAGATTTGAAAATGATTTACTATATCTTTTCACCTCCACTACTTATACATACTTTTCTTTATAGCAAAAATTCTCTTTTCTGCCCGTTTCTACAGACAAGAGATTTGTCATAGCCAATGCACGTGTCCAGAACTGTGCCATCATCTACTGCAATGATGCCTTCTGTGAGATGACAGGGTTTTCCCGGCCGGACGTCATGCAGAAGCCGTGCACCTGCGACTTCCTGCACGGACAGCTGACCAAGCGGCACGCTATTGCACAGGTAGCACAGGCTCTCCTGGGCTCGGAGGAACGCAAAGTGGAGATCACCTACCACCGCAAGGACGGTGAGTGTGTGAGCTTTACATGTTTATAGTAGTTCAATGAACCTGAGAATGTCTGTGGGTTATGTTTACTGAATGTTGTGCTGTTGGTTAATGTTTTGCTTATCATAATCTCAATTTGAAACCTCAGTAAAAGGAAAAAAGCCCTTTGCTTAAAGCAAAAGAAAAAGAATGTTTTGCACAGAGTGCTGCAGAAAATATGCCATTAAACAATTATATGTAAGCTATTAAGTTGATTCACACTTTTGCTCGGTGAACCTATTTGTTTAATATTCCCAACTAGCCAATAGATTGAGGTTGAGGCGGGGCCATGTGTTGACTGACCAATGGCAGACAGGGAGAGTTAAACATGTTTGAAGCATTTATTATTTTTGTAGTTTGGTGATGGTAGTGGCAGAGAAATTACCCTCTTCAGCTTTAAATTCCACATTAATGATGTACTTTGATTTGTGAATCAAATTTCTGTACTTTACACCAGAGGAAAGCACTTTCCGATGTATATTTATTTTTGTAATGTATTTTGGGCTGTCAATTTTTTATTATTGAATAGTACCTTCATTTCCTTTTTATATGGGTTTTCTAGGAATAAACTAATACTTTGGATATGGAATATAAACTGAGAGAGAGAGAAAGAGTAAAAGGTAGAGAGTGTGTTTGAATTATTGCAGAGGAAGTTAAAGTCAGCACTGAAATGACAGCTCCTATTGTCTTTGACAATTTTGCTTCAGATCACAGGGAAACTGCTGAGAGCTGAGATCGTTTTTTATCCTCTTCAGCTGTGTAGTGAAAGATTACTTGTCCTCAACAGAGGACATAGATTTTTTCTTTCTTGTACAAGAATCATTATAAGCCCCTTACACACATTAAACCCTGTAAATTACCGTAAAATTACCAGATTGGCTTTCCCTTAAATGCAAAAACATGCTATTCACACGAGCAGTGGTATTCTGGCTTTTTACTGTTAAGGGACCTTTCAAACAAGAGCTTCAAAATACTAGTAAACTCTGTGATGCCAGTCATTGTAAATGACCTTTAAGCACTGCGCTGTTGTCTTCATCCGCCTGGATGAGGAAAAGCAATTTAGTTTCACTGTCTGTACAATTTAACAACCTTTTTTTTGACTTCTCAGTCACAGGCGTAAAGGACCGATCACACAGAACACGTTTTTGCAATAGGTTTAAACACGAGATGCTGCACAATAGTATCAAACTGCAGGGGAGATGTCCTGATGAATGGAAATAAAGGCAGGGAATTGAGATGTAGCTTACTGTAAACATTGCATAATAATCGTATTATGCTTTTATGACTTCTTACATCCGTGCATCCTGACCTTGTATGTGCTCATACCAAGCATAAACTTACACTTTGTTCACACATAGCTTCATGAGAGTAATCGGATGATAATATTACAACTTCTTTTACATAAATTCTTAACGGTATTTTTGAAAAAGCCTTATTCACACACAATCTCTAAATGGTACTTATTAAAGACTATATGTGTGAAAGAGTGCAACAGTTGAGTTTCCGGAAATAAAAACCATTTCCTCCCTACACTCTAAAAAATGCTGGGTTAAATACAACCCAGTGCTGGGTAAATATTGGACAGAACACATGCTGGGTTGTTTTCAACAAACAGTTGGGTTAAATGTTTAACCCAACCTTCTGGGCAGTAACCCAACCACTGGGTCTAAACAACCCAATCGCTGGATTCGTGCATATTTTACCCAGCGCTGGGTTGTATTTAACCCAGAATTTTTTAGAGTGTATAGAAATGTATTTTTTACCAATAACTTATAAACCTTTGAAGACAGACCTACTGTGAGCTACAAGGTTGTTAATCGTTGGCAGGTTTGTTGTTTATTTTTATTGTAATGTTGGTTTTTATTTAAATGTAAAATATATTTTTTCAATAGATTGAATAAACGGCTTTTATATTTCTCCATGGTTTTTAATTCGATTATGTCATTCGCAGTGCTTCCTGGCATTATAGTTATTTCCCTTAAGTACTGTCCGTAATGTTGTGATTAACCTCATAGCTGGTTGACTTGGCTCATGGCTTTTAATGCTTTAACAAATACTTTTTTTTTTTCCTAAAGAAATGACAGAATTTTCATTTTTGGGGGAACTAACCCTTTAATTTACAAGAAAACTAAAGAGAGAGTGTTCATCAGGAAATATGTTGCATATATGCTCTAAAAGAAAATACAAATAACCTCTATAAAGGACAAAAAATATTTGCTTAGTCCCAGGAGGTTATATGAAATAATACATATTTAAATGAATTAATACATTAATACATTGTCAGACTTCTTTACAGCAGCACAAACCAGGCCCCTGTCCACGTGCTGAGAATTCTTTCATTCAATAATATAAATATTCTGCCCTTATGTTTGTCATCTGGTTACCACAATGCATGCAAAGACACTTCTTGTATTCTCCTCATCATATTTCCATTTTCATCTCTCAAGATGATTCTGTGGAGAACTATAATGGGAGACTATCTGTTCAGATCTGTCAGGGCAAAAACCTCATTTCTTCAGCGCAGAAGTCATAACCACAACTATTACCTTCCGTCTTAATTGAAAGTGTAAACTCGTAATTGTGCATTATCCAAAAGGATATAATGCATTAGAGCCATCACAGATCATTCATGCCCTTTAAAAATTCAGTGGCAGTTTAAGAGCCTTTTAAATAGAGTTCCTACCTGGAGTGAACAGTCATATAATTCTGTCAGTCATGCTGCTCTGAGTATAAAAAGCAGCCGCAATTTATCTGACATCCCTTCTTCATTAAACTCCCTGACTTCTCTTCATAGTTATTATGTCCCAGGGGGAACTTTGAGCTACTGTTTCTAGATCCTACTTTGTCAGATGAAATCTGTTGACTGTTCTGTACATCTCTTACACATCATATGAACATATGAACTAATGGACGTCATTACGTTGGTTTCCACCCCAGAGACCACATATGAATTCAGTTCTCTCTCTCTGAGGCTGCTCTCCTCTCACTGAGCTATAAGCACAGCACATTCTGGACCTGCTCTTTATAGTGGCTTCTACTGCAAATGCGTTAAACTGTGAACGATGAGCAGGTGCATGTAGCATTTTTAGAAAGCCTCTGTGTCTTTCTCTCTCTGTATAAAAATAACATAAAAATAGCAAACAAAATTAGAACAAAAGAGCTTTGTATCTTTATGTCATTGTAAAACATTAAGCTACACAGTTTTTTTTTTTTTTTTTTTTTTTTTTAAGAATATCATCTATGATATCTTATTCATCTCAATAGACCCATTGTCACAGCTCAATTACTCAATCAAAACCAAACCATAAATGTGTTCTTTTATAAACTGGATGACATTTAACATTCAAAGGTAATCACTTTTAAACTAAGCACAATCAGTGTATAAAAAACAGACTCACAAATTCACTTCATTTCCATTTAAATATGACACCTTCACTTATTCATGGAAGCATGAAGCCTACTGAATTTGCTATATTCATCATTTAGTATTAATGGAAATTCAGTTTTAAATGTCAAATTGTGAGTGTAAATGACATTTTGCTACTCTTATTGCATTAAAACTTTAAAAAATATCAGCTAGTATATTTCTGTTTTAATAATTAACATTTATTCAGTTGAATATTTAAATTAAATAGTAATAAGAAATGGCAAATGGAAATTCTGTTATTGAATTTGAATTAGCATTTTTATTTTGCATAAAATATTGCACATATTGGTGAATGTAAATTCAAATACTCAAATGCCATTGTGCATATTCCATTTCAAATTAAATTTAGCCAATTTCATATTTCAGTATAGTTTCAATAATCAAACAACTGAAAAAAATCAAAGAGAAAGGAAGATATAATTATGGCAGATTCATCCTTTTTATTACTTTTTTCTTATTTTCCTTATCTATTTATGTTTATTACACTGATCTGAAGAACCTATAATGCAACATAAAGAACGTTTTTAATCATATAGCCAAATCAAGCACCCTATACAACACAAAGTGTTTTTGATTAGAAGAGGGTTCTTTGCTGAAGAGGGTTGCTGCAAAGAACCACTGAATAACCTTTAACAGTGTGTGGTCATATTAGAGCTTATTCAGTTACATTAGTCACACACCCACATACACACACTGAATTGTGCCATACAAAGCTAGGTCCTCATGAGTATGGGTCATGCCTTATTTAGCATTTATATTGCAGTAGAATGTGATAGCCCTGCATAATTCTTCTGAGACTTCCTGTCTGAGAGGACACTGTTATCCTACACTGCTGGCTTGGCACATTCCTTGCTGCAAAGGATTTCATTCATTTAATAGGAATAAAATAGGCATTCAGCTTTGTATGATTTCATGTTGCAATGCATTACCCACAATCCTTCTCTCTTCTATATTTGAAACATTTTGTAAATAGTGGTTTCATCTCAAGTCCTTTATAAGCTGTTGACTCTTGAGTAAGGGTCCAGTCCGTATACAATCAGGGTAGATCCGTGTACTTTTGCGTCCATTCGTTTTTTTTAACCCAGAAATGAAATATGGAAAATGCAGTTTCTTCTATAATGGTTCGAACTCTGATGAATAGAATAAGCAGGAACAAACAATCAGGCTATCTTCTGTTCAATCGTTTTTTAATTTAATATTAAAAACAGGAAAATAAGAAAACGGTTGCTTTTTTCATTTTTCAATTTTTCAATTTTTCAAAAACACAAAAAAACTAAAATTATGCTTGATTATCCATTTTTACGCTCCTGGCTAGAAAATGAATTAACGACTTGAATATTCCATCTCTGAATGTGGGCGGGAATAAAACGCCCCTTTCAGCTGATTGGTCAACCAAACTTTAAACCGTGCCATCATTAGTTCTTCCACAGTTCTGCGCAGCAGAAAACAGTCCTACTGCTACAGTTGTATGCATTCTTAACGTGTTTATTGCAACTATATTTGATCACTTTCTCACCAAAACAACCAGATTAACAAATGGCTAACGAATAGCCCGTACCAGGACAGACCCTATAGATGGCTTACTTCTGTATGGGCGTAATTTCGGCAACCTGTGCATGAAATAAGTTATTAAAGTTATAAGTTATCATTTTCAAAAAGATGAAGTTGAAATTATATAGACATGTAAAGATATGACATTATTTCATATCAGTGTAGTATATGGTCTATTATTCTATATTTATCTTTATTTTTTTTCCATTGTTATATTTTTGTGTTAGCCATTTGTTAGTCTGGTTGTTTGATGAGAAAGTGATGAAAGTTGCAATAAACGCGTTAAGAATGCATACAACTGTGGCAGCAGGACTGTTTTCTGCTGCGCAGAACTGTGGAAGAACTAATGACACGGTTTAATGTTTGGTTGACCAATCATCGGAAAGGGGCGTTTTATTCCCGCCCACATGCAGAGATAAAAAATTCAAGCTGTTTATTCATTTTCTAGCCCTGAATGTAAAAACGGAAAATCAAGCATAATTTTTTTTTTTTCGTTTTTTTTTTTTAATTGAAAAAAGGAACCATTTTCTTATTTTTCTGTTTTTAATATTAAATTAAAAAATGAATGAACGGAAGATACCAGTATGTTGCGTTCATTTGTTTTTTGATTAAATTAAGATTAAGAAAATGCCTCGATTTTCCATTTTTAAATTCAGGGATGGAAAATGGTTAAACAGCTTGAATGTTCGATTTCCACGTGTTGGAGGGAATTAAACGCCTCTTTTCACTGATTGGTCATGCCAAAAATGAAACGGTGCCATCATGATGTCGTCTTCAGTACTGTGTAACAGAATAAGAGTCCTCCGCTGTTAAAGCGTTTATTGCAACTCCTGCATGTCATCTCTCTCTCATCAAACAACCAGACTAACAAATGAACGGGATTACTTCTGTGTAGGCATAGATTCTCTATGGCAATTATTAGGTGCTTATTGCAGAAATATGTATGTACCTCGGATCTGCAGCCACGTTACTCTTTTAGTCTATTTCTTTGGCGCACCGCACATTTTATTTAGCTATCCAGTTATCAAAATCTGTGTGGCAATGCTGTGTGACGCAATGGACAACACAGGGCGAATGCATTTACATTATAGTGAAGCGCAGAGCAGTATTGATTGTACTGTCTAAAATAAAAGTTATGACTGCTGAATATACTACAGTTTCATTAATAATGAGCAGTGTTGGGCACGTTACTTTAAAAAAGTAATTAGTTATAGTTACTAGTTACTTCTCACAAATAGTAACTGAGTTAGTAATTGAGTTACATCATTATAAAAGTAACTAATTACCAGGGAAAGTAACTATTGCGTTACTTTTTACAAAATGTTCAAATGTCAAATAACTTTGGATGCCCCCAATATTAAATATGTTAAATTAATGAAATGGACACTAAAAAGAATAAATTATTATTATAAAACATTGTACATTAATCTACACTATTTATCTACTGACACTTAGTATCACTCAGTTAAGCATTATAATATTATGATAATTTTATATTATATGATGATAGAACTTTAGCTATTAGAATAACCAAGTATGAATGCATATTTGTCATCAATATAAAACGCACTAAGGATTAATGAGCTGCTGGGTTCATGAATATTAATCACGTAGTCTGCGTTCGCTCGAATTGATTTGCTGAAATCAAAACAGGGATGATAATAGGTGAGTGCCAGCCAATGAGATTGTCGTTTGCGCATTAGTTCCGCCCACTAAGAGAGAAAGAGGCAGTTCTTAAAAGCTGAAGAATTCCAAAGGAACTCCGTTATTTTGACAGGAAAATACAACACAGAATATCGTTTACATGTAGCAACACTCTCTTGCTCTGTATATTCTTTGCGTGTGTATGTGAGAGAAAGCGACGGCGAGTCGTGCGCCTTCACACTAGAGTTTATGGTACGTCAAATACAGCTACACTGCGCATCCATTCAGATGAACTGAAAAATTAAATTCTAATAATATAATATAGTAACGCCACATTTTATTGTCAGTAACGGTAACGGCGTTGTAACGGGGGAAACAGTAATTCTTTGATTACTCGTTACTGAAAAAAATAACACCGTTAGTAACGCCGTTTATTTATAACGCCGTTATTCCCATCACTGATAATGAGTATAAATTGATTTCATTTTAGACACAAAACAGTCTGTTTTGTTTGACTTAAAACACAGGCGTTTCATTCTTGAATGAATCCAAGTCTTTGAATGAATTGTTTGAGTGAGTGGTTCCCATTTGCTTTTTGAACGAATCGGTTGAATTGATGACTCTGACTTATTCATCAACACAATGATTTGCCGCCACCTACTGGCGATGTCACTCATGTCATATTTCTGTAGGCTATTCAAAATGTTTTTGTTTAAAACATTAATCTCATTCCATAATGAAATTGCTGTGTTAATGCATTTACAGCTGTCTGAGCAGCATTAATTGTGCAAATACATTAACTTAAGAGGCAGCTTCTGTGCCACAGTGCAAAGATGGCTTTGGCTGGTACTGATTTAACCCCTTAACTGTCACTCACAATTTTGAACATAGACATTATAGTGCACTATCCAAACTTAAATTTTTATAATTGATGAATGAAAATATTTTGTAACATGATTTTGATGTACCATTTCCATGGTAATGCAATGTCTGATTTTAAAATGGGTTTCAAAGGATGAATTTTGAGATTTTAAGTTTTCAACTGATATATAATTTCTTATGATTTCTAAAGCATGATTTGGAAAAAGGCAACTAAGAAGACTTTCTGTGACAAAGGTCAGAACTCGTGTTATGATGTAGATTTTTCAGGTCCACTCTTGTCATAAATTAATCTATTACTTTTCCTACATAATTTTTTTTTTTTTGACAAAAAAAGTGGTAAAATACCTGTTTAGGAGTCTTAGACCTTTCCAACGATATATAGGTCATGATTAGAATAGGATTTAATTGTAAAATAGTGAAGTAAACATAGGCGTCCCGTATACGGGACGGTAACAGTTAAGACAACACCTATAATGTCATATTTTTCAAATATTGACTAAGTTCAAGAATTTAATATTAAAGGTGACAGACATATTTTATAAAGTTAGAAAAATGCCCTTTTCTATAAAAATAGCATGCATTATATACATGTGTAACATGCCGTCGGATAATGACAGTATCATATAAACTTCTCTAGGAAAAAAAAGAAAAGAAAATAATAATCAAATCAGTAAGACAGCTTTATATTCACACTAAAATCGATACTGGTCTGCACTTCACTAATGTAATAATGTAAATGTCACACAGCATTGCCACACAGATTTTGATAACTGGATAGCTAAATAAAATGTGCGGTGCACCAAAGAAATAGACTAAAAGGGTAACGTGGCTGCAGATCTGAGGTACATACATATTTCTGCAATAAGCACCTAATATTTGCCATAGAGAATCTATGCCTACAAAGAAGTAAGCCCTATCTTGGTGCTACCCCAGTATGGTTTGTGTCAAGCCATTTGTTAGTCTGGTTGTTTGATGAGTGGGAGATGAACGCAGGAGTTGCAATAAACGCTTTTATTCTGTTGCACAAAACTGAAGACGACATGATGACGGCACCATTTGATCCTTGCTTGACCACTCAGTGGAAAGGGTCGTTTCATTTCCGCCGACACGTGGAAATCGAACATTCAAGCTGTTTATCCATTTTCTACCCCTGAATGTAAGAACGGCAAATCAAGGCGATTTCTTGTTTTTTCATTTTTTTCAAAAAACAAAAAACGAAAAGTGCCGTTTCTTTTTTCACACGGACCAGTAAGTCATACTGGGAATGTATTTTGAAAAATAGCAATAGTAAATATAATTAAGTTATTAACAGATCATTAGTTACTGTACATGGGAATAATATCAATTAATTTTTTAATCAACATTGTCCCATGTATTGTACCTGAAACATCAATCCGCTTAAGCATTATATTTTTTTGTTACTGCCGTATTGAAGTTATGAAGTATGATTAAATATGATTTTTAGATGACGTTTAAAGTTTTTGTTTGAGGGTGAGTAACTGCGTACATTGTCAGTCAGATGAGGAAGTGTTTGGAAAAGAGTGACCCATGACTCTCTGTCTTTTATTCTTTGTGCTTTGCTTCGCTAATGAACATATGCTGTCATGTTGCCCTGCAGGCCTCTCTGTATGATTAATGAGCTGTGTTTATTAACACACGGCTCCACCAATCAGCACGCAGCTGTGTGTACCAGTCATTTTAAAGATTGAACACAACCGTGTCAAAGGCTGTATAAATGCTGTTAGTACAGAAAACAGGTGATGAATGGCAAATAATGACGATCTGTTCATACATTCAAAATTCACTCACTTTAACATTTGGTTCAATTATTCCCTTCTTTTCAAACTCTAGCACACATAATCATCTGGATTTACTTTGTAATGAAATTGGAATTATTCACACTTGTGCCTCTGTATCTTGTATCGTAATTCTGTGAAAATGAAATCTGTTGATACAGATCCTCTTTCTATTATGAGCAGATTAAATGTTACAGTTTCACTTTGGCAGAGACAGAAGAGAGAGGACACACACACACACACACACACACACACACACACACACACACACACACACACGGAGAGAAAGAGGTATTTATAGCTCTTGTGCATTTGGTAGGTATGATGTTTGGAGTCTCTGCTCAGGGGAACAGAGACACAGACTGCACTGCTGTACTGTTAACCCACAGCAATATAGCAGAAACCAACGCTATCAGCATTAGTCATTATTATTTTTACCAAGAATGTAAAATGTTTTGTCTGATTGTGAATGCTTTTAACACTCTGCTAAAGGAACAAGAACATTACAGGTTTGTTTGAGGAAATACTGACATGTTTTATTCCTACCAGACCGTAAACACACATATACACGTCCTGGCAGACTACAAACCTTGTCTCATCTCTATGAGTAGAATTAGAGAAGCACTGAACAGATGAGTGTTAGAGCTCTGTAAAGAGATACAGATAGTCATTCTGAACCCATGAGCTCAACAGTCAGATGGGGATTGTGTTAACATGACTGGCCTCATCTTTAGTTCTACAAGACAACAGGCCACATTCATTCTAGTCTCAACCTCTAACAACATGACTACTGACCATCATAGAGCTGGTGAAATTATAAGTTTGGGTGCATGTTTCGTGTTACGTTGTAAAAAGATGTAACTTCTTAGCTTAAGGAGCTGTTTCTATCTGATCTAACCCTTGAATTCTGTTTTGGTATAACCTAATGTATTGAGTGATGGAAAATAATAATTTGACTGTAATAGGGCTCAGTGCTAGGGGTTTTCACTGGCTCCACCAAAGAATAAATATATAAATAAAATAGGTAATGTTTTCTTTGGTTTTGACTCATGTAACCTTGTATTCCAATACGTAAAGGTGCAATAGGTCTTCAGAAACATTTTTTGCTATGCTGGTTGAAAGTCTCTTCACATCCTGATAGCAATCATTAAGTTAAATGGTCTAAATGTATTCATATGTATTTATATATTCTGTGGAAGGGGTAGGACCAAGAAATGTTCATCCAATCAAAACGCTCGGTCCGAGCGTTTTGATTGACTTTCCTACCTTCCTGTCAACATATGTATTTGCATACCTCTGCGCACCCAGTTCGCACAAACAGGATATGTTATCAGCGTGTTCACAAACACTATGCAGGCAAACTTCAACAACCTGATCTTTTTTTTTGGGAGGGGGGGCTGGTTGTGAATAGCTTGGTAGTCCTGGAAATTCACTTCCACACAGACAAAGAAGTAAAACAACTTACAAGGAGTTCATAAGATTTGAAGTCTGATCATTTTTGGAAAATGTAGGCAGAAAAAGCTCATAATGGGCTGTATGACATGTTAATCATCAGTTGTGCGAGTGTGTTACAGTGTTTTCTGTCTCTCCTGTAGCGCAGTAATAACCAACTTTTCACATGCCCCTCAAAGACCAATCAGTCACAGTGCTTTAACCAGTGTGTGTGTGTGTGTGTGTGTTTGCATTGGATGGCTGCACTGGGAAATTGAGATTGCAGACAATCAATAATTCAGCCAGACAGTTTCCTCACCTTATACATTCAGGATATACTCATAAACGTAATCTATACCTTTTCACATAAATGTATGTGCTGATGTGCTTGTTTGCATGCATGGTAATGGTGAACATCAATGAATGGATCGCTCAAGAATGCATCATTCAGGAAAAATGTCACCGGTTCCATAAGGAAAGACAGAAAAGATAGACCAAATGGAGTGCATGAATGCTTTTTTTCTGTATTGTTTTGAAAAAGCATGATGGGTGAATGTGTGTGTGTGTGTGTGTGTGTGTGTGTGTGTCTGTGAATTGTGGGGACTTTCCATAAACTTCTATTACTTTTATAATGACCAAACAATATTTTCCATCCCCTAACCCTAAACCTACCCCTTACAGAAAACCTGCTGGCATTGTTACACTTTCAAATAAACATCATTTACTATTTTAATCATTATTTTTTTCCCTCAGTGTCAAAAATTTCAGGTTTTACTATTCTTGTGGGGAAATTTGGTCCCCACAATGTAGCACAAACAAGTACAAACGTCCGTGTGTGTGTGTGTGTGTGCTGGTGTGTAGGTGCGTATGGATTACTCTGTTTAAAGAAGTCTCCACAGGCTCTGTAGGTTTAATTATTGATAGTGGAAATTGAATCTAATGAAATTTCCATCGTCTTGAAACAAGAGCGTAATACTTTCTGTATTGTGGCATCGTGAGAGGTTGTGTTATAGAGGGAAGGTATGTGCCATGTAGATGGCTGCAGCCTGGTGACTACAAACTAAGATGGCCACCTGGTCCCGAACTACAATTACCATGTTCCTCAGCGGGGGAGACACAGCTGTTGAGGGTGAAGGGAAAAAGCTGGTGATGAGCTGGAAAAACAAAGGGACTTTGATTCTTCTTGTGTGTGAAGGTGGAGAAGGTTCCCTATCGGATGGGAACTCGCACTGCGTCCCCTAGAGCAGTGGTTCCCAACCTGGGGGGCGCCAGAGTTCACACCGGGGGCACGGGAGCAGATATACTTTGATATAGGGCTGAGCGATAAAACGATAACTACAATTATAGTGATTATAATTTTCCTCGATAAAACAAGTTTGATAAACATTCAATGTAATGTTTATGCGGGAAAAGCGGAACAAAACAGCGCTACTCATTTGAACCGTGGCACACAGACACTATCCGCTCGGTTCAAACAGTGGCGCAGCACAGAGCGCGCTGACAAGAGCAGATGTGTCTACTCACCGTTCACTCGAGCACTAAACAGCGCTGTGAGATCCAGTGAGAACTTGAATTCAGCGAAGAACGCAAATGACTGGTATAAACTAGTATCAGCCGATATCAGTCAACTCATATAAACTAGTTTAAATCCAGATAAAACAGTGTGTGCAACGATACAGTCAGAAGGCTTTGCAATCTACAAATCACCATCGTTTACCAGGGATTTACTGTAGTAACATTAACTGCACCATGGAATTGTGGCAGAAATGTCTGGTATTTATATCAAATTTATTATATTAATGTAGACGTGTATTAAATGTATTAAAGGAGTAATGGAATGTAATTACACTATATTTGTGATTAAGCTATAGGCTAGCGTTTGCATTTATAATAAATGTATTTAGACTTCTGTTTTACATATAAATAGGCTACCTAGAAACCATATAGTTGGATTTTTACCACAGTATTGAGGTGCTATATGTGTGGTTTTAACTCTGGTTATCATGATGTAAATATATGCTACTATGGAAGAACAATGGTTAATTTTAATAAAACTCAAACAGTCAGAAAAATAAAATTTCACCATATAAAAAAGGAGGTTGTTGCAATTTTTTTTTACAGATGTTACTGATTATGAACATAAATTTACATCTGCATCCCAACTCAAACTACTACTGTCAACTCAATGTCAATTGTGCATTTCTAAGAGACAAAAAAATAATATTATTGCATATATATATATATATATATATATATATATATATATATATATATATATATATATATGGGCGTGTATAAATATAATATGGGAGGGTTGGGGGTTTGGGTGGGCTCAGATTACCACATGTGTACGTAGGGGGGGCCCATGAAAAAAAGGTTGGGAACCACTGCCCTAATGGACACTTTGGGGAACGCCCTCAGTGGGACCAGTGTCTGAAGTGCATGTGGGACACGACAATGAACTTGACATTGGCCTATGACATGTTACTCGTGCAACCATGAGTATAAAAGGGCACCTGTAGAACACGTCATCAGCTTCTTGTCTTCAGGAGCCATTTGTTTGTGTGCGCTTGTGTGAAGCAGAACTTTAAAGAAAAAATTTTAAAAAGTGATGAGTGAGCACAGTTTTAAAAGATGTGTCCCACCGTGTGAAAGGTACATCACACCTAGCGACTCACATGAGCTTTGTGTAGTGTGCCTGGGGGCACAGCATGCACGGTCGGCTCTCGAGGGGGCCGGCTGTGTTCACTGTGATAATTTCACAGTGAAACAGCTGCGCTCCCGCTTGGCTCTGTTTACAGAGGACGGAAGCCAAGCGTCTGCGCCTCGTGGGGCTCGCAGTTAGATCTGGCCGATGAGCTTGGGACGGGTCTCTCCCTATCCTAATCCTCGGTCGCCAGCTCTGTTGCTCTCAAACCGAATCTGGAAGGCCAGCTCTGGAAAGTTTAGCTCTAAGGAGATAGACGTGACAGGAGTCGAGGCGGACGCTACATCACAAACCGCCTCCTCCTCGTCACCCGCGTATGGGGAACTCCTGGACGTCATGGCCCGCGCAACTGCCAGGCTAACCCTGGACTGGTCAGTGGAGGTGCAGAAACGTGCGTCTACTAGCCGTCTGGATGAGCGCTTCCTAGCGGGTCATAAACTGTTCGCCCCCCGAGCCTTCTGTTCCTCCCTGAGCTTCACAGCAAGCTGTTGAGGTCATGGAGGAATCCCTTTTCTGCTCGCGTCTTTCCCCCTAGCAAGCCCAACTACGCTAATGTGAAGGGCTTGGAAGACAGCGGGTACACGAAGATGCCTCGGATGGAGGAGTGCCTTGCGGGTTATCTTACTGCTCACCTGGCATCTTTGTGGAGGGCTCCTACTTTGCCTTCGAAGCCGTGCCAGTTTACATCTAGGATCGTCAGCAAGGCATACGCGGCGCCTGGGCAGGCGGGTGGTACCCTGCATGCTATCTTGATATTGCAGGCTTACCAGGCGGATCTGCTAAGGGACGCTGATGTGGCGGGGGGTGTGGCTCCTGTTGAAATCGAGGAGCTCCGCCGCTCATGTGACCTTGCCTGTTCCCACTTCTTTTAATGTACCCTATGATATCGCGGCAGGGGAAGGTTTCCCTCCGTTTGCACTCAGAGATGAGAGGTATGCGGAGATAGTGGGCTATTCCGTGACTTGCGTCCCACTCCTGCTGTGACCCTCGAGATACTACGGTTGGGAAGAGGGGTAGTATCGCCTCTTGTGTTCCCAATTCCTAGCACTGTTGTGCAATAAGGCCCTCTCATTGCACTTAGCGTCGTGGAAAGAAAAGCTGGCCTGCTTCAGCTCTGACCCTTACAGTGTGTTGGCTATTGCTGGTGTATTTCTGGGGATGAGAACTTCTTAGAGTTCCTGGCTCGTGCCTGCTGATAAGGCACTCGTTCCTTCAGCATGGCAGCATGGGTATTCGTTCCACAAAGTTTCCTCTAGGGGACGCAGTGCAAGTTCCCATTCGATAGGGAACGTCTCAGGTTACCCATGTAACCATGGTTCCCTGAGAAGGGGAACGAGACCCTTGCCATGCTTCAGGCATTCCTGTGCACGTCTCCTTCAGACAAGAAGCTGATGACGTGTTCTACAGGTGCCCTTTTATACTCATGGTCGCACCAGTAACACGTCATAGGCCAATGTCAAGTTCATTGTCGTCTTCCACATGCACTTCAGACACCGGTCCTGCTGAGGGCGTTCCCCAAAGTGTCCTCCAGGGGACGCAGTGTCTCGTTCCCCTTCTCAGGGAACCATGGCTGGACTCAATTTGTGAAGCAACCCACATTTTGATTACCCTACCTCTCACAATGCCACAGTAAGTTCATATATAGAAGAAAATGAACACACACACACACACACACACACACACACACACACACACATATATATATATATATATATATATACAGTGGTGTGAAAAAGTGTTGGCCCCCTTCCTGATTTTTACATTTTTTGCATGTTTGTCACACTTTAATGTTTCAGATCATCAAACAAATTTAAATATTAATCAAAGATAACACAAGTAAACACAACATGTTTTTTATAATGAAGGGAAAACAAGATCCAAACCCACATGGCCCTGTGTGAAAAAGTGCTTGCCCCCTCCTATTAAATCATGAAATATCTGTGATTAACCACATTATTTTAGAAAGCTGAGTTAAATTTCACTAGCCAAACCCAGGCCTGATTACGGCCAGACCTGTTGAATCAAGAAATCACTTAAATAGAACCTGTCTGACAAAGTGAAGCATGTTTAAAGAGCAACACATCATTCCACGATCTTAAGAAATTCATAAATGTATCAGTCTGGAAAGGGTTATAAAGCCATTTCTAAGGCTTTGGGACTCCAGCAAACCATGGTCAGAGCCATTATCCACGAATGGAGAAAACTTGGAACAGTGGTGAACCTTCCCAGGAGTGGCCGGCCTACCAAAATTACTCCAAGAGCACAAAGACGACTCATCCAGGAGGTCATAAAAGAACCCAGAACAACATCTAAAGAAATGCAGGCCTCACTTGCCCAATTAAGGTAAGTGTTCATGATTCAACAATAAGAAAGAGACTGGGCAAAAACAGCATCCATGGGAGAGTTCCAAGGCAAAAGCCATTGCTGACCAAAAAGAACACATAGGCTCGTCTCACATTTGCCGAAAAATATCTTGATTATCCCCAAGACTTTTGGGTAAATATTCTGTGGACTCATGCGACAAAAGTTGAACTTTTTGGAAGGTGTGTGTTCCGTTACATCTGGCGTAAAACCAACACAGCATTTCATAAAAAGAACATCATACCAGCAGTCAAACATGGTGGTGGTAGTGTGATGGTCTGAGGCTGCTTTGCCATAATTGATTGAACCATGAATTCTACACTCTATCAGAAAATCCTGAGGGAGAATGTCCGTCCATCAGTTTGTGACCTCAAGCTCAGGTGCATTTGGGTTATGCAGCAGGACAATGATTCCAAACACAGCAGCAAGTCCACCTCTGAATGTCTCAAGAAAAACAAAATTAAGGTTTTGGAGTGGCCAAATCAAAGTCTGGACTTAAATCCAATTGAAATGCTGTGGCATGACCTTAAACAGTCCATTCATGCTCGAAAACCCTCCAATGTGGCTGAATTAAAACAATTCTGCAAAGAAGAGTGGGCCAAAATTCCTCCACAGCGATGTGAAAGACTCATTACCAGTTATTGCAAATGCTTGATTGCAGTTGTTGCTGCAATGTTGGGGCAAGCACTTTTTCACACAGGGCCATGTGGGTTTGGATTTTGTTTTCCCTTCATGATAAAAAAACTTCATTTAAAAACTGTATGTTGTGTTTACAAAATTTGTTTGATGATCTGAAACATTAAAGTGTGACAAACATGCAAAAAAATAAAAAATCAGGAAGGGGGCCAACACTTTTTCCACACCACTGTATATACAGGTGCATCTCAATAAATTAGAATGTTGTGGAAAAGTTCATTTATTTCAGTAATTCAACTCAAATTGTGAAACTCATGTATTAAATAAATTCAATGCACACAGACTGAAATAGTTTAAGTCTTTGGTTCTTTTAATTGTGATGATTTTGGCTCACATTTAACAAAAAGTCACCAATCTCAACAAATTACAATACTTCATGAGACCAATAAAAAAAAACATTTTAAGTGAATTGTCGGCCTTCTGGAAAGTATGTTCATTTACTGTATACGTACTCAATACTTGGTAGGAGCTCATTTTGCTTTAATTACTGCCTCAATTCGGCGTGGCATGGAGGTGATCAGTTTGTGGCACTGCTGAGGTGGTATGGAAGCCCAGGTTTCTTTGACAGTGGTCTTCAGCTCATCTGCATTTTTTGGTCTCTTGTTTCTCATTTTCCTCTTGGCAGTAAAAAGGCTACACAATCATGGGGAAGACTGCTGATGGCAGTCCAAAGTCTGGTGTCAGGTCTGGTGAGTTTAACCAACCACCATGGTCATTTAACCAACTTTTGGTGCTTTTGGCAGTGTGGGCAGGTGCCAAATCCTGCTGGAAAATGAAATCAACATCTTTAAAAAGCTGGCCAGCAGAAGGGAGGATGAAGTGCTCCAAAATTTCTTGGCAAACGGTGCAGTGACTTTGGTTTTCAAAAAACACAATGGACCAACACCAGCAGATGACATTGCACCCCAAATCATCACAGACTGTGGAAACTTAACACTGGACTTCAAGCAGCTTGGGCTATGAGCTTCTCCACCCTTCCTCCAAACTCTAGGACCTTGGTTTCCAAATGAAATACAAAACTTGCTCTCATCTGAAAAGAGGACTTTGGACCACTGGGCAACAGTCCAGTTCTTCTTCTCCTTAGCCCAGGTAAGAAGCCTCTGACGTTGTCTGTGGTTCAGGAGAGGACAACTGTAGCCAAATTCCTTGACACGTCTGTGTGTGGTGGCACTTGATGCCTTGACCCCAGCCTCAGTCCATTCCTTGTGAAGTTCACCCAAATTCTTGAATCAATTTTGCTTGACAATCCTCATAAGGCTGCGGTTCTCTCGGTTGGTTGTGCATCTTTTTCTTCCACACTTTTTCCTTCCACTCAACTTTCTGTTAACATGCTTTGATACAGCACTCTGTGAACAGCCAGCTTCTTTGGCAATGAATGTTTGTGGCTTACCCTCCTTGTGAAGGGTGTCAATGATTGTCTACTGGACAACTGTCAGATCAGCAGTCTTCCCCATGATTGTGTAGCCTATTGAACAAAACTGAGAGACCATTTTGAAGGCTCAGGAAACCTTTGCAGGTGTTTTGAGTTGATTAGCTGATTGGCATGTCACCATATTTTTGTTAAATAGTGGTTAAACCATAATTTGTTGAGATCATCACAATTAAAAGAACCAAAGACTTAAACTACTTCAGTCTGTGTGCATTGAATTTATTACATGAGTTTCACAATTTGAGTTGAATTACTGAAATAAATGAACTTTTCCACAACATTCTAATTTATTGAGATGCACCTGTATATACAGTGGTGTGAAAAAGTGTTGGCCCCCTTCCTGATTTTTTTATTTTTTTTGCATGTTTTTTGCAAAATTCTTTAACAGCTCTTCTCCTACACATTACATAGTTCACCTCAGGACACTTATGCAATTTATACTGCATGTGGGAAATGAAAATTGCAACTTGAGCTGTACCTGATCTGAATTTCTTTTACTCTCATGATGTTATGGGCGCCTGATCGATGCAGCTGCTGCTCAGGCAACTTGTAAGAGTTTGAAAGAAAACAGCATGATCAAACCCATAAAATGCTGCTAAAATTGTAAGATAAGAGTGCTAGTTCCACATGACAGTACTGTTTCAAGACAAAAGAATTTCCTTTGAGAAACATTTATTCTCTGGCTAAACAACTTCAACTTGGAAAAAGTAAAAATGTCCAACTTTCTTACAAAACGTTGTAAAAACAACTTGCAGATGGATGACGTCACACCAACATGGCAACAACTGTACATACTTACGAATAAATGTTCGTAATGCACCAGTGAGTCAGTTGGTCTCATTCACTAATAATTGCATTATTCATATTTATTCACAAAGGAGAACTTTTCACTAAAACATTCTGCCTATTTTTATTTTTTTTGTGTGTGTGTGTAACGTGACTAGTTATTGTGATTTTATTTGTATGTTGTTATTAATCTTGTTGTGTTGGTGAGCCAAAGACAATTTTCCACTCAGGTGGACAATAAAGTTGTACATTTAACATTAACATTTCACAACACATGCACACATATTTGTTCTTAACCTCACTGTAATGTTAATGAATTTGGAGTATTCTAAATGAGCTACCATAATTTGCATTAACACACCCAAAATAAAAAGGGGTTTCCCCACAGCCTTTCGTAACTCAGCAAACCCGTTTAGAAGGCCATGTGTTGTTTCAGTTGTTCATAATGTTTTTGTTCATTTCAAAATTAAATTAATTTTGGTAACACTTTACAGTAAGTGTCACGACACAGGCTAGGAGACACATAGGTAAGTGGTCAAACAAGGGTATTTATTGATATTGACAGGGGAGTAACCAGGAGTCGTTGACAGGTGAGTGAAGCACAGAGTGACAAGGTCCAGATAGCGAGGCTTGCAGTGGCTGTAACTATGATTACTGACAGGAATCCGGGGAGCGGTGGAGAAACGGGAACGTCTGAGGTGAGGAAACACAGGTGAGTAAGTCAGAGTCAGGCTAGGTTCATGGATGTGAACGGTAGACCAGACAAGGAGGGAGTGTGGAGAGTGTGCTGATATAGTGGGGCTTGATTAGCTGCAGCAGGTGCAGGGAATCAGAAGGCAGGTGATTGTGATCTTGTAAACGTGGGTGCTAATGACTGTGGTGACTGAGACTCTCTGACAATAAGGTTCATTAGTTAACAGTAGTTAACTACATTAAATAACATGAACTAAGAATGAACAATACTTCTACAGCATTTATTAATCTTAGTTAATATCTTCAGCATTTACTAATGTATTATTAAAATCGCATATTTTGTTTGTTAACATTAGTTAATGCCCTGTGAACTAACATGAACAAACTAACATTAACAAAGATTAATAAAGAGTGTAATAAATAGTGTTCATTGTTCGTTCATGTTAATTAATACATTAACTAATGTTACATTAACTTTATTGTAAAGTGTTACCTAAATTTTAGTACAAGAGTTATTCATTAATCATGATCGGTTCATGAAAATGTTTATATGCAGATATCACACACAATTTTTTGCATTTTATGTGGTAACACTTTATGTGGTAACATAATATTCTGGTATTATTCAAGTCAAATTTCTTATCTAATATGACTGATTCTATCTGATAATATTGGGTTACAATCAGCTACAAACCTGACTGTTGTCACCAGACAAGGTCAGATCAGGTAGAAATAGCTCACAGTGTCTTTATAACAAAGAAACAATGCAAGAATTGCTTCTTACATGTTTTAACCCATAGAATGACTTTTGTTGATGTAACCTAATTTGTCAGGTTGATTAAATAACATTTTTGACTAATAAAACCACATTTTTAGACTACCTGAAAACAAGTATGTTTACAGTGGAGATGCTGGTGAAGCAAAAAATATTGATCGTCACTAAATCCAGTTTCCAGATAAATTCAGGTCTGTTAGTTTTATACATAGACTGTAAAAAACATGGACGTAGTGTCCATGATGTCACTCATAGGTTTCTGAAGAGCATTTTTGAAGTGGGTGAAGCTGAGGTGCCTGGTTGCTGAAACCACACCCGTCTATAGTGACAGCAGCAGTGCTGCTGTGCAAAGACAAAACACCGTAACTTTGTTTTTGGTCTAAAATGAGTTATTGATAATTTTGGGACATTAATGACCTCCTTTAACATGTGTATAAGTATCATGGAGAAAAGCACAGGAGAAACCAAGGCAGAACACAGTATAACATGTTACCGCTTACGTTACGTGACTTTGTTTTGGAGCGCTGCATTTGTTTGCATTTGTTTGTCAGTACTGTGCCAGCCTGGAGTTATACGGTACTCTGCCTTTGTTTTACTGTCCATTAAAGTCTGCCGCGTTTAAATTACGTGACTTGTGTACTTTCATACATACATCTCTCAGCACTTCATCAGACAAACAAATTAGATAGATCAGTGCCCCATATAACAAGGCACTGTAAACAAGCAACAACTAGATATAACTAGGCAACAATAATTAATCATTAATAATCTTTAAAGTTTTTTTCTTTTTATAATGCAGATTATTCACTCAGTGCCAGCTGTCAGTCTGGAGCTGCACACTTCTGTAGGCTACGTGAGGACTCAAATGCCATGACAGCGTATCACACATAAAATCAATAACCGTTCGCAATTAAATCCTTTTCCTACCTTTTCTTGTAACTCGTAACTTGTAAAATCCATTGTTGTTGATGTTTAATTAATTGCATTCATTGTTAATTCGATGCATTGATGTTTAATTCACAATCATTTTGAGCATTATTCCTGCTGGCGTTCACATCAATTCACAAGTCGTTCTTATAGGTTAAGCTATTTTAATTCAATAAACATTGCAAATAAATTGGTTGCAAAACAGTTTCCACTCACATTTAACTTTTTGTCTGGTTGTTATGGTCAGAAAAAAAAAGAATCACATTACTAGATGTTATAGCATAGCCAATGATCACTAGATTTTATACAGATGTTACTATAATGATTCTGTAAATGGTAATCAGCACCCAAATATTGTATATAATGTGGAAGTTAATTACTGCCTTTTGCCTTGGCGTGACATCTCACTTTTTGCAGACAGTGCAGAGTACAATATCAATATTGGCTAGCTGTAAAAATCAAGTTTGAGATAATTTTCATTAAAACATCTATTTGCCAGATTTCCAGTGTCCTACCTATAATAAATTTTTCTGTACAAATAAAAATCTTTAAAGCCATTTTTCTAAGTTTCACACTCTATCGAGTTCCACACTCTGGAGCAGAGTGGCAATCCACCTGTCACTCAATTAATTATGCAGAACTTTAAGGCTTAATATAATTTAAACGGATGAGTTATAAAAAAAAATTCACCCCCCTCACAGTTGTCATGAAGGGCAAAATTACTGATATAGACTAAAACCACTTTTTGTACCAGGCTGTAAACATTTTTTTTTCTGCTGTAAAGTTGTGCATTTTAACATGGGAGGTCAATGGGACTGACTCCCTTTTGGAGCCAGCCTCTAGCGGCCAGTCGATGAATTGCAGTTTTAGTCACTTTCGTGTTGGTTTCAAGAGAGGGAACAGGAGGTTGCCGCTTGGTTTTATACCAGTTGTCAGTGGCAGGCTTAATATGGCTTAACTTTTTAATAGTTTAAACTCATTAATGCTGAGAGCTCAGTGTGACCTGTTAACCTCTGTCAGTGTATCTTGCTAGTTTGACTGTGGTTTCTCCTGCTTTACACACACAAGACAAGCATCAGATCATATTCCCTTTAAGACGTCATTGGGTCAACAGATTCATTCTTTATTTATGGAGGTCATGGTAATGGACGGATTTTAAAGTACCTCTGTAAGTCGACATTGCACAAACGTGTATGTTTGTTTATGTGTGTGTACATTTTCAACCATATACACAGAAACATACACTCTTATCATCAAACTCTTTCTCAAACCATTAAGCTGAATTCACACTAGCAGCGACATTTGTCGCTGCATGGTGCCAGGGGCTGTCGATGAGGTCGTTAGTGGGCGTTCTCACATTGACAGCGAATCAGTTTTCTTGGCGCTAAATACAAACATTTTGGAGGCAAAAGACTAAATATAATATTAATTGAATCCGTATATAAAAACAAAAATGAATGATGAAGGCAAGGATCAGCCTGATTTCCATCACTGCTGAGCTGAGAGGAGAACGATCACACTGTCAATTTTTGATTTTTTGATTTTTATTTTTTATGCTAATTTAAAAAAAAAAAAGAAAAAACCTTTTATATATATATATATATATACAAGTTTGCTGGAGGTTTTTCATCTGCCCCACTAGACTACTTAATTCATCTAAAGCGGCACCACAGCAGCATGAAATTCAAGCATTTAAAGCACTTATTCAGTTCCATAGGGCTAATCTCTTAAGCTTCTCTTGTCCTTTCAGTCTGCACACACACACACGCACGCAAACAAGAATTTCCCTGATGGTTTCCTCAATTTGCCTCTCACCTAGGTTAATGCCGAACATAACCAACCAGGACTGTTTGAGATTAAAACTGACAGGTTGTTGCACTCTGCAAATATTTTCTGTTGTAAAACGGATATTTATGCTCAGTCATGCAATAAATTCTATTCCACACAGAGCCAGTATCCAAAGAATCTAAATGGCATCATAAGCTCTGGAAAATACCACTCCAGGCTAGTTTATTTAACATTTACTTCATTGTAGTATACGTTTTGTAGATATTTTTAGGCTGCATTTACACTGCAGGTCTTGATGACCAGTTCTGATGTTGTGACTATATCCGATTTTTTTGGACGACGTGCTTACATTTCTTTTAAAAGTGAGCCGTATCCGATGTGTGCATTTTACACTGCACTTGGTGAAACAAGCCAAAAATAGCATTATATGACATCACAAGGCAGTTTGAATAGTACATTGAGTTTCATTTATTGACATGGAATTCATATCCTAGTACAAATTCTTCTGGACAGTGATGTACGCAGCTCCGCTGAAAGCTTGCAAGTGGAATAATACTCAGGTGGTAGGTATTGTTAAGCATGTCACATCGTCTGTGTTTTTTTTAGAAAGTAAAACCAAATGCGTTCATCAGTGATTGTATATCAAAAGGCAGGGACATGTTTGTGTGCATTTTATTTTGTGGTTTCAATGGAACGAATGGGACTGAAGCGCTCGTCCGTGCACGAGCCGTAGCTGACAACAACAGTGGCAACGAGCACTCAGTGTGATTTCAAAAGCAACGCATTTCAGCGTCAGATCGCCTTTTATTTAAAACAAACAAACTAAATTAATACTCTGCTACTCAACTAGAGATGTTTCATTTGTTACAGGTATGTCTGTACCGCGAAATGTTTTAAAAAAAAACTAACTTTTCAATGACAGGAATCACATTTACAGGGGAATATCCGATCTGACCACTCACACGGCAGTGTAAATGCGGCCTTAGATGCCAAAAATGACATACCTTTTAGGATGAGCTTGTAGAATCTTAGTGATTTTAGTCTTTATTATTTTCTAGTACTTTTTTTTCTGGCACTCTTAGATTTTATTATATAAAGATGTATGAACAAGTCAGACAGTTTTCTGAGGAGAAAGCGGATTCAAGGTGTGGAGGTGGAAAGTCTATTATAGAGCGTGGAACATCTGCCCATCACCAAGTTTCTGATCTGGTAAAATCTAAAAATGAACTACTGGAGCTCAAAATGCTTTTCTTGAAGATTTTTCCTCATGGCCTACAGTGATCTTGCTGCATCTCTCTCCCTGTCTCAGGATGTATTGCATTATGTGGTAACATTGACAGTGATGTACTGGAGGGTCATAGCCAGTGTTGGTAAAAAGTAATTAATTACTAGTTACTAATTACATCTTCAACGGTGTAATTGGATTACTGTGCAAATTTAATTACTTATTACTTATTACTTTCTAAATCCTATATCAAAGTTAATGAATGATACAAGGATAGACATGAAACAGTTCTTTTAATTCTTTCAAATAAATAATGGATAACTACATAAATTATTCTGGTCACACTTTAGATTTAGGTCAATTCTCTCACTATTAATTGCTCAATTCTCACTATTAACTAACTGTTTACTATGAACTAACTATACTTTTGCATCAATATTCTCCTAATTACTGCTTATTAATACTTAATAAAATAGTTGTTGACAATAAAATTTGAGAATTGGGTAAGATTAAAGATTTAGAATAAAGTCTTGCAGAATAAGACATTAATATGTGCTTTTTAAGTAATAATAAACAGCCAATATCCCAGTAATATTCATGCTAATAACCAACTAGTTAATTGTGAGAATTGGACACTAAAGTGTTACCAATATTCTTATTAACTTACCAAAGTATTTAAAGTCAGAAGGGTACATAAAAAGTATGCATTTTAAGGTTAGACTTTAAATTTTGATGTTAAATCCACTAATTTATTGTATATAAATGTTCTACAGTCTATACGCATTATTAAGTTCAATTACATAAGAAGTAACTAATTAAATTACAGAAAAAATAAGAGTATTTCCTTATTTTACTTTTTCAAGGGAAAAGTAATTAAATTACAGTAACTAATTACTTAGTAACTAGTTACACCCAACACTGGTCATAGCCTGCTTACACTGGGCATACCTGCCTCTCGTATTCCATTTGTTTACAACGCAAAGTTGGAAATATTTCTGTTTTAAACCATGAAGGCTAGGCAATGGATATCACACAAGCAATGTGCAAGATTAATGCCGGTGAACGTCTTAATCTCAGTCAGTTCACTATGCAGAGAGTGAAAGTAAAAACGTAATGACGGAGCTTTTGGTATCTGTCGCCGTATATTGTCTCAGAGACAACGAGAGACTAATCAAGGCTACTTCAACAAGTTCTGATAACTGTAGGCTATATAGCTAACTGTTTTAATTAATTCCCTAAATATTTCTCTTGTGGCCCGTACATAGTGGGCAAAAAATGAGAAGAAACGTATTTCATGTTAAACTGGTTGTTTTTGAAAGTCGGTGCTTGAAATAAAAGCTTTTTATTTCATTGACGCAAAATGCGTACGCTGTTTTTTTATCTGCCACACCACAAGGATACACTGTTTGTCATTCAAATCAAAGCATAAATAAACATAGAAGACTCATCCGTGCGGTGCGGCTGACACAGAACAGCGTACACCGTATGTGTCCTGCGGATATTCTCCAAAATGGCGCTACGGTGACGCAGATGAGACGAATTGTTAAATAAAGTCGTTATTTTTATTTTCTTTGTGTACAAAAAGTATTCTCGTCGCTTCATAAAGTTCAGATTGAACCACTGATGGCAGATGGACTATTTTGGCAACGTCTTTCATACTTTTCTGGGCCTTGACAGTGTAATTTACTTGGTAGTCAATGGGACAGTCAAAAGCTTCCTGGTTTTCATCCAAAATATTTTAAATTGTGTTCCAAAGACGAACGAAGCTTTTACTGGTTTGGAACGACATGGGGGTAAGTGATTAATGACAAAATTTTCATTTTGGGGTGGAGTAACCCTTTAAGTTGTAAGGTCATTAATTTCAACTTTTTATCTTATAATTTTGACTTTTTAAGTCATAATTTCGACTTTTTAAGGCATGAATGTTTTTCTTAAGTTGTGGAAATGGGCTTCCATATTTAGGACATGCTGTAATAGTGAAAAAATTTTAATTTCATCAAAGCTGTGACATCTGATAGAGGCTAAAACTAACTATATGAACAACCCTAACACTCTGTTTTCTCTAAATCTGAGCATGGTTGAGCCAAATCGCCTGCCACCCTCATATACAGGTGCATCTCAATAAAAAATAAATGTCGTGGAAAAGTTCATTTATTTCAATAATTCAACTCAAATTGTGAAACTCGTGTATTAAATAAATCCAGTGCACACAGACTGAAGTAGTTTAAGTCTTTGCTTCTTTTAATTGTGATGATTTTGGCTCACATTTAACAAAAACTCTCAACAATTTAGAATACTTCATAAGACCAATAAAAAAAACATTTTTAGTGAATTGTTGGCCTTCTGGGAAGTATATTAATTTACTGTATATGTACTCAATACTTGGTAGGGGCTCCTTTTGCTTTAATTACTGCCTCAATTCAGCGTGGCATGGAGGTGATCAGTTTGTGGCACTGCTGAGGTGGTATAGAAGCCCAGGTTTCTTTGACAGTGGTCTTCAGCTCATCTGCATTTTTTGGTCTCTTGTTTCTCATTTTCCTCTTGACAATACCCCATAGATTCTCTACGGGGTTCAGGTCTGGTGAGTTTGCTGGCCAGTCAAGCACACCAACCACCATGGTCATTTAACCAACTTTTGGTGCTTTTGGCAGAGTGGGCAGGTGCCAAATCCTGCTGGAAAATGAAATCAACATCTTTAAAAAGCTGGTCAGCAGAACGAAGCTTGAAGCGCTCCAAAATGTCTTGGTAAACGGGTGCAGTGACTTTGGTTTTCAAAAAAACACAAGGGACCAACACCAGCAGATGACATTGCACCCCAAATCATCACAGACTGTGGAAACTTAACACTGGACTTCAAGCAACTTGGGCTATGAGCTTCTCCAGACTCTAGGACCTTGGTTTCCAAATGAAATGCAAAACTTGCTCTCATCTGAAAAGAGGACTTTGGACCACTGGGCAACAGTCCAGTTGAATTACTGAGTTGAATTACTGAAATAAATGAACTTTTCCACGACATTCTAATTTATTGAGATGCACCTGTATAACAACTTTGTTGCGGGACCCCCTAAAATAAAGGCAGCAATGTTTTTTATGTTTAAACACCCCTTTGTGCTGTGAATAAATATATACTCTATGTGTGTGTGTGTGTGTGTGTGTGTGTGTGTGTGTGTGTGTGTGTGTGTGTGTGTGTGTGTGTGTGTGTGTGTGTGTGTGTGTGTGTGTGTGTGTGTGCACAGCTGCTAATAATATCACAGATTGACAGAGAAACACTGGGCACACTAGATGAAAGCTGAGATTTATTTATAGATCACATGGCCAAATAAAGCAGTCAAACAAACACTACTTCTTTCTTCTGTGTGTCCTGCTAATTGATATGTGATCGTTCAAACAAGTTCATTCTAAATTGAGCTGATCGTATAGGCTCACACACAACGGCTGCTCCTGCAGTCCAGAATAATCGAACAGGGAATTCTTGTCACGGTAAACTCTGTACTGCTCTCCAATTGTTGTTGCGATAATTCTCAATAAACTGACAAGAGTAGCCGTCAAAGCAGATGAACTCATCGTCCTGAAAGGGCGATCACACTGACAGCGATTTGCAGAGACCTGAAGTCGCAGTTTCCATCTACATGAGTGACAGTGACTGTTGGTGATGTGACAAAGTTGAACAGAGATCAGCTTTTCATGTATAGTGTAGGGTATAATATAGGACTTAAAACTATATTTCAACTCGAAATTAGTCAATGAAAGGAGGTGCTTACTAAGGATATCAAAACAAATTATATTATATTATTAAAAATATGACGTTTTCTATTCATTTTATCTGGCATATGCAAACCTAAAACCCTTTTACCAAAATTTGGGACATGATTGAATACAGTTTAGAAGGTTAATTTGTTATTTACTAGCAATAACTATAATATATTAGTTACAGAAACTGGGAGGGCCGTAGGTAACAATTTTTTTGTAATTCCAAAATTGTTAGCATTTTAAGTAAGTTAAATTGTTTTACAACATTAAATGATATTATTAATAATGTTTTAATTGAAAAAAAATAATGTCATCCTGTGGCTCTCTTGGACGTTATTTTAATGCCAGATTTTATGCTAAATAATTTATGCTAAATAGTTTCTCTCTAAAGAACAAGGATGTGAAGAAAAGAGAAAATACAGGGAAAGTGTCAGTAGCTGTGAAGTTTAATACTCTATTAAAGTATCTGAAGTTTCAGTGACAATGTTTGTAATATTGTTTGATAACTCCAGTGCCATTGACACATTACTGTAAGTCAGTTGCTCATATAAATGCACTGGAAAAACTGAATGATGATAATGAATGATAATAGTTATGTTTTAAGAGATGGAGGCCAATGGCTAATTAGTATGTCTGATAACTCTTGTGCCTCAGTAATGATCAGCTCAAATCCACAGGTTTCTATCAAATGTGAAGACAAATCAGAGCCACATCTCCATTGTGCTTTATCTCAAGGGTTGGCTTGCCCTATAGTTGCCATGGCGACCCTCATCTTTGCCTGTCAGAAATGAATCCTGAACCGTCAAACTGAATAAGCGTCAACATCTACACCCAAAACTGCGTGTTTGTTTGTGTAATAAAGTAGCAAATGTAACCTGCTCTACACAACCTCTGTGTATTTCTCAGTACACCTATGCTAATTAAGCTAATTAATATGAAGAATCTTAGTTAATCAGAGGTCAATGGTTGGATTTGTTTTGCTGTCTAAACCAAAAGATAATGAATAAATTGTTTTTGTTCACAGGATCAGACTTCTTGTGTGCGACACACATCATTCCGGTGAAGAACCAAGAGGGTGTTGTCATGATGTTCATCTTGAGCTTCGATTACGTGCTGAAAGAGGGCAGCATGGATTCATTAGACCGCCTCAACCACACCTCCCCAGCCAGACAGGAACAAAGTGAGGCTTCTCCTTTTCTATTTTCTTTTTGTTTTTATTATTCCCTCTCTTTTTCATTTCCATCAGTGCAATCTATTCCCAGGATCTGCTTTAATTGCTTACTACCTGTCTGCCAGATGGGAGAGAGGAAGAGAAAATTTCAAACAAATGGAGCATGGTGGCTGAGAAGGAATAGAGGGAGAGGTGTGCAGGAAGAAATATGGAGAAGGCAGAGGAAGAGAGAGAACGGTTTTATTTGCTCCAGTTGCTCTGGCTCACCAGCACACACTGTCAAGACCAAACCCAGTCAGCCAGAATGGAAATGAAGTGGGGGAAAATAATTTATGTGACACAGTGTTACAATTATTTGGATCCCTGAGGCCAGGTGCTGAACGGCGCTTCATTTATAGGATCCCGTTCAGGAAAACGGCCCTCACTAAACCATCCAACACAAACAGAGTGTGTGTGTGTGTGTGTGTGTGTGTGTGTTTGTGTGTACATGCTATAATTATGACAAATGTTCATAGAGACCTGTAAGCAATAAAACTGCTGTATTGCATTTCTTGCAAAATATGCTACTGCGTCAGTTTATACACATGAACACACATACATACACACACCCTGCCTGATGTCCTCCTCTAACTCTGTATTGGAAAGTCACATCTGAACTATGAAATCCAATTAATATCAAATGCTAATACCGTCTCTGTGGTATCATAGCAACAGGGAATGTTTTGAAAAGGACATCTGCGTGTGTTCATACTGTATGTGTGTGAGTTCGAGGCACTGTTTAGTTAGGGCTGCTATAAACCAATGATTTGCTTTGGCAGTGCAGTTAGTGTTATGCTGAGACATACAACATGATGCTTTAAAAAAAATGTCCAGCTGGGATGAATTTAGATTTCCTAGATCTTGCTTCCTCTGAGAGCATGGCTGAGGGCTAAGTAGATAGGAAGTGCATTAAACCAGTAAAGAAGAGACAAACTATCCAGTAAAATTTACAAGCTTTTCCATCCTGACTCTGTCAATGATTTATTAGGCTTTACTCTGATCAAAAATTGAAGGACATCCCCCTCCAAAAAGCTTCTTTTGTGGGGTGCATTAGGTTGTTTTGATGAAGGAGTGATATAAATAGCCCAGTTTGGAGAGACTTTTAATTAATGCTGGCGTGGTACTGAAACCCCAGGGAAGAGACAGACAGAAAGAAAGAGAGAGAGAAATCACACTGCAGAGATTAAAAAATAAAATAAAATAAAAGATTCTAAATGTAAAATCAAAAACAGATAACTGATGTACAAGATCTGAAGAAATGAACTGAAATGAAATATGTAATAATGGTTTTAATATTCTAAATTAATATTAGATTAATAAATTTAAACAGCACGTTCATACTATTCACTAATAAGAAACTTTTACATTGAGGTAATGAGAAAGTAGAATACATGCTATTATTCCTAACAGCAGAAGAGAAAATGACAAGAGTAGTGTGTGGTAAAATATACCTTTGTGTAGTACCTGTCACTTTGCACATCCTGGAATACCCAAGTCAAAAATGTGTTAGAAACACTTTTATCAAGGTCCTTTAAACATTTCAGGCTGATTGCAACTATTTGTGTTGCACATCAAGTGTAAAGTGTGTCAGGTTAACAAAAATGTGATGCAAAGAGGCTGTTATTGAAGTTGAGAGCAGGGAAAAAAAACTATATTGCAGCCAAAAGCAAATCTGCAGCTTGCAAATGAGTGCAGCATAGCATGCATCTCATTTCAAGTATGAAGAAGGCATTTATATAGGTGTCTTACAGGTGTGGCAGCAAAAATGGCCTTTTTAATTATAAGGGTTAGAAACAGGGGGTAAAACAGTTATGAAAACCTACTTAGTTTTTCGCAAAAAAAAAACAAAAATTATAATAATAATAATAAATGATATGACTGCTTTAGGTTTTTCACCATTTTAATTAACATTTAGCTTTTTGCAGTTAACTTAATCCTGCAATGTGACAAATACATTGTTAAAGTGTTAAAGGAATACTTCACAGAAAAATCAAAAGTCATCATTTTATCATGTCAGACTGCAGAACACTGAGGCTGCTTGAAATGTTATGTCAACATCACAAATACAATAGAAACAGATGTCATGAGTTTTCCAAGGACACCATAATGTTGTTGTAGGGCATCTAGTGTTCATGAAGCTCTCCTACACATAATGTTGTGGTATTGCCCAATATAATAATATTTGATTAAGTTGGTCTCACTGGTCCATAAATAATTTAGGCGTATTTTCTCTGTGGTTGATACGAGACTCAGGTAATGAAATCCATGTAAAGTCCTGGGGCTGTCTTGCCCTCCAGAGTAGAAAGATACAGAGAGAAAGCTCATTTGATCCATGTCTCCTCTCGTCTTCTCACTGAATTTCATTGATGCTGATGTCCCAGTTGCCAATGTCTCCCTCCATCAGAGACATTTCTGCTTGTTTAACATTCAGGAAGTTCTTGTTAAAGATTCACGGTTTGGGTAGGACAGTGTGGCTGCAGAGACCCCATCAGTGTAACCTTGTTTGACAGCTGCTGTAATGCTACGATTTGCACCGTACATGAACCCTTTTACAGAGTATCCTGGGCTATTCTGGTGTTAGAAATAATCATGTATATTCTACTTTCTATGTCTGTTCTAAAGATCAGGAAAAATCCCACATATACACCCTCCCATAGACCCTCAGCTCAAAGAAATCCAGAATGTGTCTCCCTCATATAATTGTGATCCGACTGACCAAAATGCATCTTAATACCAGGTGTCAACAGGGCCAGAGACACTTTTGTTGTTGTGTTCTGCAACACAGGTTATTAACCTTTATAGATCCAGTGGCCCTATATAAAAAAGATTGATTTTCTTTGTAATGATTGTAGAACAGGTAAATAGCTAGAAAGTTTGAAATGACGTAAAAGTGAGAAATGTCTTGAAAATATAAATCTTTATATTTATATCTTCTTCCTGGAGCCTCTGGAGTACCTTCAGGGACCATGTTTTCACTATTTATGGTGCTTTTTGGATAAGACAGAAGCTGAATTTGAACAAGTCAGCAAGAGAAGCTGCTCACACAAAATAAGCACATCCAATTAAGAAGGTGGAGGAGGACAGGTTCAGAAATGACCTCTTCAATTAAGGGGCAATGTCTACTCACTGGAATTGATTTCCAGGGGCATTTTTTTTTTTTTAGTTTGTAAGGACAATTTTTTATGATTATCTGTGTTGTCTGTTGTCATACATCTAAACTATTCAATGCATCAGAATACTATTACCAATCCAATTTTATCAACAAAAGTCATACACTGCAAAGATGCAATAAAATCTGCATCACTAAATGGGGAGAGGACAGAACTGGGAAAGGACCATAAACCGGGATTTGAACCTTCCCGAAGTGCAGTGGCTATATATTCCGGCATATATTTATTCTTCAGGCTATTGGCTCCGTATCGTACTCTTATTGGCTTACAGGCTACAGAGACAGAGCTATCTAAAAGCTCTTCATGAATTAGTTTATTGCGCACTAAAAAATCTAGACATTGCATTGGTTGTTTTAGTATCATGAAAAACTAAATGTTTTTTTGAATTAGCATTAAAGTGCCGCTATTGTGCCATTTTTAAGGTTGCTAATATTGTTTTATGAGTCTCCTCAAACAGGTTTACATGCATGCAAGGTAAAAAAAAAAAAAACACTTTAGTTTTCTCAAAAAATAGATTTAATTTTACCTCATTTCTAAATGATTCGTAAACGACTCGTGCGAAGCAGTTCAAAGAATCAGTCTCTCTAGACCCCTCCTTTCCGTGAGCCCTCACTGCTGTGATTGGTCAGATGGCGCAGTCCATGGTTATTCTATCGCGTACAGCGCGTGTCGGAAACGAAACGCCCATTGCCATAACAGACTGACGGAATGACAGCCCTGGAGACTTGTCTTCATAGAAAAGATGATATCGATTGTACCTTACCAATTCGAGCCGGAGTCTGATGATGAAACGGTTGAAGTGGCTGATCGACAAGAGATTGATTCACAAGCATGATTGGAGCAGGACGTTTCTCAGTGATAAGTGTCAAGTGTCAACAAGTTTGCAAGTTGTTCGCGAGAATGTGGGCGGACATTATGCAAATGTGTTACTTCGTGACACAGCGGTAACAGAATAAGATTCGAATTCCTGACGACTCGTTTAGGCGATTGCAAGCCGATTCTTTTATTTGATAGACAATAACTTTATTTATCGTGCACTGTCAGCTTCACAACTTTGCTGATAGTTTATGTTTACATACAGCTACAGGACACACTGCATGAAAGGTAATATTCGAAAAGGCAAAATAGGGGCACTTTAAATTACATGCTATTAATTATTACAGGACAATAATATGCAAAAATATGCATAAAAAGAATTCTTTGATGCAACATATGCAGATCTAAATCTCATGCTGCTGTCCACAGTGATTTTTGCAGTCATAATTAGTTTAATTATCCCCCATTATCTTGAATTTGGCAGACATTTTTGTTCATTTTGGTGGCATTTTTACCCTGGCAATTTCCAGGGAAGACATGTTTGACTGTTAACTTGACCATTTCATACAGTATACAGTAATAAAATCATGCCTCTTTCTTGTTACCTCCTTTGAACCCTACTGTGTCCCTTTTTATTTTGTAGAAAAAGGACGTTTCTTCCGTTTTCGTCTGCCTGCACCACTGAGCATGCTGGGAGTGAGTAAGCAATCCCTCCCTCAGGAAGACCCGGATGAGGTGACCATCCATTCGGCTGATCAGAATGAGAAACGCTCTTCCTGCTCGTCATCTGTCTCTCTTTCCCTTTCTCCACGTGAGCTCCATCCACCCACCGGTGAAAGCTGTAGCCCCTCCTACGGAAATGACACCTGGGCTCTGATCGGCCAGAATTATCTGGGTTCATGCTCACCAATCTCAGGGCCACAGGATCACTCGTCTCCAAGGGGCCCCTGGGAGCGGGTGGAGCCCCAGGAGCCTTTGCCGACTGCATCCAGGAGAGCATCACGGGCCAGTATGTGCACGTTTAGGAGAGTGTCATCTTCACATGATTTAGAAGGACTCAGCACGCAGACACAGAGGACGTACCGTGATCGCCATGCTAGTGAAGGTATACAAATACATCTAAACACACAAGCATAAGCTTTTAAGAAGAATTATATGACTGCTATTGGTTGTCACACACAAGGAATAGTCTACCCAAAAATGAAAATTTGCTTAAAACCCTCAGGCCATCCAAGATGTAGATTAATTCGTTTCATTCACCTGAACAGAATTGGAGAAATTTAGCATTACATAACTTCCTCACCAATGGATCCTCTGCAGTGGATGGGTGCCGTCAGAGTCCAAACAGTTGATTAAAAAAAACTCACAGTAATCCACAAGTAAATGAATGAATCCATCATTTTAACTTTAAACCATCCCTTCTGGCCATAATCCATAATAATGTTTCCTCCAGTGAAAAGGTTCATCCCCTGTTGTCTTCTCACATTGAATGCAAACTGTGTGTGCGTTGCTTCAAGAGGGCAACCATACATATGTGTTGTGTGTTACTATCTTTTGGTCATTTATATTATTAGTATTTTTTATATTATTTTCCCAGTGTTGTTTAGTCTTAGGATGAGTGGTTTAAAGGGCTATTTGTCTTCATGAGTTAGAGATAAGTGAATGTCTCCATTTCAAGGTTTTTAACGTAACGGGACTTTGTTGGGAAGCAGCCATTTTCCATTACTATTGCTTGTGGTATAATAATACTTGTTGGACTTGTGCTGGTCAGATGAAGTCAGAGCATTGAAACAAGCCCAACTAAGACTATTCAATAAACGAAACATTTTTTTTATCATCATTACTTCATCTCCTGCTTCTGTTCTTCACTGACTTTACTTAGTCAACTTCTTAGCTGATAGAAGACCGTTAATACAGTTTGGGTATGGGTACCAGACAAAACACTGGTTTGGGGTACTAGACAAGACTTGCTGTTCACGGCCTTTGGCTATCAAACAACTTTGCTGACTAGTTGTTCTGTTACCAGACAAAATGGATATTTTCTGACAGGATCTGGCTTCTTACTCTGGATCTGGTATTTCTGGTGTGGAGAAGATTTCTCATTTACTGCAGAAGATACATTTTTGAGCAACCGATGCAATGCTACATTTCTCCAATCTGTTCCAAAGAAGAAACAAACTCATCTACATATTGGATGGCCTGAGGATGAAATACATTTTTTACCAGATTTTCACTTTTGTGTGAACTATTTCTTCAAAGTGACTCATGTCATTATAATATGATCAATCATTTCTATTTAGAAACGTTATAATATTGAATGAGGCACTACATATGAATAGGGTAGGCTATTTCCTAGAGTAAAAATAATACTTAAATGCAAGGTCAAAACTTTTACATAGTTAGGCCAAGGTATCTAGCCAAAAATATACATGAGTGAATATAAGGTTTCTATATTTAACTGTGCTTAAATATTTAAAAGTAAAAAGTAATCTTTTTTCATAGCCCTTGAAACTGACTGATGAAATCAAGAGACAGGGCAGATTTTCTCATTAAAATGAGTAATTTTCTCAATGCCGTGACTTTGTAAGGCTCTAGGACACAGCAGAAGTTAAACTGTGACCTGTATCCTGAAATGTGTTACCTGAAATGGCTAAGCATTAAATTCAGCTGCAGTTGGTTTTATAGTTGTTTGGCACTTGGATATAGTTGTTAATGGACTGACAATGTTTGCATTCCAGTCACATTCTTCTTCAGCAATAGCTATAACATAATTAAAAAATGTTGTTGTGAATATAGAGAGATGTCTTTACAAGGACGAATGACTATAGGTTTGGCCAATGTCACATTAAATTTTAATTTTTATTGGCCATGTTAAATAAAAGTGCAATGAAATCCACAGGAACGTGATGTGACTTGTTAGTTTAGTTAGACAGGCAAAGATACATATTTGTAGTATAGATTATAAATTCCCATTATGATAAGCAATAAAATACAGTATATAGCTTGTACATGAAGTAAATTGTATGGTAAGAAATGTATTGTTTATTGTGACTTTTAATATGCAAATTTAAGCTTGTTAAATATGCACACATTTGCATATCATATCAAAAGTAACGTAGAGTTCAAGGAAACTTTTACAACATTTTGATTTAATGTGCTCAGTATCTCAAGGTGGTTTATTGACCAAGTGATTTATTATACTTGGAAGAAGATATCTAACAAACCATCTCACAATTTACAGCATTATTAAGCACAAGTAAAATGTTTATGATCTGTATCTAATATAAAATATTACCTAATATAAATCCACCCAAAATAATTATTTATGCCTACACTTCCTCCCCACCTAAATGGTTTATTGTCTTTTCTTCTGAGAAACTTTTAGGTTCTGCTAATATTGTGGGGATTTTTTTATTTACTCATACATACTGTCCTCTCACACGGTTTACTAGATCTCACCTCTCGCTGATGCTTTTGACTGCCTTTCACTGTCTTTCTCTCCTTTCACTCTGTCCATCCGTGATCTGTTGCTTTCTCAGATAATGGGCGTAGTATTAAAGGTAACAGAGCTGTTACTCAGCACATGCTTGCCTGCCTGCCTGTGTAAAGCATGCTCAGGCTTACACTGAATGCTCCCAAAACACACTAAATTGACAATCACAAAATCCTGAAAAACAAAGTGTGAATGTGCCAGAGGGACAGAGGAGAGATTTGCATGCGTAATGCCTTGCGTAACGTGAAAGTGCATGGGACAGAAACCACTTGCTGTATTGTTTGAGCCGATAATTAAAAACTAAGTTTGAGCTTTTGCAGCTTCTTCTGTCTCTTTTGTTCCCCTCACTTTTCTTCTTCTAAATCTCTCTTTCTGAACCTACATTGGTTTTCAACCCCTCAGGTTAAAGTTAATGTATTCCACAGGAGAATGGATTGTTTAGATTATTGTAGCGTTCTTGTCATAAATCTTTTCAATATACAAGACTGTGTGGATCGTTTCAGTTCAGTGACCTGTGTATGACAGTAAAGTTCTTGAGATGATACCAGATTCTCTTGACATTTGACCTCTTAAGTTTTCAAAACTGAAATCATTCTTTGCTCCCCTTCCCCCTCTCTTTCGCTCTCTTCTCATTGGCTAGTGTCGCGCTCTTGGATGGCTGGGGGTATGGCTAGAGCTTCACTTCTTTGATTTTAACCGTTGTCATGTCTCTGTCGTCTGTGCGTCTACTGTCTTTGTATCTTGTGTTTGCAATTGACTCAGATGTTGTTGTTGTTGGTGGTGCTGGTTTTATTGTTGTTCTGGAAATGCAGATTCTTAAGATGATCAGTGTTGATGTCACTATTAAAGTGACTCCAGCTAGAATGCTATTTTTTTAATAGTGAGAGAGAGAGAGTATCTTGCTCATAATTTGTGTGTGTATTTGCTTTAGGACCATTTAATCAGATCAAGTCCAGCATTCTGGGTTCCACGTCTGACTCAAACCTCACTAAGTACAGCACCATCAACAAGATCCCTCTCATCACTCTCAACTTCTCAGAGACCAACAATGACAAGCGGGCATCATCTCCGCATTCCTCAGAGAAAACCATCATTGCACCAAAGGTCAAAGATCGAACACACAACGTCACAGAGAAGGTCACACAGGTGAGAGATGGACATTTCATCATGGAAACATTCATTTACTACTCTAAATACAGAAACCAAAAAGTGGAGTCAACAAAAGTGGTCTCACAAAACACCGTTAATTACTATGAAATATTACAATAGTGTCTCTTATGCGGAAGAGACACTTAATAATTAATGACTCTTAATAATTATATAGAGAAGAGACCTTCAGCTAGAAGTGAAAGTTAGACTAGACAAGACACACACACACACACACACACACACACACACACTAATTCAACTCATTAAAGGTGCCATAGGTGATTGTCTTCAGAAACCTTTTTTTGTTATGCTGGTTGAAAGTCTCTTCACATCCTGATAGCAATCATTAAGTTAAGTGGTCTAAATGTATTTATCTGTATTTATATATTCTGTGGAAGGTGTAGGACCAAGAAATGTTTGTCCAATTAAAATGCTCGGTCCGAGCGTTTTAATTGTCTTTCCTACCTGCCTGTCAACATATGTATTAGCATACCTCTGCGCACCCTGTTCGCGCAGACAGGACATGTCATCAGCGCGTGCACGCACGCTTTGCAGACAGAGCCAGAATGGCAGGCAAACATCAACAACCCGATCTTCCTTCCTGGTATTGTAGTACTTTTACTAACTGTACTATAAAGTTTTCTCACCAGTGAATGACACATGTAGCCCAGCGCTGTTCCCAGTTCCAGTCCTCGCGTTCCCCGCTCTGCATATTTTGCGTGTCTCGCTTAGTTAACACACCAGATTCAGATAACCAGCTCGTTAGAAGAGAGCTCCGTGCATGAACTGTGTTCTGATTGACATGCTCCATACACAGTGTTCATTGCTCCTTAACATTACTCCCTGAGCAGGGAAAATCCGTTTATTTCATTTCAGAACATTCACTCACGGATTTGCACTGCTCCTCACACACACAGACGAAAGAGAAGTGTGAAGTGTGACATAATATACCTCTGTAAATAAATACAATTTAAATTCACGTCTGGCACACTTTAATGCCCTTTGTATGGAACATAAACGCTCGCTTCGAACTGGAATCATGGCGGAATATCTGGTGATGTCCACTTCGCAGGGCACTTATGACTTACGATCGAACAGAACAACCGTCGGACGTGATAAGATATACATATGAAATGTGCAGAGTGGGGAGGGCGCAAAGACTGTAATTGGAAACCGTTGATGTAGCCTATTGTAGTAATTTATGTTGTCTCTGGCCGCTCTTTGAATGTATGTGCGTTCAGGGGGCGTGGCTTTGGACGGCGATTGCAGGGAGGGTGGGACGTTCGCTTTCAGTGCTATCAGGCTAAAGTTAGCTTTTTCCGAGATCTCCTACTGCACCTTTAACATTTCAAACCAGCTGAGTATACCTGAAAAATGTAAATAAATTTGCCTCAAAGTAATTCTTTCTTAAACCTCAGGTCATACTGTTGTGTGTATTAATCAGTGCACATTATTCCAGTGAATAAAATGTTTGTCTTCCTAATCTTTAAACAAAAAGTAATAAATTATTCCATTTGCCAAATAAATATTTAGTAATTGTTTTAGGGTTCTTTTGTAATGCAGACTTTCTCAAATCCTTGCAAAACAAGTAGTTTAAGTAATCAATTAGTGCACATGACAGCCCATGTTACACCTCTCTTCATTGGCTACTGGTCAGTGCTCGCATCAAGTTCAAGACATTGGTACTTGAGTAGAAAACCGCCACATGCTCTGCAACCTCTTACCTCCAATCCCTCTTAACCAATATATATCAACTCCAGAAATCTGAGGTCAGTGCTTGAGCGTCGTGTCAATGTACCATGACAGAGAGGCACAAAATCCTGTTTAGAATTGCTCTCTGGAGGAATGATTTTACAAACCTGATATTCAAGAAACGGCTAAAAACATATCTCTTCTGTGAGCACTTAACAGCATCTTGCTGACTCTTAAAAAAAAATCCTCTGCGTTTTCAGCATTTGTTAAATCCCTCAATGTTTCAGACTTTATATGTTTAGCGTTCATGCTAATGCCTGCTTAAGATGAATCGCTTTGTTGTTTTCCTCATTTGTATGTAAACTACCATTTAACATTTTGTGGTCAGTAATTATTTTTTTCAAATAGTACTCTATTATTCAGCAAAGAATATTGATCAAAAATGGCAGTAAAATATATTTACAATATTATAAAAAAAAATCAATTTCAAATATATGCTGTTCAAATAATCCTGAAGTGAATGAAACAGTTTCCACAAAAATAATAAACAGTTGCATTGTTGTCAGCATTGTTACTAATAAGAAATGTTTTTGAGCACCAAATCAGCATTTTAGAATGGTTTCTAAAATATAGCCAGTAAAATATTATGTTTTAATAACAGTTCTTGATGCATTTTTGATTAAATGAAGCCTTGGTGAGCATGAGATTTTAATGTTTTCAAAGCTTTAAAAAAAAAATAATAATTTATCGACTTTGAATTACTGACTGGATCTTGTATATAACACCCATTTTCATTATTTAGTCAATTCCTGATGGATGAAAGTTCTTAGAATATTTTTTTCTTTAAATATCATGTTTCACTCCGAAATATGTCATATTACAGAAATAAATTGGGTTGCGAATGCTGTTTCATGTTGACCAAAGAGAGCACTAATGATGGTAACTTCAAACGAAACAACTATTTACAACACACCATTAACAGCACAAGATAGATATAAAATCTGTTGATTCTACATAATTACTTAAGTCCTTCTGCTTGAGATTTGACATTAGCTGCGCAATGAGCATAAACGTATAAGAGGTATGTTCTATCAGTATATAAGCTGCGAATGCGCTGCATACCCAGGCCGTCTGAGAGAATGAGTTCACGGGCTAATGAATATAAACATGATTATAAGTTGATCCCTTGTCATTTGAGATGTGACTTGAAGCTTAATAAAGTGTTGGGAATAAGTATGTAAAATTATTTATTTGAAAACAATGGTCATTTTCTGTAAATCTACGTCAGTGAGACAGTGACGGAAGCTTCCGGGTAAACGGATTCTCCGCAGCTTTGGCGCCTCCGCTCTGTTGCTGAGACTCGTCAAGATTGTGGCGAGTTCTCAGCAGTGATGGGAATAACGGCGTTATAAATAAACGGCGTTACTAACGGCGTTATTTTTTTCAGTAACGAGTAATCAAACGAATTACTGTTTCCCCCGTTACAACGCCGTTACCGTTACTGACAATAAAATGTGGCGTTACTATATTATATTATTACAATTTAATTTTTCAGTTCATCTGAATGGATGCGAGTGTTGACGTGCCGTAAACTCTAGTGTGAAGGAGCACGACTCTCCATCGCTTTCTCTCACAAACACTCACGCAAAGAAAGATACAGAGCAAGAGAGTCTTTCATAACATGCAGAATTGACGCGCTACATGTAAACGATACTCTTTGTTGTATTTTCCTGTCAAAATAACGGAGTTCCTTTTGAATTCTTCAGATTTTAAGAATTGCCGGGTTCTCTGGTAGTGGGCGGAACTAATGCGCAAACGACAATCTCATTGGCTGGCGCTCACCTATTATCTTCCCTGTTTTGATTTCAGCAAATCAATTCGAGCGAACTCAGACAACGTGATTAATATTCATGAACCCAGCCGCTCATTAATCCTTAGTGCGTTTTATATTGATGACAAATATGCATTCATACTTGGTTATTCTAATTACTAAAGTTCTATCTTCATATAATATTAAATTATCGTAATATTATATTATAATGCTTGACTGACTGATACTAAGTGTCAGTAGATAAATAGTGTAGATTAATGTACAATGTTTAATAATAATTTATTCTTTTTAGTGTCCATTTCATTAATTTAACATATTTAATATTGGGGGCATCCAAAGTTATCTGACATTTGAACATTTTTTTAAAAGTTACGCAATAATTACTTTCCCTGGTAATTAGTTACTTTTATAATGATGTAACGCAATTACTAACTCAGTTACTATTTGTGAGAAGTAACTAGTAATTATAACTAATTACTTTTTTACAGTAACGTGCCCAACACGGGTTCTCAGTAATTTGCTGGTATGTGCGTGATTTCATCATAGACTGTAAAAAAATTTCATGCGCGAGGTAAGCTGTCCGAGAAGCGCTCGCCCAAGCGGAAAAATGCGCTGTTGCTGCCAGATCTCGATTTACCGAAAATTACATTGTGTTTGATGCAAAACTAACCCGACGAAATCATATGAAAAAAACAAACAAACAAACAAAAAACATCATAACTGTATATTTTCATGCTTTCTCAAGCAAAGCAAATTTTGAAAGTCCACTAAAAATATATCTGGTCATAGACAATGTTGACGGCGTTATTGTCAACATGCCTAAGTAGTAAATAAATAAAAAAAGTTTATAAAAATGTATATAAAATTTGAAATAATAACAAACATCAGGAAAAGATAGGAAACAATACCTTTGTTTTCCGTATACTTGTGTCGTTTACAGTTACAGTCCTTCTGTGATTTTATTGTTGATTGCAATGTTACTTGGCAATATTTTAAAGATATTATTATTATTATTTTATTTTTTTGGTATTTTGCATGGTCTATTATTGTCATCCAGGTGGGAGTTTTAACTCCTATTCACTGGGAATAAAAAATGAATGGAAAAAAAAAAAGATTAATTCAGTTGATGTAGAGACGTAGACCGGGGCATCTCCCCACGCTCTGAATATTACGTATCATAACGTAACTACGTTATTTGGCGGTTTTTACTTGGAAAATCAGCTGTTTTCTAGCATTTGAGTTAACTATGGATAAACCTGAAACGATAGAAGAAGGATTGGAGATGAATTTCATTTAGGCTACAAATAGCCTATGGTAGGAATGTGCATACTTTTAAATCGACACTGCCTCGGTGTTTTCCTCTTTGAGGGTGTCTTAAAAGCGGGGGGGGGGGGGGGGTCTTAATCTTAGCACTCAGCATACCCTGTTAAAAAAGTCACCGCTCGCCACTGTGTTCTACATATATGTATTTTAACCACATGTCTGGAATAAGTAGTAGGAACTAATCATGAAACATGAAGTAATAAAACTAGCCATGTACATGCATACATGCACCACCAATGACTAAATACATACATGCAAAATATTGGCTTAGTTTATTTTTGTCTCCCTCCTCTTATGTCTATTTTTGTCAGTGGTGCTGTTTTTGTTTGTTTGCCACATTATAGACTTGTTGCCTATAACTATCCAGATGGCCAGTTACACACACAGATGGCTTGTTTCGTCTTTTCCATTCTTTGTGTCGTGCTGGTTGAAGAGTTGGACTCTAATTAAACTGGGTCTTGGCATCTAATCCTGAAACGCAGCTTCCCACACACGCGCAACCTTTATGCCAAACGTGATTTCACTCTTTCTGATTGACTCCTTTTTTTAATATATCTCTTTTTATAATATGTATATTTTTAAACTCTTCTTAATAATAATGAAATCCTCAAGTTGTTAAACTCAGAAAAGTTAATGAGCTCAGAGAAGTCACTTATATTCATGTGTAACCATGTGTTTTTAACAGTTCCATATTAGATTAAAAATAACCAAGCTATCCACAATTATAGTTTAAAGATAAACATAACTTGTGAACACACTTTTAAGTTGAATCTGAAGTAAGCCAACAAAGGTCACTAAAAGCAAGAGTTTGATTACTGCACTACATTATTGATCAATAATTTAACCCCAATCATTTATTTATTCACTGCATAGATGAAGTCATTTGGCAGGATGCAGCTTGTCAAGTGACATGCAGACAAGCTCACAAATACAGATACGGTAATTAGGAGAACACATGCTTCACAGCCAGCTCCAATTATTCTACTAATTATGATGGCCTCAGTCAATACAGCGCATTTGTGACCTGCTGCATCATTTTGAGATATCGTGACCCAATTTGAGTTTTATGCACTGGATGAAAAAGTCACTTTCTAATGATACAATTTAATTATGTTTCTGCTCAGAACTGTTGTTGAGAAACAATAATGTCCATGTATGTGATTTAAAATTATTAAAAAATGTTTTTTGAGGAAATAGATTCTAAAGATTAAAAACAATTTTAGGATTTTATTTAAACATACATGAAATAATTCACACAATAACAGATTAAATAAAAAAATATAATGTTTGTTTTTGGGGTCAGTACAATTTTTTTTTTTTTTGAAAGATATCAATACTGCATTTTTGTTTAGCAAGGATGCATTTAGTTTATCAAAAGACAGAGACAGACTTTAAAAGACTTTAAAATTGTTACAAAAACAACCTCTCTCTTCCACTTGGCTTTTTGTCAGATCTCTATACCCTATCTTATTGAAGGCAAAAATAAATCTTTAAAAAAAAATGCTTTTCCAAATAATTGTTTTTCTTTTGAACTTTCTATTCATCAGAGCATCATGAAAAACGGTATCCAACTGCACTAAACAGTTTTCAACTGTGATGATAATAAGAAATGTTTCTTTGTTGGCACCGATATCCTTGTGGGCAACACGCCGACATGTAGCATCATTGTGCCTCGGTTGACCTGAGTATAACTATACTGTTCTATTGAAATAAAGGCATAAAAAGCCAAAAATAAATCTTAAAAAAAAAAAAAAAAATTTCTTTAGTAGCAAATCTTCATATTAGATTTCTAAAGGATCATATCACACTGAAGACTGGAGTAATGATGCTTAAAATGCAGCCTTGCCATCACAGGAATAAATAATGTTTTAAAATACCTTAAAACAGTTATCAAATAAATAAAATAAATGCAGCATACAGAGCATAACAGGCTCTTTTCAGAAACATTTAAAAAGTTGGATAAATGAAACATTTCCTCATTCTAACTCTCTGCAGTCCTTCTCGTGGTTTTCATCAAATGACATTGACTATGAAAAGTATAACATATGACCTCTTAGTGCTGCAGCCCATGGGCCTCCCAGCAGATACCTACATTATTCAGCCCATTTGTGTAGTTGTGTATGTGTATGTGAGAAGTGAGAGACATCCTCCATGACATACAAATACACACACAGGCTAGCTGAAGGCTTGGCAATTACTGTCACTGAAAGCAAGAGGAGACTGTCTCTCATCCTCTCTGTATCAGTGGAGGAATGGAGAGAAGGGCTGTATGAGAATTGCCTCTGTGACATTGAGACCATCCTAGTGTGTCCCACAAGCATGCTGTCATACATTGCTATACAGATCAAAACAGCTGTTGACTCATTTGTAATAATGGGCATCCAGGGTGTTTCTGTGTGCTGTTATATTGTGTGGTACAGCATATATATTATGTTCGTTTGTATTCGTTTGCTCACTGAACACCCAGACTGGTTCTGTCCATTCAGTCTTTCTGTATGTCATTTTTTCTCTGGCTGGATGGTGTGCTGTGGTCCGTGATTAACTCATGGCTGCCTCGACCGTGACCCGTCACCATGTGGTCTTCTCTCGCTTTTCACATTACCATCTGAGAGCTGGATCATGAAATTTGCATCATAAGCATGATGTATTGCTCCCTGTCTTCAGTTTTCCAAAATATCTATAAAATAGATATACAGTGTGATGCTCTATTAAAATGAAAGAGCTCAATGACTAAATACTAAAGTACTAAATAGACATACTCTAACATTCACATTGCAAAGCATCCTGGCCAGTTAGAACAGATTATTTCTAGAAAAAAAGCTACAAACATCTTCATGATATTTGCTTCACAACCGTGATTGTTAACAGTGTGAACTATACCGGTACAGAACAGTTTGCTAATTTATTTCTTTAAGTCTTAAAGGTACAGTAGCAAAAACAGTGTGTTCAGTTCTAAGGGTCTAAGGGTCAGAGAGGATTGAAAATGGTCATGTAAAACTAAATACAAAATTAAGATGCAAATCAACAATGTCAGTAATCAAATATGCAAATTTGTAAACATTGTCCTTTGCTTAAATCAGTTATTCCCAAACATTTTTTTTTTATATTGTTACGAGCTAGATGTTGTTGGGGATGTTTCGTAACATTTAGGTGTGAGACAACTGATGCTGAAACAAACTAGTGAGAAAGTAAGTGTTCGGGAGACAAGTAACCATTGTAAATCACAAGTTCAATTTATTAGGAAATGTACTATTACAATGCTTGAGAAGAAATATAGGTTCTTTAAATAAAGGAAAAGGAGAATAAATGAGTGACACCAAAACAAAGAAATAATCAAAAGCAAAACAACCCAAATTACTAACCCTCAACCCAACTAATCTAACTACCAAACAAAAAATGTAGAAAATAAACCGCAAACTTCAGCGTATCCGACGCCCAACTTAAACTACTCTAACTACTAATATAAATACACAGGTGGCTGTCACTCCTTACCTGAAACTAACAAAACAGGAATCTAAACAAAATACAAAGGCTTACCTATCTCCTTTCCCCAAGGTGATTTAACCAAGTCACAAGTGACAAAAGCCATACTGGTCTGACTTAGAATAATTTGGACTACAGCACATTACGCTAAAAGTTAAAGTGGATCACTAATCATGCGGTCGCCCGACAGGTGTACTTTATCAGGTAAACTCAAAGTCTCAAATTAATGAATGACAAAAAGAATAACAAATCAAATAACGTCAACAGAACTTAACTAAACAAAAATCCATAACACAATTGGACAACAAAAATGAACGCGGAGAACAACAAATGGACAGCCGCCCGCTGACTCGAACGCAGGACGACTGACAACAGCCTAAGAGGCCCAGTCCCTTTTATAGCGAACAGGCCTATCCTCATTGGTCGCCCGGTGGACTGGGTCAGCCAATAGATGAACCTAAAAATCAAGGAGAAAACAAAGCGGCAAAACAGAAAAAGAACGAAACATACAGGGAGCAGGCAAATACAAACAAGGAACGTAACAATATCAATTGAACCTCTTTGACCTGATATATTTACGTGAAGTATCCCCTGAAAATTATGTATATAAAATTTAGGGCTGTTAAGCTATTCAGATTTTGAATCTAATTAATTACATGATGTGTCGATCAATTAATCAAATGATTCAAAAATGAATCACAAAACAATTTTAAGAAAATTACTCCCAAAAGATCATATAAAGTCATTATTGTGCAAAATGAGAAAAGCATTGAATAGACATGACAAATGGTAGCTTTAATGTAATGATAATAAATGGGCATTAAAGGTTTTTTTGTTTGTTTGTTTGTTTGTTTGTTTTTAAAGAATATTGAGAGATGACATGATTTTAAAAAAAAAATGAAATGGTGTTCTTAATATGAAACTAAAAATGCCAGTTGGTAGCCACAAGTCATGACTTCAGTCATTCATTCAACTGATTCATTCTAATGGCTCATTCATTTAAAAACAACGCAAATGACTGTCTTTATAAATGGGTCACTGAATCATTGACTCACTTGATTTGTTAAAAACCTTGGAATGCATTAATAAGTTTAACGTGTTATTTTTTTTAATATACTCATCAGTATTTGCCAAAGCTGCATATAGTTTAGCTTGTGTAAAAGTACGCCATATCGATTTTGATAACACTTTAGTTCAGAGACCTATTCTCACTATTAACTAGTTGCTTATTAGCATGCATATTACTAGCATATTGGCTGTTTATTAGTACTCATAAAGCACATATTAATGTCTTATTCTACATGACCATATTTTAGATCCCTTAATCCTACCCCATACCTTAACTTAACAATTCCCTTAATAAATATTAATAAGCAGCAGATCAGGAGTTCATTGAGGCAGAAGTCATAGTTAACAGTTAGTTAATTGTGAGAATTGGCCCCAAAACTAAAGTGTGACCCATATTTTAGAACATTCTAAATCCCATGAACATGACAAATTGCTTATAATCTAAAAAATATTTATGAGATTATTAAAGGGTTAGTTCACCCAAAAATGAAAATTTGTCTGTTTTACTCACCCTCAAAGCATCCTAGGTGTATATAACTTATCCAATCGGAGTTATATTAAAAATTGTCCTAGCCCCTCCAAGCGTTACAGTAGACCAGAAGATGTGAAATAAAGCATGCACATCTGTAATAAAACGTGCCTCACACGGCTCCGGGGGGTGAATAAAGGCCTCCTGTAGCGAATCCATGCGTTTCTGTAAGAAAAATATCCATATTTCAAACGTAATAAACACTTTTTTCTGACTTCCGCTGACTGTCGTACACGGAAGCCATTCTGGCGGATGACGTAGGACGGCGGCATTGCGTGATTAGTGACGAACACAGAGAGAGAACAAAACAAAACGCCGGTGATGAATTAGAAGCACAAAGAAAGCGTAAAGAAAAATTACGGGGGATTTCGATATAAGCCAAGAGGAGACTGATTTTCCTTTGCTAAAGTAAGGAAACTGTCCTTCCTTTGATCCCATAAACAAACTTCATCCGCCGGAAGGCTTGCACGTATGACAGTCAGCAGAACTGAGAAAAAAGTGTTTATTACGTTTAAAATATGGATATTTTTCTTACAAAAACGCATGAATTCACTACAGGAGGCCTTTATGCACCCCCCGGAGCTGTGTGATGCACTTTTTATTACAGATGTGCATGCTTTATTTCACGTCTTCTGGACTGTTGACAAAAAGCACCCGCTTACCCCATTGAAAGGCTTTGAGGGGTCAGGACAATTTTTAATATTACTCCGATTGGATTTGCCTGAAAGAAGAAAGTTATGAGGGTGAGTAAAACACAGGCTAATTTTCAGTTTTGGGTGAACTAACCCTTTAACATCATGAATATCTGAATCATGAACATCTGAATCACAGTCTACACTGAATGCAAGTTAATAATGTGTACATGTCACTATGTTATTTCCAGTCTCTGTTTTTGCAGCTTGTGATATCTGTTAATAGTTGCAAAATATAAAAGTATCACTGTTGTCTTAGTAACCACATCTCCATGCACAGGCGCTGATCCTGTGGGTGCTCAGGGGCTCGAGCACCCACGGAAAAACACTAAATAGTCTCCATTCATTTTAACCAATAAGAAATGGATTGCAGCTTGTACGACTTTATTCTCATTTTCATAGTTAATTTGAGGCCATTTTTAGCATTATTTTAATGGCAAATGTCAAGAGTGCATTATTGTAATAATATGAGAGGGTGCCAGCATAAATCTCTAGGCTTGCAGTGGGCTTACTCTCCCATATAGAGATCATGGCTCTGCTCTCTCTCAGATATTATGTGTGCGCCCTCAAACTTTGTCCTGTGTACGTGTGAATAAGTGCTTATTGTAAACTGGTATTTATTAAATCATTTTATTTAGTGAAACGCAGCCCTCATAGAAAGAATGTTTGTATTATTTGGTTACTAAATAATGTATTTGCAGTCTGTGCGTTTCACTTCACAATTTTGTGTAGTAAATTTATCAAACGCACCATCCAACGGAGTATACTCTAGAGCAGGGGTTGCGAACTCCGATCCTGGAGAGCCATTGCCCTGCAGAGTTCAGTTCCAACCATAATTAAAACTCACCTGCATGTAGCTTTCTAGTAACCCTTCAGACCTTGATTAGCTTGTCCAGGTGTGTTTGATTAGGGGTGGTTGCGCACCCACCGGCAGAAACATAAATCAGCACCTATGTCTCCATGCTTCAGGTGTTGTCGCTAGGCGCTGACGTGCTTCCAGAGTATAAACTTCAGACGCCACGCATCAACAAGTTCACCATCCTACACTACAGCCCCTTCAAGGCAGTCTGGGATTGGCTGATTCTGCTGCTAGTCATCTACACGGCTGTTTTCACGCCCTACAGCGCGGCCTTCCTGCTCAATGACGTAGAGGAGCAGAAGAGACGAGAGTGTGGTTATTCCTGCAGCCCGCTCAATGTGGTGGACCTCATTGTGGACATCATGTTTATTGTAGACATTCTTATAAATTTCCGAACTACGTATGTTAATGCCAACGAAGAGGTGGTTAGTCATCCAGCTAAGATAGCAGTGCATTACTTCAAGGGATGGTTCTTCATAGACATGGTGGCAGCCATACCATTTGACCTGCTCATATTTGAGGGAGGATCAGAAGAGGTGAGCAGTGCATATGTATTTATGTGGTTTGATTTGTTTTAGTTCTGTAATTTACAATGAAAGATTCTTTATGCTATTTGTAATGTCGCTCATACTTTGAGTTAGTAATTTGAACAAATACAAAAAAACTACAGTAGTCAACATTTGAAGTGGTTCAAAAAAGTTAATCAAAGTTGTCCTAAGACAAGAAAGCATTTTGGTTTTAGGTTTTAGGAAAACTTGGATGAAAGTTGTTGATCCACTACAAATGTTGACTAGTATACTTCAAACTACATGGATCATCATAGCAAACACCCTGAAAACCTGGCAACCAACACCATCATGGGTACATTTTCACCCAAATGCAAAAATCTGGAGATTCATATAAAATGCAGTTTGAAAGATTAATTCATTTCCAGAATAAAAATTTCCTGATAATTTACTCACCCCCCATGTCATCCAAGATGTTCATGTCTTTCTTTCTTCAGTCAAAAAGGTTTTGAGTAAAACATTCCAGGATTTTTCTTCATATAGTGGGCTTCAACAGGGATCACCGGGTTGAAGTTCCAAATTGCAGTTTCAAAGCAGCTTCAAAGGGCTCTACACGATCCCATCTGAGGAATAAGGGTCTTATCTAGCAAAGCGATTGGCCATTTTCTAAAAAAAAATAAAAATACTTTTTAGCCACAAATGCTCTTGCACTAGCTCTGCGATGTGCGTCCATGACTTTGCCTACGTTGTCACGTTGGAAACATAGGCACTTGTGACGTAGGCAGAAGTAGTACCGAACTCCATCTGATTTTCTCCTCCAACTTTTCTTTTTTTAAAAGAAAATTACCTATTGTTTCGCTAGATAAGACCCTTGTTTCCTCAGCTGGGATCATGTTGAGCCCTTTGAAGCTGTGTTGAAACTGCAATTTGGTCCCCGTTGAGGTCCATTATATGGAGAAATGGAAAAAAAACTCAATTTCTTTTCGACTAAAGAAAGAAAGACATGAACATTTTGGATGACATGGGGTGAGTAAATTATCAGGAAATTTTTATTCTGGAAGTGAACTAATCCTTTAATGCTTAAATATGGATTTATGTATGACTGGCTGTTTAGGCTTTAATGCAATAGTGTCATTTTTATCTAAATGTTATGTTAACATGAATGCATGTTTGCGCTTCACCTTCTTGATTAGACCACAACTCTGATTGGCCTGCTAAAGACTGCCAGACTGCTCCGATTGGTCCGTGTGGCACGGAAGCTGGATCGTTACTCGGAGTATGGGGCGGCTGTCCTAATGCTCCTCATGTGTATCTTTGCACTGATTGCTCATTGGTTGGCTTGCATATGGTATGCAATCGGCAATGTGGAGAAGCACTATCTGGATCACACAATTGGCTGGTTGGACAATCTAGCTATATCTATCGGCAAGCAGTATAATGGCACCGACCTCTCCTCAGGCCCCTCAATCAAGGACAAGTATGTGACAGCACTGTATTTCACATTCAGCAGTCTGACCAGCGTGGGCTTTGGAAACGTGTCACCAAATACCAACTCAGAGAAGATCTTCTCCATCTGCGTCATGCTCATTGGCTGTGGGTATCAATAAAGTATAATTGAACTTATGCCATCAAAATGACCAGTGTAGCAAACAGGAAGGCTTTTTAAGACAGCTTAATCTTATATCTTATATTATTAAGCATATTGAGCATATTAACATGATATTTTAAAGGAATTAATACTTCAAATAATTCAAAATTTGTTACAAATTTGTAAATATTTTTTGTTTTTAATATTTTTAAATATATGTGTGTGTGTGTGTGTGTGTGTCTATATATATATATATATATATATATATATATATATATATATATATATATATATATATATATATTAAATCCTGACCATTGCCTTCTCTTTGTGTTTTAGCTCTGATGTATGCTAGTATCTTTGGGAATGTGTCTGCTATAATTCAGCGACTGTACTCAGGAACAGCTCGGTACCATCTGCAGATGCTTCGAGTCAAAGAATTCATTCGCTTCCACCAGATCCCTAACCCGCTGAGACAAAGACTGGAGGAGTACTTCCAACACGCATGGACATACACAAATGGCATCGACATGAACATGGTAAGAGTCAGATTTTTTTCCACTTGACGTGAATTTCTGTCATCGGATAAATAAATGCATTTATCAGTCAGTGTGTACAGTATGTGCCAGTGTGTTAGCTATCTAGTGTTTCAAACATATGTATCTCAGTCACAGAGTATTAATGTCAAATGTGTTCATGTGTCTACGCAGTGATCTGATATGCATTGTCTCTTTCTTATACGCACTCAACCGGACTGACTTCAACACCCTGGTGAGCAGGAGGTATAGATTAATGTTTGCTTTTGACCAAAAAAGCTGCAGTTGTTTTGTTTTTAATGTTTTCCATAATGTCTGTATATTTTTATTTAAGCATGCAGTTGATTTTTAAACTGTGCATGTCTAACCGCGAGAAGTGTTGGGTAAAAAGGGTACCGTTTTATAAGGTAAGCATAGTCTTAATGTTCTAGCCAATTAAAGCAATTAAAGTTTGGTCCTTTGGAGACTGATGTTAAATCAAAAACTCTATTTACAAAGCTAATGGCATGTGTACTGTGACTCATCCTGCACACAGACATTTGCCCAGTTCCATTTCAGTTATTTTCCTTCAATTAAATCAGTTTCACTTTGATGGACCTAGGTCTTATTGACATTCCCATTTTATTAGGCATTAGATCTAGTTAGTCAGTCAGATAGATAGTTATTCCAGATTGTTTTTTCATGCCAGTCTTTTTTCCTTGGCAGACATCCCAAATGCAGTTTTAAACAAGAAACATGGTGTTTTTAGACTTATTTTTTTTGGTGAACCAAAAAAATTGGGGGAAAACATAAGTGGCAGTTGCATTCTCCTCTGCTTGATGTGCCGTATATCATTATATGAAGCAAAAGCAAATCAAAGGCAAACACAATGCAATGCAGCAGAAACAAAGGATCCCAGACGTATTCATACTGTGCTTCATCTTTTATGTATTTGTAGTTGAGGGAGACAGGGCTATATTAGCATTGTATAATCTGAGCTCTAACGCAAAGCTCTTAAAACCTGCAATCATTCTGCCCTCCTTCTTCTCTTCTCCATGGGGAACACTCTTTCTCTCTTTTTCTTTCTCTTTTCCCTCTCTGCAGGTACTGAAGGGCTTTCCAGAGTGCCTGCAGGCTGATATCTGTCTTCATCTGAATCAAACTTTGCTTCAGAGCTGCAAGGCTTTCAGCGGAGCAACCAAAGGATGCCTACGGGCACTGGCGATGCGTTTTAAGACCACTCATGCCCCACCGGGTGACACACTGGTGCATTGCGGGGACGTTCTCACGGCCCTCTACTTTGTGGCCAGGGGATCCATCGAGATCCTCCGAGACGACATAGTGGTGGCCATCCTGGGTGAGCAATGAACAATTAAACAAACTTTCACTATAAGCCTGTAATAAGTGTAATGGATGTGAAAGGACACACTCACACATGGGATTTCTTCAGCTTTGATTTATCTTTTTGATAGAAAACGGGTATAAATCAAGTTGGCTGAAGAAAACAATTGTACTGCAGATATACATATTACCGCAGCAGCGACACTCAAATCTGCTGTTTTAAAACACATAACAATTAGATGCGTGAAAACTGTAACAGTGTAGTAATACAGGCCAATAAACTGTAGATGATAACTTAATTTCTAAACAGAATTTGTTAAATTTATAACATCATAAACATGAAAGCAACATACCTTTTTGATAGAAAACGGGTATAAATCAGGTTGGCTGAAGGAAACAATTGTACTGCAGATATATATATTACTAGAAAAATAGAAATGACACTTTCACTCGACTCATATTACAATCAGAAATTTTAAGACAGACATGCTGACCACATGAAATGCACTCGTTCCCGCTCGTGAATGCACAAGGAAATTCAATACATTTAAAATGACCTCAACAACCGTGTTAAATACGTTATATCACGTTCAAGTACGTCAATTCAATCAATTGTATCGAAAATATTCACATAAAACATATTATTTCCACAATTAATACGTTAATGAGTTAGAGCGTGAAAAATCGTACATACCCGCAGCAGCGACACTCAAATCTGCTGCGTTACGGAAAGAGAAGAGGGACAAAATAGTACATCTGCAATACCATTAACAGCCAAAGGAGGGGAGCCTTCGACAGGTATAGGTCTCTGCAGGAAAGTAATGGGAGTTACCAGATCAGGGTGTTTTTACACCATGTTACCTGATTGGCTGATGTCATAGTGACGGTAGGTTTAGGGGTGGGGTTAGGTAAGGGGGATCATTTTGATTGCATGGTTTAGAAACACCCAGCAGTTTGAAAACGACCACAAATTTAGAAACGCCCACTTTTGCACTGCAGAGACCTCAGTCTCGCCTTCGAACACCAACAAATACAAACAAATCCCTTATTTTATGAAATTCACACATCTTTACTCTTTAAATTAAATGTTCTTTTTAACCCTGTTACATAAGCCTACCAAAACTTTGTTGCAATGAAATCTCGCTAGGTATGGTTACATGCACTAATTTTCGGCAATCAGAATAAATCCAATTTGATTTCAGATTCTGAAGGTTTTTATGATCCCTAAACGTTACAGTGCGGTTCACAGTTTTTAATAATTGATTATTCTAAATCAAGATTAATCACAATTTTAAAATACTAGGATTTACCTGTAAATGTGTTGAAAAAGAAATGCATGACAAACTAGTTAAAGGAAACAAAACCTTTCACACTTCCGTCAGGTATGAGAAATAATCCTTATTATTCTTTTATCATTATTCTTTTGTTTTTATTCAGCCATTATCAGCCATTATACTGGCAATAAAACGTTTACCAAGTCACATTGCTTCAATCCCAGTATACATTTACCCAACTATTACCAAAAGTATTTCTAAATAAATACAACAAAACATTTTCTTGCGACCTTACGTAAAGTATTATGACAAAATGCATTATCAAGAAGAATTGGACCTGTTCTGCAGGTGCATTAGAGCTAACATTAGCATCATGCTACTAGGGTTGAACGATACACCGGTACTACGGTAGTATCGCGATACTAAAGCTTAAAAATACCCGCGGTGCCATTGCATTTTTTAAGCGGTAGTATCGTCCAAACGGTACCATAAAATATGTTGTATGCACGGCAAGAGCACTGTTTAAAACGTTCATTTGAACATGCATGCCAACAGAAACATTACAAGTTGATTGCCAAATGTCTTTCTGCTGTGCTCTTTGTATACGCGTTATATGGTATTGAGTGTTTCCCGATGCTTCAGTTCAAGTCGCACTTGCACGTCGTTGTTCATGCTGCAGTTTATCAGATGAAAGGGTCTGATTTAGACCATCTGATGTCATTTTAAAAAACAGCAGCTCAAGCATCACTTATTCAACATCATAATATCTTACAAGAAAGTATTCTCACAGTTTTATTCATTTGACCACTTCTAGAAAAGGTGTAATAGTTCATTTCTGGAAGCATCTTTGCGATCACGAATGCAAATCCATTCATCAGCATAGCGGCTTTGCACTTGGTTCTTATCAATCATTATATATTTTTTTTTTATTCATTAATAATGCTATGTTTTAATATACATGCTGCTAACTCGTAAATTTCAAGATACGCGAGCAAAAAAAATGCTCCTGACAGTTCGGAAATACGACACTAGCAAGAGTGCTGATTTTGTTTCGTTTTTTCAAATCCAAATCCGCATTGTCTTGGGCAAATCACTGATTCACGGAGCCATTCATAAAAACAGTCATTTGATTCGTTCCTGAAGGATTCAGCCATTTTGAAAGAATCGTTTGAATGACTCTGTGATTCAATCATGAACTTCTGCCACCTGCTGGCCGTTTTTATGTTTCCCGTCTAAAAGTATGCATATTACATTATTTTCCAACATATTTCTATATTCAGAATTTAGTACTTAAAAAGTAATCTCATAACATTATGTATGCAATTATATAAATACAGTCTAAATGTATAAATGCCACATCTAAATGTCACTTCATGCAGCTTCTGTGCAGTGCTAAGATGAGTTTTGTTTAGATCATTTCATGGATAACAATAGCTAGTCATTCATTCACATTAAGTATTCAGAGAATAATATTGTCTGTTTTCACTTACATCTATTTATTTATTAAATTTTGATTCATTTTGTAGATTTGAATTTTAAATTAACACAATACTGCATGGTATCGTGATACTACTTGGTATCGTGATACTTCAGCTGGCATAGTATCGTAAGACATTTTTATGGTATCGTGACAACCCTACATGCTACATAAGACATTTTATGAGATCAATGGTACACTTTTACTCAGAACTCACTTCAAACCACCATCGAGTGTTTGTAATAACTTCCTTTTGCGATCACATGTGGAATTTGGTCCTTTACTGTTGTTAAAATATGCTATTTATAACCTTTTATATCCTTGCACAAATTAGAATTTCAGATGCACACATTCAACTCAGGAAAATCACATACAGACCATATCCTCTCGTAATCGTATGTTTATTATCTTATATAATCTATAGTGGCTGTTGTCATGTTTATTTCTGCTGTGTAAAAGCCTTAACATGTATGCTCTGCTGAAACTCATGTTTTTTGTGATGTTACAACTGCCTCTCAGTTCTTAAGTGTCCAGGGATACATTCCAAGTATAATACACATTAGTAAAAGGATCTATTTTAATTTTTATTTGTCTATACACACCTTGGGCGGCCGTGGTACATTATAAAAGTCGCCCAATAAACCGCAGCCCACGGCTCTGTAATTTTTCCCGCGACTGTATTTTCAAAATAGCACTTGTGCCGTTACCCTGGCAACACTGGCTCGCTGTACCCTCATCACACAATGATAGATAACCTTCCGCACTGCGATGACGGCAAGAAGTTGGGGTCAAAGCTTATCAAACGATTAATCTGAGTTAAAAAAAATATTAACGTATTAATTTTTTTTAATTAATCGCATACTTTAACGTTGACATCCCTAATATATATATATATGCAATAATAATATTAATTTTTTGTTTCTTAGAAATTCACATTTGACATTGAGTTGACAGCAGTAGTTTGCAACAACCTCCTTTTTTATATGGTGAAATTTTATTTTTCTGACTGTTTGAGTTTTATTAAAATTAACCATTGTTTTTCCATACATTTACATAATGATAACCAGAGTTAAAACCACACATATAACACCTCAATACTGTGGTAAAAATCCAACTATATGGTTTCTAGGTAGCCTATTTATATGTAAAACAGTAGTCTAAATACATTTATTATAAATGCACAAACGCTAGCCTATAGCTTAATCAAAAATATAGTGTAATTACATTCCATTACTTCTTTAATACATTTAATACACGTCTACATTAATATAATAAATTTGATATAAATACCACACATTTCTTCCACAATACCATGGTGCAGTTAATGTTACTACAGTAAATCCCTGGTAAACGATGGTGATTTGTAGATTGAAAAGCCTTCTGACTGTATCGTTGCACACAGTTTTCTGCTGTTTGTCGGCGCTGTTTTATCTGGATTTAAACTAGTTTATATCAGTTGACTGATATCGACTGATACTAGTTTAGAATTCTAGCGCTTCTCACTGGATCTCACAGCGTTGTTTAGTGCTCGCGTGATTGGTGAGTAGACACATCTGCTCTTGTCAGCGCGCTCTGTGCTGTGCCGCTGTTTGAACCGAGCGGATAGTGTCTGTGTGCCACGGTTCAAATGAGTAGCGCTGTTTTGTTCCGCTTTTCCCGCATAAACATTACATTGAATGTTTATCGAACTTGTTTTATCGAGGAAAATTATAATCACTATAATTGTACTTACCGTTTTATCGCCCAGCCCTATATCAAAGTATATCTGCTCCCGCACCCCGCTGTGAACTCTGTTCCATTAGGTTGGGAACCACTGCACTAGGCTTTTCCACCACACAATAAAAGTCCTTGGTGCATATTATTCTAAAAAAAAATCATAACCTTTCATCAAAATGTATTACCTTCTCCAAAATAACTTTTTTCCCCTCATAACCAAGGCCACACAAGAAGGGGAAAGTATCATCGTCAACCATATATTACCATCCAATCTAATCCAAAAAATATATAAAATTAAGACCTGTCTACATTATTTCGAGCTGAACATTTTGCCGATTGAAATTGTGAAGTGTTGGCTTTACATCTAAAAGACTGGGCATTTAAATGGAAAGTGATGGAATAGACAAAAGGACTGAAGGACAAATGTAGTTTATATGTATATTAGGGGTGGCACGGTACATGTATTCGTACCGAACCGTCACGGTACGGGCGTCTCGGTTCGGTGCTTGAGGCCTAACGACGAATACAGGCAATTCACCCCCAATCCAGAAGGGGGCGCCTGCAGTAGTGCAGCACTGTTTGATAACCGCGAGCGCCAGCAAAAGAACAGCAAATGCCATGAGTTGCGCACTTGAAAACAAAGCCCCCTACACAGTGACCATGTGCTGATTCCGAACGCGTCGAGACTGAGGTCTCTGCAGTGCAAAAGTGGGCGTTTCTAAATTTGTGGGCGTTTTCAAACTGCTGGGTGTTTCTAAACCATGCAATCAAAATGATCCCCCTTACCTAACCCCACCCCTAAACCTACCGTCACTATGACATCAGCCAACCAGGTAACATGGTGTAAAAACGCCCTGATCTGGTAACTCCCATTACTTTCCTGCAGAGACCTATACTTGAACGCGCCTCTCACATAGACTGACAAGGGAGTATACTTAAAGGCTTCCGCACTCAACTGTTTGCGAAATGGAGCTTTGTGCTCGAGTATCCTACCTCTCTCATTCGGCACAAATCCAAATATTCCATAATATTTCCATATTTGCGATGTAATGTACCTGAATGCTAAACTATTATTTATTCTGTAAATGATAGGCTTTGTACTTCAGTCACGTTCCAACGGTGACACAGACGAGGGCGCGTTGATGTTTGGTTCACTGTATTTTATTTTGATAAAAGTACCAACTGTGCTGTCAAGTTAGCAATGCTGGAACTGATGTGTTGTGTGTGTGTGTGTGTGTGTGTGTGTGTGTGTGTGTGTGTGTGTGTGTGTGTGTGTGTGTGTGTGTGTGTGTGTGTGATAACTTCAACTGTTACCAGCAGAATCAACTTTAAACACTTATTGTCTTTTTAATAATCACTGTATAAAGGTCTGCTTTTATTTGTGTACACTCAAAATGAAAACAAAACAGATTATATATATATATATATAACATATATATAACATAATAATATTTAGTATTTTCACATCTAGATGTAAAAAATTGTAATTTGCACTACTGTCTGTTCAAAATAAATTAAAAGGAACTAAGCATAGTAGATCCCCCCCCCCACCCCTGTTGTACCGAAATCGTATCGAACCGAGGTATGTACCGAACCATGGCATCTGTGTACCGTGCCACCCCTAATGTGTATATATATCCTATAATAAGTACAGTATCAATGTCCAAATAGCAGATTACTGGAATGCTGTGGAAAATGGGTTGTTTTACAATGTGGCTCTTGCACACTCATCTAAATTTAATATAAACATCTCAGAGGCTCAGAGGTAATAAGAGACTTAATGAAAGGAGTGCTGTCCTTCATTCAAGGATATATCTCCTGTGATGAGCTCATCATGTTTTTTTATAGATAGAGAGAGACTGAAATAGAGGAAAGCTGAAGGAAAGTGAGAGAACGAGGGAGAGAAGGGTTGTAATTAAATAAGAAGATGCGGGAATGAGAGTGACGGCAGTGTGGTGCATGTTCCCCTTGTTCATTAGATTTGCGAAGTGTCACTTAGTGTGACGGAGAGCCCCGAGTGACAGCGCTAGTTTCATTATTTACAGACACATTTATTAAACTCGCGCGCGCACACACAAGCTCGAGAGTCTCCAGCCACATCCATGCATGGGCAGGTGGAGCAGGGTAAGCCGAATTTAAATGGTCCATCTCCCTTCCTACGCAAGCTAGCTTTAACAGAATAAGGCCAGGGGAAGAAAAAGAGACACACACTTACCCACTCATGCAACTCAGCAGAAACTTGCTGTATGAAATTGCTGAGAGAAGCTACCTCCTGCTTCATATGTATTCTTAGGTCTCAGTTGAAAAATCACTACCTCAGCAAGAATTTATTGTCTTACGAAAGTGTTGCAGATGGACACTTCATCACTGTACACTAATTCTGGCTCTGGCCCAGACTCTGTTACTCTAATATCATACTCACCTCGAATAATTTCTATATAATATACAGCACTATTGGCTTTAGTCATGACCCTGAGCCGGATTTAGATCCGGTGGCAGGTGGCTGCTGCCCAGGTGGCTGTCGTTTGTTTGTCAGGTCTGACCTTTGATATGTATCACCGCAGAAATGTGCTGTCAGGCCTTGACTTTTCTCTTGGCACATGTCCTCACGAAACTTGCAGGGGCTTTCAGAAATAGCATATCCTCAGTGTTTATCAAGATATATTTTACCCAAATTGTGAGCTTGCAATCAATGGGGGGGAAAGTAATTGCGACTTTATTTTTGCAATTTCAGAGTTTATATCTTAAAATTTAGATTTTTTTTCTTCGAATTTATATTGTAATTCTGATGTTTGTTCTCGGAATTCTGAGTTAGCATATCGCAATCCAAATTTTTTCTCTGAATAGTGAGTTTATATCTTGCAATTCTGACTTTCTTTTTTTTTAGATTGGCGAGTTTACATCTCATAATTGTGACTTTTTTTTCTCAGAATGATGAGTTTATATCATGCAATTCTCACTTTTTTTTAGATTGGTGAGTTTACATCTCATAATTCTGACTTTTTTTCTCAGAATGATGAGTTTATATCAAGCAATTCTGACTTTTATCTAAATTTTCAGTTAACATCTCATGACCGAAAGGGTCTGTTTCATGAAATGTATTTCATCTTTAAAATGTTTTGTACATTCCATTTTGTGTTTATATTAATGCACAAAATCTCATATTACATGTAAAAATGACTCTTATGAGCTGATTCGTCTAATGAATTAAACAAAAGACACAAAATCATTATCAATTTGAATCAACTCACTCCAATTTGCAAAGACAACTATAAATAAGCTATTTGAATGTTGGTTCCTCCAAAGAAGTGTTTGTTTGACCAATGGCAGACTGGAGTTTTGGAAGCATATTTGCTTCAACTTTAAAGATATACATTCAATAAAATAATTTTAGTTAACTGTATTTAATTAAACAACAAGCAAATACCTTGCATAGCTTATTTTGTTGACAGCACTGACACACATAAGGTGTGATTACATTTACTGCAATCCAGCAACTTCATCAGGAATCCAAACAATTAGGAAGGTGAAAGATTTTCCCACAGAATGGCTTTAAGAAATCTGCTTGGTTTGAAAGTGATCTCTGTGTTTGCTGTGCTTCATACATCACTACTATAAATGACTTTTTTTTGCGTGTGAAATTTCACTTGCATACTAATACTATAAGGGAACTTACTTTCTCCCGTCTATTTGTCCATTTTCTTCCTTCATTGCTTTATCTTCTCTTCCCTCTCTTCTCTTCTGATCACTGTACGCCCACCTCTCAGGTAAGAATGATATTTTTGGAGAGATGATTCATCTGTACGCCAAACCAGGGAAAGCCAACGCAGATGTTCGAGCACTGAGCTACTGTGACCTCCACACCATCTACAGAGAGGATCTTCTGGAGGTTCTGGACATGTATCCTGAATTCTCAGACTACTTCCTGTCCAATCTGGAGCTCACGTTTAACCTGCGTGATGAGAACACCAAGGTAAAGCAGCTAGCTATTGCTTAGTGTCTTGAAATAAAAAGATGAAATGTTCCACGCTAACATTGACTACATAAAGTTTATTCTCCAGTCCTCCACAACCCTTTATGAAAACTAAGCAAAACATCTTCAAAAATTATGGCATTAACTATTAACACATTAATACAAAACTGAATGATTTTTTTTAATTTTAGAAGGAAAATTTACTGTAGATTTGGGCATATTGGGTAGACAAACACATACACCGAGGTACAAGTGAGGACATGGAAGATGAGGAGATGATGGTGCAGAGTAACGTTATAGAAATAGAATGCCTTATAAAATATACAGCGGGCTGTGCAATGAAACGTATAAATATACTGTGCAATGATTGCAGTAGATAAAAATAGATTATGAAGGAAACAGCTGATAAAATAACTCGCGTTTAATTTGAACAATATTCAAGTAATATACAGTAACTTGCATCATCTGATGAATGTTGTTGTGAATTATGGCAGTAGTTTTCACATGAAAATAGTCCTTCACAATAGAAGTCATTTACAAATAGAAGTCTTAAAGGAACAGGTACGAACAGGAATATTGACTTTTTTGTGACAAAGAGATTGAAATTTATGTTGTCCATTGATTTATTGGATGTCAAGATTTTCAGCGAATGACTTAAAGTAATAGTTCACCCAAAAATGAAAGTTTTGTCATCATTTACTTAATCATGTCATTCCAAACCTGTATAAGTTTCTTTCTTATGTTGAACACAAAAGAAGGTATTTTGAAGAACCAAACCAGTTGTTGGTCCCCATTCATTTCCACAGTAGGGAAAGAAATACTATGGAAGTCAATGGGGAACGTCAACTATTTGATTACCAGCATTCTTCAAAATATCTTCTTTCATATTCAACACGAGTAAGAAAATGATGACAATTTTCATTTTTGGGTGAACTTTTCTTTATGTTTTGGTCTGTTCCTATGTGCATGAATTATTTTGATGATGCTCTTCTGTCATTTTGAAGTCGTTATATATAAAGAATGGTCTGGAATATAGGGTAGACAAACACATACACCGAGGTACAAGTGAGGACATGGAAGATGAGGAGATGATGGTGTAGAGTAACATTATAGAAATAGAATGTCTGAAAATTCTTCAGAAAGTCAGCTTTTATTTTCTTCCACAGAAGAAAGCCAATCTGTTTTTTCCTTTCTAATGTTGCTACAGTAAATAAAGTTAATGCTTTTGCCTAATGCGATGATGTCTTGTGTGTGGCAGGGAGCCACAGCTGCTCAGACGAACCTTTACACGGCTGTGAGTGACTCAGAGACAGAAGACCCTGACGTCAGGACCAAACCCTGCTTTAAGAGGAACCGCTCCGCAGGTCAGGAGCTTCTCCCGTTCTGCTCGCATCCGTCTTCCTCTCCTCTTCTCCACTGTTCTCTCCTTTTTTGGTCCCTCCTTTGTTTCCCTTCCCCCGTCACCTCCCCTCCTCTTTCCACCCGTCTCTTTTCTCTCCCGCTGGGTTTCAAGCTGTTGCCATGGTGATTGTTGGCTACAGACAGATGTTTGTTATTGTGTGGTTGCAACGTGCCAGATTTCACCTGAACGGTCAAGAGCCGTTTTATCCCCCATCCCTGTGTAACCTGCTGTTTGGATTATTCCTCCTGGCCAAATCTCTTACTCTCTTGCTGGCACATTCCTCTCTATCTTTTTCTTTGTTCAAGGTGCAATCTGGAGAGTGACCGTGAGAACTGTATGTGTAATTCTGCAAGGACTTTGTGTTCCCTCAGGTTCTCCGAGCAGACCGAGCGGGACAGACAGGGAAAGGGGAAGAAATCGAGAGGTTCGCACATTACCGGGAGAGGAAGAGGAGCAGGAGGAGGAGGAGGAGGAGGAAGAGGGTGAGGAAGAAACGGCAAGGCCTTTGAATCAATCCATTCCTGTCAACCTGAACACCATCCCTGACACATACTCTAAAGATTGTGTTGAAAACAATCTGTTTCACAAAGGTATAACATACTCATTCTCAAGGGTGCCCTACAGTAACACTTTAATTGAAACAGATCAAGATTTTATGCTTTAAATACAAATTGTAATTCATTGTTCATTTTACAATACATTACTTTATAGTGATCTTTTTTTTCACATTTTGTGGAGTGAAACAGATGATTGGAAAAGTAAAAAATATAGGTAAGGGACTTGGTTATTCATGATTTGCTGATTGGATGGAGGCAGATCTGATTGCAAGCTTGTAGCCAATTGTAAGGAGCGGGAATGAAGCAGATGAAATGATTGGACCAGAGAGTATGCAATTTCAGTGGAAGATCAAGTTATGACATTTTAATTAAGAATTAGTAGGTAAAAAAAAATTTGATTTAATGTTTTATATTGTAACTGTACTAAAACTGAAGAGACTATTTCTCGGGAAAGTTACTTGGTTTGAAAGTGACTTCTGTGTGAGCTGTGTTTCATACATCTCTCCACTATTGACAATAAACAATGGACCACGATATTCCACTAATGTCCACCTTAAGGTGTATTTGATGGCATTATTAATATTGGTAACCCTTTCTGTGGAGCCTATATATAAAATATAGGCCTTGTAGTAAGTATTGCCAAAAATTGCAGATTGAGTATATAAAGTGAATTTATAAATAACTAGAGGAAAATAATGAGTCACAAATATGTTGCAATTTTTTGTGACTCTGTACTGTAAAGAAGAGGTTTTGATTGTGTGAACAATAACTGCTGATATAATTACACAGCAAGGGAGCTTCTCTTCCTCTTTCCTTCTCTCATCTCTAAATATTACAAGACAACACTAGAGTGTATGATAAGATTGAGCTTGGTGTAATATCTTGTTAAGGCAAACACAACATTTTTGTCTTGGGCTTCTGGGTATTGCAGCTGTTATATTAGGGGACACTGGTGCAGTGTTGAGAGAATTAATGACGTGTGTATGTGCATATATGTGTGTGTGTGTGTGTGTGTGTGTGTGTGTGTGTGTGTGTGTGTGTGTGTGTGTGTGTGTGTGTGTGTGTGTGTGTGTGTGTGTGTGTGTGTGTGTGTGTATGAGATGTATCTCATTTGTCTTGTTATGGTGCCATATGTTTTGTTATAGTGTGTATGCATATATAAATGTGTGTGTGCAGTACAATCGACATCATACAAACCTAATTCATCTTACATACGTTTGTGAATCATTGGGTTTGTATGTTTGTGTGTGTGTCTGATTAATTGCACTGGGACTTTGTGTTTCTCTAGATGTGTGTGTTGAAGAATGGCCTTGTGGGAATGCAGATGACTCAGCGAAATCTCAGGACAGAGAAGGAGGAGATGACTGTGAAAGTGACATCACATTTGGCGAAATGGAGCAAAGACTGGATCTACTGCAGGAACACCTAAACAGGTGAGAGAGAGAGAGAAAGTGAGAGAAAGTAGGTCACATGAAAGAGTAAATTAAGAGAATATGAGTTAAAACATCAACTTTAACATACAGAACATTTTGTGCTGTTGATCGAATGGTACCTGTCGCCATCTGCTGGTCAGAGACTGTTGCATCTGTGCGTCATTATACGTGTGTGTTTGTAGGCTGGAAGAGCAGATGACATCAGACATCCAGGCTATTTTACAGTTGCTCCAGAGGCAGAGCACTCTGGGACCTCCGGCGTACAGCACTGTGGCCGTCAGTCCAGACTACCACAAACCCGTGCAGCCCGTCACTGCCATGCAGACGCAGGTAATCTACAGACACAGCACAGCATCTGTCCACTGTGCTGTGCAACATATCATTTGATTAAAAATTGTTGCCAGATTGGAGCCGATTTTGGGTGACTTTGCAATAGTACATTCAAATGGCAGAAATAGCTGTATGTTTAATCTGTTTTCATCTTTGCAGAGTCCTGATCTAGAGAACGCCTGCAAAGCCAAAGACTCCAACGCCTGCAGTTACCACGGAGATGACCTCTGACGTCAGCACGCGACTCCATTGGTGACGGAGCCAGAGTGGGAGGCGGGTCTCCACAGGCCCTCCTCTGATCCTGACCGTCCAAGGGAGTAACATAAGGTCAAAGGTTACCGTTTTCATGGTCACGAAACAGAATCCAATAACAACAGAACTCCCAGGGGGAAGTACAGTAAGAGCAGTGTTTAATCATGAGGTTTGAGTTGTAATATTCAGAATTTTTGAATCAAAATGCCTCGTAGAGGAGTCGCACTTCTGTATGCTTTCATGTAACTATGCATAGACAGAACAAAATCTACAGTAAGCTCAACCTCCTCCCTTCAAAACAACTGCAGCTACAGCTAGACTCAGGGTAGAGAAAACGAAACCGGAGAGTCGTATGCAAAGAACTGAAAACGACCTTCTATGTCCCTCATAGTCAGGAGTCAAACAAAAGCTGGTGAACAGATGCATTAATGCAGTATCAGTCGAAAGGTTGTTCATTTTGTAAATATATAAATGAAACGGCAGTCAGGAAGTAACATACTAGACCATGTTAATGAAAGATGCATGCTGGGAAAAAAATGCAGTGTTTGTTTATTTTTTGCATGTTTCTTAAAAAAAAACACTTGCATTGGTAATCAAGTGACATGAGCTTGGTTTTTTTTGTCCTTATATCACTTATTTGAGATTTATGTATTTACTTAACTATAAATTTCCTGGTATTCAGGAAGAATCTTTTACTTGAATTGAACTCTGCAAAGCAAAGCCTCATCATCAAACTGTCATCATCTCAGAATATCACATTATTCTGTTCATATCAGATTTCCACAGGACAGTTACATTCAGAAACATGCTGTCCCTTCAGAGCCAACTAAGCATTGTAACAGCATTGTCAGTATTGCAATATCATGTCTCAGTATTGAATTTGACAAAACTTTGAAGGTCTAAGAACGTGTCAGCATTTTTTGGTTCTCATGGTGGGTAATTCAAACCATAGATGAATGTTTGACCACTCCACCAACACCTGGGGGCTTTTAACACTTAAGGCGTAATTTTTTAACCCTGGTTAGATATCATTTGCATATTTATGAGGCAAATTTATGTTTTAATAACTTCTTGTCCATCTGTGGAAATGTTGCCACATAGGTCCCCTCTGGTTGCCCGCTCATGTTGCAGTTTGAGCTGTATTCGATGTTTGAAAGCCTTATGAATATTCAATGAGGTAAGCATTGAGACAGTTTATGATCGGCTGTCTGTTGCTTAACAGCCCACCTTTGGATTCTAGAACTTAAAGAGGTAGGCAAGGTACATGCCTGATTTCATTTAGTGCTGCTGATAAGGCTGCTTAACCCAGGGTTAAAACTGGCCCCGTGAAAAGCCCTTTTGTATTATATGTTGCTTTTTGTCCTCATTTCTTTATGCAATTTACAGGTTCATTTGAGAAGGTTCTTTCATTCTGAAGTTGTAGCAGTGTTTATCTGTAGAAATCTATCTGGAGAATGTGATCTGCAGGTGAAAGCTCTAGCTTTTGTAGCAGCAGTCATCCCTGGCCTTCCAGACTATAGATCTACGTTAACAGAACCCATAAAATGCACACTTTTAGTCTTGCAGTATAACATGGCATTGAGTTCATGTGTAGGAGGACTGCATGTTTAACCAAAGTTAGTTAGTTGAATTAATCACTTAATCACATTTAATGAGATGCATTGAAACACACAGTCTTCCTAGTGTCAGCTAAAAAAAATTAAATAAATAAAAATTAAAAAAAAAAGCAGAAAAATGTATGCATGTCTTAATTTAGTAATTTACGCATAGGGCCACCAGATTTAGAGCTTCTTCGTGAACAGATGAATCTGATTGGTAGGCTGAAATCTGGAGGCGGAGCATCGTGACACATATCAGTGTATGTTCATCACACAGATATGTCGTTGGCTGTCCTGACTGGCTCGTGTGACCTCTGTGATCACGGCATGCGTTGACCTAACATTTTCCTGTGAGACAGTCCAAGTTGTGTCTGGTGTTTCAGGAAGCTGGCAGGAGTGGGTTTGCCTTATGGGGGATTGTGGGACAAGGCCAGGACACGTGCCAGTGCGGGAAGAGAGCAAGAGAAAGATACGATACTATTGCGATCTTTTGCACAAACTCTTTGAAACATCTTGTACAGTGTCACTTTTTAAAACTAGTGCTGTTCGCAAAATTGTTTTTATGCATTTTTTTAAATGTTTGACACTGTATTTTATACAATGCAACACATAACAGCAGGTTAGAATGTTTTCTTCCTTGGATATATTGGTATGTATTATATTTATGCTGTATATTGTGAATATTACAAGAGTTAACGCACAACTGTGTAAATTAATAAAGGACAGAATGCTTAATTTACAATGTTGCACAAATTTTATTTATGGATAAACGGGGTTTCTGTATGTTTGATGAAGCTAAATTTATAGCTAATAAATTTAAGGATTAGATTGAAGGGAACACAATGTAAATCTCAGTTGCAGACAATGAGTAGAATATGGAAAAAAAAAATATATATAAATAATTTTACTGTGCCTTCTGCAAAAAATGATGTTCTTCTGCAGTATTTTTGTCTTGCTTTCCAGTGCAAAAATCTAAAGATTCATTTACTTGAGAAGCAAAATTACTAAATAAGTCCTCTTTTCTGTTAAACTGATCAAAATGAACTTTAATGATTAAAATGAGAACAAATGTGTCAGTGAGCTCAAAATAATCTACTAGGGGAAAACAAGTTTTATACCCCACTGACAGGTATTTGTTCTTGATTTAAGCTTATTTAAGTTAGTTTATTTTACATTTGTAGTAAATGTATCATCTTGTAATGTTTTGATGTTTAGATATTGTATTAGAAAACTAAAATACTGAGGAAGATAATCATTTTTTGCAATGCATGCAAGAGTTAATTCCATGACTTTATGAATTTAAGATTTACTTTCTGCTCTAATTTAAGACCTGTAGACAGTATATATTTATAAGAACCTGTGGAAAAATTGACTTTTTATGCACCTCCATCTGCAAAATCCTATCGAATAGGTGGAAATGGGGAAATACTAAAATGTCCGAAACTGAGATAGGGTACAGTGGAGTCCAAAAGTATGAGGCCACTAGAATGTGTTTGAATGTCTAGAATGTCTTTTCTAATTTAACTAATTATTCATTTTACATCTCTAACTTTTCTCAAAATCCTAAAACCTTTTATTTCCAAATTTACAATTTGGACCCCACTTCATAATGAAAATATAATATACTAAATTTGCTTTTATAGCTCAAATAAGGCTAAGAACTGTATTATTTCAATGCATATTATAGAGTATGTCTTTACCAACAATTCTGAGTGTGTTTCTCTGCGTCACACACTAAGCAGCAGTGCGACCCCTGCCAGAACCCATTTTGCAGGCCTCTCTCTGGTCTTCAGGCTGAAGGTCCAGATATACGTGTTAGCACGTAGTTTGGTTTTATAGACGGGGCATTCGTAGGTATTGCGTGTCTCCTGTCGGTCGTTTGGGATGGCTCGGACAGCTATAACAGGCATGCTGGGGGTTAGTTCCTTCAGGCGTGCTTCTGCGATTGTCCCACCTTGAATATCCCAGCGTGCACCTGCAGTCACAAGCACAGACTTTTGATTCAGATGCACCCAAACGGCTCAGATAATACAAGAAAACATTCCGATTGGCTGACAGAAGTGCTTTATGATTGGATAGATGATACAGACCCTCCATGTAAAGGCCATAGATGTAGGCTCCCTCTCTGGCTGGCTGGTTAAACTCCTCTTTGAACTTCTTTGTCACATCCACTGTCAAATTCATCTTGTCCAGTGGCCATTCATTCTTACGTGCCAAACTCTGCATCACAGCTACAAAGACAAAAAGTGTGTATGATGCACATATATAAACAAAAAAAGTCTTACACTACCTATATATACACATACTAGTGCTGTCAAATAAAAATGTGTTTACATAATATGTATATTATATACATATATACTGTATATATAGTGTGTGTGTGTGTGTGTGTATATATATATATATATATATATATATATAGTCATGGCCAAAAATATCGGCACCCTTGGTAAATATGATCAAAGAAGGCTGTGAAAATTAATCTGCATTGCTAATCCTTTTGATCTTTTATTTAAAAAATTCACAAAAATCTAACCTTTCATTGGATAATAAGAATTTAAAATGGGGGGAAATATTATGAAATAAATGTTTTTCTGAGATACACGTTGGACACAATTATTGGCACCCCTACAAATTCTTATGAGTAAAATATCTCTGAAGTATATTCCCATTCATATTCACAATTTTGAGCACTCCAGGGTGATAATGAACTTGAAATTATCCAGCCATGGCTTCCTGTTTCACAGAAATATAAATAGGAGGGAAAACAAAGCCCAAATTCCCTTAATCATCCATCACAATGAGAAAAACCAAAGAATATATTTCTGATGTGCAGCAAAAGATAATTGAGCTTCACAAATTAGTGAAGTGGCTTTAAGAAAAGAGGTAGAGCAGTGAAAATTCCCATTTCCACCATCAGGGCAATAATTAAGAATTTCCAATCAACATAAAATGTTACGAAACTGCCTGAAAGAGGACGTGTGTCTATATCGTCCTAATGCACGGTGAGAAGGAGAGTTTGCGTGGCCAAAGACTCTCTAAGGACCACAGCTGGGTCTCGGGGTCAGAAAAAAAAATTGTCAAACAGCACCTATCACCACATGTTGTTTGGAAGGGTTTCAAGAAAAATTCTCCTAGCTCATCCAAAATCAAACTCCACCATATTCAGTTACAGACACGACTGGAACTTCAAATGGGACTGGCTTCTATGGTCAGATGAAACTAAAAAATGAACTTTTTACCAGCAGACACTCAAGATGGGTTTGGTGAACACAGGGATACAAAGTTCCCCATGTGTACAATGAAATATACTGCTGTATTTTTGATGTTGTGGGCCTATATTTCTGCTGGAGGTCTTGGACATCTTGTTTAGACACATGGCATCATGGATTCTATCAAATACCATCAGATAAAAAAATCAATAAGTGACTGACTCTGTTAGAAATCTTATAATGGGCCATGTTTGGATCTTCCAACCGTACAATAATCCAAACACAAACCTCAAAAACAACACAAAATGGGTCACTGAACACAAAACCAAGCTTCTGCTGGCCATTCCAGTCCTCTGACCTGAACCCTGCAGAAAATGAGTGGGTGAACTGAAGAGAAGAAGCACCAACATGGAGCTGGGAATCTAAAGGGTCTGGAGTGATTCTGGATGAAGGAATGGTCTCTGATCTCTTGTCAGATGTTCTCTAACCTCATCAGGCATTATAGGAGAACATTTAGAGCTGTTAAACTGCCAAATGGAGGTTTCAAAAAGTATTGAATAAAAGGGTGCCGTTAATTTTGGCCAATGTGTATTAGAGAAAAAACATTTATTTCATAATGATATTTCCCCCCGTTTTAAATTCTTATTATCCAATGAAAGGTTAGATTGTTGTGAATTTTTTAAATAAAAGATCAAAAGGATTAACAATGTAGATTAATTTTCACAGCCTTCTTTGATCATATTTACCAAGGGTGCCTATATTTTTGGCCATGACTGTGTGTGTGTATATATATATATATATATATATATATATATATATATATCAAATAAATGTTATTTTTAACTTTCTATTATTCAACAAATCCTGAAAAAAATCATGATTTCCACAAAAATATTACAAAAACAATATCCAACACCAAACATTTAAATGGTAGTATACATAATGTTTGTATTATTTATATACAACCTTGTATGTGTTACTGTACCTGTTAGAAAAGACTGAGGGTTAAATAAACCAGAGATCCAGACCACACTAGGCAGAGAGAGATCATGGGTCCAGCTGTCCAACTCTCTACAGCGGAGTAACACGTCATTATACCTGATTGGATACACACAGGCATTACATATACAAACTGTTATCATAAAACAGTACAGCTTTTATATAGTTTAAGAACTTTGTCAACATACAGAAGGCAGCAAAACTATGATAATGAACAATACCATCTTCATGGAGTTCACTGCAATGCATTCTGGGATCATTTTATCCACAGAAAATGTGACCTAAACAAGATATCTCGTAATATTTGAATAATATCACCAGACCTTGCACCTTACAAAGCAGCACAAGGTTTCAAAACAGAGCTTGACCTTACAGCTAATATACAGTTGAGCGAACTTGTTTGGATTTTTGTCTAACCAACAGGCTTGTCATTAAATAAACAAAAAATCTGCTAGTTGCAATGCAAGTTGAAGTACTAAAATAAACTAATAAAATAAAATAGAAAAAAATAAAAATATAGACCTAAAAATAATGACAAAAACACACAACAAAATATACAAAATAAAATATAGTTACAAATATTTACAAGAACTACAATAGTATCAGTGATCTCTGCTTACCACAGTCCAAGGCTGTATATAGAGGGGTAGGCCAGTCTGGCCCAGGTATCTGGAACATTATCAAAAAACAGAGCTGTCTGAATCAGCTCCATCTCTGATGAAATAGCCAGCTCTCCCTGCCAGAGAAAACAAGACCGGTTTACATGCATACTTGTGAAGCCAGGCTTTTAAAGTCTTAGAGAAGACAACACTGTGATATGAAAAGCGGCCAAGCATGATTCATAAATTTGAAATCAATGCAGCTGATAACAAACTAGCATGGAAAAAACTGAATAACAGCGCACCTTTAGCCCCAGGTCCAGCTCTTTGAGCGAGCGTCTTATTTCATTGAGGAGAATGTTCATACGCTCACACTCCTGGAAACACACCAGAATGTAGGGCGAGCGTTCAGCTGTTTTGGACGTGATGTCAGACATGTTGTACTCTTCTGGTAGTTTTTCCAGGATGTCATCCAAGATGGTCTTCACCTGAAACAGCAGTGGCTTAAGAAGTTTATTAAGGCAATATATGATCTGCAGACCTGCACCCTGCACCTGCAAAAGCTCGGAAACGGACCTTCTCTTCAGTGGTCTGTGAGGCTCCTTCACCCATGCTGGAGTCTCTGGACTGCAGCTCCAAAAGAGTGTGGAAAAGGCTGTCTGATGTCACTGTAAGAAACTCAATCTCAGCGTTTGGATGCAGCCCATAATGCACTGGGCTTTCATGAGGCAGCATCTCATCTATGTACGCATGATAACCTTGGTAATCCAGGTTAGAAGGCACAACAAAACCTGGGGCCAGTGACAACTTCCTGTCAAACTGTAAGAATAAGGAGAAAAGTGTTAGTCTGTGTGTTTGTTTGATGAAATGTGTATCAGGAACCAAAATCAACCAGTCGTGAAAACTGAATATTTAAAATCTTGTTTATGTTCTGAGCTCTGGCCAATAAATAGCAGATAATAAAATTCAATACTATTTTGTCTAAATAAATTTAAAATGCAACTCTAAAAAAAAATTTGATTTTCATTTTGAGAACAGTGTTACTCAATTTGAAGTGTTTTTAAAGATTAACTTTGTTAACTAAGATAAACTATGTTAGACAACAGCAAAACAAAAAATAGGGCAAATGAACATGAAAATTTAAATGTTCAATTTTGAAAAAAGAAGAATAATGGCCAATAACCAATATATATTTCATGGCCACTAAAAACTAAAACCAGTCATTTGAAATGCTTAAAGTGGATTGAGGCATCACAACGTGTGTTATGGAAGATAAAAAAAAAACAATCCAACTTGTCATCTTAAAGGAAAGTGCTGTTTAAGACAGTTATCTTAAAAGGACGAGTCTTTGTGATATGGCAGTCTTCCAGTCGTTGTGCACCTGGTTAGGTTGCATGTACTCTTCCAGGTAAGTTCTGCACAGTCTTCTGTCCCAGTCGTCAGTAATGTGACCTCCGTACATGATCTCACCAAACAGGTAACGGAGGTCTTCCCATGGTACCTGGGCAACACACGTTAGTTTACTTGGCTTTGTATTACACACACACACACACACACACACACACACACACACACAGAAAGATGAGTTTTTGTCCCACAGTTAATTACACACCTGTGAGTTGGCTTCTAGGTAGTTGTAGAGCACATTCACTGATATGGTGAGATCTCCCGTGTTAAAAGGGTACTTCCTGTTCCAGCCCTGTGGCCCAAACTTCCTCCTTTCAGCCACACAAGCGTGGAAATAACACAGCGAGAACAGGATGGTCTTAAACTCCTGCTCACGGGAACACTGGTCCAGAATGTCCTACAAAAACACATCTGTATGTATCAAAAGAATCTCATTCTTGACATGTCTGAAGCCTTACAAAATTGTTTTCTTTTCAATTACAGCTTATCAGAACATATTTGGTGTTTAACATACAGCTAATAAAGTATGATTTTTGGACCAATAGGATTTTACTATGAGTGGGGCCTCCAACACAACATGCAAGTTTTTTCATTCTGTTCACCTGATCAAAGTTGTCCAGAGCAGCATGTAGGTTGGCCAGCATGCCTGTGGGTGGCTCATTAGTGATTTTGATGGAATTTTCCAGAATTCCCTGTGGAATGATGTGTTCCTGTGGAGTGGGAGAAGGTTCTGCGCTCATGAACACTCGGTAGTCTTGGTGACTGTTCACACAGCAACGTTCGAGAAGCTTCTCTAGACTCCCCAGCCACTTTGCCACCAGGTGAATGTTCTAGAAGAAACACAAGCATTTGCATAATGCACATGCATAAAATAACAGAAATATACAATATACAGATAAAAGACACACCTGTAAAATGACCCAGTGGCCCTCTTTAGAGGCTTTTTCCATGGCAAGCTCAGCAACAGACTCTTGACCCTGTCCTAGAGACACATTATGGAGCTTCCCCAGGTCTATAGTGAAACCCAGCTTCTTACCTAAACATGTACACACAAATACACAAAGGCTTTGTTCACAATGTCAGTCCAAACTCAAGTTCTAGGCATATCCCATTCAAAGCTATAGTTTTTCTGAACTAGCGGGCCAGGGTTTGAGGGTTACCATAGACAAAATCATGACACACTCTATGAAAAACAAAACAAAAAAAGATTCTTGCATGAGATGGAAAGACAATCTGTATGAATTTTTACCTAGGGACTCAACATCTTTTAGTGGGTCCACTCCAGGGGACAAGATGAAGAACACAGGGGAAGCAGGACCACACTCTTTGAATGAGCGTGCAAACTCCATCTTCCTGCCCTCGGTGTACTGTACGCCTAGTTTCTCTTCAACAAAGTTCCTACACAAGCAAACGGACACATGTTATCGTTTTCTTTGTGGGGACTATTGTTTTTAGACTAAGCCTATCCTAACTCCAACCCTAAAGCTAACTTTCATAAAATGTGTTCATAATTTAGTGTTTGTTCCTAACCTCTTCGAAAAACAAATGAAGATATTTTTAATATTTCCTTATTTTTTTGTCCATGAAACCAAAATTTTTAAGCTGCAGAGACAAGATCACATTGTCTTTCCTACAATGATTTGTTTTATCTTTAATGAACACATACTACATATCATAGACTTACCGGACAGCGTATGTCATCCGGTCAGGTCGGAGAGCCCTCATAAGGATGAGTTTCTGGAGCGAACTCTTGTTTTTCCATTCCTGAGGGAGTTTCTCTTTCTCTGGACACTCGGACTCCACCACTTTCTTCCAGCGTTTGGGAGAACCCTCGATGTCCCGGTCCAGACCACGGAACTCGTCGATGAAGCTCATTGTCTGCAGGAAGACACCAGGAGCGTCTCAGGAGATAATCTTCAGAGGCTGTATTACAGAACTTGACTTAAGATTTGAAAATGTTCTATTTCCTGAAGAAAAATCACCATGGTTACTAAACGGACAGGACAGGATTCTAAGTGTTCTTGTAATACAGCCCCAGGTCTTTAAGCAAGTGTGTGTGTGTGTGTGTGTGTGTGTGTGTGTCTGTGTTTTGAGATTTGTGCTTACTTTAACAGCGCTCCAGGCGGAGTTGGAAAGGAAGTCGAGTGGACTGACATAACTGTGATCAATGTTGAAGCGCAGCAGGAAGTCCAGTTCTCGAGGATCCAACTCTTTACTCATTAAAAGTAACTAACATACACACAAAGTCACAAAAAATAAAATAATGTGTAATGTGTGTTAAACAGACAGTGTAATGGGAGTTTTAAGTGTTCATGTGTGAGTGGATTACCTGAAAAGTAAGCTGTGCTGCGAAGGTGAGCTTGTCTCTCTCAAACAAGCCTCTGTTGATGTAATTAAATGTAGAGAAGGTGATACAATCTATCAACGTGTTCACACGGGTTTTTACATCAGATGAGGCATCTGCATTCTGCACAGCTTTATGGAACACAACGTTAAATGCCTGCAGAGAGAAGATATCGAGTGCACACACACTCACATGTAAGAAAAGGCTATGACATAATGAAATAACAAAATGAAGTGATTGCAACAACAACACAGCAACACTATCTCAAACAAGTTGAGGTGGGTGCAGAACCGGTTTATCGTACCATAACAGATGGAGGGGGCCTGTTTGAAACATTGATTGTTTTTGTTTATATTACTTCCATTTGGTGACAAATTAGCTCAGCTGTAAATATTTGCAGGGAGACCTGAACAACTGTCCTACAGAATGCATACAGAGAGCCACAAACAAGGCTGCACCTTAAGGGAGAACTGGTACATGGGGTTGATCTTGTTAAGGTCATTGATGATGAAGTAGAGGAGGGACGCTCTGACAGCCACGGGCCGGTAGTGTTCACGAGCCTCGTTAATCTTCACCTCATTAACCTTCGCCTCCAACACCTACACAACACATAAGCTGAATCAGACTGAGAAGAAACAACAAATAGCAACTAAAAAGAGTGAAAACTCTAAATCTCTGGCAGAGCCTGGCTTGTCTAATTTTATAGGGAACATGGTTAAAAATGACTATAATAGCTCTGTTCCAAAGCTCAGAGAGCCTAGCAACAGTGAAGACTGTTCAAAATTGTGCTGCATTATATAAGATACTTTCTTATGTGATCTGTGACCACAGAATACAGCAAAAAGTGTCGCAGAATTGAAATGTCCATTAGTCACAAAGTTCTCCATATTTCACATAAATAAACATCACAATATTTTGTTTATTTTGGGTTATTTGGTCATTTTATCAGCTAGAGTTTTACACACCGTAAAATGTCTTACATTATCATTAAAAAGTTTAATGTTTTAAAATAACTGTTTTCTATTTTAATATATTTAAAATGCAATTTATACCTGTGATGGCAAAGCTGATTTGGTAACACTTTATTTTAAGGTGTCCATACTATTATTAAAAAAACAATAAATTATGCATAATTACATGCAAGTAACCCTAAACCAAACCCAAATCCTAACCCTAACCATATAGCAAGTACATGTAGTTAATGTATAATTACACTGTAACAAGGACAGCTTAAAATAAGGTGCACCTGCTGATTTTTCAGAAGTCATTACTCTGAAGTATTACTGTCACATGATCCTTCAGAAGTAATTCTAATTTATGTTGATTTAGTGTTCAAGAAACATTTAGTTTACTATTTTTATTACTAGTTTAGAACAGCTGTGCTGCTTAATAGTTTTGTTAAAATTACGATACATATTTTTTTAGGATTCTTTGATTGATATTTGAAATTTGAGATATATTTTTTTTGTAACAACATTCAAGTATTTACTGTCACTTTTGGTCAATTTAGTCCATCTTTGCTCAATAAAAGTATAAATTTTTTCCAAAGGTATCTGTTTTGGAGATTTCCCACCGAACCAATGCAGAAAATGGTAAAACAGAAATATAATCAATCTGATCCACAGTAGACCGTGAGGAAGCTTACTAAGGTGGGAAGAGAGCTTATGTGGGTCAGTGACAAATATGAATGTCCAAACTGTTGGAGGAGATGGTCATCCATGGTTCTCTCCGTGAGATCACTTTGTGTTTATTGGTTCTTGTCACATGACAAAAGAAATTCCTGCATGTTGATAATGGCAAGCTAACATTAAGCTCCACATTGTTCAACCATATTTATTTTTCTGACAAAAAATGGTTAAAAACAGACAAACCTTCATCTCAATCTCTGCGGCCGTGTGTTTAGTGCTCTCCAGTTTCTCCACCAGAACGTTGTCTCCCAAAAAGTTACTCTCAGCCGCGAAGAGGCGCGTCAGTAACTCATCCTCAAGCTGCTTTAGCTCGATTTTAAAGGTGTTCTGCTGTTTAGTCAGCTCTGACTGCAGATACACACAAACACCCATCAGTAACACTCAAAAGGATTTTCAGATCTGACTAAACAAGTACACACCTTTAGATGTTCGAGGTCTGGTCTCTCCAGGTTGACCACCTCTGCGAGCAGCTGGTCCTCGAGCCCGTCCCGTGTGACAGTAAAGTTGATGAGAGTGGTCTGAGCCTGGATCTCAGGTTTATAGTGTGGGTTTGCCAGCTTAGTGTGCAGAATCAGTCGGAAGTCTGGATGGAAATAACATTCCTTATCCCCCACCTTAATACATCTGCAGAGGGGAGAAGAAAAAGTGGCATCATGAGGGTGAGAGGGCTATTTGTTATATTGACATTTTTCCTATAATGATACACTTCTTTGTGGTATATTGTGTGGAATGCAGTGTTGTTGTGAATTATTGCTGTGTTGCGGTGAGTTACCTGCCCTTCTTGATGGTTTGTCGGCCTAGCAGTGGATCAATAACTGGTTCGATTGTCTCTTCCAGATTCTCAATCAATACAGGCTCTCCTGAGACTACAGCCTGTTCAATCACATCCACATACCTGAAGCAACAATGACAGAATAAATGTGAATAAAATAAATTACAACACTAAATACTGTCTTGAAGATAACAAAAAATGGCATTACAATTAATGGCAATACAATTACTGCCATTTGTAATTGACACATACATATATTTATATAAAAAAGATGCAGAACAGGGTTTAATTTTATCCATAAGGATTTAACTGAATTAAAATTTGAATTATATTATTAAAATTAAAATTCGAATTATATTATTAATATTAGTTATAAATATTCCCAAAAATAGTATGGAATATTTAAAAGGTCATTATTTTTTACATTGTGTGAAAGCTCTTCTGCCGTATGTTCATCAAGCTCTCACCCCTTCTGGCTGAGGTTAATGACCTTCAGGCTGTCGCCATAGCGACTCTTGAGCCACTTGATGCCCTGCAGCTGGGGGTCAATGAGCAGAGGCCAGCGCTCACAGTTGGTCAGTATAGTGGCATTCTGAGTAGATATCTTATCACCTGGCAAGCCCTCATTATTCCACTGAGCAATGGTGGCACCATCTGTTAACATGGAGATGGGATCTAAGCCCTCAGTCATTGGAATGGGCACCTGAAAGTCATTAAGAAACATACAAAAACAATAACAGTGATTCATTTTGTATACTAACATTTCTATCCTTATAAAAGGACTCCAAGACTATAAAAGAATTGTCTTGTTCCTCAAGAATAATTACAGACTGTTATAAGGATTAGGAAGGACCTTCTACACTAGACCTGACAGCAAAACCACAAACTGAATTAAGCTGGAAGGGTATAATATGGTAATAAAAAAAAAAAAAAAACACATTATAAAAGGGAAAAAATGATAAGTATGCAATGCAAGAGCATAAGGGAGTATCTGAATCTGAATACATCTGAATGTGGTGAATACAGTATATATATATATACTGTATGTGTATATATAATTTATTTTCATCCAGCATTGCCATTTCATCAGAAGTTCATGAATCTACCAGTTTCCAAACAAACCTTTAACCTCTGTTGGGGAATTTCTGCTGTAAATACATTTGTTTTTATTAGTGCTGGGTAACGATTAATTGCATCCAAAATAAATGTTTTTGTGTACATTATACACTGTGTGTATTGTGTATATTTATTCTGTATATATAAATAAATACGCAAGCATAAAGGTATATATTTAAGAAAAATATGTTATGATTATATATTAAATATATTTATATAAATTATATGAATATATACATGTAAATATTTTCAAAATATATACCGTATGTGTGTCTTTATATGTAATAAATGTACACAGTACACACACATATATTATATAAAACAAAAACTTTGGATGTGATTACTTGCGATGAATCATTGCCCAGCACTAGTTTTTATAACTGAAACAGAACTGAATGCAAAAAATCTATTTGTTTTAATTCCCTGCACTCTATACTCTTTGAGGTTTCTGAACTTTGAAACAATACACATTTTTAGCACAATATCAGTACTCAAGGCAAACCATCCCAGAGATACACACACCTTCTGGGCACGCAGGTAAGGCATCCAGAGGTTATGGAGCAACTCATGTCTGTATCTCTTTGAGAAGGAGCCAGCGTAAGAGATGAAGGCTGCTGTGAGGAGAACATCTCCACACAGTGTGGATTCCTGCTCACGGTACTGAGCCACAGAGTGAGCCCAGCGTACGTTTTCTGACTGAAGTACGCATGCATTTTTCACAAAAAACACCAAAAGAAAAACAGTTTGCATACAGAGTAGAATTTCACATTTAAAATTAGTATGACAACATACTGTAAACATGTAAGTATGGTCCAAAAGACAAAACCAGTGAAATCTGACCTCTAAACCCTTGACCAGGCGGTTGGCCAGTTGGATGGTGGTGTTGGTGCAATTCACCTCATCCTGACAACGGAGCTTCTCCGAGATTGCTTTTTCAAATGCAGCTTTCAGTGTGTCCAAACTACCATCCAACTCCTTCACATTTCACAGACACACATTTGAGATTATACAGTACATCTTTGTAAAACACTGATGAGATATTGTGGTGGAGAGAGAGAGACAGCTAATGAAGGACTTACAGCCAGCTTCTTTCTGATAATCTCTAATTTTTCTGCAGCCTCAGCCAGATCAGCGTTTGCCTGAGCCAGACACATCCTTTTCACCTCCACCTCACAGAACACCTGATTAAACCCAAGCAATTTTTAAACAATATCAGAACATCAGACTCTGGAATGACAGACTATAGAGTGCTTTACAAAGTACTGGATTGGAAATGGATGATTCTTCAACCAATATAAATAATAATATTAATATTGGCAGCCATTAAAACACTTCATTTGAAGATGCAATAATCATCACAGATGACTATATACACTACATACTGTTCAAAAGTTTGGGGTCTGCAAGATTTTTAAACAAGGCTGCAGTTATTTAACCAAAATACAGTAAAAACAGTAATATTGTGAAATTATAATTCCAATAGTATTGCATGAAATAATACTTTTTCTATTTAAATAGATTTTATATGCACTTTATTCCTTTAATGGCAAATCTCACTTTAAATCAATTTAATGCATCTTTGTTGAATAAAACTTTTAAAAAATCATCTTACTGATCTAAACTTTTGAACAGTAAGGTATAAATAACAATAGACATAACAATAATTACAATCAAAACCGTTTTTCAATAATTACATATGGTCTTTTAGGTTGCACTGAAACCAAATGTTCTTATTCCGAGCACTATGTTATTGTATCATTTATTGATCTGAACAGATTATCAAGTGTTTACTCACATATGTCTGGACAGAGCAGCATAGAGGAGAGAAGCAGAAAAATACACTGTAAATAATACAATCACAACACATAAACAATGAGAATGGAGTCCCACAACAATACAATAGCAAATAAAACATCAGTTCAGTGAATCTGAAGTTCTGAGTATAACAGATTTCCATGTTAACTGTTCTCACAAACTGAAATCACACTGCCAAACTTCTGAATTTTTGCAAAAGAGTTTATATAGATGTATTAATTGTAAAATTTTCCACTTCATGTAAATAGTACTTTAATTGTACTGTATATACTTATTAATGCTATTGGACTGCACTGGTTCTGAATGATTATGATGGTGTAAGGGAGCAGAACCTCGTGGAAGCGGACGATGTTAATGACCCAGGCACAGAGACCGGCCGCTGCAGACGATTTCAGACGCACAAACTCTGGATTAAACTCAGGATCACTCAAATACTCTTCTTTGACCACACGCACTGTGGCTTCAGGGATATGCTCTTTATCAAAATTAATCAGTGCCTGTAAGAAGTCATCCACCTAAACATAAACACAAAGAAAAGGAGTAAATTTACCCATCTTACCTCGCATTGCAGTATAGTTTTACTGCCACATTATTCATGCATCTTGACAATCAGTATTCCATTTGAAAACTCAAAATGTTTTATTCTCAAATGTTGGCAATTTTAACAAATTTCAGGCTTTTGCTTATAGAGGGAATGGGAGGTAAAAGCCAGATTTCCAGAACTAAAGTTAAATGTCAGCAGAATCAAAATAGAAACATTTGCAAATATGACTCATGAAAACCCTGAGAATAAATCTTAAATGTCAGCTCTTCACACACTCACTTTACTCATGACAACTTTAGATGCTTTCCAGCTGCGGTCCTTTGGAATACGGCCATTAGGAGACAACAGCACCAAAACAGCTGCAGACACATTAGATACGATGGCAGGAGGATTCGGAAACGTCCGCAACTCTGTTAGATTCAACTATACACACATAAATACAAAATTAATCTGGGGAAAAAACAAAACAATTCTGCACATAAAAACAAAACACTTAGATTCTGAGTTTGAGAACAGTTCAATACAGGAGACAAAACGCACAGCACACACAAATACGCACCCTGTTGAGTGTGTTGAGTGCTGCATTTGCTGCCTGTAAAGCTGGTTCTGCTTTTGCCAGGTCTGCTTCAGTCTCCTGCTGCTGCTTGGTCACTTCTGCTTGGATCGCTTCTACCTGATATTGCAATCATTATTTTGCACATTTTACAATAATTATGATGCATTTATGATGTCTTTTAACAGATATATTCACATAAATAGCATTCTAATTCATGAGCATGTGTATGATTTTGTGCATTTGGGTGGTTATCTGCATGTGTGTCTCACTCTTTGCTCCTCTGCATCTGCTACACTCCTCTCCTGACTGAGTTTCTCACTCTGCTGGCCGATTTTAGCGATGAGAGCTTCAGTATCAGTATTTCTTAGTTGCAACTCCACTTCCTGTGTGGCCAATTTAGCCTTTAGATCCTCCACCTGAGAAAGTGGTGCGTAACATAATAACTTTATTTAAATTTAAAAACCTGAAATATAAAATTGAAGGTGTCTGTAAGCTCTACGAATGAGAATATGGTGTAATAATTAAAATTAGATTGAACAGTTTTAAGGTTAATTTTCATTTTTGCAGTTTCCATAATGGGATGCATTCACACTGCGCACGCAGCCTTGTTTATGCCAAAAGAACAGAGAAATCATTTCACAGAAAGGGTAGATCACATTTTTATAGCTTCCACAGTTTCTATAGTTACTACAGTTTGGAAGTAGATTTTTATGGAACCCTGTGTGAGGTTGACCTGTGATGCAGTGGTCAGTAGTTTCTGCAGGCCGTTCCCCAAGCGTTCCATCTTCTGGCTCAGTTCTCTTCTTTTTGTCCCCAGCAAGTTGCTGTAAAGTTTCATGAACTCCAGGAAGCTCTTGGGTGTGGTATAGTTGAAACGTTTTTCATTCTGTTGATACTTTACGCTGACTTCATTCACACTAGTGTGAGCGAAAGAGATGAACTCACTGATGGACACTCTCACCGCCGGCTAAAGTAAAAGGAAAACATGTCTGGGTTAATGAATTTGCACTACCGTTCCGAAGTTTAGGGTGCGTATGTTTTTTAATGTTTTAGAAAGAAGTATTCTGCTCAACAAGGCTGCATTCATTAGATCAAAAATACAGTAAAAACAGTATTATTATTAAATATTACAACTTAAATAACTGTTTTCTATCGTAATATATTTTAAAATAGTTTAATTTAAATTTTTAGTTTGAATTTTCAGCAACCATTACTTCAGTTTTCAGTGTCACATGATCCTTCAAAAATCATTCTGCTCTAGAAACATTTCTTGTTATTATCAATGTTACAGTTGTGCTGCTTAATATTTTGGTAGAAACTATAGTTTTTTTCAGGATTCTTTTATGAACAAAGTTAAAATTAACAGCATTTATGTGAAAGAGAAATTTATAGTGAGATTATACTATCAATTGAATGCGTCCTTGCAAAATAAAGGTATTAATTTATTAAAAAACAAAACAACATATCCTCCTCACTGTCCCTAGTCTCTTTTACCTCCAGGCCAGAGATATTTTGTATAAAAGTGCTGCTGACGGACTGCAATGCATGCTGGGGCCAGGGATGGAACCAGTCAATGGCGGTGCAGTTCACGAGAGCCGGAAACTTCCGTGCACGTGTACGAAGAGTGAAGCCAACTGGAGAGAAACACAGCACCACCTACAGTGCAGGAGAAGCATGACGTCAGAGTGACATTTACCTTTTTATTCACAATATATACTTAAAGTTTTCTAAATAAGGAAACCAACCTTAAGCTGTCTGCGTATCCGATCAATAAAGAAATTCCAGCAGTTTTCACGCGAGTCCAGCAGACCAAGCGCCCTCAACTCCACTCGAATAGAGGTGACAATCATATCAACCTCTTCCTCACTGAATAGATCAGGTATATCTCCTACACACACACACACACACACACACACACACACACACACATATACACAAAAAAAATGAGAGCTACTGACAGGAAGGACAAGGAAATGTGAGAGGAGTTTGCAATGTGTACCTGATGCTAGCATGTCGTTGATCAGCACCAGGAATCTTTCATCAGGAATCTGGGCATCTGTGTGCAGGAAGACGGTGCCAATATTCTTCACTCCCACCTTTATGTACAGTGCAGCGATATCACTCTACAAAGAAAGAAGAAAAGGTTGGAAGTAGAAGGGAAGTAAAACTTTTCACAATATTTCATATTAATCTTCAGATGAAAAGAGATCATTGAAATGCAGTGCGTGTGTGGGTGTATTACCCTCAGGTCACTGATGCCATAACCCTTTCTCAGTGTGATCTGAAATACTTCCAGGACGCTGAGAAAAGCAGCCAACCGACACAGACTCTGTTTCCCGCTACCACCTACTCCAATCAGCAAGGCATTCCCCACAGGAGACTCAAGAATACGACTTATCCTACAGCTACACACACACACACACCAGTATAGCAGTTGAAGCACTTTCCACAAACAGGGTGCAAAGCAAATTTAAAAATTAAATTTCTCAACAAAGGAGGTGCTTAACCTTCAGAATTCATGTTTTTTGATTGTCAACATCAGGAAAACAAACTAAACTTTATACGAGCTGTTTTATGTATTATTGATTTAATATGATGTCTGTAAATTCGGTTAAATACAGTTTTAAAACCCTAAATTATGTGATTTTGTTATTTTCTAGCCAGCTTACATGTGTTGCATGGCTTCTTCAAACAACACCAGGTTCATGTCAGAGTACAGCTCATTGTAGTGCTCAAGAGCATCCATCAGGGTCTTCTGAAGCTTCTCCAGGTCAGTCACCTGTGCGTAACGCGGCTCACCCACACCGTGAGCAAAATGGGAGTAGATCAATGGCTGGTTGATAAAAATAGACTCATCTATACCCTACAAAGAGAAAGCAAAAGATTATTTTTGATAAATGGTGTTCCAGTTCATTGGAGGCCCCACCAGGGTTTTGAGAAGTTATGCTCACCTCAAAGTATCTCTTGCCTGTGTCTAGCAGAATCTTATTGAACAGCTCCACATCTTTCTCCTCCATCAGTTTGTCTGAATATACACGAGAAGATTCGTGCAGCCATAGGTGAACTAGGTCTATAGGGTACCTCACTTGCTCTGGGAGAGCGAAGAGAATTCCCTACTCACACAGAAAACATAAGAACACAGAAAACAGCATGTCAACGCTAATATGTATAAAGTAACTAAACTACCAGCAGTGTAATATATACAGTGGCATAACTAGTCCACTGTATTTATACATATGGCCATAGTACTCAGTAACTGCACAGATGCACACACTTTAATCTGTTCCATACACACACACACACACCTGGAAGATGTTTGAAATGTCTCTGAGGTTGAAAATGTAGTGGAAGCGAATGGCTGTGGGAAGGAAGTTCTGGCTCATTTTCTGATGCAGGCAGATGGCAGCCTGGACCAGTGTGTTGGTCATGCGACTTACACCATAACTGTAGCCACCCTGCTGGAAATGACCACTCAGAATGGTGCTGTATATAGTGCTCAGAGCCTCCGCACCCGGGAAATGTACAGCAAACACTGAGAAATGCCTCTGTCAGTGGGAAAGAGAGAAAGAGAGAAGGAAGTGTGGAAATTAAAATCATGTGTTTTTATAGTTACCTATAGTCTACTTTTCTGTATTATGCTGGACTTGACTGCACCCTTTAACACTTTGAACTCCCAAATATTCCTATATCAACTAACCAAAAGAGTGCCTCAGGGTTCAGTGCTTGGCCCTCTCATTTTTGCAATATACACAGCATTACTGGGGTCTACCATCAGGCACAGCATTTTATTACCACTGCTACACAGATAGCTCATCACAGTACCATTCAGGTCAGCCAGAAAACAGGAAGTATTGTTTGATAACCGGTTGAACTTTACACACCACATAAGAAAATCAAACCCTTCCTATTCGAAAATCTTTTTCACTAGGCTCTTTTCACGTCTACACTTGATACTAAACTGGATATGAAATGGTTGTTATAATTACATCTAGTCAAAGGTGAAATATTGCTATGGTTACTTTTAGATGAGGGCTGGATATGTATGAGTTGTTATGGTTACCTGTAGTCGAGGGTTAACTGAGAAGCTTCCCGCTGTTGGGTTCATGCAGGTGATGTACTGACAGTTATGAATCTCCTTGAGTACTAGCCTCTGACGGTCATACCTACAAAACACAAATATTGTGTGAATCAAAAGTGAATCAAAACGTTTTAAAATACAACTGTTTCATACAGGCTTTGATGTACATGTTTTCTCATACCAGTGGGAGTAGTCCAAGTGCTGTCTGATAAGGGTATGTGGCTGAACAGTGCCATAAGCATCTACTTCAGGCATATTCATGTCATCCACAAAGTAGATGAGTTTTTTAGTTCCAGGAGGAGCAAAGTTCCGGCCTGCCCTCTTCTCCAGAGGCTTCTCCAGCACACCTACAGTTAAACAACCAGAATGGAAATAATGCTTTTTGGAAGCATTATTAATGCTTTTTGGAAATACTGGTTTGATGATGTTCTCCCACATGCCTAAAAACATGTTTTTTTGTATACCTTGCAAATGTGTCCATACGGTTGCTTACATATGCACACACATATACACAGCTTCCATTATCTCACTCACGTTGTAACATAGCTGAGGTCGTGTAGTAATTGAAAGGTACTTTTGCGACCATGAATTCCTCTTTGAGTTTAGCAATCTTATCCCACACCAGGATAGTTTTCCCTACACCAGCATTTCCTACCAACATCACTGGCTTCCCCTTCTGCAGAAGTAACTCAAGGAAATATGTCAGGCAGATCGTCTCTGCCGAGTGCACCAATACTGTCTGTACACATGGACAAAATTTTAGAAGGACAAAAGGGGTAGTTCACCCCAAAATTAAAGTTAGACATTTTTGGTTGAACTATAAGATTTTTCAACAAGTCAAACTCTGATAAATTGTTTTATGAAATCATTGTATAACACAGACGGATATTGTATTTTGTGCTTTGTTCAAAACTGACCTGCAAAGGAATGTCAGGTTCCAACTCAAAGGGAGGTGTGCGTTCACTCCATGGAGTGAACCGTTTGGTGTTTGGGTCGATGTAGTAATCAAACACTAAACCCTGAGAGGGAAACTTCACGGCTCTCATCTCCTTACACCACCAACGGCTGAACTCTGAACGATAGTCTATTAGCTGACGAGAAACAATTAAACAAAAAATAAAGAAAGAGAGTATTACAAAGTGAAGATGAGGATTATAGTAAACAGGGTATGTGAATTTTCAGTACTAACATGGTCCTGGAATAGAGCCCCTCCAAAGGCCCAGACACATGCAAACACAAAGTAGAGCTCATAGAGCTCACGGGGAGAGTCCGGAGGGGTGTTTTCTTCAGTCAGCAAACAGTCCAGCAGACAACACAGCGTCTAATACACCCAAAGAACAGGCATAAATTAAAGTTTCAGAAAAGTTTGTCTATACAAAAATGTGTGCTGGATTGTGTGTCTCTTACCTGTACCATGCTTGTCTCAGGTATAGGTGTGATTGTCTTAAGGTTGCATCTGACCTGCTCCAGACAGTAGGGAACATATTTATCAAACAATATAGTGAGATTTGCTCGCTCAGATTGGGCCTGACGGGTGTCAATCCAGCTTGTCACATACCTGTCAATCAAAAGTAGGGGTTGAGGGTCTCAAACGCAAATTGCAGTACTGAGTATAATATCAATGAGGTGAATACAGTAACTTACGAAGTCCAGCCCAGATCCTGAGGGTTCACGTAAAGAATTCCAGCCCTGGATACTGTAGCCGGGGTTGCAGCCTTCAGGTGGCTGATCTCAAACAGTAAACGCATGGAGGGGGTCAGTGATACCCGCTCATTACTGGCCAAGGTAAGCACCTAACATTTACACACATCACATACAAACAGAATTAATTTATACAATTACACAGTACACACATTTATAACATTATTGTTTTATATCGTGTTGACCAACCTTATTATCATCCATGACAGTGTTTAGTGATTCAATCCACATGGGGTCAATGTCGCCATCTAGAACAATCCACTTCGGCCCATCATGAGATATAGCAGAGAGTTCTCTCATAGTGGAAGAAAACAGACCTAAAACACCAAAGGAACTGTAGTCACACAAACACCATCTTGTACATTTTATGTACACATAAAATGGCCATCAAAAATTTGTAATTCACACAAAATGTATCAATGTCATTGCATTAGATAACAAAATATCAATGTCCTACTGTTTTTAAGTTAAGCTGCTGTAATCATACAATACAGTGCAAAAGTGTTTTGTTAAAAAACTGTAATATAGTGAAATATTATAATTTACAACTTTTCTATTTTAATATGTTTTAAAATGCAATTTATTCCTGTGATACCAAAGTTGAAATTTCCGGCATTATTACTTCAGCGTCACATTATTCTTAAGAAATAATTCTAATATGCTGATTTGCTGCTCATAAAACATTTCTTATCAGTTGTTCTGCTTAATATTTTTGTGAAAACTGTTATACATTTTTTCATGATTCTTTGATGAATAGAATGTTCAAAAGAACAGCATGTAATTAAAATAATAAATATTTTTTTTAACTTTTGAACAATTTAATGACATGTTGCTGAATAAAAGTATCAATTTCTTTCAAAATAAACAAGTCTTAATGACCCCAAACCTTTCAACGGTAGTTCAGTCACCCTATTACCAAACTTAGCATTTATATAAAATGTTTAGATTTGAATTATAATCATATTTTGTGCCTTTATGAATCAAAGGTCCCAACCATGTAGTTTATTTTAGATCTTGATGAGACATATGATTTCTCATAGCAACAGACAAACACACACACACTCACAAGTAGACACAAAAACACATAAACACAAATGCACCACAGCTGACAGCTGTCTACAGAGATGAACCTCAAACCAAACCACACTCCCATAAACACACACACCCCCACACACATACCGTCTTTCCACTCCCGTGTAGCTGGGTGCAGGAAGCCAAACAGCTCATCAGTGGTGACAGCTTTAGGGTTTATGTCAGTCCAGATGGGCTTCAGTTTCATGTTAGAGTAGGTCTTATGCAGCGTCTTTAGAATCTGACCCACAAACAACCAAATAAATCATAAATAATTAGTTTACTGAAACACTCAACACATTTGAGCTGGCTAACACAGTCTCTCTGAATATCATGCATTGTGTAAGAAAACAACAAGCAGCAAACACCTAGAATAAGTTATAAACTCAAGAGGTCATCGAAACCTTTAAAAACCTTTCTCTTTATTTCTTCAGTGGACTGACCTGACTTTTTCCTGTTCCAGGTCCGCCCACTACAAAAACAGAGTGTCTCACTGCCAACAGCTCCTCCAGCTGGGTCACCTGAGAGAAGAAGAAGATTTAAGAAACAGAGGAGAAGTTGTGCAAGTAATGGGGATTTATATCTGAAAACATGAAATGTCAAAACATGTGAACATTTCTCACATACAACACACACCTTGAGTATGAAGTTCTCCTCTGGCTGCAGGTGAAGTTCAGCGACCGACCGGCGTACATTCTGTTCAAGTTCTTGGTCTCTTTTGCGTGGGATGTCCAGAAGAGGAAAGAGATCGCTTATCAGGCCCAAGAATATCGGCACGTCACTTGTTACAACCTTCGGCAGATTAAAGTCTCGTAGAGCACGCATTAACACCTGAAATACAAGCATATACCACACTACATTACTGAATAAACTGAATTCATTTGAAATATAAAGCGACAAAGGAAATACATCACATTTAAAGTACAATTCCCATGAGCACCTGCTCTTCCGGACGGCTCCTGTCCTCCCTCTTCAGTGACCCCGCAACGACCAAGACTGACTTTATGGCCCTCAAGCCCCAGTCATAATGATCCTACAAGAAACAATTACCTTGTTTGAAAGATCGCCCAATACACAAGAGCATTAGGTGTGTTTATGATTGAATGTGTGTGAGTGTGGGTACCTGTTTGGAAAGCAGCTCTTTACAGAGTGTATAGAGGCTGATGAACTTGCGTGCGAGCAGACGTGCCTCTAAAAAACCTTCAGCCACCAACATGATCTCACAGATCAACTCATAATCAGGAATCACCATTGCACATGGCCTGACACACGGAGACAGAGCTCATGTTCACAAGGATCTATTTTTCACACATAATTATCTGAAATTCCAATATTATTGTCTATTTTCATTCAGTTCAAAGCAAAACCAGAGCCTGAACCTGAAAAGTGCTTTAAGGTTCTCTGGTAGTTCAGTTCTCCCTGCATATCCAGGGTTCAGAGTGATGAAGATCCCAACTGTTGGCCTCAACTCAATCTCCTCCCCCAGGAAGTGAAACCTGATAAATGGAATGGAAGGGTATGAGAATGGAATAGGATGGAAAAGAGTGAGATGTGTGAGACATTAAGATTTGACAGAACAGGGTGAGACGGAATAGAAGGGATACAGAAAGCATAAAGAATGGAATTGAGTGGAATGGAGTAAATATATGATGGAACAAGACACAACTGAACATAAGGGAACAGGAAATTGTGAGATGGTGTGAGATGCACCTGACCTTTGTTTCTTATTGCGGACTGCATCTTGAATGGTTTTCACCTGCACAGCGACCACAGACAGAACCTCCACTGAAATCCTGTTAAACTCATCAAAACAACCCCACACTCCTGTCTGGGCCAAGCCTTTATAGATATTACCTATGGACTAAAATAGGGAGGAAGAAAGAGAAAGAAACACTGCATTAAATAAAAAGAGAGGTGTGCGAATAGTGTTCCTCAGACCGATGTATTGTGTTCTGAAAACCTTGTAGTCCATTTGCTCTGAGCAGTTGAACACATAAACCATAATGCCGAGCGATCGGCCTAGGTCTTTGGTGGTTTCTGTCTTGCCAGTTCCAGCCGGACCAGAGGTTGCGCCACTCATGGTGAGGTGCAAAGACTGAGTCAGAGTGATGTAACATCTGCCGGGTACAATAATCAGCATAGTCAATTAATGTCAGTAGCCAGCACAAATCGGATCAGTAACTATGTGTGACACTGACCGGTCAGTGAGTGGTGTTATGACCAGTCTGTTGGTATTCCCTAGATACTCGTATGAGAACTGAAACTGTGCATCACAGATGTTGATGTGACAGTGCTTCTGTTTCTCATCCCATCGGTGCCGTAACTGCGAAAGCCACGCAAACGCCTGTCCACTGGTGACCTAGGACACAGGTCATTGTGATGTTATCATATTTCTTCTTTCCAAACCCTTATTTAAGGCCACAGAATACAGAGTTACTGGTTTTATTACCTTCTGAGATATGAGTTTAGCGACTACATCACGAGCGTGGACATCAATAGTGCAGATGGTCATGATCTTCTGTCGGTCTCCAGGGGTGAGGTCACCCAGTAGCATGTTTATCAGAGAATTCAGCTGACTGATCTAAAATCAGTCACAAACAACAGTCATTCTCTCAGATATCAACATATAGTAAAAGATACGAGTTAGTGTTTTTATATTTTTTATTTACCTGTTTTCGGTTGTAGTCTTTCAAGGCAGTCTCAAAACCCTCCTCCACCCTCTCAAAGGCAATGCCCACATCTGTCGCCCACCAAATCTGACTGCCAGTCAGTGCTACCTGAGAACCAAACATATACAAATGAGCAAATGTTTGAAATTAATCTTAAACTGCCCTGATATAACATGGTTGTTTTTGTTTATCCAACCTTTAATTGGTTATCTAAAATCAATTTTCTTTATTGTTTTCATATGACAAGAATAAAGTTAACAATGTTAGTGATAGGAATAGCATAGAATTTAAATTCTGGTTGTGATACATTTTAATGAATTATTTTAAAAAGTTCAATTAATGGTTCTAGTACTTCTTAATTAATGGTTCTAGAAAGTAAGAAATGCAATAATTAATGCATTAACTCTCCTCACCAGAATACAAAACAGAACAGATATCCTATAAATGTAACAGAATTCCAAAGAAGGTGCATTTAACTTTTCCCTTTTCCCTGAAGAAAGTATTAACTTGTGCCTAAGTGAGTGAGTCAGATACATTTATAAACCGCTATGATTCATCCATAAGTGTTTTTGATCCACTAAAAAGAAACCACTCAGTAAAAGTCAGTCATTTGGGAATCATACCACAATGGTTGGACTGTACGTTCGCTTTGGAACTACACTACACTGACGCAAAAGTATGCTTCATGTTGTACAAACAGTATTTTAGTACAGTGTTCCATCATATCTGCGGAAATCATGCCATTCTGGCATTTTTAAAAACAAACTGATTGCGAATAAATCCTCTACCTTACAAATTTTTTATTTGATTGCTCATGTACACTTGAGCTACTATAATTATTTTTTTGTTTCCCTCATGTTGGACAACCCTATATTTATTTTAAATTAGATTAGTAAGTGTAAGATTAGGTTTAAGTGAAGCTTCCAATGAAAGCTTCCAGTGAGTTCAAAACTGTTTAAGTTTACCTCAAAGCACTCAAGTCAGTGAAACACTTGTGGAACCAAACACACCTGCGCTGGGTAGTCAAAGAGCCACTGGTCTCGTGGCTTGTCTTCATACGCTGCCACAGCTTCAGAGATCTCCTGGCGAACAGTGGAACGCATGGCCTTCTCCAGAGCACTCAGCCAACACTCGGCCTGTTACACAATAAACAGACAGACAGAATGATTCTCAAACACAGCATCCAAAGATGAAATGTTGTGTGTGTCACTGCGTCTCACCTGTCCCTCACACACACAGGGCTGTGAGAAGGGCACATACTCTCGCTCTCTACTGTACATTCCTAAGGCAACAGGTGTTTTGGGATCCAATCCTCCATTATCTTCCTCTTTTTTAAAGCTGAGGTCAGCCAGATTGTCAAAGAGCTTCAGCAAGTGTCGAGTCACCTGTGCATTATTCATACATTTTCACTCACATTATTTTAATGATAAACACATAGAGGACTTTTATTTTGTAGCAATTCAATGCATTATAACAGAAACCTCTCTAGGCTGAGTTCCCTTAGAAACTATTTCCAGCAAGTCACTAGCCGAGACAAAGTAAAAGCGTGGAAATGTTAAACGCTTTGTCTCCAAATACTCAGCCAGAGCCTTCTCGCACACTGACAATCTGCAATACACAGACACATGCAAATATAATTGTTTATGTTTTACAATAATCCTTTATGGTGGAGTATTAAAGGGCATTTACACTGATTTGCAATAGCAAAGTTCATCTTAAATGAGAGTTTAACATTCACATTACCTTTGCTGAAGAGTCTCAAGTTGCTCCAAGAAGCCTGCCTGGTTAGTGACTTTTATCACATTATCAGTCACCCCGACAGTGGTCATTAAACTCTGAAACAACATTCTGTGTTAAAACATTTATCTCCCTGCTTCCCTGCATGTTCTCTAACACAATACCTGGAAGTCCTGATGAATGCCCTGAAACCGCTCTGCATCATGGGCCAGCTGGTTCCGGATGTCCTCAGAGTTGGTGAAAATGCTCTGGAGGTGAGCCCAGGTGCGCTGAACCACCAACCAGGTGCCAATGACCAGATCAGCCACCACCAGCTTCCGCTGCCAGCCGCTCACCTCCACCATGAAATACTCCACATACTTACTCATGAGAATATTCTGCAACTGAACCTGAGAAACACACACAACTTTTATCTCCCTGGGGAAGTTGTGGGGAAGTTGTGGCCTAATGGTTAGAGAGTCGGACTCGTAACCCAAAGGTTGCGGGTTTGAGTCTCGGTACCAGAAGGGATTGTAGGTGGGGGGGGTGAATGTACAGCACTCTCTCCACCCTCAATACCACGACTGAAGTGCCTTTGAGCAAGGCACCGAACCCCAAACTCCTCCCTGGGCTGCCCACTGCTCCGGGTGTGTGTGTGTTTACTGCAGAGCACTAATTCTGAGTATGGGTTACCATACTTGGCCACATGTCACGTCACTTTCAACTGAATTTAACTGAACTGAGCCACTTAAATGAACTGATCGAGCCAATCTGAACTGATCATCGAACTGATTTCTGCTAAACTAGGAAGTTACCTGATTGTCCTCCAGGGTTTCAATGAGGTTTTCATCAGCTTTGAGCAGAGGTGTTCCAGTACTTGTGTGTGTTTCATATGACAGAGACATCATGGACCATGTCTGCTTGATCTCACCCAGAATCTGCGCACACAACATTTTATTATGACCTAAAAATGCCTCTTCTAAGAGTTTCTCAGAAACTATTTCAATCTCCTTCCTGTACCTTCTCAATTCCCATCTCTTTGACTGCTTTGTCCACAATGTTCTTTACTTCCTCCTCCACACGGTGGAGCTGCAGCTCCAAGAGATCACCAAGTGTGGTGTTCTCATCCATCACAAAACTTACCTACAAGGACAGAATGAGGGAATCCTCAAATGATGTTTTTTCTTGATCACTGAGCTGATATATTTATTATTGTTTTTTCATTCCTTCTAAACAGCAGGTAATGTCAGGTTATGGTCATGCTGTGCTGGTTTGCATTTACCCCTGTTGTGCGCATGAGCTGTTGCCAGTGTCTTTCTCTGACAGCAGAGTTTTGAAGTTCGTTAACAGCTCTCAGTGATGTCAACAAATTCTTAACAATGGATTCCAGACCGCTGTAGACATCCCACGCACGCACGTCTTTGTCCAGAGTCTTCATCTCCTACAAATACACACAAATATACAGGCACTCCAATTCTATGATAATTCGTCACAAAGCAAAGATAAACATACATTTATGAGGTCCCATTTAGTTTATTTTGACTGATATTTCTCATAAACCTCATCCAATGGCTGCATTCCATTCTCATTTTGTGCATATGGTGAACAATGAAGAAAGGCATAATTTTAGTGTTTAAACGGCACCTTAGCAAACCTTCTGAGCTCCATATCCATCTGTTCCACATTGATCTCCTTCCATGGAGTCTTAGTCCAGTCTGAGATGCTGGACTACAGCCCCCATCATTCCCAAGAGCATGCCGATATTGGGATAAAGTTTTAAAAAGACCAAGACTAACTTTAAATTACTTTTTCTGTATGTGTGTAAGTTAGTTATTAGGAGAACTTTGTACTGTAGATCTTCTGTGTAGTAAAGATTACCTTAACAAACATAACCATATCCCAGACTGCTTTAACCAGGATGATGTCTGACCGACACTGTCGAAGTTGTTTGTAGTCAGGGAAACTGACTTCGAACAGATTGGCTGTTTGTTGAAGCTTAGACATCTCATTCTCCAAATGAGCCACTGCACGATTCGTCTACACACAAACACAGATAAAAGAAATTTATACATGCACATTTAAACAAAGAATATAAGAATAAAACCTATTTAAAACATACACATGCTCACTCAAACATAAAAGAACGGTGAGAGCACCTTGTCAATGAGTTTGTACGGCTCCTGCAGGCTGATGAAGAATATGGACTCAGTGCGGAACTGTTCCCTGAATTCATGCTGTTTAATCTAGAAAACAAACCACAGATGCTCAGCAACATCTCAACAATAGGATTTTTTTCCACTTGCTTTGACAAAAATGGGTCCTAAAACCTAAAAAGTGTACTACAAGTGGTAGCTAAATACATTTTTTAAATACAAAGACAGTATGTTAAAAGTGTGTTTTGGTTCATATTCACGGTGTCTCAAAATAGCACAGTTGAGTACACTTAGATGATCTTAAGTTGACCTTAAGAAGTACTAAAGAATCATTTTTAGTATATTAAGTACAAAATTAGTGCGCAAAAATAGAGCACTTTAAGTACATTATGGAAGTGTACATGTTTTTCACCTGGGCAATTATAATGTGAAGATGAAAGCTATGAATTCACACTTTTTCCATTACTATGTTAGCTAGCTAGATAACGATAAATATTTAAATTAAGCTTCAAAACTGGATTACTCATTGATGCAAGCTTAAAGATTTTATCATGCTAATGATTTTGTGTTCTTTCCTATTCACAGTTTTTACTGATTTCAGCCCCTCACCTCAAACTGAACACACTTCCTGCGGATGACAGCAACTTCATTGGCCTGGAGAGGAGCAACCTCATGTTTTACTGTAAATGCCACCTTCTTGAGATTCTTCCATTTCTCTGGCAAGGACTGTGAAACCACACGGGTATGTGAGGTGGAAGCGTGGACAGAAAAGTAGCAGAATCAGATGCATGCAAGTGAAGTTACCTCCAACAATATGTAAACATGCTCAGGTAGCTGTTGGTTGTAGGTTTTGAGCAGGTTCGAGGTGGCTTTGAGGGGTTTGAAATGCTGCTCCGTGCTCAGCTGACGGTCTCTGATGGCCATCAGGTGACCCATGATGTCCACCAGTTTGCCATAATCCCCATCGGTTACAGTCCTTGCCAACCCGATCTCTGTATTCTCAATAAATGATCCCAGCTCTTTAACACTGAGACAGAGAAAGATGTGATTAGTTACAGTCACACTACATTAATATAATCGTTGTACTTGAAACATACATGATTTTCGATGCTTTGCACTAATATGATTTATTGGGGAGGTTCTTTTGGGGAAATAGATAATAACAAATTTTCAGTCAGTTGTAGGGCAATGTCTGAATAAATATTACCTGGCAATAACATGGTTCAGTAAGTGTTCCTTAAACATCCAGCTCCATTTCTTAATGATGTTCATCAGAGATAATTTGAAAGGTTTTATGTCCACCTGAAACCAGCCACAGAATACTCTCTTCTCCTCTAACATGCATACCTTCTCATAAAGGTCCTCAAACTCACTGATCTAATGAGAAATCAGTGAGAGAGAGAAAAAGAAAAGTGAGAAATTATAGTAGATCCAGTGGCCTTTGCAAATTTGTATAATTTGTTATGCTAAAAAAATTAGGTATTTTCCCATTTTCGTCTCACGTTTTAAAAAAGGTCATTGAGAGATAAAATATATAAAGTCAAATTTTCATAAAGCTGCATTAATAAGAAATATTTACTAAATCGTAAAGTCACAATTACCTATTTTTTATTCTGAGATGACAACAGGCATGTATTTAAATCTCAACAAAATATATATTTTGACTGGCAGATACCTGTTCTCTGAAGTTCTGCAGTTTGGGCGGATTCTTGGGCAACTCGTAATCTGCATAAAGCTCCACCTCCTCAGCAGAGAGGGCGTGTCCATAGAGCAGAAACTGCCTCATGAACTCCACCCTGTCTCCGGTCCAGAGATAACGATAGGAATCGAAGGAATGTTGGAATTCTTTGACCTTAGCAATGGCCACACGTGCACGGTATCGCACCAGCTGAGCCAGCTCCACCAGCTCAGGTATCTGATCTATATCCGACTAAGAAATAAGAGACATGGTCAGACATGAGTCATTTCATAAGGAATAGGTTTACATCTTCAACAATACATTGTTATAATGTTCTAAATAAACATTAAACTAAAATGATCCTACCTTGTAAGTCTCATACTGTTTGTTCTTAGCCACTCTTTTTATGAAAGAAGACATTTTAAAAATATCTGACACCATCTGGTCAATGATATCATAGAAGTTTCCCTTCTTGGAGAAGCTGAGTGAGGGGTGAAAGATCATGTCAGAGGTCAGGGTCAGCTGAACTTCAAAGAGAGGAGAAATGTGGAGCGCTGGGTCCGTGTTCTCAACTAAGTACTGCAGGGAACATCGGACAGCACTGGAGAACCCAGTAAGAATGCTTCTGTCCACATGTTCTGTGTAGCACTGCCAAGCCTCTGAGTCCAAATCAGCACCAAGCAGCTCAGCATTCTCCTGAAGAGCAAAGAAAGAAATCAAGTAAGAATCCGCTATCAAAAAAAAGTCTGCTAGAATAGATAACCTAAAAATTAAAAAAAAATAATAATAATTAATAAATGTATGAATGAATGTGAATTTCAGTTGTTCAACTCCAGTGGGATTTTAATAGAGATTTTACCCTTTTGTTAATTTATATGACTCCAGTCTATCCAAAAATCCATCATTAAGGCATTTTAACTTTAAACTGTCATTTCCACACAAAATATCGGCCTATAAGTAAAAATATCGGCCTTCCTCCAGTAAAAAAGTCTGTCCTCTCTTGTCCTTTCACATCAAAATCCACTGACATATTTGTTTTCATGTATAAACTGTGCTTATTCTGTGCATTGTTCTGATTCGGGCGAGATGTCTTTTCCACCGGAGAAAGCAATATTATGGATAGAGGACTCGTATTTTAGCCAGAAGCAACAGTTTGAAATAAAAAAACACCTTAATGATAGATTTAATTTTCACTTCACAAGACATTAAATTATGGACTGGAGTCATGGGGATTACTTGTGGATTACTGTGATGTTTTTACCAATTGTTTGGACTCTCATTCTGACGGCACCCATTCACTTCCCTGCTTCAGAGTATTAAAGTTTGTCCATCTCAGTGTGTTGAATCAAAATGAAATGTGTTGGGAAAAAAATTAAGTTTGTCCCTCTCAATGTGTTAAATCAAGCAGTGAAACCAACACCTGCACAAGCTCATGTATCTTCTCTCCTGTACGAGCGATGAGAGCATATTGTCGCTTGAAGTTCTCCTCTACATCGGTGAGGTTGAGCAAATTGCCACGCCGATTAGTCCTACGCGTAATGCAGGCAGAGTGACTGAAACCTCCCATCAGCCCCTGCAGTTTCTCCAAGTTAGCCTTGCTCTTCTGCACACGCTCCGACACACCACGTACCAGATCACATGTGCTACAAGCACACAAAGAGTATGCTGCATGTTAACATAAGCACCTTCACATGGTAGACCAATAAGATTACAAATTTTGACGTTTTGGATTCATTAACGACAATCTGTTACCTCTTAATGTAGTCAGCAAGGTTTTCATCACTCCACTGCAGTTCCTTTAATGCTGGCCTTAAGGTACACCTCACTTGCTCCAGCTCAGATTCTACCAAACGCAGCTCAACAGCCAAAATTGTGCTGTGTAGTTTATTATACCACTGAGTGATCTGGAACAGAGTACTGGTGTACTAACCACACACATACAGAGAGAGAGAGAGAGGAACAAAAGAAGGTTGAAAGGAGGGAATAAACAAAGATAATTTCTTGGCACGGTGTAACTTGTTACTCAAAAATAAAGGCACAGATGGCCACACGCAGTCTCACCATGTGAAGCATTTCCCGTTTAGAGTACAGACTCACAGCAGCCTTGGGAATGCTGTGGTTCTTCAGAATTGCAAGATACTTCACTTCCCTCAAAACAGACGTCAACTAAAACATCAACATCATATAACAGTGAACACAGAGAAAGCAGAGGTGTTTGAGTGCATGTATGTTTCTGAGCTGTATTTTGGGGGGCAAAATGTTCACCTCAAAAGAAGTTAGCAAAACAAACATATTAACTAAGCAACTGACTGACTGACTGACTAGCTAACTACCTAAAGTAAGAAAGACAGATAGAAAGAAAAGATTAGGGACATCTTAAAATGAAAATGGTTTGTTATGGGACTTTTTAAAAATTAATGAAGAATAACAATCAGACTGATATTGCTTTTATACAACAGTGGAAAAAATAAAAAAAAAATAAAAAACTGAAAGTCAATACTGAGTAACTTACATTGCGGGAACACTGGCACTTATTTTGTGCATTTTTGCTCCACCAATGAAAATAGTTTGAACAAAGTTCTTGATAGTTTCTAGGTGACTGCTTAAAGGGTCAGTTCAACCAAAAATGTACATTTTGTCATCAATTACTCAGGGTTCAAAACCCACAAGACTTTTGATCATCTTTAACAATGAAAACCCTAAATTAAATCTGTATAAATACAGAAAAAGCTATCATATCTTTTCAAAAATAAAAAAGGGATCATGCCTCTCCAGAAAACTTGGGTTACTTTTAGGATTTCTTTATGAAGTTTTTGAATCATCAAAATTTTGGTGAAATGAACTTGAATGGACAAAAACCTCTCAGGTTGCAAAAAAATAAATAAATAAATAAAATAAAATATACATTTGTGTTTCAAAAATGAACAAAACGACATGAGGGTGAATGACTGAAGATGATCATTTTTGAGTTTTGAAATATTGATTAAATAAAAGTAAAGCATATACATGGATGATATGCATTTAATATTTTAGAAAACGGATTAATATTACTCAATCCTGATTTCAATGGCGAAAAGTCTAAATTAATCACCCCCAAATCTCTATGACATTCTGGCCTCTAGTTAGTTTACTTAGCCAAATTTAAGAATAATAAAAGTAAAAGGGAAATCTCCATTTAGTTAGATAAATATGTGAGTTTGTGCATATGTCTTACAGCAGGGTTAAAGTTCAAGCTGTACAGGCTGCTCTCCTCGTCCAATATCAGCAGTGGTTCATTCAGATGTGTGTGGCACACCTCATCCAATCCAACACTCCAATTAGCATAGACTTCCTCATCCATATGATCCAGAACCTCCAATACACACTCACACACCTGCAACACCTGCTGTGCCTCAGGACTGTCTAACGGCCTAACACGTACAGAATATGGCATACATTATCAAAAATGGCATAAGAAGCTAAATTTTGTGTATTTGTGTGAGTCTTATAATTTTGTTGAGGTGAGCTTGTTTACATATGTGTAAGCTGGCTTAGTTTACTACGGTTTGACAGGATCCGTTCTCTGAGCTCTTGGGACCATTTCAGGTTACCAGCAACGGCTGGCATGTTTTTACCAAGGATGGGATAGCCGTTCCTCATCTGCACCGAAAACACAAACAAACAACAGCACAAAAGTCTGTAAGTATGCTTTTATCCAAAGCACCTTGTTAAATGGCATATTCTGACGAAAACAAGATGTTAATTTTCAGTAACTTATATTTAAGACGCAATATTACTAGTTACTTTATGTATTTTTGCTCTGCCAATGAAAACCTTTTTTTTTTCTTAAAGTCAAAGCAGAACCATTACATCTTCGAGCATCATAATGTAGAGGTTCTTGAATGAATCAGATAACTTGAATGAATAATTCAGTGACTAATTCATAAAGACATGACAGCCGTTTATCGCCACCTACTGGCGAAACAATGATCTCTTAATACGAAGCTCTGACAGCCCTAAAAACTAGTGATGAGAGAAACGAAAAAGCTTCGAAAATTCGAAACTCCGAACTAACTGAACAAGCAATTTTAACCTTAGCAAACTGAACCTGAATCAATTGAGCTAAGCAAACTGACTCATTATTTCGAAGTGCTCGAAATACGGCAGACTGGCGACTCCTGTTGGTCAAAACTCTGTAAATGCAGCTAGGAGACGGTCCAAATATGTATAATGACTACTTTCACAAAGCCATTGAAAATGTTTCATGAAAGTCTGATATATTAAATAAATAATTTAATGCCATTAAATATGTATTCTTTTATGAACGTGCTTGTTTTGTGCGTTCTTAGGCAGGGATTGGCAAACTATGCCAATTAGAAACAATTAAGTGTCATTCTCCTTTTTATATTACACATGCATTTTAATTAAAATACAATAACCTCATTAAAACTTAACTTTTATTATAAAACTGACCAGTCGAATTCAGTCAAATTATTCATGGGTTCACCAAGCTGCAAACCAGTAGAACACACTCCAAACCCCATGACTAAAAAAAAAAAGCTCCATGAAGCAGGGTTTCAAATTCTAGTTTCTAAAAATAAATAACAATTTGTAAAGTTTTTTCCCCCACAGACCCCTTCATAAACCCTAATTTGAAAACCACTGCTTCGTTCTGTAATTATTAGTCACACAAACCTTCTCCCTCTGGGTGTCCAGGATGCACTGACAGAGGTTGACCTCCTCCTGGAACATGACTAGCAGCTGAGAGTAGTTTGGAGCAAAAAGTTGGTGAACCCTCGGCCTCTCCAACAAAGTACCAAACATCTGTAGGAGCTACAAACACAGGCTTTCAATGTTAGAGGCTTAGAGACAGGATTTTCGCACACACTTAATTAAATAATGACAATAATAAACCTTGTGTTTAGCTGACCATATGCATGTCTGTTCATTCATTACTGAGCGTGTGTGTGTGTGTGTGTGTGTGTGTGTGTGTGTGTGTGTGTGTGTGTGTGTGTGTGTGTGTGTGTGTGTGTGTGTGTGTGTGTGTGTGTGTGTGTGTGTGTGTGTGTGTGTGTGTGTGTGCATGCATTTGTGTGCATGATACCTTAAAAGCAGACTCTAGGCCCGGGGAGTGTTGGAAGGCTAAGTTTATTACTGTCCCCAGTCTCTGGTCAAAGTCTCTGTTCTGTTCCATGAATCGATTATAGTCGCACACAAACTCCTAGAAAACACCAGGGAGAATGTGACTGTACAATATATAAATGTATGTGAATGTGAGCACATACACTATGGTAAAATATATGACTTTTATGTGTACATTATATTTATATAGAAAACAGTTATTCAACATGGTAATAATATTTCACAATATTATTGTTTGGACTGTATTTTGGTGAGCATAAGTTACTTTCAAAAACAAAAAATCTTGGTTAAATAAAATCTTGGTAGTGTATATTTTTGCAGAAATGGTAAAACCTTGTTGTTGTAGTCGAGTGGGTCATATTTACTCTCCCTGAGAGTTCTCCAGCTGTCCAGGAACTCATCATTCATGCTGTACACCATATCACTGAGAATCTTCCCTCGAGAGCCGCCCAGCTCAATCCGTTCCAGCTTTAGAAAGTCCAGAGCTGAGGCAAACAACTCCTGAAACAGGGAAGCGCACACAGATTGGGCAGATTATTAGCAAAATACTTAATAAACTTAACTAGTTAACATTTTTTAAAAATGTTTTTAAAGGAAAAAATACTGATTTTCACACCAAATCTAATATAACCAAAGGAAATGATTGAAGCCAAGTCTAATCATTTTGTCCAAATATCCTCCAAATATCTTAAAAACAGATCATCACAAAACAACATTTCAGACTCATAGAAATTGGTTTCATTTTACAATCTTGTCAGGCATGTTCCTTTTGCCAAACGTTTGAATTTGTTGTGAATAGGCCTCTAAAGCCAAGTTAAAGAAAGAAAATACTAAATGATACACTCAGCTGTTTTCAGCGGGGTTGGATCTGTGTGTACACACCTCGATCATACACAGTCTCTCCATGATGCAATCAATGTGGTGAAACACAAGCTCAGAGGGAAAGTCCCAGGGTTTGACCCTAAGTTCTGGTCGGTTGTATGGCCCAGTGGGTGTCAGTTTGTCCCGGTGTTGCTGGAAACTGCGCTTGAATGCCCAAAACACCTGAATGGCCTTCCGAACCCGGTCCATACCCTCTTCTAACTCCATTTTGAAGAGTTCCTCAGGAATTAGATACACTGAGGCCTGTAGAACCACATGCACATACACACATTATACAATCTGTTTGATAATTTAATTTAGATCATTTAAATAAATGAGCAAGCATACCTTGTCAATGAGTAGGTTGCAGAACTCTGTGAGAAGTGTGACAATGCGCGGTGGGCGGCAGTAGAAGTGAGAATGTGTCCAGATGAGAGCGAGTGTGTGAAAGAGAGCTGGGATCAGAGGCTCTAGATCAGTGAAGCTCCGCTCCTCGAATGCAGCTATAGGCCGCCGTAAGGTCCTCAAGTGCAGGTCTATGTCCTGTGCCTCCATCACCGCTAGAAATCGATGAGCCGACAGTACATTTCTTGCATGTGACATTTGAACCTACAATCTTTCACTTAACCGCCTAGATTTTAACTACTAGGCCACACTAAAATAAAAATAATAATCATAAAAATATAATGCAGTTTACATCAAAATCATGTTAGAACGAGAGTGTGTGTCCACATTTCAGATGTGATTACCATGGTTTACTTTTTGAATAATGTTGTAAAATGAAGCATAATAACTGCTCTTGATCCTCTGCAAAATTTCCAGCACCTGATCAACTTTTGGATTCTGCAGCTGCACAAATAAACCAGAGTTGGATTTAGTTTAAATTCATTCAATTTAAACATTAAAAAATATATATATAAAACCTGGATACCTGATCAACCCTGACTTCAGTATATTTAAAATATTTATGTAAAAAAAAAACACACTGAAATCTATTTAATTTCCACCTGCTTCTGGATTCCTAATAAGTTTTCTTTCTGTTTAGTCCAGAAAATAAGCTCCACTGTGGGGCCTGGGTGGTTCCCCTGGTGTAGGAGCTTAGATGAGTCCCGCTGCAGCACAGAGCCCATCAGTCGACACCACTGAATCACCATAGTCTCAATGGAGTACAATAACGCCCTGTCAATCAGACAGGTGTCCAAGCTACACACACACACACACACACACACACAAATGTTACATGATATCACAAGCTTGGTTAATGTTTGATCAAATGCTGATTGATCGATTGAGGGAGTGATTGACACATAGTGTACATGTTCGTACCTCAGCTGGTGCTCATCTTTTCTCTCCACACACAGTGGAAGGGGCAGTAGCGTTCGACCCTGAGCTCGCCCTCTCAGTGTGACTGCTTCACTTAGAAGATGCTCAAGGTGTCTGCAAATGTCCTGACTGACCACCCGGGGCCAGGCGGACTGATTCAGGGGACTTCCCAGCACTGCGACCAACACCTATAAACATATGCTTTTTTTCCATTTTGTATAGATTGATTTTCTCATCTCTTGCACCCCTTTACCTAAATTCATTACTTCGTATGTGCCCTCTAGAAGCTTGCGTTCTGTAAGTGAACATTGCTTTATTGTGCCATCCTAAAGAGGCACAAAATCACTTTCACAGACTTTTAAATTAAATGTTCCCTCCTGGTGGAATGACCTGCCCAACTCAATCCGAGCAGCTGAGTCCTTAGCCATCTTCAAGAATCTTCCATCTTTATTTGACCCTCTAACTCTAGCTCTCTCTATTCTAATTCTAAAAAAAAAATAAAAATTGCCCCGTTTAGACTTGCACTCTATTAATTTACTAACTGCTTGTTTTCTTAAAAAAATAACACTAGCTTCTCTAATCTTTTTATATTCTATCTATTTATTTTCTTTTTAGTTATTATACAATTGACAAAATCTAAGAAAAACGCCTCTAACACTAGCTTGCTCTATTCTTTTTCTACAACCCAAATTCCGGAAATGTTGGGACGTTTTTTAAATTTGAATAAAATGAAAACTAAAAGAATTTCAAATCACATGAGCAAATATTTTATTCACAATAGAACATTGATAAACATAACAAATGTTTAAACTGAGAAATTTTACAATTTTATGCACAAAATGAGCTCATTTCAAATTTGATGCCTGCATTTTTAAAAAAATGTCCTAACATTTCCGGAATTTGGGTTGTATTCTGTTTTCTTTTTATTTATTATATAATTATAAATGTGCAGGGTTGCCTACCTTCAGTGTTGTTTGTATTAAGAAAAACTATTAAAAATAATTTTTGTTAATTGAAATAAGGCTTAAATAAATAATAGAAAAATCTTAAGTGCAAAAATATTTGAAAAATTAACCTTAGAAATGTTGCTTGGCAACTAACTGCAATAAAATAAGTTTAAAGGGGTCATCGAATGCCCATTTTCCACAAGTTGATGGACTTAATGAAAAGTCTATAACATACTTTGGTTAAAATTTCTCAATGGTAGTGTAAAACAACACCCTTTTTACCATGTCAAAATCAGCTTTTTTCAGAGCAAGCCGTTTTGTTGCATGCCGCTTTAAATGCTAATGAGCTCTCTTGACCCCGCCCCTCCCTTCCGTGGGGTGACGAGCCATTCTCATGAGACTGTTTACTTTATACCTCATTTAGCTGCAGAACTTGCTAACAAGCACATTATTAGGAAAGGCGATTTGCAAAGATTCATAAAAAAAACTTATACCCACTTCTTGTGCAGGTGAAGCTGAATCATGAAAGATCCGCGCGAAGATAGACTCATTTAGGTAGATCGGGGGATATTTTTCCCTTCAAAAATAAACATACTCCACTGTGTCTTCAGTGGATCAGATGTCTGGAGTAAATGACGACCTCTATGTTCATTATTACATCCAACAACAAAACACCTCAAATCGCTTAGGAGTCATTCTTGTCTACATCTGCTCCTGAGCCGAAACAATGGCGTTGTTCTGTCAATTTGTGCTACTCTGTCAGATTTTGCTACCTCCCATTAAAACAGTAGGTAGTACAATTTCACAACGAAAAATACTACCTGTCAAATTATGATTTATTAATGTCCACACCTACCACAACCCTAAACCAACCCTTACAGTAATGCAAATACAGTAATTAGCCTATGTGTTATATTCACAGCTGTGGCTAGAAGGGATACAGCTACCGGAAACCAACAATAAATAACTTTTTCTACCTATTAGATTGTGTTTTATTAATGTCTACACCTACCCCAACCCTAAGCCTACCCATACAGTACTGCAGATACATTAAATATTGTTGTTCAGCATGAGAAAAAAGATGCAATATTGATTTGCGCATGCGCAGTAAGCCCTGGTAGGAAAATCTGACGGGTAGGATAAAATGTCAGGACAGTGGACTGTTACAGCTCACTCAGGGCAGGTCTAAGGTAAAACATCAGTCAACTATTGTGGGAGCGGCCTAGGTCTATGTGACATCACACAGAAAAACAAGCTGAGAATGGCTTGATTTGAGGAAGGGGTAATGATTTTAGGAGATTAATAAAAAAAAAAACACTGGGTGGATTTTTATCATTATAGGGTGGTTGTGTACACACACTGCCAACACACATTTATGTTCAAACAACATGTAAAAGTGCATTTCGCATCCGATGACCCCTTTAAGATGAAGTACTAAAATTAAAACTGACATAAAAATTAAGTTAAATAGAAATATAAAAAATATATATCATTTATATCATTTAAAAAAATAAACTTGCTACATGTACTGTTTTAAGCTAACTGAGACTTGTTATAGCACTTGCATATCACTGCTCTTTTGATTGCTTCCATCGTCCTCATTTGTAAGTCGTTTTGGGTAAAAGTGTCTGAAATACTAAATGTAAAGGTAAATGTAAAAAATAAAAATGACAAAAGCACATAAAATTACTAAAAAGTAATAAGATGAAAACTGAAACTTAATAATGAAAATATAAATTAAAGCTAATTCGAAAAATTAATAAATCCAATAATAGAATATAAATAATACTAAAATAGCACTGCCTCCAAGTTATATTGTCCAAAGACCAGTAATGTTATTGTTAGATAAGTACTAATAAAACATTTAACAGACAGTTCTATAGGTACTAAGTTAACCTTGAACCAAACCTAACACTACTTTATTTAATCTTTCATTAAACATATATATATATACTGTATATATATATATAATTTTTAAATAGGTAAATAAATGTAAATATGTCAATTTTGTAAGCATCACTTGATGTGCCTTGTAATAAATCAGACATTATAAATTACATTTAATGTGTATAATGTAATATAATAGAATACACTAGAATATAATAATTTCCCATTCTGTTCCAAAAGCTCCTAAAAGACCAACCTGAACCAACCCTAAGTCTAACGCTAAAGCGCTACATTATTTCATCCTTTATATATGGTCTATATAGGCTACTTTTAAATAGATAAAGAGATGTAAATTCTGCTAGTATCACTTAGTGTGCCTTATAAATATGTCAGACATTAAAATTAAAATATAGTTTTGCAGTGTATAAACTAATCTGCCTAGTTGTGATAATAGCTGACCTTTTTAGTTGTGTTTACCTGAGAGATGAGAACAGGAGCGTGGTCCATGGGTTGTGCCGCAACCTCTCCGAGCCAGAGCTGGGTCCTAAAGGCGGTTTTGGAGATGACGCCCTTCTTTTTTTTAAAGACACACAGAAGCTTGGTCCACCAGGAAGAGGAGCTCTTTTGGGAGGAAAAGACGGGCACAGTGCTTTCAGAAGCGAAAGCACTCGAAACAAGTGATGACTTATTTCGAAAACCAAAAGCCAATCAGTGCATTGAACATGAGAGACACTTGCAGAAGAATGGCATCCTAATGCCACACTGAGAACAAAGTGAGGGAGATTGAATTTTCTGTTAGTCAGAACACTGAAGATGAGTGTGTATTAGTGTATTTGATATACTCACCTGTTCATCTCCTGCATGAAGAGTTCCTCCTGGTCCCACGAACAAAATGAGATACTCTCGCCAGCCCTGATCAAAGAAATCAAGCAAAACCCTCTGGTTCTCCTCCAATCCAATAAAACGGTTCCATTTGTCAGTTTTGAGTCGTAGAATGGTGAAGGCCTGTTCCCTGAGGAAGTCCACACGCTCATCAGAGATGGCACTCATCTTCACCTGCTCCATAGGAACTCGCACACCGGCCTCAGCCATGCTGAGAAACAGAAAGGAGGAGGAAAACAACTCAAGCCATACAGTCCAGTGGTAAATTGTCCATTTACCAAAACACATTATGGTATCAAACCTCTCACCTTCTTCGAAGTTTCTAAGCCTACTGTATGTTTTTTCATCAGTATCTTTATCTTTCCATTATTAAATGATGCGATGGCTTTATGTGGTCCCATCCGCTAGGTCGTTCTTTGAAACTGAACTCCTCCTGTAGAGTCAGGTCCCTATGGCAACAGGGTCAATGGCTTTTGTGTATCTGCACCCACGTTGTGTGAGAGAAGCACACACCTGGTGCTAATGAAACCTGAGTGCATTGGAAAAGCCAGCAAGAGTATCAGGCACATAGACACTGTATAACCTGAGACCCACACATTTTAAGATGAACGATTGCATCATCTTTCATGTAATACACATGTATTTTAAAATCAATTTAAGGATCTGAAGCACATTCAGAAGAGAAATTAAAATAATAGCAACTTAAAACTACAGCAGACTGTGACCCTCAAACTCACACCTTAAGAGAAGGACACTGCCCTCTATTGATGCCAAAGTTTATGCCCTTAGTGGTTTTTAAAGGAACAATGAAACTTTAGTCCAGTCAATAGGTGGCAGTAAATCATACAATCCCACATAGAAGATGTTCAGTCTTAACCCTGTGAAGCCTGACATATGAAAGATTTCTTTTAACAGAATAATTTATGGAAAAAAATATATTGAATTTAAAAAAAAAAAACGGCTATATGTGCTTTTATGGCTAAACATGATATAGAAGATCAGCTGATGGAGCTCACATTCGAGGAGGAATAAAACACCTCAGTTTTATTTTATTTCATACCCAGAAAGTATGAAATTTTGGTAGCCTGTAATGTAAATTGACAAGCTTCTTGTAACAGTAGGCTAGCAGATTACTGCCATAAAATATGAATATCAATTTTCACCCAGTATCTCCCAGTAAGTATAATACAGTAGCCTGATAATATAGTGTAATAGTAATTCAACACTTAGTTTTATAATCAAAGTTCTGTAGTTTTTATTTGTGGGGGCAAAACATATAATACAATGCAATACAGTGATGATGTATATGACACTCACATTTTAGCATGATTTTATTTATATATATATATATATATATATACAGGTGCATCTCAATGAATTAGAATGTCGTGGAAAAGTATTTCAGTAATTCAACTCAAATTGTGAAACTCGTGTATTAAATAAATTCAATGCACACAGACTTTGTTCTTTTAATTGTGATGATTTTGACTCACGTTTAACAAAAACCCACCAATTCATCTCAACAAATTAGAATATGGTGACATTCCAATCAGCTAATCAACTCAAAACACCTGCAAAGGTTTCCTGAGCCTTCAAAATGGTCTCTCAGTTTGGTTCAATAGGCTACACAATCATGGGGAAGACTGCTGATCTGACAGTTGTCCAGAAGACGATCATTGACACCCTTCACAAGGAGGGTAAGCCACAAACATTCATTACCAAAGAAGCTGGCTGTTCACAGAGTGCTGTATCCAAGCATGTTAACAGAAGGTTGAGTGGAAGGAAAAAGTGTGGAAGAAAAAGATGCACAACCAACCGAGAGAACCGCAGCCTTATGAGGATTGTCGAGCAAAATCGATTCAAGAATTTGGGTGAACTTCACAAAGAATGGACTGAGGCTGGAGTCAAGGCATCAAGAGCCACCACACACAGACGTGTCAAGGAATTTGGCTACAGTTGTCGTATTTCTCTTGCTAAGCCACTCCTGAACCACAGACAACGTCAGAGGCGTCTTACCTGGGCGAAGATCTGGACTGTTGCCCAGTGGTCCAAAGTCCTCTTTTCAGATGAGAGCAAGTTTTGTATTTCATTTGGAAACCAAGGTCCTAGAGTCTGGAGGAAGGGTGGAGAAGCTCATAGCCCAAATTGCTTGAAGTCCAGTGTTAGGTTTCCACAGTCTGTGATGATTTGGGATGCAATGTCATCTGCTGGTGTTGGTCCATTGTGTTTTTTGAAAACCAAAGTCACTGCACCCGTTTACCAAGAAATTTTGGAGCACTTCATGCTTCCTTCTGCTGATCAGCTTTTTAAAGATGCTGATTCCATTTTCCAGCAGGATTTGGCACCTGCCCACTCTGCCAAAAGCACCAAAAGTTGGTTAAATGACCATGGTGTTGGTGTGCTTGACTGGCCAGCAACTCACCAGACCTGAGTGAGTACTGCCAAGAGGAAAATGAGAAACAAGACCAAAAAATGCAGATGAGCTGAAGGCCACTGTCAAAGAAGCCCTTCTATACCACCTCAGCAGTGCCACAAACTGATCACCTCTATGCCACGCCGAATTGAGGCAGTAATTCAAGCAAAAGGAGCCCCTACCAAGTATTGAGTACATATACAGTAAATGAACACACTTTCCAGAAGGCCAACAATTCACTAAAAATGTTTTTTTATTGGTCTTATGAAGTATTTAATTTGTTGAGATAGTGAATTGGTGGTTTTTTGTTAAATGTGAGCCAAAATCATCACAATTACTTAAACTACTTCAGTCTGTGTGCATTGATTTTATTTAATACACGAGTTTCACAATTTGAGTTGAATTACTGAAATACTTTTTCACAACATTCTAATTCATTGAGATGTACCTGTGAATATATATATATATATAGAGAGAGAGAGAGAGAGAGAGAGAGAGAGAGAGAGATTTTTTTTTTTAATTCAATATATTTTTTTCGATAAATTATTCTATTAAAAGAAATCATTCATGTCAGGCTTCACAGACTGAACATCTTCTATGTGGGATTGTATGATTTACTGCCATCTATTGACTGGACTAAAGTTTCATTGTTCCTTTAAAAACCACTAGGGGTATAAACTTTGGACTCAGTAGAGCAACATGTGGTCAGATGACAAGAACAAAGCAAACCAAATTGTTCCATAATGCCTGCTGTTTCACTTACTAAAAGCAGTAGGCAGTATTTAGCATGAAGTAAGCTAGTAGTATTCCATTCCAAACAGCCTAGTGTATTACAGAATACCACACAGTATATACTGTATACAGCCTAAACAATATGCACACAATGACAAATGCTTCAAACAGCTGTATGCTTCATCAATGTTTAATTCAGTGAAAGGGGTCCAGGTATCTCAGAAATAAAAACAATTCTTTTGCATTTAATCATTAATTTCATAAAAATGTGTCCAGCCGTGTTGAAATGTAAAAAAAAAAAAAAAAAATACTTCTGGGACTTTTTAAATGACAGATTTTAAATGTAAGATTAAGTTGAACACATTGCATTGTGGGTGCATTGAAGTTTCTGCAAAGTAAGGCATCCAGGCATTCTGTCATCCACATACTCTGCACAGTATACATACTATAAACAATGGGAATAGTTGTATGGCAGTATGCTATTTTTAATAGCCAGTATTTTGAGGTATTTGGGCATAGGTTTAATTTTCTCATTAAGTTCATACATACATACCAACACCAGAAATTTGAAGCATTTAGAAACAAAACTTTTAGTTATGAAGAGTCATAGGAAGGTTTCCGACTTTAATTGTGTTGCATTTGAAAAAAAAAAAAAAAAAAAAAAAAAAAAAGGTTGTACAAAAGTAACATCAAATTTTACACGTTTAAAAAGTAATCAAAACGAGGAGTCTTTGATACAACAGAATCAGTATTAGACTACATAAATTGTGGCTATAAACAGCTTGGGGCTGAAGAAAACAAAAAGAAATGGAAGATACATTATGAATGTTACAGGGATAATCTGGAGAGCAATAAGAGCATCGATACAAGAAAAAAAGTTTATTACACGATTGTTTTACTCTGCCACCTGATGTCTTGTTCGAGTTGCATGTGGGCAGCAGAACAATGAAATCAGAAGATCCTCGAACAAGATCCAGAGGACATGTGACCGAGAGCGCAAAGACCACTAACATGACATCAAATAAAAATAAAAGCAAGAGTGAAGACACATTTGGACGAAGGCCAGCCGAGAGGGAGGATAAAAATGGACAGATCATGAGTAAGTCTCCCTCAAAGCAGACTGTGTCCTTCTCCTGCTGTCATTCTCACAGAACATTCTCGCTGTAATCACTCACTCTCTCTCACACACAGACAGACACACATCCTGGCTTTCCGTGTACCATAACGTCCATTACACAATCACACTCTCTTAATGATCGTCCCCTGAACATATACATGAGCAAAAGTAAAAACACATGCAACTCCAGCATTTTATACTACAGATTATGATACAAAATAAGGCATTTCCGTGTATGTACTTGTGTATGAGAGCAAGTTCATATGGAGCATGTAGATGCTTACGCACGCGTGTGTGTGTGTGTGTGTGTGTGTGTCTCTCAATAGAAACTGGAACCACATTTAATGTCATTTTTTGCCTTGTTTGTACAAAAGACTGCTATTGAACATAAATGGATAAGTCATTTTTAAAATATATATATTTATAATATATATATATATTTTTTTATCATATATATAAAAATTGATAGTGAAAAGCAGACGAGCTGTGAAAGTGGGCGTGATTCTGGTCACTCCATGACCTCGCTGGCAGACACAGTGACCAACTGGAGCGGGAGGTCGGAGTTTGAAAGAAGGTCCTGGGTGCCAGCCTGTTGCAGATTGGTGAGGATGAGAGTGGCTCCACCCCCGGTGATGATGGTGTCCGAGGGGGTGGCAGCTTCTGTTTGACCTGCCCCAGTGTTGGAGTTTAGCCCTTTTTTATTCTGGTGAGTTTTAATGTGTTTGGCCAAATGGTCGCTGCGCATGAAACGTTTCGAGCACTCTGGGCACACAAACTTCTTCTCTCCTGAAGAACAAAAATAAGTAAAACAACATTCAATATAGAACTATTGGAAGTAGAGAAGCAAACAAAAGTAACAAAGTGTTAGATCCTCATGTATAATGGGTCCAAATGAAATCTATGATGTAATTCTAGAACCTTATCTCTTCCAGTGTGCCCATACCCGTGTGTGTTCTGCGGTGACGCTGGAGTTCGTCGCTGCGGGTGAATCTCTTGCCACAGTAACTCCACGAGCAAATGAAGGGTCTCTCTCCTGAATGCCAGCGCAGGTGAGCTCGGAGGTGAGACGTCTTACCGTACACCTTACCACACCCTGGGATATGACAAATGTGTTGTTTCTTCTTTCCCATACTTGAACCTCTGAAATTATACAAAAGTGTTACAAAAAAATAATTATTCAGCTGTTAGAACTGGATTTGTGCCTCTGCATCGACAAGTACATTACCTTCCTCCAGCCTCTTTGCAGTTGGGACAAGTGCAGGCTACTCTACGTAGTCTCTTTCCCTCTAGGCCTGTCCCCTCCTTATCCTCCTCAACCAACCGCACACGCAGATGCGACAAATCATTGGTGTTCAGGGTGGAATTTGGCCAATCATCAGACTCTGGCTCCTCTTTAATTTGAATATCTGCACAAACAGAAAGGGGAGAATTGTTTAAAACAGATTGCAAGACAATCAAGACAGCTCTTCTGGACTAATTTAATGACTTCATCTATTTAATTCAAACGGGCTTCCCCCACCTTCAACCAATTAATTCCCATGACTTGAAGTCATTAATTATATAAAAAAACGTTTCATAAAAACAGTTGCACTCACAAAAAGCTTTTTTATTTTAAGATAAATATTTAACCATAAATATATATATATATAATTCAAATATTAAATTTCGATTTCTATGAACTGTTATTTTTAAGTATCTTTATAAATATGAAGTATGTTTCTGCATACCTGTGTGGCTTTCCGCCTCGTCTTGCTGGTACTGACCAACAGAATTGACTGTGACTGTCTGAAGGTTCGGGATCTGTCCCACTGCACCTGTGGTGCCAGTTTGCCCAAGAGAAAGGGTCTGCACAGGGGCAAGAGTAATTTGGGGCGATGAGACCCCACTAGCAGCTGGCAGCTGTAGATTCTGCAGGTTCTGAACCCCTTGAACTTGGAAGGTCTGCCACTGGATCTGGCCGGTCGGAGAGACGGTTTGGGCTTGGATCAGAAAAGTCCCAGCATTCAACAGCTGCACGCTTTGTAGTGTCTGCGCCGCTCCATCCGCCGTCTGTGCTGGTAAGAGCTGCACCACTGGATCACCGCCAGCCGTGTGGTTCTGCTGGATGTAAGATGGATCCTGGTGCCCGGCTGATACAGCAGTGGCTTGAGTGAGAACGCCAGTCCCGTCTATCGTCTCTGGGAGCGACGTCGTCGTGGAAGAGGTGGTGGTTGGCACAAAGGCATTAGCGTTAGCGTCATTGGCGTTAAGTGGCTCTGTGCATTTGCTGTCACCCTGGTTATCGCTTGCCGATGTGGTGGGACCAGTCATGATGAGCTGGCCATCTGCAGTAATGCTTGTCGCTATGGTCTGAGCACCAGCCAACCCCAAAGACTCGAGATCCACGTTACTCAAGCTATTTATCGGCACTAACGTGATGTTGCCCGGCAGCCCCACCGGTACATTAGCGACAACCTGGCCCTGTGCGCCAAACCCTGAGCCGGCCAGTGAGACCGTGGGAATCTGCTGCACGTGCCCACTTTGACTCAGCAGGCCCTGGAGGTCATTAGCATTGGTGGCTGTAGCAATGCCCTGCGTCCCATCCGGAAGGATAGTAATGTCAGTACCCAGCGTGCTTCCGTCTGCAGTGGGTGCTGCATAGCTTAGTGATACCCCATCCGTCCCCTGCAGCTGAGGGATGACCTGATACTGCACCCCATTGGCACCGGTGCCATCTACCCCCGCAGTTACAAAAACGGGCTGGGTCTGCCCTGCCATAGTCTGTAGTGGCACCACATATTGCCCGTTGCTGCCCAGAAGTCCTCCGCTGGGTACCTGCACTACTGCTGGCTCGTCTTTCACTGAGCTCACAGGCGTTAGAACCTCCCAACGATCAGAGGAGCCCGTCAACTGGATGGTCGTGAGGTCTGTGGTCTGCTGTGAGGTGGAGATATTACTATTATATTAGTACAAGTGCTACATGACAAATTGTACCATACACACACAATTAGTCTAAAGGCCTGTTCATGCCAAAAACTATAACTATATTAGCGTTCACACCATTCTGTTTAGAAGCAAAGTGCTGCAGTTAACTTTTCTGTCCAGTCCAGTGGATACTGATTGGCTATCAATGTCTTTGTAAGTCCTAAGCTGGAAAAAAAAATCATTCTGAAAGTGATTCAAATTATATTGTTCCTCTGTGTTGTTAACATTATAGCTGTGGCATGAACCTCCCTATTCTCACAGAAAAATTATTGAAATTTTACAGAAATAGTTATTGTCCTTGGTGCCAACAGGCCTGAACCATCAGTCCGAAATCCATCATTTTTTAGTTGGGTTTTGCACTAAAAAAAGAGAGGCAGATGAAGAAGAGCTTGCAGGGGTGGGTTTTGGGTAAGTCCTGCATAGGACACCACAGAGAAGTCTGTTGCTTTCAACAGAATATTCAGTTATGACAGCTGATTAGAAAGTACAAGGTCAAAGCATTAAAATTATGCTAAACAATAAGCTTGTAATTTATAAATTAATAAAATAAATAAACATATGCATGTATCAATTGTTCACAACAAGATCTGTAACAGGAATTTTAAAAATAGATGGGGGGAATTTTCATTTCATGCCGACTTTAACCTTAAGAGGTGTCCCTCAGGACTTTAGTTCAGTTGTCTTTTTAATAACGAACATTAACGTCTTTCAGCAGCTGTGAGTCTGCCAGAAAAGGCAAATCCAATGACCTATATTACTTCAAAAGCCAAGAGCAAATGACAAAAGGTGACAAAGAGCTTCTGTTAGCCAGGGCTGTGCACGCAACCGCTCCAGGGGGAATGGTGGAGCTGTGGAGGATATGTGACAGCCTGGGCAGGGGTGGAGGCTTTTCCCGGTGGAGGGGTCCTCCCCTATCGTGGGGGTGACCCGGGATCACCGCAGGTAAAGCGGGCAAGGCGACGGTGGCGAGTCTGTCCGACCCACAATGGGCGGGTTTAAAAGGGTAAGAAAGTGGGTGGCCGTACAAAGAGAAGGCTCACAGGAAGTGTTCGACTTCTCCCCTATTTTTAAAACGTGTGAACTTCACCAAAACACCACAACACCCCGCAAGACAGCGCCGGAGAAGCGACAAACCAACAGGGGGATTCCATACCTGGTCCTGGGCGCCGCTGGCCGGCTGCAGAAAGTCGCTCTGACTGCTGTCCACGTCCAAGGCAGCCATTTCCTGCTGTTTCGCTGGCTGTTCTGGGGCTACGGAGACACAGCGAGAGAAAAAACTCAAAACAAATTCATGCTCAACGAACTCCCACCTCGAAAAGGCGGAGATTAGCCGCCAAACCGCCTGGAATTTAAACGAATCAGGCGGTTCTTTCTGCTTTCGCGTTGCCTGAGCAACAGTCTATTCGAATGTTTACTTTGTTAAAGTGAGGCTAGCTGGCTAACGGTTAGCGTCGCTGCTGAGAAAGATTAAACACTGAGCTAGCTCGCTTTGCTAATGGCTCTCCAAACTCACCGGCGGTGCTGTGCTTCGATCGGGCTAAGTGTTACGTACCAGTCATAGCGTGAAAAGGTAAAAAATCGGAGGTTTATCTGTTCATTTAAACTCCCAACATGATTGTTTTAATCAAAGGCGGGCTGTGTTCGGAGATTCGGGTCGATTTTTTTTCTTATTTTTGATTGACGGTGCGGGAAACACAAAAGGTGGGGCTTCGTAGATTACCAGTGAAATTTGCGTCACGTAAACGGAAAACCCGCCTTTCTTCTACGACGTGATTGGCTGGGTGATTCGACCCCCTGGACGCGGAGTGGTCAAAGCCGTACGTCTGTCAATTTCATGGCAAGAGCGTTTCCTGTTTGTTGTTCGCTTCGCAGATGCGGAGAGTCTTTGGAAATCTAGCTGGAATTGTTCACGTATGGCAGGAAGTTAGTTGCAACTCCGGTGGCCATTACACTACTAGACGTATTGTGAAACATTCAGTACAATCTGCACATTATTGTTTTACGGTCAAAATAAAACGTTTCACGAAATAGATTTTATTTTTCAAACAATGTGAAAGATTATATTAAGACGTTTGTAAATGAACTAGTTTCGTTTTGATCCACAGTGCAGCCCTGTTAGGTATCTCTTGCCCGAGTTTACGTGTCGGTTTAACCACCTGGGTAAACAGCGATTTGAGGAAACAGCTGTGACTCCGGATGTCCTTAGGGGCCAACTGTATCATAATAATCTACCGCTTCATACAGCTCATCTCTCACTTGTCCTGTACGCATTAACATCAGAATTACATTTGATATGGCTGTTTTGAACAATTCGATCCTGAGCAATTCTTCCTCAAAGATTTCTTTCTCAAAGGTGTTTTACTTGAGTTTAACAACTTGTTACTTGTCTTTTTCAACCTCTTCCACTGGGTGCCTCCTGTCCAGCAAGAATAACCTAAATCAAGTTTCTATATTTAAGTTCATATACAATAAATAAATTCACTTTGAAACCCTCTATGGCTCATAACTATGTAATATATATATGACAATTTGAATGTAAAAAGTAATAATACTACTCCGAAACAAACAGATCCACACAGAATTGCATAAAGTTGCAATTATTGTTACCAATAAAATAAAACAAAACAGAACATTAATACTAACCACATTTAAAAGTTACTAGTTTGGGGGCATTTGTTAGAAAAAAAAAAAAAAACATCCCAAACTGCTACCACTGTATTCCAGTCGCATCCAGATCTCAAATCTACCTACCTAACACATCACAATAAGGATTAAAACACCATCAATGGCAGTATATTTAAAAGCAATTAAAAAGTTAATGAAGTAGAAAACAAAACACACTTTCAATCTTTGGTTCTACTTTCCAGCCGCGCTGCTTCAACTCTTGAATGGTTTGGCATTCTCCGTCTCTGGTGTTGGGCTCCTCTGTCTGGCATCCCATTTCACGACTTGTCTTGGGCTGACAGTACAGAGATAGATTCATTTAACATGTATAGTATTGAAAGTATAAGACAAACAAATAAACTTGACAGTATGATATACAGAGTAAGTAGCCAATTATAGGCACAATTTGCCCTTTAAAGCAATGTAATAAGCCAATCATGGGTCATCAAATTAAGTTAAACTAGTTATATGGTCATGACAGAGCCCATGTTCACAACAGCATTCAACCATACTAATACTATTTTTGGAGTATGCATATGTGCCCTACATGAAAATATTTTGGAATATATATATGGATGAGCTACAATTGCCATAAAAAGCAGTACACAATAGATCATATTGCAGATACTGTATACTGCAATGCAATTTTGCAACTTTCCATTTCTGCACACTTAAAAATAAAGTATATGCAACTTAAACAGGCCGAATGAATCCACATCAAATTAGAATCGAATACAGTTTGTGAACAGAAAAATCAACATCAATACCCAGCCCTAGACCTTGTAGAATTTAAATGACATATCCAGCCAAGCATAAATTTGTATTTGTTTAATGTTTTAAAGAAAAACAGTTTTGATTACAGACGGTCTCAAAAAAAAAAAAAATCAACTAAATGAATCAGGTTGTTTTGGTAATCTCAAATTTGTTTCTTATAAAAAAAAACTAAAAAAAAAATGTTGCTATTGTTGACACCCTACTTTTAGATTATTTGTTTAATTATTTGATTTAGTTAATTTGTTTTTTTCTTATCCTCTGTAAAAGAAAGTCTGTTTGACCTTAGTAAACTCAGATCAGAAAAATCAGCTTGACTGCACTATACTCTGAATTTTTTTTTTTTTTTTTTTTTACATTTTATAAAAAGTTTTCTGAGGTCCACTTTAAATGTTAGCAAGATTTTTTTATTTGTGAAGTAAGAATTTTTATGAGTTTAAATAAATCATGAAAAATTATTGACAAAAATGTCAGTTATTATTTATTGCTAAGGTAATCAAAGGATTAATTAACTAACCAGAAAATAACTTATATATATATACACATACACACACTAATATACTATACATATATATCAGGGGAACATAATACTTATTTTTAAAAAAACAACTCTCAATCAATACAAATAACAACCCTAATTTTATCATAATTTAGAAGTAATATGCCATTTTCTATCCTGTTTTTGACCCACTCTTTGAAACACTGTTTTGGGAGGCCTGCTGCACTCAAGACTTGGAAGTGCCAGTTGCTATGATTGGGTAACAGTTTAGAGTGAATACATAAAACAATATAGGTCATTTTGGTTAAAAGCTTATAAATGATAAGTATATATCAAACATAAAGCAATAGTGATAAATGGTAAAAACATTGTTACTCACACTTGTGTGTTGCGACATTACTGTCGGATCCAATATAGTCGGCACTGCATCATTTTTAATTTTCAGTCTCTCTGAAAAGCCTGCATCAAACTGTGACTTGTTTAAAAATGAATCCGCAGTAAAATGAAGTGAACAAATAAACAGTGTCTTATTGACGTGATCTGGAACTGCATCCAAAATAAAATTCATCCACTCTTTCCTAATGTTAGGATCACAAGGAAGGCAATGCAAAGACTGTGTTTTCCCACAGCTTGGCACTGCACAACGTCTTGCTATCCTCGGAGGCATCTCTATCGTTTTGTTGCTTGAGTAATCCTTTTTCCAATTAAAGTGCTACCTAAAGAAAAAAGAAAAGCTAATTCACACTGATGTTAAAGTTAACTGACAAAATAGCTTTCAGCCAAAAAGTAAGCTTTCAGTTTTTTTTCTTTTCACTGTTGAATTCACTTGAATTAGACCTTCAGTTAAAATAATATCCAAACCCCTTACAAATGGGTTTTGTAGACAGCTCATTCTTTATTTGCAATTTAATGCACAAATATTTTAGGTCATATTTTAATATTAAAAAGTGGTGTGGAAAATACTTATAGCTTTGCTCTCCTGCGGTGTTCATAAAATTGTTAAGGGTCAAATTGACCCCTGCTGATTTCCATGCAATTCACCAAAAATTAACACTATGAAATACACTAAAGAATCATGTAACAACAGAAATCTTTATTACAGCTTTCACGTTTTTATTATTACAAAAACTGTAAAGAAGTAGTAAATTTGACCAACATATTTTTACGTTCAGAATTAGCTGCATAGATACAAAATAAAAACATTTCTTTTATGTTTTTGTCATGATTACTTGTAGTGACCATTTACACACAGAGGAAAACTTTAAATAGTATCTAGAATGTGTATACTTAGTGTAAATAGTACTTATTGCTATTTTGTTAATGTCTGGTTCTTACACACTTGTGAGATTATAAGCTTTTAAGTGCTGCAACAAACTATTGATTGAGTTTCAATAAACTAACAACCAGAAACTTTTTCTGACTTTTAAACTCATAGATGAAGAAACAGAGAATTCTCCTTACGTTAGATGATTCTGAAGTCTGCCTTCAATTTAGTAAGTGCTCATATCATTTTACATTATAGACTTTGACAAGCTACGATAAAGGGTTTTGTTGTTGTTGTTCTACCTGACTCTCTGTTTTTCAGTGTTGCATTTTGGCAAATTGCTTGGAAACCATTGTGGGAAAAAATGTGTACAGCCTTTGTAAAACACATCTATGTGTTGAGACTTTGCATGCACATTCATGGTCTTAAATTGACCGAAAAGTCACAAAATTTCAAGAAAACAAGTAGTTTGACCAGTATTTCAAGCAAACTGAACCCGAATGCCTGTCAAAAACAAACAACCAAAACAAGAGAGAACCTGGCAGCCTTAATTTCAGGTAAGGGTCGTGAAACCCGCCTCTCTCAGCTCTAGTGCTTCAAAAGTTTTGACTAGGCTCAATCATGGGCGTGGAAAGATGGGAGGGTACGCGGTGGGAAATAAGAGCGTGATATTGAGCAGACATCAACATACACCAAAAGGAGAAACACTTACCAGAAGCCGTTGCTTGGGTAAAACTGAGCTGTTGTGATAAAAGTTGGCACCGCGTGCGTCTAGTTTTAGAATAAGATTCACAGATATTTCCCATACGTGACATTTAACAGCCAAAGTCTAGCTCTGACAGGGTCACGGGGGAAGCCGTGCAGTATCTTTGTATTAATGCATTGTGGACATTTACGATTAATGAGCAACAACGCCTATGTCTGAAATGCTGCCACCTCTCATATGCAGATGAACTGACGTGAAAATGCCTTCGTACCTATTACAATTCACAATAAACAAACTCCTTATTGTTGGTTTTAAACGAAATAAACCTCGCACCGTGTCACAGACAATAAAAATAACGGATGCTATCAGTGTCTTCGATCTTGTGCAAAACGATTTAGTGCTTTAGTGTTTGTTCTTATACAATTTCAGGACCAGCTGTCTAATGTTTCTTACAGCGTTGAGAAATACACAACATGTTAAACCCGCAGGACCGCACTGTTTAACTAAAGCTCCACTGACTGCACAATGTTTTGGCGCTCGTCCGCTTACGTCATTAACCTGCGTCCAAATAGAGTGGACAAGTCTAACGTTAGAGAAAATTAGCGCATTCTCAAAAACTAAAAGACATTGGTTGGCTCGTTTATCGATTCATTAAACTGCCGAGACAACTGACCTGAATTCTGTGTACAGAACAATGTATTTGTATTTTTATATCAAGCATATTTGCTTTGATTCAGCGTTTGATTGCAACATGTAAAGGTATAAAAGCCAAGCAGAGGCACTTGTGTTAAAACTTACCAAGCCCATCGGCACCCCTTCCTCTTTTAAACGCAGGTTAGGTTTCTTGAGAAAGCCCATTTTCATCTACTCATAATTCGGGAAGCTCTCCTTTGTAAAATGCTCGTTGCACACAAACAAGCCGGTAGTATCGGTGGTTGATGGTCAGCACAACACCTATAGCGAGCGTTTAGCTCCTTCAGCGTTGTGAGGGAAGCAATGCAAATGCTGCTTGTTTTGGAACCATATAAAAGCACATTTTCGACCAATGCTTCTAAATGGTCATATTAAAATCCGCCTGTCAATCAAAATATAAGACCACGCCCTCTCACGAGTATTGGGGAGGTACTTGCATGACGCAGTGAAGTACAAATCATACCTTGTTGTTACATCATGTAATGTTACTAAGTGAAATCAAATTTAGCAAATCAATGCTAAAAATGGAATTTTCATGAAAAATTGATGATTTCAGTTAGATTGTGTAATTTATTAGTTTAGTTTTGGATAAAAGGACCTTAAATCAACCACTATAAACTGTTAACGTCACCTCTATAAATTTTGTTGTTGTTTCACAGCAGCTTAATACCGTAAAGTACAGAAGCCTGTATTTAAAAAAAAAAAAAAAAAAAGTGATTGCGACTTTTTATCTCAGAGTTCGGACTCATTTTTTTGTGTTACTGCCACGGAATTAAAGTAATATACACAATACATTTTATCTCATAATTCTGAATTTTTTTAAGTGATTGCCAAGTTTATATCTTTCAATATACAATATTAACTTGGAAAAAAAAATGCTTTAAAAAAACCCTGAACTGAGAAGTTTTTTTTATCCTGTGGCGTAAACAGCTTCCATAATAAATGCCATCCATACTGTTTGATTACTCAATGGCTAAACATCTAGACATGTGTGAGACAACTGAGAAAGAACCTTCAACAGAAAACACTTTGGTCTGAGGAAGTGTTTTATTAGAATAAACTGCTGTGTGACATGCAGCTTTTGTCAGCAGACCAACCATTACATTTATTTCAGCCATCAGCCGAAATAATAAAATAAAAAATTAACTTAATACACCACTAAGGTGCGATTGTGTTTTAAATGTTCCAAAGCCATAAGAGACTGAGCATGTGCCATAGACAGTACTGTCCATCCAACTGGCTTCACTTCTTTTTGGGCTGATTAGGTGTGTTGAATTTGAAGAAGATGATGTCACCATCTTCTACGATGTAGTTTCGCCCCTGTTGTCTGTATTTTCCTGCAGCCTGCAAGTATTTGACAACATTATCAGTTCAGTATTCAACCTTTAACAAGCCACGTTATTTTTTGTCATCAAGCACACCATTAAGATCTTACTTTAGCTGCGTTTTCACTGCCTTCCTCCTTAAAGTCTGCAAACTTCATGACTTCGGCCATGATGAAGCCTTTCTCAAAGTCTGTGTGGATCTTTCCAGCTGCTTGCGGGGCCTTGGTGCCTTTCTGTAAGGTGTTCATATGCATGCTAAATATTTTAGAGGTGCAACAGAATATATCTGTATTAAATGCATTTCTGAACATGTGCTTTGCTCACCCTGATGGTCCATGCACGGACTTCGTCAGGTCCTGCTGTGAAGAAGTACTCCAGCTGCAAGGTTGCATACCCATTCTTGATGATCTTAGTCAGAATACTGAAACAAGGAAATACGAATTCACAACGGGAAAAACATGAAGGGAAAAATTATATCAAATCACTATAGAATAAGCATGATGACCTAAAGTATGACTGACTACAGCATTTAGAGCATTATTTTAGCAATGTTGAAAAAATACTTTTTTGCATGTGGAAAAAGTATTACATTTCTTAAAGGAACGGTTCACCCAAAATTAATAGTTACTCACCTGCAGGCTATCACCAACACTAGAACTTTCTATTCTATCTACTTGTTTTCTTTTTATTTATTAAAAAACCATCCTCTAACACTAGCATTCTCTATTGTTGTCCTATTCTACCTACTTGTTATCTTTATGAAAGTTGCTTTGGATAAAAGCGTCTGCTAAATGATTAAATGTAAATGTATCCCAGATGTACCCGAGTTTATTTCTTCATTCTCCATTGGAAGACATTTGGAGAAATGTAGCATTACATCACTTGCTCACCAATGGATCCACTGCAGTAAATGGGTGCCGTCAAAGTGAGTTCAAAAGCGTTAATTGAAGGAGTGGAGTCAAGTTGATTACTTGTGCATTATCGCAATGCTTTCATCAGCCGTTTCAACTCTCATTCTGACGGCACCCATTCACTGCAGAGAAGCCACTGGTGAGAAAGTGATGGTTAAAATTTTAAATTTTTGTATGAAGTAATCAATTAAATTCAGCCAAGAGGAAATAGAAAGAGAGCAAATCCTGACCTCTGTGTTTTGTTCTCCTCACAATATTTTTGTTTCTCTTCATCAGTCATATCCTGATACTTGCTCTCAAATCCCCCACTGAATGGGATGACCAATGCACCTGGATCATGAGTGTCAACCCACTCCTTGATCTTCACCAACCTACAAAACAAAAAAAAGATTTACATGAGCTGTCCTAAACTCAGATTACCTTGAGGCTGATAGACACAAAACACAAGCATCCATCAATTTGGCCTATATACACAGTTATTTAGAGTGAATCATTTCTCCATTATACCTACCATACTGATTTGCATGACACCCGAGACTTGATTTCTTGACAATCACAATCAATCAGGAAGCAGTCCCGTTAAAGGGATAGTTGCACCAAAAATCAACTATCACTTTACTCACTCTCATGCAATTACAAACCTATATGCATTTCTTTCTTTTGCTGAGCACGAAAGAAGATATTTTGAAGAATACTGTATTTTTTGTTCATACAATGGAAGTCAATGGGAACCATAAATGTATATTTAACAAAAATGTTTAGTTCTTCAAAATATCTTCTGTGTTCACAAAAGAATAAAAGTCATACAGGTTTGGAATGAAATGAGGGTGAGTAAATGGTGACTTTTTTATTTTTGGGTCAACTATACCTTTAAAGGAACACTCCATTTTTATTATGCGCTGCGTAATATCACTGCGCCTGCTGCGGCCATGTTACGGCAGCAAAGTTCCTTGATTATTACGCCGGAATGAGAGTAGTTCCTAATCATATCAGCCTAGAAAATCGCAACTTTTCATTTTCTGCCGGTCTTAGTACACAATATAACTACAGAAGAGTCAAGTTTTAAATAGGACAAATATCGAAACTCTTTGGTCATTTTTGAACGCGATGCTACTGGTCTTAATCGGATTCAATGATCTATGCTAAAAGTGCTATCGCCAGACCCGGAGATCGGCTGAATGGATTCAAAAACGGTAAAACTCAACTTATTAACTCTGGGGGAGTTGGAGAATGAGCCTATTTCCAAAAAAAGTGGAGTGTTCCTTTAAGAGGCCATACAACATATCTGTCAGGCTTTGATATAACAGTTAGCTAGTTTCATTTTAGTTAAAGAGTCAAAACTAGAAACGTAACTGAAAAGCGCAACACCACAATGGGCATTCCGAGATTAAACATCTCCATCATTTAAATTTAAAAGTAATCTAGATTTGTCAAACCACATTGCCCTGTATATGTCTGAAATGTGGCATTTACTGTATAGACAATAGTAAATGAGAAAGATTTTGTACCAGCACACAGGTTGCTGTCAATACCTAGGGCTACAACTGTGTGTTTATGCCTAAATGAACAATAGGAGAACTTTGGGATAACATTAAAGTCCATTAAATATTGAAAAACGATTTGCATGCTGAATTTAGGTATAAACACTTGAGGAAGGACTCGCTAACAGCAGATGAACAGCTAACATGTCATCTCACCATTTATTCTTTTTCCTGATGTAATCTTTCTCCGAGAGGTTTACCAAATAGATCATCGGCTTGGAAGTCAGGAGCAGATACTTATTCAAGACCTCAATCTGGAGAATAAGAAGAAGAAAAAATCTGTTAAATCAGTATAATCAAAACCTCAATCTGAGCAAAGAAACATAGGTCCTGCAGGACTAAAAATGATAAGAAATTATATTAAAAATAATAAGAAAAAATATTTCAACCTCTTTGTCGTTCCATTCATGGTAACGAACATGTTTCTTCTCATCAACAACCCAGGACTTTATTTTACACATGATGTCCTGCAAGCAGAGAAACCGAAAAAATGTAAGTGCTTTCAGTTAATGTACAAAGTAGGAAGAATGTTTTAATTCTGCATTGGTCAGACGGATACTGGGATATATAGTTCACTCACATATTCAGGTTTGAGTTTTTTGTCTCCTCCCCTGACAGCGGTTTTCTCAAGCTTATCAATGATTGGCCCGATCATCTCTTCATCCTTCATCCTCAGCTCTTCATGAATGATCTCAATATCCCTTACTGGGTCAACACAGCCCTCAACATGGATAATATCTTCATCCTCGAAAGCTCCTACACACAAACGGTTGCATATACACATTAGCAGGGTTATTTTATTAAAAATACAAACATGGAACAAAACATCAGGTTAGATTTTGCCAATGAATTTCCACACAATTTCGAAGATATTTCTAGATTTACGGAGGATTCAGAATTCCATATGTATTTCAAACACCTGTCACACTGTCAATTTACATTCAAAGTAGAAATTTTCATGGCTTTTTGTAACTGTTTACCTAATTTCATGAGTTTTTCAGACATTTTTTTTAAATTCTTTCTTACTTATATTTATTTCCAACTGCATGGTAATTAGTAGATAAATTGTTCATAGCAGATATGAAGAAATTTTAAAAAATAAACAAATTATTTTCAGAAATGGCTATCTACTTACGTGTCATGTGAAAGATGGCATCACAGGCACTGATGTGGGAGAGGAAGGCGTTACCCAAACCCTGGCCTGCATGAGCACCTTTCACCAAACCAGCAATATCCACCACGTTCAGAAAAGCTGGAACCTTACTGGAGTGAAATATAAAAGAGAAATTAAGATCATGTCACTAATGACTAGAATTAGAAGCTGCTGATAGCTGTATTATGCAGACATGCAGTGGGTACCTGGCTGGTTTATGGTACTGGCAGAGGAAGTCATAGCGCTCATCTGGAATGGGCACACGGCTCTCGTTTGGGTCAATGGTGCAAAAGGGAAAATTCTCAGCCGCTGCCTGACTCTTTGTCAGAACATTGAAGAACGTTGACTTTCTGAAAGCACAAACAAATGAATTGAGATAAGTGATGAGAACATGGATCACTGACACTTTGCTATGCATAATAAATGAACAAATATTGATATATATACAGAGACTCAAGCTACATTCAAAATTGCAAACTAGATACTTGGTCTTTGTGATACAACGTTTTGTGAATACTATGAATTTGATGCATACTCTTTAGTGAACATGCATACTATATATAGCATGGAAAAAGACAAATTCAGACATAACCCGACTTTGTTGCCGTTCAAAAACTACTCCCCATCCTGTGGCAGGATGATGTCATTCTCATAATGCACCATGATCATGAATCATCATCCTTCTAATAATTTCACACAATACAGCAGGATAGGTTTCCATTAAGCACAAATAAAATGTAACTAGGTCAAGCATTCACACTTTATCATTCTGACACTATTCCACAGCCGACTTCAAACCAGTTGACCCAGCGCACACGCATACAGCCAGAATGCCAGCTGGGACTGACACATACCCTACATTTGGTAACCCAACTATTCCAATTTTCAAGGAAGTCCCGAAACGTCCAATCAGGGGGGGTTGTTTTGGTCCATCTCCTCCCTTCTTTGGAGGCATCTGTGCAGAAAAAAACAATAATACCTACTTTCACTTTAATGCATTACATAATCAATCACGCCAAATAGCCAGTCATACAACTACCACACCTTTTTAGGAGCCATGGTTAAATGCTGTCAGTACTCTCTTGCAATATTACCAATGGAGTTTATTTTGCAGAGTATATCTTGCATAATTAAAATGCGGTAGAAGCCAGGCAACGTGTAACTTCTTCGCCTGGCTAACTGCAGTAACTAGTTGCCATTTCACGACAGTGAAACCAATGGCACTAGGTTCCCAAAATAGCCCCCGCATTGAGTGTAAACTGACCAGCCTTATTCACTGCGAGAGAGGCTAAATATATGCCCCTCCCTGACAAGTAAGAGAAGGCATACGTGTATCATATCACTGTTTATAAATCTCTGCACCACTGCCAACTGACAGCCGGGTTCGTAGAGGTAGGGGTGCTTCATTACTCGCTAGGAAGCCAACAGAGACCCACATGTGCCTCCAGAGCATCAATACCCCCATCCCCAATTCATTAGTGTGTATAGCTGGTTAGCATGCCGGTCATATGAAGGGGCCAATATGCAATAAAGCAGACCATTCAAACACAAATAGCACGTTTAAGCGATGCATACATAAATAAGATCAAACATATGCTTATATCACCTTGATATCACACTATGTCTGTCAGCAGATGGGGAATTTCGCTGTGCTCAAATGAACACACGTTGCTCCACACTTCGGCCGATGAAACGGAAAGAATGTGCATACCGGAAGAGACCCGAATCCTCACATTCTGATTGGTCTAAACGACTTACGGTGTAATGACGTTAGGGTAAACGCATACGAGATGACGTAAACGCGTAAGGAGCCACTGAGAAACTAAACAAGAGAGAAAAATTCAAACCTTAAATATGGTCACACACTTCTAAAGATGCTTGGAAACAAATTTTGAATTCTAATGAGTCTAGTTGTTTCACTGGTTGTGAAGTATCTCACTAACTGTAAGGTTTTGAGACAAAGAGTTAAGTTACATGATTGTTCAGCCACATTTACAATATGTAATATATATATATATATATATTATTATGCAATAAAAGAACAACAAATACAACTACAAAGACAAAATAAGAACAAAAGAGAATGAGGGTTACATACAATAATCCAAAGCATACTATGTTAGCTACCAAGACTTACGCCTTGAAAGAGTCTTACATGCAATAGAATTGTTAGAGTTTCTTAAAGAGTTTACATGCACTTCAAAATCTTTCCTGAAAATAAAAAAGAAATTTTCTTTGAAAATTTACATTTATGAATGAAAATTTTTGCATGAAATAGCAATAGATTAATAGTAAATTTGCAGTGAGAGGGGTCTAAATTCAAAGAGGAACCAAAAAACACAATTTTTGAGGTTATACGATAGGTTGGATTTTAACAAAATTGGAAAATTCAATCCAGAACACTTTACAATAAGCACAGTCCCAAAATAAAGGATTGATTGTTTCTTCTGACTGAAGGCAAAAGGAGCAATCGGGGGAAATACTATTATTAAATTTAGCAAGTTTGTAACTTACTGGATAGTAATTATGGATCATTTTGATTAATCCAGAACTCTTCCCATTCTATATCTCTAAATATGTTATTCCAAAACCTTGCACAAGCAGGTAAAGAGATTTGGGATCTATTAATAATTGAACGAATGTCTTTGTTTGACATGGCATTGAGAAGACTTTGGTCAACAAATAAGTTAGCGTTGTCAAAAAGAGGAGAGTCTAAAGAACCTTTAGGGCCAGACTTGACTGAAGGTATAATACAATCAGGAATTGCACCAAAAACAATGGCATATTCTCTTGGGGGGACTGTAAAAGAAAATTCTTGCATAAATTGTTCATAATATAAAAAGGACACCCTGATTATCTAAAAGTTGACTGACTAAAAGTATAATTTTTATCAAACCAATTGTGAAAAAAATTGATTTATTTTTATATCTAAAATCTAAAAGCAGGAATGTTTTTCTTAGAACTAAATCCACTTCTCTGAGGCATTCTTGCAATTACTTTTAACCAAGGTTCCTGCTTCTGCGACCAGTTACGGTTCCACAGCTCTGTGTCATGGCAGCTCCAGTTCCAAAGCTCTCCAGAGGTTCCTGACATGACCAACCCGGTCACAATGATGCTGCTAAAGCTAGAGCTCACAGCTGCATCAGAGGATCCTCTCACGTCCTCAGTGTTTCCTGTCACTGGTGCGCCATATTAAACATCACACAGTACTAGTTTATATTTATCATTTTGAATGTTAATTTGAATAATACACCCACCAGGTAAGTAATAAGTAGCATCTCAAAGAGGAGTGACACTATGTAGCCTTCCATTTACTATTTGAAGCACGCAGGGATATAGCAACCCATTTTAACATTTAACACACCTAGTCGTAATTTCGTTTTGACTAGAGAAAAATACGAATTCCAGATATCTATTCCACAATTTTGAGTAATTAAGACTAGTCAAAATATACACTGGAGATATCTATCTACAGTGTTATTTTGAGTAGCCATAATATACACTGAAGTTCATCCCAAATGTAATAGTTTTGAGTTTCTGTTACAGAACTTGTTTGAGAGATTGCCAGTGGGCCAAATTCTTATATAAATAAATAAATCACTATTAAATTGCCTTTTAAAACATTGCCCTTAAAACATATAAAACCTGCTCTGCAGCTGCCATTTAATAGGTACAGCTTTTTGACTGTAATGTATGAACAATATTACAGAAATTAAACAATTTTTTAACTTTATTTTTAGACATAAAATTAAAACAATTTTTGACATCAACAAAGAAATAAACAATAACTTTTCACCAGTGACTGCCCTCCTGCTTTCTACTGTCATTTCACATATCTAGATTTCAATTTAGGATATACATAAATGCCATCACCTATATAGATTAACACCAGCAAAACAAACTGACATACATAAAAGATGCTTAATAAGAGAATTTTCACTTTAGTCAACATTAAGGTACGTAATGCTGTAGATTGAAAATGGAGTGACCCCATTTTAAATTCCAGAGATTGTCCTGAATTTCTGCTTAGTTAACTCTATAAACGTAACTGTGTAGGATAGTTTTAGGTTTGTAAACATGTCTTGCATTGCTTTGCTACAAGGCCGTGTAGTCTAGTCATATAGACAAGGCTGACAAGTAGCACAAAGCATACAATTAAAATCCCAGTCAGAAGTGTTTTACAGCACTTGTGTAGACAGCATATTTCAGTGTTTCAGCGACCATTTCATCATAATTAATGTAATTATAATAATTAGTTCACATTCATGCTCTGTCCCAAAACCTTCTAAAGCAGTGTCCTTTAGAAACACAACTCTGTGCACCATACAAACAGGGTACTGCATAGGAGACTCAACTTTCAAGATTTAAACAGTGTTTAACATTAGCATATATAAGAATAATACCCATAAATACATGGAAAAATAACATTTTTAATTCACCTCATCCACCATCTTGGACTTATTTTTCACTGAAGATTGTATTCTGGAATTGCCTTTCCACCGAGTCTACATGCCATGCTGCCTTAAAATTGGGCTAAAATTACTAATCTTAGGAGGCAGAATAACCACATTGCTCATCTTTCGTAACAGCCTTTTTTTGAAGCATGCCTGATGCCTTAAAATGCTGCCTCCATAGGCAGCTCACTAGGATTTGGAACAGAGAAAGTGTGTGTGTAGTTTGAGGGCTACTGAATGAAATAAAGGGAGAGTTCTGTGCTCTCTGCATGCCATGCATAGTAATTCAAGAAGTACAACAAATACTGATGAGAGAACAACTTGTTTCATAGCTCAGTCATAATTCAGTCTATTTAGTTCTTCCTTGGGCTTGTGTCACATTACAAAGTGGAGGTACATTTGAAGCAATATCACAGGGAATTGGAAGCCATATATAAGGGTCACATGGAGTAAGACACCGCTCTTCTGCAGCTGTGTCCTGAAAGCAAGGCCACGCCTTTCTGTCTTGGCCACACCCACACACAGGAGCCAATGAACTCACTGCCAGTACACCAAACCATACCCATATACCAGTGAGTGCACCTGTCAATCAAAGAAAGGATTCACCAACAGGTCCGGTGAGAGATTCAGAAGACCCACTAGGAAGAAAGTGAGAGAAACAGATAAAAGAGAAAATGGACAGGAAATGTCAGAAGGGAGATTTAAAGATGAAGTGTGTGATTTTTCTTCTCACACTTCACCATTTAATGTAGATTCACTTTTATTGTTGATTCCCCAACAGTGTAAACCTGTGACTGTGGCACTATTTAGTTTGCTAGAGCATCCTGACCAGTCCCTCACAGAAAATTTGTATATATAAATCTAAAATATGTGACTGGTCCGTATTATGTTATATTAATTTAATAATAAATGTCTTGGTGGGCTTCCAACTCCTTCCCCATAATTTGTTGTCCACACTGTACTATGAATAAAAATGGCCCATAAATAAACTAATAATAATGATATGTGTGTTTGTGATCCAAAACTGGAGAATGTGGCATGTTTGATTCCAGTTTAACCAATGATAAAATATATGAACATTAAACATCTCAAACACAGATTCACCAGGGTTATTATCATTAACTAAAAATAAAATTAAAAGGAAAAAATACAACCATAAAATCATGTTTGTCATTGAAAAAAGTATATGAAAAAAAAAAATTCTTATTTAATATATAATCATTTCTCATTTTCTTTTAGCTTAACTTGAAGTACTAAAATAGCTAAAACTAAACCTGAAATAAAAATGTAGAAAAACTATACAGACATATAAAAAATAATATAAAAATAAAGACAACTGCAGCAGTATATCGGTGATACTAAATTAATACTGACTCTCACCCTCTATTGCGAACAATATCCTGAACGCACTGATCTTTGTGGTATCTCACAAACTGTGTACAGGTCAGTCGTATTTCCTCAGGGACAGGAGCAGACTCAGGGCTTTCATCCTCACCAAAACCACACAGAGCAGCCAGCCTACAAACACAGAACGCTGTTACTGAGGCTACATCCAAAAATTGTCACATAAGAGTATTGAATAATAACACAAATATGGCTGATTCACCTCTTTTTGAATGGAAGAATAATAAGATGCTCGTCTAACCCGAAAATTCCAAAGGAAACAAAACCCTGATGGAGAAATAGGATATTTTAAATATTCACAGCAGCTCTTCATATGTATCTAGCTCCAACTGTATAAGTTTGCAGTGAGAAATGTGTGACTGATCACCTGTCCATAATTGGCTACAGCACAAAAGAACTGCAGTTCGAGGTAAAGTCGTCCTGGATCAGCATTGAACAGCCACCACAGACAGCTGGAAAGGTTCTGAATTATACAAATAAACAGTCTCAAATAAAAAAAAAGATTTTATGAGGATGTTGAAAATGGTGGTCAGAGTGTAATTTACAATGCTTCACTATGCGTGTGTAAGTATGTGTTTTTTGGGAGTGTATGTCTTTCTCATACAGTATGTGGAGTGGACATACAGCCAGCATGCTGACAACGAGGAGCAGGCAGAGGAGCACATGTCGAGCTATCTGTCTCTCCTCCTGCACGCGTGAAGAGCTTGACGCCTCTCTCAGGAAAATCCCTAGAAGAGAAACACACTTTTATTTTCCCTGATGAAACTTTATTTAATAATTTGACAAAGGATAAAAATTAAATAAAAAATATGTCAACCTGCTGAAGGCACTGGTGAGTCATTAAGATGCCCAACTATCATATCTGGCATGGGTTCACTGCAACAAACATCTGTCAACAACAAAGGAGAATTGCCGTCATTTTTATCAGGCTCCTATGTTTAGGTTCAGTAATTTTACTCTTAATGGCAATGTATAGGTCATTTTCTATGTAATTAAAGTGAAACAACTGAACATAAATATAGGAGAGTGATTAAAAATGCTCATTTTAGAAGAAAATTCCAGATGGCACTTAGAGGCTTTTGCATCTGAACTCTTCACATACACTCTAGAAATATATGCAGTACTGTCACCTTGCTAAAAGGAATAGTTCACTCAAAAATGAAAACCACCCTCAGGCTATCCAAGATGTAGATGAGTTTGTTTCTTTGCTGAAACAGATTTGGAGAAATTTTGCATTACATCACTTGTTCACAAATGGATCCTCTGCAATTAATGGGTGCCATCAGAATGAGCTCACACAGCTAACCAAAAGATCACAATAATAATTAATGATAGGTTTGCTTCTTACAAACATGCAACTTTTCACTTCACAAGATGTTAATTGATGGACTAGAGTTATTTGGTTTACTTGTGGATTATTGAGATGTTTGGATCAGCTGTTTGGAATCTCATTTTGACGGCACCCATTCACTGCACAGGATTTATTGCTGAGCAAGTGATGTAATTCTAAATTTCTCCAAATTTGTTCTGATGATAAAAAAAAACTCATCTACATCTTGGATGGCCTTAGAGTGTATACATTTTCAGCAAATTTAAATTTTTTGGGTAAACTATTCCTTTTTCATTCCATTTAAAATGTAACATTACTTACAATATTTATTCAATGTCTCAGTGTTTTTTTTTGTCCATACAGTGAAAGCCATTTGGGTCCAATGTTGTTTTGTACCGCACTGACTTTTATTATACAGACAAAAACAGTTTAAACATTCTTAAAAATATATTTTATGTTCCGCATAAGAAAGAATGTCAGTCAGGTTTGGAATGGCATAAATGTGAGCAAAAAAAGGAACTTTTATTTATGGGTGAACTATCCCTTTAAGTTAGTTGCTAGCTGCCCAATACTAAATATATGCACATGCATACACCAGAAATATACAGTTACCTGTGTTGAGCCTGCTGTAGGTTTGCTCTAGCTCAGATGAGTGCTGGTTCTCGGTCTGGGGTTGTCTCACATCTTCTGTTGTGCCTGTCATGGAGTTCTGATCTAGGGCTTGATAGTTCTGCTCCTCCCGGGCCCCTCGGCTCAAACTCATCAAAGACAGACCAACCAGCATGATGCTGCAGCTCAGAACTACCACAGTACACACAATCTGGAGAGAAAGAGAGAATGAAACGGGGGTGGGGGGAAGACACAAGTTCATAGGTAGACACAAAGAAATTGTGACAAGCATTTGTGATGTTTTGTATAAACACAGTCAAAAATCCCAACCTACCTGCCCCTTGCCATAGAAGAAGGCGGAGTCCAAGTTGTCACTCATTCTTTGTCCTATCATGAGTAGCCCACCCACAATCAGAAAAGGAATTCTAAGATAACACAATTAAAACACACAAAAGGTCACAGAAGGTCCAATGAATTTGCAGTTCTGCTGTATAATTTCCTGTCAGTTTCAAAGCATAATTTAATGTAATGTCATTTCATTTAATTTAATTTGAAGAAAGAAATTGAATGGATTTATTTTGGAATAATACATACACAAGTATGCACACGCACACACATTTACACATATATACTCACCCCCATCCAAAGATGATGAAAAAGATAGGTTTCACTTTCAAGTTTTCATTTCTGCCCAATAAAGTAAGAGCGAACGCCAAAAGACCTACAACACAATATCTACACAACTGCTAAACATCGCTACAACTGCACAACACAAAGGAGATGTATTGCAAGCTAAAATCACACAATGAAAATGACCCTTATCCATAAAGTATTGTTTACTGTAAGTGTGTGATGATTCGTTACCTGTCCACATGTAGGTACTGTAAAGAGATCCATAAAGTAGAGTAAAGGTGAGAATTTGGCCAATCACGTTCCCCTGCTTCAGAACAAACTTCCACATGATCATTGACACGCATGCTAGTAGCTGCATAAGAGACAAAAAACATACCATACTGAAGAAATACAGTATATGTTTCAACAATTTTCTGGTTGCCAGGACATTGCTTTTAATGTTTTTAGTTGTTTTTAGTTTAGTTTTCATTTTTTTTAGTGTTAGGGTAGTTGCTAGACAAAATATCCCTCCACAAGAGATGTGATTTAGGTCCCTCATTATATGTCTATTGAATAATGAATGTCTGTCTTTGTGCAAGATTATGTACCTGTGCTAAGAACAGATTTGTGGCAAACATATGCGGCAGCCTCCTGAACTTCTTACTCAGTAGCATGACAGCAAGGGTCCAACCCTGCAACACACACATACAAACGCGCGCACACACACACACACACACACACACACACGCGCGCGCGCGCATGCACACAAACATTCTGGTAATCCAGATTTTGTAACTCATTGTTTCTAGGATCACATATTTCAGATATTTCTCTGTAGAACCTTTGATTTCTAATCCTCTTAATATTCTTATATATGTTCTCTGTGGTTACTCATGCATATAAATCCAGGTCTTTCAAAGCCAGATCTCTCCCTTTCAAATACAGTATACAGAACACAAAAAGAAACCTAAAAACCTTAATAAAATATAGTATAGTATAGAATACAATAAAATAGAATGAATAGAATAGAATAAGTTAACAGAATAGAATCCGAAACAAGACCAGGCAAGACAGAATTAGAAGAAGAACAGATTAGAAGGAGTGATACAGGCAAGACAGAAAAGAACCTGAATAGAAAAGACAGAAGCAGGGAATAGAACAGAATAGAACAGAATAGAACAGAACAGAACATAATAGAATAGAATAGAAAATAATGAAGTGAACAGAAAAGAATATAATAAAATCTGAAGTAAACCAGAAGAGACAGAAGAATAGAAGAGCACATGAATAGAATAGAATAAAATAGAATAGAAATGACAGAAGAAGGGAATGGAACAGAATAGAAGCAGGAGTGAACTGAATATACAGAAAGTGAACAAAAAAGAATAGAATAAAATCTGAAGTAAACCAGAAGAAGAGAAAAGCACATGAATAGAATAGAATAGAATAGAATAGAATAAGAAATTAACCAGAAGAAATAGGACAAGACAAGAAACCCTAAATTAAATAGAACAAAACATAATTTACAGAATATACATTAATAATATAATATATACCGTATTGTCCCGAATATAAGACGACCCTGATTATAAGACAACCCCCCTTTTTCCAGATGAACCTTTTGGAAAAAGGCTTTTTGAAAACCAAATCTTGTTTTTTTGTGTTTGTTTGTTTGTTTGTTTTTCTCTCTGTAAAACTCTTTCTTTTTCTTAAATTATTTTCAAATTGCATATTTTTCCTATTTTAATTTTTGTTTTGAAAGTATGGTAAATACTGGTAAAATGTACCAACAATGACATTGAAAAATACACACTTTTTGATATACCATTGAAATAACAGGTAGCCCATCTGAATTATATAACATTTAGGCTATCCATCTCATAGTAGTCTACCAAAATTTTATTATCAGTAGAAGTGAAATCTTATTGTAGTCTTCAAATCTGGGTATAGTCTTATGTTTTAAAATCACTTACAGAGGAAGTTTGGTCCCATCAGGCTAACATGACAGTCACGACTTTACAACACACATTACATTACATATTTCATGGCACACTCGTTATATGCGTTTTTGGCGCCACCTATTGTTGTGGGTGTATTACTGACATGTCAAAGTCTAGACCCTGAATATAAGACTACCGCGTTTTTTCAGATGTATTTCCAAGAAAAAAACATCGTCTTATATTCGGGACAATACGGTATGTAATAATAGATAATATGATAACAGAATAGAATAGAATCAGAACTGAACCAGACGAGACAAGAGGTGAGAAGAGAACCTAAACAGAATAGAATAGAAATGTAGTGAACCAGAAATGTAGTGAACAAGAGAAGAGAAGAGAAAAGAAGAGAAGAGAAGAGAAGAGAAGAGAAGAGAAGAGAAGAGAAGAGAAGAGAAGAGAAGAGAAGAGAAGAGAAGAGAAGAGAAGAGAAGAGAAGAGAAGAGAAGAGAAGAGAAGAGAATATATCTATTCTCTTGAAGTCTGTAGGCAAATGGTATGCGTTCTTACACATCAACCCACACACACTCACCAGGGCTATTAGGGTGACAATGCTGACGTTAAAGCTGACGTCCTGAAGCTCCGTCACCAGGGATGTGGCCTCCATCCATGGAATAGTCAGTAACCATGCCGACACATACATGATGGGTGCTGATAGGAATGTGCTAATGACCATACCAGAGGTCACCTACCACACACAATACACTTTTACTGAGCTGTTTTGGCTAAATGTTTAATAGCAATAACTGAGTCTGTGAGACATTTGCAGGAATTCATTCACCACTTACCACCTCCAGCTCCATGTTGTATTGGGCAGCATATATGGCCACGCTGGGAGCGGTAGGGAAGACTCCATAAAGGAATGCATAATCAGACAGGCTGGAGTGATTTACAGAGCTGGAATTACCAGCATCCAACAGCTCCACCATGTCCTTACACATCAATGGCATAACTAATCTGGAAAACAAAAACACACAGTCATAAATCTGTCTAAATTGCATGGATCTGTGTTCAAGATTTATGCATTATAATTGCATATATATATATATATATATATATATATATATATATATTATGTGTGTGTGTGTGTGTGTGTGTGTATAAATCATAAACTTAATGTGATGCATGTTTGTCATACATACATACATAAAACTGATATAATAAAACTAAATCACTTTATTTTGGGGACAAATTCTCACTATTAACTAACTATTAACTATGACTTTTGCCTCAATAAAGTGACGTGACATACAGCCAAGTATGGTGACCCATACTCAGAATTTGTGCTCTGCATTTAACCCATCCAAAGTGCACACACACAGCAGTGAACACACACACACCGTGAACACACACCCGGAGCAGTGGGCAGCCATTTATGCTGCGGCGCCCGGGGAGCAGTTGGGGGTTCGGTGCCTTGCTCAAGGGCACCTCAGTCGTGGTATTGAGGTGGAGAGAGAGCTGTACTTTCACTCCCCCCACCTTCAATTCCTGCCGGCCCGAGACTCGAACTCGCAACCTTTGGATTACGAGTCCGACTCTCTAACCATTAGGCCACGACTTCCCTCAATAAACGTAATAAAGTTAGTTCTTAAGTTTAGGTATGGGGCAGGATGAGGGATGTAAAATATGGTCATGCAGAATAAGGCATTAATATTTGCTTTATAAGTACTAATATACAGATCTTTAACCACTACGCCATAACACCCCACATACATCTCTCTTTCACTCACAATTTGGCAGTGATAAGCAGAATGAGGGAAACCCCAGTGGTACGTGTGAGTTTACCCATCTGTCCCACCATGTTCAGGCCCAGATAAAAGAGGGCTGCCCCTCCAAAAGAGTTTGCCAGTCCATCAACAAACTCTCCTAGTAAAACAGGCACCTGTCCACCAAACAGGAAATGAGAGAGAATTCCAACAATAACCATGAAGATTATTGGGTTCTTCAAAACCTGAAAAAAAGAGAAAGGTTAGAGACATAAAAATGGATGATATCAATAGAAACGTCTGGATATAAATAAACACATGCACCTGCAGGATGACTGTAAAGATCACATGCAGTTTGCTGTAGTTGCAGTCACTGGTGTGTCTCCATCTCTGAATCTCACACAAAGCAAAGCCCACAGGGTTCAAAAGCATCAGAGACACAGGCGCCACCAGATATATATACTGCATGTACTCTGGGTGCGAACTTTTGTACAGCGCATCCACTGTATGAGGAAAATAATCTCATGATTATTGACATAATATGATTTTTTTGTACACAACTGTATGTGCATGTGTACTTTAGATGTATTTCTAAGTGAGGAGATCCTCACCTATAGGATATCCCAGTGCAAAGTCATTGCTCTGAGTGGCAAAGATAGCAAACAGCCCGGCTTTACTGTATTTGTTCTCAGGACTTGCCACCAACAGCGTCAGCACACAAACAAGTAAGAACACACACACTTTTGCGATCAAAACGCTCCATAGAAAAGACCAGACGACATGCTGAAACTGCAGCTGCACCATGTTCTTGAAGAGCAACGCAGGAAGTGCGAAACATGACACAAAATTTCCCAGGCCTTTGACCTGTCCCACGCTGATGATGTCACTGCGGGCCGCCACATAGCCGCACAGGATGATGCCAAAGCACTCCAGGAGAGCTGGGAAAAGTTTGTCGATTGACATGGCTGGTGCTCCAAGAGGGCTGTGAGTGATGTTGAGGCCATGAATGGTGACATACTGGTCCTCCATGATGATGAGATTGACAGGGACCACTGAGAGATGACCTAACGGTGCAAAATCAGAAAACAGACTGAGGGGAAAAAAACCTCTGTGAGATGCAAAGTCAGGCCACAACAAAAGAACTGCTGCCCTATTTGCCACTGTTTTCTAGCAAAAGTTTATGAATTTGTAGCTGCTATGGACTTGTGTGATTTCCAGCTACAAATTATAAAAATACATTATATTAATATAAGACAATAAACAAATGTGTATTGCTGTAACTTGTTTTTACAATAAAGCAGAATTCTGACCAAATTCAAATAAAGCAACACATAAAATGAATAAATAAAATAAATAGCTAATAGTAAATCATATATATATATATATATATATATATATATATATATATATATATATATATATATATATATAAATGGGTAGTTGACAAATAGCCAGCAAAGAAATGCATTTTTTGTAAAAGACCATTTTTGAAGAAGAAATGCATATATTTATGTAGTGTGAAGTCTGGTCTTTGAGAAAATATAAAGGGTCCCTAACTTCATCAATTCTTTCATTGTTTTTTTTGTTTTTTTACATTTTTACTGAATTGTACCATAAATTTGTCCTATTGTGTGACATAGCAAAAATTCAGAAAAAATAATAATATATAAATAGCATGAGAGAGATTTATCATTGTTAGACACTTATTTTCATATAGTGTTATTTATTTAATATGAAATTCTAATTAACATAATGTTTCCCCATGACTTGTTGGACAATTTCAAGACAAAATTTGACAACAAAACAAACTTTGCTGTCATCTGTTCAAAATTGCAGAAAATTATACCATTTTAAGTTGAGTGATATTTGTATCTCCCCAATTGCAATACTCAACTGTTTTTTTTTGACATTTTGAGATGTGGTTCTTTTATGTGTGTCACACCAAAGGACATTTTGTCACACTATAGGACATTATGTCACACTAAAGGACAGAAATAGTAGTTATTAAAGTATTTATATTTAATTTTGAACATGTCAAATGAGAAAGAAAGTTTATTTTTGAAACAAACAATATCAACATGTTTTTTTAAACAAAACAAAATAATTTTCATCAACAAAATTCAGTCTCGTAGTCAATCACACAGCTAAATATTATTTATATTTATGATACAGCTAAATATTATTGATATATGATTGAAACTATATTCATTAAGATGTGAATGATTTTTTAAAAACTAAATAGCTACTCTTTCCAAGGCATGATTTTGATTCTGCCTTTAAAGTCACACCAGAGGTGTTCAGCTTGGATTAGGACTTGTCTTTCTGCAGACCAGTCAAGTTCTTCCACACTGACTAAATCAATCATTTCTTTTTGAACTTTGCCTTATACACAGAGGCATTATCACGTTAGAATAGAAAAGGGTCCTGTCCAAACTGTTGCTTTAAAATTAAAAGCACACAATTCCCTAAAATATCATTATATGCTTAAACATTAAGATTTGTACTCATGGAAATTACTAAAGTAGTCAAACCTGTTCATTAGATACTTTTGGCAATATAGTGTATATCAGAAATATATTATTACAATTATTAATATTATTGTTAATAATAATAGATTATTTTGCCTACTACCTACAACACCAATGATATTTACAATAACATATTATTATTTTAATGATCTGCAAAAAAAATCTGTATACTGACGAACTATATAGCTACTATAATAAATAAATAAATAAATATATATATATATATATATATATATATATATATATACACACACACACACACACACACACACACAGTGGTATATTATTTGAATTCTTAAAATAAATGAACAATGATGTTATTTCTTATGATAAACAAGGCCATTGAATGCAGTCAAATCAGCTACATTTGTCATCTGTACTACAAACGTTGCAGTCCTGCCTTGTGAAAATAACAACAGAAATATGACTGTCGTCGATGACGTACCATGTGTTCACGTGTCGAGGTGATCGATGCATGGATTGAATATTATGTTGTAAAAGAAAAACACAGCCGAAACATCCATGCTTTCACTCTGCTCACAGCGGCATCTCCAGCGCTTCGGCTCTCCGTTACTTTCAATGTCAAATCACTGAATGACTGACGCGTGAGCGCGCCTGTGTCGTTGCAAATCCCGCCTTATTTCGTCTGGTGATGTCGCTGATTGGTGGAAATGTAGACTATATGCTGATATTCATGGGACATTCTCAAGTGATTGGGCAGAATCATGCGCGCTAGTGGATGGGCGTCATTTTGCCTCTAATATTAGCAATGAAGGAATCTGTTTGGAGACTTCCACAGGGCCTTGTTGACCACATACATTTTTTTTTTTTTTTTTAATGGCAGGTTTCTTTCCATTTATTACAAAATAAAGAAAAATGCACTGACATTACAAAGAATATGCTTACATTTAAAAAAAAATTGTCTACTGAAAGTATAAGAAGAGCTTAAAAAGAACTGAGTACTGAAATGCGTTATTTTTTAATGAAAGGCAAAATCCAACTGCACTTGCATATTTATTTAGAAAACAACATATCTGGCACACCAGAGTAGCAAAAGACTGTTATAAAGTAAATACACAAATGAAACAACATATGTTGTATGAAACTGAAATGTGCATCTACATGCACAAAGAAAACATCTAAAGTACCACATTAAGCATCTGGTCACACAGCATTGTCCGTGACGTGTGCGAACAGAACATAAATCAGAGGCCTTTAGTATGACTAATAATGTTGGTGGCATCTCTTTATGTAAACAAACATAAGGCAGCATAAACCAAGCCATTGCTTGGCTTCTTGATTCTTTCAAAGTATATAAATGAAGAAAACACATGAAATGTAATTCAATGTATGATACACTTATTGAATATACTTTTAGTCAAGTGCTGTACGCAAATATAACAGCACAAATCTGAGAAATATCCATAAGGCAACATAATACTGAGCAAACATCAACACAACAAGCAAGTGCATACATATATCATAAAATATAACACTTCTTAAACACATTTTTGTCTTACACAGATACAATCTCACAATACACACTTGCATAGGATTTTATGGCAAATCATCTTTCATTTAAAGATCAGTCCTATACAATGTCTGCTCTCAGACTTGTTTAAATGGGGATGATCTAAAGACTCTTTAATAAATGACATCTACATTTTACCATAAACTCAGCCCTTGCTATTTTCACATCAGGGAGCGCATATGTGAACAAATCAATCTGCAACAGAGTACTGACAAACTGCAACTCTACTTACTGGAGAGATTTTAGCATTCTGTATATCATTCTGGCCCTTATCACCACATACACATACACACATACACATACAGGTACTAAAGCAAACATATACTCCTTTAATATTTTAAGTGACTTTTCAGTCTGATATTGTTCTAGCTACCTGACATTTTACATTTGAGGGCTTGAAATGTCAATGCTATGTAACTACCGTGTTGTATGAAGACAGGAAGGTAGGTGGCGCCAAAACGCACCAAAATGCTTAAATGAAAATGTTGCACTCCTTCTCAAAATATAATAACATCAAGGACTGTCTAACAAACACTGTGTGGCTCTATAAACGGCTGAAACATTATCTAAGGGAATGATTAAGCAATGTATGAGACAAAGACATTTGTCTGTGTGTGTCAAGGACCGCCAGAAAGCCATAACATTCACACTCTCCTGAAGGCCAATGAACTGCTGCAATAACTCATCATACTCAGAAAAACACTCAAAAATAAAGTCAAAAATAGCTGTAGTATCACTGTAGAGCTCATCACTTGACATAGTCATAATAGCCAGTATGTTTTAATCTCTAAAGCAGACAAAAACAAAATATTATAAAAGATATGTTGTCTGTAATATGTTGTTATTTTTATAGTTCTTTTATACATTTTTAAACGAATGACTCTGGCAGAAAAGTATCAAAAACAGACAGTACCAGAGAAAATAAGATAATTGAGTAAGGGAAGGATTGTCAGGCCCTGAGACAACGGTTTCTTTCACCTAGGTATGGGCGGCAGGGGAGGTGCACCTCGCTCTTTCTTTCCTGAACCTGAAACAGACAGAAATATACAAACAGAGACACATAAACAAATGGGTAAGACCATGATTGTGAAAAGCACTGAATGTTATTCGAAGTATTCATTGGCATGTGGAAGCGACAGCTGCGGGTCAGTTTCGTCTATGTGCATAGCAACAAAAACGGATAAGATGAGAGAAAACAGCTGTGACTGGTTACCTCGGCTTTCGTTCCTGGCCATTTTGCTGGGATAGGTCTTCTGACAGGGAATGTACGGCTCTGGGGGTGGAAGATCCGATACAGGTCGGAACGTGAAGCGTGATTCCCACTCATCTTGGAGGAACAAATCAAATGCACACACCATTAATCTGTAGCACAATCTACATACAAATCTAAGCTACTTTAAGTGTTATTTACAGCTCAATAGGGGCAAATAAAATGACAAGGAATATGCCTAGGTCAATACATGTTCTGTTGAAAACATGTGAAATGCCATCAATTACCCCCTAAACAATTTAACTCATCCCTCAGTTTATAAAAACAAGTTAACAGTAATTCACTAAGAACAGCATATGGGGAAGGCAAGTAGTAATGTGAACATTCAAGTATTTTTATTATTTGATCTGTAGTTAAAACTGTTTAATGGTGAGACTAATGTTCTAAGCTGATGAAGTTCTTGTTTAGTTCAGCCCTAAAATATACTTTTACGCATATTTAAGGGTGTGTGTACAGTGTGCATGACTTAAATTTCGTCAAACATGCATCCTGCACATGTACAGGGAGGAAATTATGAGATAACCACAACTCTGGTGTCTTGTGACAAATTTCATCATCAGCATAGCCAGATTTACTAACTGTAACAATTAGTTTATCCACAAGGTAGCAATATTTGCCTATGATGTTACATGGCCAAAAGTATGTGCCCCCTTATAATTAAACGATGTAGCTATTTCAGCCACACTCACTGCTACACCGCTAAAAGGTACATACAATTCCATCATACAGTCTCCTGTGTATGGCACTGGCTTATGATGCCACCGGTAAAATGGTCTACCGAGTCCGGTGAGGAAGAATCAGACTAGACAAGTCCAGATCTCAACAGCATTGGGACGAAATGGAACATGGCCTGCAAACCAGACTCCAATGCCCAATATCCAACACTATCCCTGATGCTCTAATGTCTGAATGGGAGCAAAGGATAGCAGCAAAGGAACAACCAATTCATTATTAATGCCAATGGTTTTGAGATTAAATGTTCATCAAGCAAATGGCTGGGTGTAGTGTATCTTTACCTTCTGGTGAATTGCACCAATGCAAAACTACAAAATACATTATATTTATTCTTGGTAAACTCCACAAGACTCTTGAACACGCATAAAGGAAAGTCACAATACCTATATGATGTCCCTGATTGTGGTATCCATTGCCCATAGGTGGGGGAGGAGGGGGCAGAGGTCCAGAAGAGGGTCTGTCTGGGGGGAGCGGTGGTCTACTGCCACCACGGTGAGGCTCCACACCTGGTCTGTTCGGTGGAGGAGGGGCTGGTGATGACCTCACACTTCCTCCTCCTGGACGGCCAGAAGGAGGTGGAGGTGGAAGAGGACCTGAGGAAAAACAAACAAAGACATATTATAAATGTTCAAACAGGTGAATTTCAGATTATCCTGCAAGAACCTGTAACTGCTCCTCTACCTGTTCGTCCACCTGCATTTCGGCCCAATGCGGGCGGTCTCTCAGAGGGAGGTGGAGGAAGGGGTCCGGATCGCCCAGGTGGAGGGGCAGGAGGATGCGAGCCAAGTGACAGGTTCCGTTCAGGAAGGCGTGGCGTATGCTCCTCAGGAGTAGACGGGCTTGGGCGTCCGGGCGGCAGAGGAGGTGCTGCACTAACAGGTGGCCGCAGAGAGGCAGGAGCAGGAGCTGGAGGAGGAGTTGGTTTACTGCTCGCTGATGGTGGAGGTGGAGGGGGCGGGCTGTCCCGAGTGAGTGGCAAAGAAGAACGGTTAGCAGGGGGAACAGGTGGAGGACGGTCATCACCTCGACCAGGTGCAGGGGGCGGAGGAGGCCGACCAGCATGACCAGCTGAGGGTGATGGAATGGAAGGAGGACGACCAAATGCAGTTGGCACCGGTGGAGGTGCGGGCTGTCGTCCAGGAGGGTTTGGAGGTGGAGGGGTTGGTGCGGAACCAAGACGAGGAGTCCCTGGAAGTGAGGGTGGTCCCCTGCTCTGTGCCCCACTCTGAAAGGGCCGTGGGGCGCTTGGAAGAGGCGGAGGAGGTCCTCCAGGTGTTTCAGGACGCGGTGGGGTCATTCGTGGCCGAGGGGGGTCAACGGATTCACTGCGTTGCAGTGGTGGACGAGGGACGGAGCCAGACCCTCCTCCGAAGGGCCGGGGACCAGAGCTACGAGCACCAGGTGGCAGAACTGGAGGTCTGACACTACTAGAGTCTGAAAAAGAGCAAATAATCTAATATAAAGAGATAATCCAACAAATCCAAGGTCATTATTTAAATAGTTTCTCAGTTTTCTAAAGTAAATACAGCTACAGCTTGCTCAAAATTCTGCAGCTAGGCTATTGACTGGTAGGAGAAAGAGGGACAGAATAACTCCAATTTTAGCATCCTTGCAATGGTTACCTGTTAGATATTGGATTGATTTCAAGGCCTTAGTAATAATTTTCAAAATTTGAAATGTTCTCGTGCCCTTGTATTTGTCAGATCTTGTTATTCTACATAAACAAGTAAAGAACCTGAGATCCGCTGATAAAATTATTGCTCCAGGGACTGCGGTCCCGACTTAAGCAGAAAGGTGACGATGCCTTTCCGATAGCCAGACCTCAGTTATGGAATAACTTACCTTTAGCCATTCGCTCTGCCCCCTCTTTGATCCCTTTTAAAACATTTTTATATCTTGGCTTTTGTGCCTGATTTAGGAGAGACTTCTTTTTTTTCCCTTTATTTCTATTTCTGCGTTTGTTATTGTGTCTGTTTGGTTTTCTTGATTGTACAACACTTTGGGCTGCTTGTGTGGCTGTAGAAATGTGCTATATAAGAGAAATAAACTAAACTAAATATTATATTTTATGATTGAATATAAAAAGTCCATCATTGGGATTGGCCAAACTTTCGATACTCATAAATCCCTGTTGAATGAATGGGTTGGAATGTGTCAGTAAACAGTAGTACTATGTAGCAAACTTTAGTAGTATGTTTGACATACACGTTTGTGTTCTTACCATCTCGAGTGGAGCGCAGCTTTGGCATGCCTCCATGGAAGAGCCCACCCAGACCAGCTGGAGCTCCACCTCCACCTCCAAACCCTCCCCCTCCGCCACCCCCACCTCCTCCTCCAGGCCCACCTCCTCCTCCACCTCCACCACCACCTTTGGGTTCTGTCAAAACAAACATGTATTTAATATTTTGGACTAGAGAGCAAACCTGCAACTAAGAAGTGTTGCTACTCATTTTACATGCAAATATCACAAACGCACAGAGGAGTTTCAAAAGTATAGTAGCAAAAAAAGAAAACCTCTTTAAATATATGTGTCTCATATAATTAAATTGTGACTGTTTTGGTGCATAAACAAACATAGCCAGTATAACTCCATAAGGTGCTGGTTCTTACTGTCAAGTATGGGGGCGCTACGGTCATTAGTAACCGCCTTCTTTAGCTTTGCTCCTTTGCTGATGTCTGACAGCAGAGCATTCCTGCCCTGCTGCTCCGATTTATTCAAGAGAGGCTTCTCAGTGTTTGCCTGTGAGAAATAGAAGCACAAATATTTTCTGTAGAAATCATTAAAGCACTGGTGCCCCATTGCTTTACCACTTAAGACTGGAATACACTTTTGCCTAGGTTTTTGCCCCAATTTGCAGTCTAGAAGAGTTGACAACAGTTGGCAAAAGTCAAAGCCAGTCCGCAGATTTTGGGCAGTCGAGTTAAATCTCAATCATTTTTTTAACAGATTTGACAGAATATCACAGTGTACGATGGGCCCAGACTCCAGGTTATTTTTAGCTTCAGACTATTATTTCATCCAGTCCATCCATATATAACATGCTTGATATTTTGAGACGATTTTAGAACACATATTGTTTTCATTTGTCACGCCTCTCATTGCAACGGGATCCTTGTTTCTGTGTAAGGTTACTGTTTGCAGAAATTGTAATGTGTGATCATTTAGTGTACGATGCACAGTTTTTCACTCTAAAGATGTGTAGTGTATTTAGTGTGTGTGTGTGTACCTGGGAGAAGGTGGGGGGTGGGGGAGGGGGAGGCGGAGGAGGTACCGGCATTTTTTCTCCCTGTTGTCACCTCCTCTCACTGAGTCCTGACAAACAAAAAGAGAATTTATATATTTCATATTTTCAAAAGAAATTGTGTTGCTTGTCCACAATGTTGAGTGGTTTCCAGAGTGCTGTTATGCAGTTGCTAAGGAGTTCTGAATGGTCACTTGCAACAAGAAAAAAAAAAAAAAGGAAAAAAAATTATAAAAGCAAATATAATTCTTCAAAACCTTTGGCATAGTCTTTTATAATTTCTTAGAAAAACATAATATTTTAAAACATATTCACTGCTTATTAATATTTGTAAACATTTATCTAACAATGAATTAATAATTTGTGATGGTTCAAAAAAAAAAAAGTACTTTCAAAAATATTTTTGCTTTTTTTTTTTTTTTAAATACTGTTAAATTAACAAATTACATTTATGTTGCACCTTGAAACAAGCCTCAAAAGTATTCATTGCTCAAGCACACCACACATGTAGCCTATAATGTGACTCTGACGTTGTGTCACATGAGCGTTTGACTGCGTGGCAGGAGTTTCATTACACTGCTGCTCATATCCATTAATCCATTATTAAAATTCATACACATACAAGTATTGTAAGTGTAAGGAAAATATGTTTATTACTTGACAGTTACACCATATAGCAATTTTAGAGTTATTCAATTTAAACTTTCAAATTTAAACTATTTCAAAAAGACTCTTCTTTTTTTATCATGGATTATATCATTTGTGTGTCATTGAGCTCATTAACTTTGACCCTGTAATAATAGTAGCGGTGCTTGAACACCACTAACAGAAAACCCAACTGTAGCATGAACAGAACCATCATCACACTTTTCAGGTTTAAAAAAAAAAATAATAACAGGCCTGAAGCATTCACTAAATCACTGGTACTAATCTAACCACACCACATAACCATACTAAAGTGGTCTCGCACAGCCGCAAAGTTTTGAATGGGTTTGACAGTAAGTAGAGAGTCTTGAAATATCCTATTGTGCCATATACCAAGATTCCTTATTGTGGGAAAGGCTGTAACAAAAAACAAGGTCATTTCTGAGATATAGAAAGCTTACTGTAATAGACTAGTTTTTATAATATTCCCTCACACACTCATAATACAGCAATGCTAACAATTACAAGCTTTATTTTTCTCTGAGTTCAACTTTTATAAAGGCCTCTCACTGCTAACATCCGGAGGAGATCATAAACAGGAAGAGCTACAGCAATATACCGCTCACTTCTCGTTCTCTTTCATAAACGCACATCCACATGCGTTAATATCATCCAGACAAAGGTAACAAAAGGTCTAAAAGCAGAAGTAGGAACACAGATGAGACTCAAAGGGAACAAGTCAACACACAAATACACAGTTTACAAGCTCTTTAAAACGACTGCTCTTTCATCATCAAGATCTCTCAAGGGTGTCTTACAGAGAGTCACATCACACTACTTCATTTCTCGCTCTTTCTTTCACTTCCTCTCTCTCTCCCTCTCCCAGGTATTTTATTCAGAGGTAAGCGGACATCCGGTCAGTTTGGCAAAAACTCACTGTGAAGTGAGCACACTTCCTGATGCTGTGCAAAAATAAATTAAAAATCATTTTATGTTGTGCTAAACTTGAATGATATGGATCTTTGTTAATGATAAAAACCAAAAATCAGCAAAACACCGCTTTGAAATCCCAAAAGTGCAGGGGCAATAATCTTCATAAACCATTTTTAGAAATGTTCACAACTTTTTGGGGGAAATCTTCACTGCATTTTAAAAGCTTCATTTTGCATAGCTGTGCCGTGAAGAGAAAAAAGGCCATGTAAAACAACCAAGCTGGAGCCTTTGCCAATTGGTTCCATTGGCAGTAAAGGTTTATTTATCATTAAGAAAATCAGTTAATACAGGTTTGAATGTCACATCACCTATTTAATATTCATGCTGTTTAAGTATTTTAAAGGTGAAGTGACGTTAAAATTAGTCCTCCTCTTGCAACTTAACATCTAGAAAACTAGCGTAAATACTGTGTGTGGCAGCATCCCAACCAGGGGTGCATTTCCCAAAAGCATTGTTAGCCAACAATGGTCACAAGTTCTGTCATTACAACACAGGTCAACGATTTGACGTTTCCCAAAACCATAGTTTCAATGAATATCCACAAAAGGAAAACAGACTGGGAACAAACCTCAGATGCCATGTTTGATACAACAGCATCTGAGAGAAATTATGTTGCAGAGAAAGCTGAACCGCATCTAAGTAAGAGTGTATACCAATTCCATACATAATTCTATGTTAATGTTATAATAAAAGTTATTGGCTTCTTGTTGTGTTTTTAAATGATCTGTAGCATTCTGACATGTATTGCGATATCTGATCATTAATGAGCAACAACTGTGGGTTATGTTATTAAAACACTGAACCAACGACAGAGGTGTTCAAACCAAAATGCACTTCTTCAAGTCAGATACCTGATTTCCAAGAGGTGATTATTAGCACAAAGTGGAAATGGCAGAAAAGTGGAAAAGAAACAAGAAGAACGGGTGTGAGAGGAGAAGAAAGGAGCATAAAGTGAAGACGACACGATAGAAGAGGTGCACAGTAAAAGTTCCTGGACATGGACTATATTTACATTCCAGTGTCTTGAGAGAGAACAGTGGAGATGGACTATGAAGAAAGTGAAGCTGGATATACACTCTACAGCTGCCCTATCCGGACGGTGCTTTACATCCAGCAGTCTGAAATGTCATCGTCTAAAACAGGGACTTTGGCTGGACATTGTGTTCTTTTTGGAATTATTCTACACCAAGTGCGTGTTTAAGTGTCCCAGTGTCTTATATAAGCAAGCACATAATGCGTTTCACCACTGTCAAGACAGTCAACCCTTCACTGACGCCCAGCATTGAGTGTTCTAAATAGTAAATGAAACTTGCAACTTTCACGTTTGACGTATGCGTGTAATTCATATTGCAGAACAAATTGTGAAAATGCTATTCTAAAAACCCATCGGAAAATCCCAAAGGAACCCATGCCAAATTAGCCTTCCCCGTAGCTCCGATTTACATCATGACTGAACAACTGGTGCAACCGTCAGGTTACAGAAGTAAAAATCTCATTCATTGTTCACAGTTGAACAATAACTTGTAAACCTTTAAAGACAGAACTATTGTGAGCTACATGGCTCATAATCAATGGTATATGGTTTTGTTAAAGCTGTCAGCACTTATATATTTAACCTATATAAAAATAATTGTGCTAACAGAGGAAATCCTGGTGAGGAACTAAACTATCACTGATTTTGCAAGAAATCTCCATCAGCCAAAGAATCAAAACAAGCAAATCAAGCCAAAAAAAATGCTATAGTATAACTACTTACATTTTTCTACAATAAATTAAAAATATGTTGTTTTATATACACTATCAACATGTTTAAATCAACAATTTTATATTTATCTGTTGTTTTTAATTGGATTATGTCATTATTTGTATTATGTCATTTAAAGCCATTTGTATCATATTCCATTTAAAGCCATTAATTACACAGTCTTGTACCTCTGACTTTTAGTCATATTTTCAAGTACACTTTTGCTTCAAATCAAAGTTTGTAATGCTGTGATTCACCTCGTAGCTGCATGGTTTGAGTCATGGCTTATAACGCTTTAATGAAGACTTTAATGGAAAAAAATACAGTTTCGGAAACAACGCTACTGAAAAAGTGGACGGGCACCACTGCACTCTATTGAGATGCAACCAAAGACCCAGAATTTATGGAATCCAAATGAATGGCCAATGTCAACAATGAAAAGTTAAATATATCTAGCTCTCACTAAATAATGTTAACCAAAAAAAATGAAAAATGGGTGGAGCCCATTACCCACAACCTGCTAAATCACACATGCAAAATCAGGCAGGAAGGGGCCACCCACAGAGAACCATATGTTCATTTATTTAAAAGTGTCATGTCAAGGTGTAAAGCAGGATATTTGTCAATTGGGCTTTGCAATGCTTGCTTATAATACCACATCACAAGCAAAAAAGTGGCTTACAAATGCTCAGCTAGCATAATGTGAGCATGCTTGAGCAAATAATGTGCCCACTGTCTCTTACTCTTTCCATCACTTTGTAGGCAGTCTTTACCGTCCACTTCCTTTCTGAAACTCAGCATAATGTTGACACCTCTGGCTACATGCAAGCTTTTATCTAATGGATGATCTCCGATCCCCTCACATGATTTCTGACTCTCTTCGAATCGCTGGTCAAATAGAACACTAAACCAGACAAGAGAGAAGTAGAGGTTATGACAGTACTTCTGTCACTGAGAGGAAGTTAATGCAGAGAGAGAACTCTATTTGTATGACTTATGCAGCCTAAAATTACTTGTTCCTTCTCAAGTTCTCACTAAAAATTGCACGCCTATATTCACGGGCTCAACAGCTCACTGTGATTTAAAAAAAAAACAGTTGTTTAATAGTGTCACATTTCACACTTGGTAAAAACCACATGAAAAATCAAGAGGACCTGGCGTTGATATAAGCAGTCTCATAAAAGTCTTTAATGCAAGAAAGCAGATTTGCATTTTCCACCAATGACCAAAACGTTTTCATGTGAAAAATCCATACAATCCCAAGCCAACTAACACACAAACAACGTGCTTAAACCCATTTAAGAGGAATGAACAGAGCAGAACAATGATACTGTGTTTGAAATAACTTGTGACACTGACAGTTCAAAATAATGTGGTCTTCAGAAAAAGTTTAAAAACTGAAAGAAAAAAGGAAGTGGAAAGCATATGACTTGCATTGTATATCACTGTGGAGACCCCATGGCCTGTCAATTAGAACCACATGCTCCTACTAGTCCGACTCATTTCCATGAATCGGTTCTTTTGAACAGTTCATTTAAAGAAAAAAGAAAAAAAAAACTGTTAAAAACAGACTCGTCAATTATTTTATGTAATTCCTTAATTGCGCCATCGGGTGGTCTCTAGAAAGGCATATTTATGTGTTTTATTGCTAATTTCGATGTTCAATTTGCATTGACACTGCACAATCCTTAAATTAATTTGCATATACTCTGTTCACTCCAAATAATGCATCATCTCCTTTTGATGAGTATTGATTTGATGAGTCGTTGTATTTGACAACTCGAAAAAAAGGCCAGAGCCGATTCAGTTCTATTCGTAAACAAATCGCTCGCTACGATTTTAACCGATTCAATTAAAAGATCCGATTCAAAGAATGATTCACTCATTAATCAGAAATCGCTTGCTACTTCAGCTTATTTAAATAACTGTTACATGACACCGGTAATAATTAGTTTGATTTAGCTGCCAGGAAAAAAACACTTAAGATTTGTTGCGTTTCTAAACTACAGAAAAAACTTATTCACCCTGCCACATATTCACGCTTAAACTGGCAACCCAGGAAGTGGGGGAGCCTCTGCTTCCCCTGAAAGTTGGCACCGTTTGCGCTTTTGTGGATGAAAAAGTAGTTTTAAACATAACACTTTATCCAAACAACAATTAACTCACATAATACTTAAAAGTTTGCGGCAATAAATAAATGACGGGAAATCGGGTCACAAATTAGATCCTTGAGACGAGCATTTTAGAAAGCAACAAGCTGCGTAAGTTAAAACACTTACCGGTGGTTTGCGTCTTTTTCTCTGCGTCCTGCGCTTACGAACCAAATGCAGCAACGATCATCATCATGAAGCATCTACACAAACACAGAGGAACACAAGTTTTGAGCCACTCCTTCATGGCAGAAAACACACAGACACACACACACACACACACACATACATACATAACTTCTCCCCACTGTTTCCGCCCAGCGCGTGCTGTGTCTACAACCCATCACATTCACAGAAATAACATTTAAATCGTATCGCTTTAACAATGCATGCAAGAATTCAGTACGTCTCAGCAGTATCACATCTCTTTAAATGAGGGAAGTACAGCTCAATGCTTTGAATAAGTCGTGATATCTCCAAATGCGTTTCTTTACCCAGTTTTTCTTCCTCCACCAACACAACAGACTCTTCGTTCCCTTTATCCGGGACATTCGTCAGTGATGCAACGTTTCCAGATGTGTGCGACTGCCTCGAGCTGAGCTCAAGCATCTGTCAAACTCTGCACACAATGTGTGACAGAAAAGCTGAGCGCTGTGTGAAGGTATGGAAAATGTAACAGACATTCAAAGAGATTCACTTATAGTTCACAAATTTCCTCTTACACAAATGGACCAATTATGAACAATTATGAAAGAGAGAGAGCCCAAACACTGTGATATTGCCAGTACTTTATTATGCATTACAAGAAAAATGTTACTTTTTTCAGTCAGGCCTATATGCTTCATCAAAAAGCATTTTTAAACTAAAAAATAAAATTAAATATGTGTATAATATATCTGACCAAATACACAGTGGCATATGTCAGAGAAATGTAACAACAGCAACATCATCATCAACTTTAACCATTTGTTTATTTAGGTTTAGTTAATGTGCAGTTAATCAAATACACTTTATTCATTCTTTTCTCTTTATATATCTAACAATTCAAGTACATTGGTTACCATGGAAAACACAGACCAAGAAAAATGAAAACAAATCAAACAAACCGAATAAAATATAATATACTCCTATGTAAAATAAATGCCCCAATAAATGCCATTCTCATATTTCTCTGCTTCTGTATATTCATATGCACACAGACGTTCTGAGGTTAGGAGCAAGCAACTGTATTAACAGAAATACTTGAATGAAAAGAAACAAACAAACAGTGTGTGTGGTTTATTTTCCAGTTGTTGAATAAGCTCACTGTTCCATTAACATCTGGTCTGATCAGGCATCTTTGCCTCTTTGCTCCAGCTCAGCAGAGTCAAGGCACTCCAGTCCCTGGCTTCATTTGGGCCTTTGGGCTCTCACAGCATGCTGAGCTCGATCAGGCGTCCGGCAAACACTCCTAATGTGCCAATAATACACACCGCCATAAACACACATAGAAGAATGTGATCCAGGACCATTGCGACAAATTTCCATTCCTCTGCAGCCTAGATGAACAGAAAGTAGTCAGACGAAGGTAGAAATGTAATGTAGAGTAAAACAAAACTTCTAAACTTATTTTCAAAGAGATGCAAAAGTTTCAGAAATAACAAAAAATGATGCAGGTGGATGTTCTCACATTGTTGGATTCCTCGTCGCTTTTCATGGTGTCTGCGATGTATTTAACACCCTCGATGGCACTACGTACATCAGGATTTTTGGTTATGGGAGAGTGGTAAGTGACAGAGGCGGGCATGGGTTTCCCTGAAATGTCAGAGATGTCAAAATCTGCAGGAAAGAGATGCTTTTCCTGTCGTTCCTGGGATGGCCGCTTCATAGTGGAGAAAAACATCAGGTTTGGAATGGTGTCTATGAAGATCTGTGGGACAGAGGAGAAAGCCAACATACATCTCTGATCAGAATCTCAACAGGTTTATCAATAGCTCAAAGTAAACAAAAAATACCCCCAAATATATGTAACGTTTAGAAACAAATAAAAATCTATATAAAAAAATACAAATAAAAAACCCTAAATAAATAAATAAATAAATAAAGTATGTGTTCCACTAGCAGTCCAAACAGGACTTCAAAAATAATGATTCCCATGGCTGGAAAATCTGGATTTTGAATGTAACTACGTAACTTCCAAAAAAAGTACCTTTGTTAATTGAGGTGTACAAATTTCAAAGTAAAAAATAAGTGTCTAAAATACTGTGCAAGAAATCATCCACCCTTACTAAAATGTTCTGTTGTAAAGAGAAGTTCAAGTATATTTTCCAACTATACTTTATGTAGCAAGTACACTAAAATAAATGTACTAGTAGTATACTTGTAAGTGTACTATTTCAATACTTCTTGGGTGTAAACTGGCCTGTTTTAGTTTATAAAGTTACACTTTTAAGTGTACTTTAGGTGTAATAGTGGTAAACTGAGAACACAGCTAGTTAACATGTTACACTGTGAACTATACTACAAGTGAAAGTATAGATATATTGCTGATATACAGATTACTAGTTACATGCTTCCATCCTCCTTTTTTAGTAAATTACTAGTGTAATAGTTTTTATACTAAAAATACTTCTAAGATTTCAAGGGAACTTAATATACTTTTTTACTTTATTTATACATTTGTTTATTATATATGTATTTATATATTCATATATAATATAATAAAAAAAAGTATTTACCAGGATACTTTATCACAACTACAAGTCAAGCATACTTAGAATACTTAATTATATTTACATCTATATATCTAATTATATTTCTATCTTATGTATATCTTAAACAATTTTGTTAAGTACATAAAAAGTAGACTGAAAAATATTTTTTGGGAAGCATTAAAAATATTTACAGTTTAAAAGAAGCATGCTAACAAAAACATACTTGAACACAGAACACAAAAGGAGAAGCTGCTCTTTTCCATACGTACCTTGCGGACCCAAGCAGGCATGGTGTGTGTGCTGGGGGAGCGGTGGTGTGTGTTGATGACAATCACAGTGATGATGATGGAAGCAATGACAAAGATCATAGTGAAGAGCATGTATTTGCCAATGAGTGGAACAGCGCTGGAGGTGGAGGGGATCAACTCAACAATCACCAGCAAGAACACAGTCAGAGAGAGCAGGACAGAGATGCTGAGGGTCATCTTCTCACCTAGACACAATCAAGTAAAGTTTAAAATGTCCATCATTTTTTAAAATTATATTTTTATTAAAAAATCAAATGTGATCAAGTATTTTCATTTGTAATATATAATACAAAAATAGGCATTACCCAATTTAAATATAATACTAGAATGTTTCCAACAAAAATAATTAGTCACCATGATATAAAACAAAAATACACTATGATATAAGATTTGGGTCATACTGCATACCCATAAAACATAAAACCCATACAATAAAATACAGGGTTACCAGAGTCTGTGGGCAGGTAGAACACAAGCCCAGTGAGGAAGGAGAACAGCATGCAGGGGATAATGACGTTCACAATGAAATAAAGTGGGAGGCGGAGCAGGAGGAAGTGATAAGTGATATCAAGGTAGGGCGTATCTGGACAGCAAGCGTAATACACCCAGTGTTTCCAGCTCCTGTAATCCTTCATCACCCACTCCCCACTCTCCATGAAATTACTTAGGTCCGGTCTGTCGTTGTCCTACACCAGCACAAAAACAAATGTATGAATAAACTGGTTCATACAAATATATACAATAAGCAATTTACAAATATTCGAGCATCCTGATGATTATGTGTGGTGATATAGTTACTGGGTTGATAATGACAAGGTTGCCATCATAGGTCCACGTTCCCAGTTTCATGCTGCAGTTTTGCAGGTCGAAGGGAAAGTGAAGGACCACGATCTCACAGTAGCTCTTAAAGATTGCTGGAGGAGTCCATGTTATCATACCTGTGTGCTCCAACAAGACCTTTGTCTCATGGACAATGGCAAAGTCTCCATCAGCACTGCACAAGCACATACACAAATAGTGAAAGATATCAGAACAGGTATATGTATTAATTAATATTACATGATGGATTCACACTATTGTACAGGTGCAAAGAGTGAAAGTGCTGGAGAAAGTGACTCATACTTGTTATAAAGCACTAAATCCGGTTTCCAGATGTCAGTGGAGGGAATTCTGATCTTCTTGATGCCACCGTAGTCATCAGGATTCCACTGCAGATTCACATCCTTCCATTGCTGAACATCAGATAAGGAGAAAGAGATATGCGTATTAATGACTCCTGTCTCCAAGCAGGTACTGTCATGCAAAATTTGAATTTTGAAAGATTTATGCATTATGGCAGCATTTCTCTGAACTGCCTTTAATTCCTTAAAATTAATTTAAAAAATCACAGCAAAATTTAATCAGAATCATCATCAAAAATAATAAGAAAGGCAGATCCACTAAAACATGAAATTATTTTTAATGCAAACTATAATTTCTTACTTTTCCTTATAAGTTAAAGTTGAAATGTGACCTCAACATTTCTTGACAGGTTTCATGTGGCACATCAAAATACTTTTTGTTAAAGTACCAAATCCATGTGTTGTAAACATTGCCTAAATCTCAATTTTCCCACGCAAACACCTTGATATCTACTTAGATAGCAGCACACCGGTACTGAAACAGCAGTTGAAACCCGCACCTGCTTTAGCCGTACATTACTGGAGACAATCTGATTAACTTCATCCTATAAATAAGAAAGAAAGGAAAGATAATGGAAGGCAAGAGAATACAAAAAGTTTATTTGTGCAATGTAAACCTTTTTTAACATATGGATAAAACATGAATCTGAAAGCAAGAAACAGAAACAAACAAATATATAATTTACCACGCTGATAAGCTGGATGAGTTGTAGTCCTACAGTAACCACCACTGGATCCTTAAAATGGCTAACAGGACGAACAACCTTGTTATATCCGGTAAACATAGACTTTACTAATCTTGTCTCATCTTCTGAGCACAGTGCTGGTCCTGCAACACACACACACACACAAGCACACACACTATTAAGTTGCTCTGTGAGAAAAAGTTAGCACTCCACTCCTCTTACTTACACACAAACACACACATACATCCAAAATGGCACAGAGGATTAACGTTGATGGAGTCAAGCAACTGCATATGAAAAACAAACACACACACACACACACACACACACACACACACACACACACACACACACACACACACACACAGATGAAACACTAAGCCATGCAATCAATGTCTGAGTAATGTCACTATTCTTTTATAACCAGAACTAACAGAAGTGCTGGCATTCTGCAAGTAAATAATCAACATACTCAGGAGACTAGGCTTCAGTGATAGGCCAAAATTAGGATATTTTGTTTCTTTACATTTCTGAGCCATTTTGTTGAGAATAATGAGAGTAAAAAGAATCCATATTTATATATGTTCATGACAGAATGTGACCATTTGATTGTAATGTTGGCTTGATTTCAACATCAGGACTATTGTTTCATCAGTTTGAGTAGTCTGTTGAGTGTACTCACACAGGTAAATGAGTGAGCTTTGAGTCCACATTTACAGTATTTTAGATATAAAAGAAAAAGAAAGGAGAAGAGCTATTTCCGGTTTAAGTTAAGGCCACACAACCTCTATTGGATTCATAGTTCACAGTATCACTTCTCCCTGCTGAATACAGCCTTGATTTCAGCCTCATCCAAGAGGTAGGGCAAAAAAGAAACAGAAAATATAAAGAGAGAGACGAGACGGGAATATTTGTCAGCAAATAGCACAAAACTGACCGCTGACACACTGATCTCACATCAGCCACAAACCGCTTGAATGAGGCCAGCAGGCCGCGCACTTGCAGCTGTCAATCAAACAGGACGCACAGTATGCATACTATACACGTAACATAGAAATCATTTAAAAGTGTTTAAAAACGAAACAGTTCGAACATAACAACAATGTATCACTATAGAAAAGAACTTGTATAGGTTTCCAACAAAAGTACGATTATTTGTTTTCTGTAGTCACGGAGGTTATTTCTAGGTAAGTACGCTGTTCTTCTCCATAATAGCTTAGACTCAGAATATCGGTTGAACTGAAGCCTTTATCAATGTATTTGAAGTCATGGTAAACTCAGAGTTTAATGTATATAGGGCAGTTTTCCCTTGTAAAAATTCTAATATAAAACAAAGTGGTTACTCACCAAATAGAAACGCCAAAATTGGTAAAATCAGTATGAAGTTATTCATCTCTTTGTTATGTGTAAGAAAGTCCGTGTGGTCGACTGAAGAAGCACGTCGTCCCGACTGTAGCTGAACGCTCTCTCTGTCTGTGTCTGTCTGTGTGTGTGTGTGTGTGTGTGTGTCTGTCTGTCTCTGTGTGTGTGTGTGTGTGTGTGTGTGTGTGTGTGTGTGTTGCAGTATTGTTAAACCCGCATGTGGCACGAGCTGGCAGCTGTCAGCGCGAGACATTCCTGCACTTGTGTGCTGTGTTTAATTTTACAGCGCTATGCACATAATTATCAAATTATGTCTTAAAGGTAACCCTTTTAGCTGATTTAAACCTGTTAGTTGTCACAGTGATCTTTAAGAAAAAGGCTAAAATATGTGCACCTAATATTAGTTATACTTTTCCCTTTGAAAAAGTTGGATGTTCTAACATTCTAATGTCGCGCCCTTGCAGTTGCATCAACTTAAACGATCAACACTCGTAGAAACAGCATTTACTTGTATTTTTATTCCGTGGCGGGGAAAAGGAATTTCTAGATGTAAAGGTTACACTATTTTAACGTGTCCTTATTACAATGTAATTATACAAGTAATAATTGACTACATATACTTCCTGCATGATTAGGGTTACTTGCATGTAATTAAGCATAATTTATTATTATAAAAGTACAAGTAACGTGTAACAAGGACACCTTAAAATAAAGTGTTGTATAATAACCGATGTTATTTATTTTTCTCCCTCAGGACGGCGACAGAGTCAGACTTTGAAAAATAAACAGACTTGAGATAAAACGTCAACAAGTCACCTTTTGATTCTTTTTAATTCCTTTGGAGGAAGCAAGATTTCATAATTTAAATTGGAATAATCTTTTATATTTAGAAACCTAATTATCACACACTGAAAGAGACCACTACAAAAAAAAAAAAAAAAAAAAAAAAAAAAAAAAGTTTAAAGACTATATAATTTAGATTACAGGTAAAATAAGTAATGTGTAAGATCTGAGCCATTCTGTAATAGGCCGCACTGTTTTTGGTAAATCACTGGTCCACCATATAAGTTCTTGACTTGTTTGATTAAAACACAGAAATCAACAAAAGTGAACCCCTTTTAAAACATTCCTCAAATAGCTTGAAATCTGCAATTAACGGCCCTCCTCATTGGCACCAGTTTCCAACACAAAATAAACTAATTCAAACATTTTAAATAGTGAAATACATGTATTTATTCTGTATTTGGATACATTTTTACAATACATGTTTTACCTTATCAGCCTTCAACAAAACTTGGAAAATGTACAATTTTAAATGACACCAACACAGAACTCTTTTGGTAGCCAGTGTAAAATGCGTGTCGTCACAGCGGTGGGAAAAGGCGGACGGAGCAGTATTTACATGGCAAACAGAATGAGGAAAGCCACCATCAAACAGAAGAGACCCATAGCCTCAGAGAGGGCAAATCCCAAGATAGCATATGAGAACAACTGCTGCTTCAGAGATGGGTTCCTGTGAGAGAAAAAGAGGTCAGAGGTCACTCATTACCACATCTCTATAAGGAACATTGCCTTGTCATGGGAAGAAAAAAAACAACATCAACTAACAACATGACAGAAGTTAAATTTGCTCAAGTTGAACTATATAAACTCAATATTTTACATAATACTACAGTTGCATTGCTGCAATATTCACAAACTCAGTTCTTAAACTTAACTTTAAAATATATTTGAATATTTTAGAACTATAAAATTAAAAAAAAAAAAACACCAAATCACTATAATGCAAAATAACAAATGGCAACAAGATGGTGCTCATTTTCAGAGATCACATCAGTGGTGCATCTTGGTCTAGTCTACCTGGCATATCCAATAATGAGGCTGCCGAACACTGTTCCGATTCCAGCTCCTGATCCTGCCACTCCCACAGTGGCGGCACCAGCACCGATGAACTTGGCGGCTGTGTCGATGTCGCGGCTTACGGCGCTTGTCTGAAAACCCCGCACTGCAACCTGGGAAACGGCTGTCTGTGGCAGAAAAGCTGGGCTGGCCTTTAGAAGACAGAAAAAAAAGAAAGCCACATGATCAATAACGAATGAGCTGCATCTACCGTCACTTAACAAAAACAAATCACTTTGTAGATTGTAACAAGCTTATAATGCAAGTAAGTGCATATAATAGCAATGAATCTTAAGGTGATTTATGAACTGCTCCTTGCGTAGGAAAAAGGCTTTACAGGGGAAATATCTGCTAAAAGGACATTAAACATCCATTTACAACTGCAAGTGCATGCCACAAATATTAATCATGGCATATGCATATACATAAAGCACTCACCTCTGCAGAGCTGACATCTGGCCTGGAGAGCACAGAGGCAGAGAGTGGTCTGTACAGCGCCCTTGAGCCAGAGCGGACCTGAGAGGGAGACCAGAAAGCACATTAGCACCAAAGACATACAATAACGTTTATTATAAGAGCTGTACTTAAGACTGACATACAAGGTCCAACTGTTGCTTCAACACTTGAATTAGGTGGGAGGTACCTTGTGTCAAGAAAACCCATTTAATATTTGCTACAATTAGAAATTATACTGGACATTTATCAAATCACACTCCAAAATGTCAACTGAACAAATCATGGCATTCATAATTAAATTAATATTGGGCTGTAGCTAGTCCAGTACAAAAGGACAGCAACAAAGCAGAACATAACACCCGCAGTCTTGAACCAACCATCACTACTATATTTTACCCTTTAGCTCGAGTGTAATACATTTAAAAGAGTTCAGTTTTTGGTTGACATTTCAGCTGACTACAAAACATTATGTTTTGCTGTCTGATTTCTATAATGACCTTGACTTCCCTGGAATCGCCGTTCAGATGATAGCATTAGCAACAAGCTGCCCATTGACATCTTAACCACAATGACACACACAAACAATTTCTGCAGCAGTGTTTTTTGCAGTATGTGATGCAAACAACGCATATAAAACGCACCGTATCATCACAGGGGGGAAAAAAAAAAGTCAAGTGCACCAGGCCTCTTGCATTTTAAGGAAGCGTAATTCTCTGAGATTATCCATTCTATCCTAACCGCAAAATTCACCACAAATACTCACCAGTGCGGGTGTGGACACGAACTTCGCACAGGCGTACATGTTTGATTGAGCTCGCTGAGTGTGGGGAGGAATAAACCCGCGTCTGTCTCTATGGAAAAAGCCGACAGTTTAAGGTCAATGCAATATCAGCGCTTTCAAAACGCTACCTGGTACTAAATAGCTCCTTTTGCAAGGGCTATATAATCTGTAGAATATGAAATGGATCAATTGGTTTGATTAAATCTATCTAAAGCGTAATGATGGTATAAGATTGTGACAATATAGTTTCCCCGGATCCCATTTAGCTCTCCTTCACTTACCCGGCTGCAGAGGTCGAACCGCTGAGGAGCTACTGCGCATGCCCGACCCTCTATTTAATGAAGCTCCCGTATGCTTGTGTGACGCGCTTGAAGGTCATTCAATGGTGCTTTATTTAAAACGGCGCTGAGGGCAAAGAAAACATTACAGTTATATTTACTTCTTTTACACATTCAGCAGACAGTAAAGTTATATGTTAGAAAAATGTCTGAAGAAGCAGATCATTTTTTTCTAGACAAGTGTTTAATAAAACAAGGTCAAATAGATTGCTGAAGCACATAAATTAAAAAGGCCTATACAACAAAAATCAAATACAATATTTAAAACTTTAGTTCTGGACATTGTCTTCATACTTGTTAATAAGCTAACTGGGGTATGCAATTATAAAACATTACTGGGACCCTGAAAGAATTCCTAGTTTTGTACAAATATTTCATATCATAGTATATGTTTTTGAGGTTATATTAGATTTGCTGGTTTGACATATTGAAAATATCTCAAAGAACACATCTAAGATATTTTTTAGGTTCTGAGAAATAACATGTTATCCTATCAAAGAACACATGCCCCCGGTTTCACAGACAAGGCTTTAAGCCTAATCCTAGACTGAAGTGTAAGTCTGAGCTGTTTCAACTGAAAGAAACATGCACTGACTGATCTTAAAATATACCAGTGCCTTTGTTTTGTCTCAAGATGCACCCCAGTAATCCTTTTTAATGAGCATGTTTATAAAAAATTACTTAAATGTCCTAATTGAGCTATGGCCTAATCCTGGTTTAGTCTAAGCCCTGTCTGTGAAACCGGGCCATGATTGTTGCAATTTATGTATTTGAGATGGAACAACTGAAAATCCAGAGTAAAAGATGTACATTTTCAGAAGATGAAAATTAAATGTTACGTTTTTGAGTTACTTCAATTGCTATGGGCAACACATGACAAAAAAAGGTTATGTATTAAACTGAATATTATCTTAGCATAAGTATTTATCTATTAATATCATGCATGAAATTTTTGCTTAACTTTCAATTAGCCTTTCTATATCGTGCTTCTTAATTCTTAAAGAAACACTTTGTTTCCTACCAGAGAAAAACTCACTTTTCATGACAATGTTGAAAGAATCATTCTTCAGAAAAAGCATTTTATTGGATTTACCATGCACACAATCCAGTCTGTAAATGCAACAGACATGTGCACAACAACTTGCAAGTACTGACAAACAAACAAGAACAAGTGGATAATTCCAGTTCCAAAGCACATGAATTTTGTGTTGCTTATTGAGAACGTCCTATGTATGAAAGCCAATTATTTTGACAAATTTTGCAATTTTGTAAACTGTGCAGTAAGTCCCAGACATATCCCTAACCAGAAAGGCACAAGACAGTTGAATTATTATACACAAATAAGTAAACAAACCGTTGGCCAGAAAAAACACAAGCAATTAAAACAATTCAGAACAAAAGAATAAATATTTAAGAATCAAAATAGTGCATTTGGCAAAACAAAAAAAGAAAAAAGCACCACTCTAGGACTATGCTTTTTTCAGAGTGTATTTTTGTTCAGCTTGCAGTTTCAAATAATTCTGTAAACACAAAGACAGCTAAACTCCTGCTACATGTTTTATCGTTATTTACTATGCAACTGAATGCTGCTAACACTGTAAAATTTTATACTATTCTGACTCAAGCAATTGCAGTTTGTTTGTGAATCACCCTCATAAACAAACCATGACAGGTATTGTACTGGGTGACTTCACCACTATGGGGCGCACCACACCATTAGTATTATAAACCGTAATGTGATATGATATTTAGCCACCTATATGTAAACACTGTGGTGTATATATAAATAAATTAGCAGTAAAAACTCATAACAGCCTCCAGAATTACTAAGATGTACTTAATAAACATGCTTTAGAGTGAATTCAAAACCAAACAGCCCAAAAACCAAAAGTTGCAGCGAACGGCATTGATCAAAAACATTTTTAAACTGCATTCAAACACAGTTTAGTTTGATTCCTCCTCTTTTTGCTGTTGCCCCTGAGCTCCAGCCTCTTCCTGTTGGACATCCTCTGAGGGGGACGGGCTCTGCTGAGACTGTGCCTCTTCTTCCTCTGATTCACGTGCAGCAGCAGGTGGATCTTCAGCGGGAGGGTCCTGAGGCTCCACAGTGGTAGTGCTTTCCATGTCATCTGTAAAAATGAAATAATGAAGCATATAAAAGTTTACTGCTAAAAGCCATGGCAATGTTGTGCGTGTGTAATATTGCGTATGTATTAGGCCTGTTATTGCATTAAAAATTAAGAATATAATTTGTGGTATTCTTCATTCAGTATGATAATACACGTTTAAAAGAAGCACAACATGCATTATCAAGACTGTAAAAAAGCCAATTAATAATTATAGGGAAAACTTTTAAGACAATGAGCCATGCACCTAAGGGTTTGGAAACAAGATCAGGAGAGATATTCAACATTTTAGACATTCAGTATCTAACCAAGCATCTGACCATCTTGCTAAAACTAATAGTAATTTTGCAGATATTTTGCAATATTAACATTAGCTGCTCCAGTCCACATTTTGCAAAAAGCATCTTTTTGGTTGCAATTTCTATTTCTATAAAGAGCAAAAGATAATTTGAATGTCAAAAATGCAGGATATTTCCCTTAAATCAGATATAAAACAGACAAAACATTTCAAATCACTTATTAGAAAACATTTTTCCTATATTCAAATAAGATTTACAGCCACTAACAAACACACACCTTCCTGCTTTGTAATGGTGATAGTCATTATTGTGTTATTGTGATTTTGTGTAGTGGTCTATGAATAGGAAATGATTGTGATCATGATTATGTGACCCACAGTAACTGAAAGGAGGAGACAATATTTGAGCACCAAAGCATCATGCAGTGCATGCACTACTGTTCAAAAGTTTGGGATCAGTACAATTTTTGGAATAAATTAATAATTTTATTCAGCAAGAGCACATTAAATTGATCAAAAGTGACAGTAAAGTATTTCAAATAAAATAAATTTTGTTTTCTATTGATCAAAGGATCCTGAAAAAGGTGTATAACAGTTTCCACAAAATTATTAAGCAGCACAAAAGTTTCAACACTGATAATAAAAAAAATGGTTCCCAAGCACCTAAAGCCTATAACTAAAACTGAAGACTGAAGTAAAAAATATTTTAAAGTATATTAAAATAGAAAACAGTTATTTTAAATTGTAAATTGCATTTTTGATCAAATAAATGCAGCCTTGGTGAGCATAAAACACTTTCAAAAACACACAAATAAAATCATACTGACCCCAAATTTTTGAATAGTAGTGTATGTTTAAGTAAAGTGTATCTGTGTGTGGGTTCCGGGACCTGAGGGAAATTTCTTGAAACTATGAACTTTACTCCAAGGGGTGCCAGAGTGAGAAACACGAGCGGAGCGAGCCGAGACAATACGGTCTAAAAAACACAAATAAAATCAAATACAACATTCATTCATACAAATAATAATTGTGAATGATTTCTTCAAAACTGCATGTCTTCACTTTCAAAGTTGTTTGCTCTCCTCTTGGAAGCTTTCCAGCTGCAGTTTTAAGACTGATTGACACATGGCATGACAAGATGACAAAATGATTTGATGAGGTCTTGATAATGAGGGTCACTGGCTGTCAGCAGCATGAAATACCTTCAGGGGCATCACTGTCCTCTGGTGTCTCCGTAGCGGCAGAAGACTGTGTTTCAGGAGATTCAGAGCGAAGTCTGCGCTCAAAACTGAATTCTGGGAGTCTGGGTGCCTGGGGGCGTGTCTTTCTAGCCGGGTTCATGAAGTAGCAATACCCACAACGGAATGCTGTAACATAAAACATCACACATGAGTATTAAAATAAAATCCTCAGGGAAGGAAGTATCTTCACAGTTCCGTACTGTGTTCTGACAGGTTCTTACCTACATACTCAAATTCCTCTTTCAAAGCCATACCATTGTGGGAAAAACACTGCTGGCAAATCAATGCATATCTGAAAGTAGAAGAATAAATGGGAGGAGTCCAAGAGACAAATTATCATCACATGTACTGACATGATTCGAGCCAGTGCAGTGTTCAGTGTGTTTCTCAAGCTGTTTGTATGTTATACCAGTGTAATACCTGTTCTGAGGTCCATCTCCCACCAAATACTCAATGACTCTGTCCACAGCGCTGCGCTCTCGTGGAAGGATGGGTCGAGCAAGAGGTGGACCAGGAGGACGCATACCTAAATGATCAAAAGCATAAACAACACTTCATCACTGCACAAACCAAGAAAATGACACGCTAGGACTTCACAATAATGCAAATGACATCAAATATGGCAAAGCAGTAAGAAGTCTATAAAGTTCAGCTTGTGTTTAAGCCCCAGAAAATTATGATTTAGTGAGGAATGCATTAATCCTCGAGTAAGAAGCAAATAAGGAATTTTTATACAGACTTAAACTGTGTGAATGCCTTGATCCACACTATCCAGGGATAGTTCACCTAAAAATGTCATTCCAAACCTGTATGACTTTCTTTCTTCTGCTGAATTTTGAGAAATGTCTCAGTGTTGCTTTGTCTGTACAATGCAAGTCAATGGTCACCAACATTATTCAAAATATCTTTCATGTTCTGCAGAAGAATGCTCATCGTACAAGTTTGGAATGACATGAGGGTGAGTACATGATGACGTTAGAAAGGACACCTTCATAATGCACATAAAATTGGGCATTTTAGCATACTTTTATATGTGAAAATGTATTAAAACACTGTATCGAAAACTAGGTATGCACAATGCTAAATGTTAGTCAATACTAAAAAATTTAATTTCCTGTAGCTCAAATAGTAGAGCATGGCGCTAGCAACACCAAGATCATGGGTTCGATTCCCAGGGAAAGCAAAAAAATGTAAAAACTGTAACTTGAATGCAATGTAAGTCGCTTTGGATAAAAGCGTCTGCTAAATGCATAAATGTAAATGTAATTATGCATGCTCATTTCCCTTATTTTTACATTTCTATATATATTTACTCAAAGTTTATCTTTAAAAGCACTAATAACACTAATAATAACATTGTTAAATGTACTCTTTAGCATACCTAGAAATAAATATTAATTTTTCTTACTGTATAGTTCTAATGTTGGAATGCACAAATTTATTATAGTATTTAAAATTAATATTTTAATTTAATTTTAGACAAAATTGCACTGTATTTTAGTCTTGGCCATTTATCATTTATCGTCAAAATATAAAAATAATTATCAGTGCATTACAGTCAAAAATCACTCTAACACACAGCCATTTATACTGTATGATCGAAGACACAAATGTTCAATAAACAGGTGCATGTATTAAATAATACAAAACTATGATATCACCCTTAAATATAAATTCATTTGATTTACAGTCACAGGATATATTATCTGCTATTTTATCAGAATTTCACAGATTTACAGCTATCTGCTTTTCATTTACTTATCAATGCAAGGATTTATATACAAGTATGAGTGTACTGAACCTGGTCCAGGTCCTGGTGAATAAGGACTCATGCTTCTTCTCATCATTTGTTGTGGTGTTTCTGCCTGGCTCGCTCCTGTTGGGCTGGCTACTGACCCGGCTAGCCCTTTCTCTGGAGGCCCTCCTGGGGCCCCGTGAAGGGGTGTGCCTCCTGGGGACCTGGGACTGGGTACTGGACCTGGAGTAGCCATTGCAACGTGCCTCTGCCGAAGATCTGGATATAATGAGAGTACAGCGTGCTTGATGCATAAGGACAACACACATAAACACATAATCAAAAATATAACATATACAAACCTTGTCCTGGTCTAGGGGTCATATGTGGTCTGACTGGAGTGGCTTCTGCTTCCTGTAAAGACAAACCATGTATTCATCTAGCTCACTAGCTCCAAAAATAAATCTCTACATCCGTGTAAAGCTTTAATAATACATTTGACTGTACTTACTGCTTTCTTTTTAGATTCTGGATCGAATCTCTCCAATATGAGTTTAGCATTTTTGTAGGTCTCTGTTTCCATCACCTCCTCAAGCTGACAAAAAACATTTGTTTCATGGTATATATGAACAATTTTATTCATATGATATATTAGTAGCCACAAACGAGCTTAATTCCTTAGACATCAGTTCTAATGTGTATGCAATAACACTTACTATTTTCCGTTTTTGTGCTTTTAAATCATCTAATTTTTCATCTGAAACAGAAGAAACCATAAATTAGTCAAAATATAAAGATATTCACTCAAAAGACCAGTGAGTCCATCAATCAAAACTCAAGCAGATCCCTGTCAAGATCTTGATGTATTCAAACATATTTACAGTGCCCTCCACTAATATTGGCACCCTTGATAAATACGAGCAAAGGCGGCTGTGAAAATAAATCTGCATTGTTTATCCTTTTAATCTTTCACTCAAAAAATTCACAAAATTCTAACCTATCATTGAAGTCAAACAACTGAAAGTGGGGGGAAAATCTCATGATGAAATAAATGCTTTTCTCCAATGAACGTTGGCCACAATTATTCGGCACCCCTAGAAATTCTTATGAGTAAAATATCTCTGAAGTATATTCCCATTCATATTTACATTTTTTAGCACACTAGGGTGACTAGGAGCATGCAATTGTCCAGCCACGACTTCCTGTTCCACAGGATTGTAAATATGAGGAACACAAAGGCTAAATTCCCTTAATCATCCATCACAAGGAGTAAATCCTAAGAATATAGTTCTGCTGTTCAGAACAAGATTGTTGAGCATAACAAAATAGAAAGTGGCTTTAAGAAAAAAGCTAAAACATTGAAAATCTCCATTTCAACCATCAGGGCAATAATTAAGAGGTTCCAGTCAACTAAAGATGTTAAAAATCTGCCTGGAAGAGAGAAAATGCTTACTGTTTCTCTCTGTACGTTTGGAGAAGAGGAAGATGAGCAGTTTTCTTACTAGCAACACTCTATGAAGGGAGAGAATATAAAATTAAGCAAGAAAACACATTAACAAACTAATAATGCAACACAATAACCTATAAGCCAAGCAGCCTTTAAAAAGGAGTATAACACAATGCAATACATATCTATTTGTGATATAATATGTAATACAGATGTAATAAGATCAAAAGTATAATACAATAAGCAGGCCTAACACAATGTCGTTATCCATGAATAAAACATAGGACTCACAGTGCAGGAAAGGCCAGCAGAGGCAAGGCAGTGATGAGCCGAGCGCTCCATTGCTCAGGGAAATACAGGTAATACACACACAGACATGTGATCAGGTACAGAGCAGATGAGTAGAAGAGAAGTCGGCCCACCCACAACTTCAGCAAACGCTGGTTCTTTGCACGAAATTCATCAAGGTCCTTTATGTCCTGTGGATTAATGTCACAATATTGTAAGATCATTACCAATGTAATTACATAGCTTTAATCAGAAAACAAAAAGTATTTATCATCTTGATATTAAATAATATGCATTTTATGCAAGTAAGTCTTCAATAATGTTACAGAAAAAAATCTCATTGATTTACCTTATTAGCAAATCTTAATTTCCGTTTTGGCCATATAAATATAAATATAATTGCATATTTTTGCTCAATGTGGGCCTCTGAATAAAACTAATGTTTTTTTACAAGTTGAGCATGAGCTCCATATTCTCACAATATGGCCATAAAATCCTGTTGTATCAAAAATAATACAAACATAAAACACATATGTTATTCAAAAATCAAAATTATGAATTAACATGACTGAATCTAACTTCATTTGCTTACTAACAAAAGTCATTTTTAAGGTCAAGTTGGATAGCAATAACGCCTCAAAATAAATTATAATGTTTGTTTATATAGTGGCATGAATAACAGATTTGTCACCATGTGTCATGTTACAGCATTTCATTAAAACCTACGCCCAACATAAATCTGAGCAACATTGGCCTTGCTAATGCAGAACATGAATACTGAATGCCGGATATAAGCTCTGTTAGTTACATTTGAATGCACAGTAGAAATTAAACTTAAAGCCCTCTGGAATTGCATAGTGTATTCCTACAGCTCACTCTAAACCAAAGCAGTGACCACTACTGGACAGTTAAGGTCAACCGCAGCAGCCCAGCAAACAGATGGTCCTGTCAATACAGTCTCCAGATAGACGGCGGGTTCAGGAGGCGAGCCAGGAATGAGTAAAGCAAGGAAATGCAGCCAGAACAAGGGTTCAGATGATGACATACAGCTCTGTGATGTGTGATAAGGTCAGGATGGCTGAAAGTAGTCTGTGGGTTTGAAAGGGCAGGACAACAGTGGAGAACATACCTTATCCAATACCTCTAGAAGTTCCACAGTGGAAGGTTTAGTCTGTTGGAACATAACAATTACATTATTGTTTATAGAATGGGTTTGATAAAGAAGTGCAAGGACTGGATTGGATGTAAAAAAAAAAAAAAATGCAAAAGGAGAGATATTCTCACCTTCCACCGTGAAATTATGGCTCCCATTGTCAGTAACGCGAAATCCACACCTTAAAAACAGAAACCAAGCATTTCAATTACCCTCGCAACACATCCACACCCTCTAATGCATATGTCTGGAAGACATTGCTCGCCTCGTACATAATATTAAGAAACACGCTTGCAACCAAACGAATACAAAGAGTAAGTATATTCAACTGAGAAATAAGACAACAGTGCAACTGTAATTTTTGCTGAGGATATTACTGTAACAGGGACAGGAAGAAAACAACTGCCCTAAAACGGTCCTGGATCAAATTCGCTTAATGTAAAGCCGTAAGCAGTGTGATTTAAACATATGTTCATTAGGTTAGGTTTCGGTGGAGCATATTACACGATTAAAATTTGCATGAGTTCACTCGTTAACTTGCCTTTCTACAGAGATGGGTCGGAGGCTGGGCTGTGACGGTGACGGTGACGTTTTCAGAGGTTTTCGGAAGTAAATGTGAACCTTCAAAATAAAAGCCCTGTAGTTTACAATTAAAAGCCTTGCACCAATTTATCTCGTCTAATAATGCTTAAATGTGATTCTGCATTAAAACTGCACTGACTGCATAGATTAATCCCGCTAATAATCCCGTAATTATATAAAAGTATAAACCTATTTTTATAAAGCATAAACCTCTTTTGTGCGATAATTATCAGAAATTACACTACGAAAGAAAATTGAAAGAAGAAAAGCAATGAAAAAAGAAAGGTGGTGTCCTACATAGAAATATAAAATATGTAAATGTGAAAACTAAAGCGGAATGTTTTAGCTGTGAAAACTGTTTTGTATACATCATGCAACCAGCGTTAAACGTTAAACGTTTATTCCTATAAAGGCCTATTTTAGGATTTATTTTTAATTTTTTTTTTTTTTTTACCAGAAATAGTAATAGTTATTTTAAATAGTAATTTTGGCAGCCCAAAACACTGAGCTGTTGAATAAAATATGCTATAAACCCTGCTCATTAAGGGATCTGCATTTATTGAATTGACATAGCAAATTAGTTATACAGTGTGCCAAAAAAACATACACAGTTCTGTTGAATGATAAAATTTGCCAGGACCAGGAATGTTGTAGCTGTCCAGTTTTTTCTTTTTCTTTTCTACTTCTATTACAGAAAAAAAAAAAAATTACGTTTCACTTATATTTATATTATATCAACTGACGTGTAAGAGATATTTTGATGGTTCCCTTAATTTATATTGTTCACATTAAATATCGAAAGAACCTGCAGTATCCATAAATGTAGGCTAGACTGCTACACACAGACACTCAATTTATAAACCCATGCTTATTTTAGTTGTGGGGAAATACGATTACACGTAAAATTATAATTGAAAGATTTTTAAACTGCACAACTGTCAGGACGTTATGACACACACAAAAAAATGCTGCACAAAAAAAAAAAAAAAAAAGATGTTCTACAGTGAGATACACAGCATCTCACATGCGCTCGCGCATCACAGTGAGTTTTGATAGTAGGTAAATGTAATATTGTATAATATTATAAATTGTTCGTATTCTTACACCCATGCACAAATACATTAAGTCTCTCTCAACTCTCACCACACACACACACAGACACACACACACACAGAGGAGAGAGAGAGAGAGAGAGAGAGAGAGAGAGAGAGAGAGAGAGAGAGAGATACCTTGCAGGGTTTAGGCTATTGTATTTATTTAGGCTATTTTATTTTTTGTAATAGGCTACCATACTATAAATGAAAGGCAGTGATAGTAATTAAAATTATAACTTTGTTAAAATTTATTACAAGAGCCTTTGTTTCATTGTTCACAAGTCCTGCACAGACCAGTTTTAGGTGAACACAGTTGAAAAAAGAGGGAATTTCTGATTTTTAAATGGATGAGGAATTTTACCTTTTTTTAATCATAAAATGATAGAAGATGCCTGACATAACATAGCTAACATCGAGCAGTGATGCATGTGCAGATACTTGCTGCCGATATTGCCGGACTTCGCCCTACATTTTGAGCTATTTCAGGCGTTTCTGTTTCCTTCATTTGTTCGTTTTTGTAGATCGTAAATGGTTAGCTGGCAACGCCACTGTGGGGTAGAAAATCTGCGGTTTCTAAGCTCTTCCCAGCTCAAAAGTTGATTTACAGCTCAGGTTGTAAAACAGTTTTTACGAGCCTCGCGCGTCCGTCATTGGGTATCACAGATGAGACGCGCTCCGGGCTCGCGGTAATATTGGCCCCTCTCTTTCCTTCCCACGCGCTCTGTTGCACAGGAAAGCTTAGTACGAGGACGTCTGTCTGCAATTCTGTCTGTTGTATATTTTATTTTATATTTTAGAATTTTTTTGTATTTCTTTTTATTTAACTATTTTCTTTTTCTTTCTCTTTTAAATATCGACTGTTTAATGTAATACAGGGAAATGTATTTTAAATAGATCGTTTTTGCATCAAATGGTAAGTGCAGCTGCAAAATCAAATTTAATGCTTTTTTGTCTTTAAAATAATTTTTATTGACTTTTTCTGATCAATCAGTAGCTTTATCCATAATTATCAATTGTGAATTTCTAACAGGAAAATTATTATAGTCTGGTGATCCTGTGTCTTTTTATGCAGACGGCAATTTACATTGTTGAATAAGAGAAATTGTAATTCTAAAAATTTAAGACAATAAGACCATCTTGAGATGAGGTCAGATAAGTCAAAATGTGTTGTGCATTTCTGTTCTATGAGTAAATCTGAATTTATTATTCTGGTTTCTTTGTTAACGAATCAATTTAAATTTGAAAGCGAGAGGGTTCTTCTAATTTACTACCTTACTGCATTGCGGCGAGAGAGAGAGAGAGAGAGAGAGAGAGAGAGAGAGAGAGAGAGAGAGAGAGAGAGAGAGACAGAGACACCATGAAAGAAATTTGATTTTATTGATGTCCTAAGATAGCAGATTTCTCTTTCTGAAATAGTTTTAATTTTTTTCATTACATGATTACAAAAGACACCAATTTTATTTCAATTAGAAAATATCTGAAATTAACAATTAACAAAAAAAAAAAAAAAAAAGTCAACTCATTAAATACCTTCTTTTTTTTCTTTTTTTTTTTTTAATGGTCTTTAAGATAATTCCTCGTAATTTGTATCTTAATTGAAATGATTTTGCTTTAAAAAAGATTTTCTTGTTTACGGGGTGTTTTCAATTTTCATGTGTTAAACATTATCAACGCCTTAATTTTATTCATTTTTATTTACATTTTTTTATTTTATTTATTAATTTATTTACATTTGTCTGGACCGTGGAAACGTTGTGTTCTTAATTTTTTTTTTTTTAGGACCTTCCATTTCTGAAAATTCATTTGGAATCTTCCGTCGTCTATATATACCCTGTAGAACCGAATGTGTGTTTCCACAGCACATTCACAGATTCGGTTTTAGGGGAGTATATGGACGATGCAAAAACGTCTGCTTTCCATATAAAACCACATTTGCTGAACGCAACAACTCCATTTTTTTTTTTTTTAATTCTGTTTCGTACTTGAATCAATGCACGCTGGATGCAAAAACAAACGGTGCTAGTTAAAATAGCTATTTAAGTAGTTTTTTTTTTTTTGCCTTTCAAATATTTAGCTAATATGTTGTGATTTTGTCTAACATCCAATAATATCCCAAATAATTAGAATATTACCAAGTCTTTAATGTGTGTTTGTATTGAATTTTGTTTTTTCAGCTCGCCTTTCTTCCCTTCCTTCCTTTAGAGAACAGGTTAAGATGCCCCGACCTCCGCTCAAGCCTGGAAAAAAAAATAAAAAAATAAAAGGATTATACAGCACCACAATAAAGTACATGCACTTTCTGTTTTACTGATGAGCTGAAATGTGACTTGAATATATGTGTCAATGTTCTAAATGTATAATGTGCTGTAATAAAAAGAAAGTGTATAAATGTGTCATTTTTTGTTTCCAAATAGCCTAAATACAATACAATAACATCAAGAAATTATTACAATTCATTATCTCTGTTCTCATATACTAATAGCCAATACCAAACATATAGTTTTAGGTTTAATGCGTCTATTTAAAAAAAAGTTTTAACAAGATTTAACATATTAAGGCTATTAATGCATGCACCTATATTTATACTGAAGAGTAAATAGTGTCAATATCTGTATGTATTAGGATAATAATAGCCTAACATTTGACGAAAGATCAATTGAGATGCGGCTCACACAGTGGAAGGCGTGTGCACATGATTTACTGTCCGCGCCCAGTTCTAATGGCACCATAATGACCGCTTGCAGACACCTGCTCCTCCACTATAAAATACATTAGCACATAAATAACTATAAAATATACAGAGCCGGAATCAAAAGTACTGTGGTTATAACAAACTAAAATTAAAAAAAGAAAAGAAAAAGTTTTAAGAATAATAAGCTTCTGCAGTGAAATCGCGATCGGAAGTGGAGGAGCGTGATTGCAGAAGGTGGCGGTAATGCACCAACACGCTGGATGCCAACCGCAGTGAAATATAAGAAGAAGAAGAAGAAGAAGGACCGTGATTGACAAGCACTGCGAATCATCTCCAATAACAGCAGTGCAAGCAGAAATGGGTGAAATGCTTCTAGAAATTAGAAGGCTCAAGTTAAAGATGAGGTACTGGATTAATATTAAAGGTTATTTAGATATTCAACTATATGAAGAAAAACATAATAAGGAAAAAAGTATATTAACAAATATAGCAGTGCAGCAATACTGACTGAACAAACATATTATAGCACAGTACACATACACGGATGGCTCTAAAGATCCTGAATCTGGAATAACAGCAGCAGCAGTTTACACACCCAAATTCAAAGTCAAAATATCAAAAAGAATATCAGATTATATATCTGTTTTTACTACAGAGATTATAGCAATATATCTAGCTCTTCAGTTGATAGAAGAAGTACAACCAATAAGACTCCCTTTCAGTTTTAAATAGCTTGTTAAGTGGAATTGCAACAGCAAGACAAGATATGATATTGGAAGTGATGCAGAGTTTATTTAGAATAAGACAATCTGGACTTATAGTAAACTTCATGTGGGTACCATCACATATGTGTGTGGAAGGAAATGAGGAGGCAGGCCATCTGGTTAAACAGGCTTTGAAACATGCACAACTTGACATTAAAGTGTCAATGAGTAAAACAGAAGTAAAAGGGTTAATTGCAAAAGAAATAAGAAAGAAATGGCAAATAGTGGAATAAAATGTAGACACTTATATCACATTCAAGAGAAGGTAGGCCAAGAAAGAAGAAAGTTTGGCAATAGAAAAGATGACATTTTAATGTCAAGAATGCGTTTGTTGAATCAGTGTCTGTATATATAGAATGGGGAAGCATGAAAATGGAAATTGTGATGGATGTGGTCATGCTGAATCAACAGAAAATGTACTTATAGAGTGCAATATGTATGAAAGAGCAAGATCTCAATTTATTCAAGCGTTAAGATCTTTGGGTGTAAACAATCTGTTACCTCAGGCTCTGTTAGGAAATGGCCCAACACAATCAAGAACATTTCATGAATTAATTATTTTCTTAAAAGAAACAAAACTGATCAATAGAATGTAAGATACCGGTGTATTAAATTAAAGGTGTTTTTTTTTCCTTTCTCTTCACTGTCCCTTCCCCCTTTGTCATTTGTGGTATTGGTTCCCAACTTCCACACTCCTATCCAGTAGGTGGCGGGAATGCACCATTCAATTTGGTCTGCCAACCGCCATTAACACCAGAAGAAGAAGCAGGACCGTGATTGGCTAGAAAGCAGGAAAAACTCCAGGGTGACGTCACTACAGTGGGACAGGAGCTTGCTTTGCCCTTGCGTGGGAAATAAATGCCATTTCAGTTTTTCGATCAGTTATTGTGCTTAGGTTAAAGTAGATTTCCTCTGCGCCGCCATGTCTCTTGCTGCAGAGGCTTTCGTCTCTCAGATTGCAGGTAATGTTTTGGCTTGTGTGTCATGTAGGGAGTCCATATGGCTGTGTTAGTGTTTTGTGCTAGAGATGGGCAGGTCAGGATGATAATCGGTACTTACTTTCAACACGGTCATTTCATTTCTCTGCATATTAGTAGAGTTAAGCCGATGCGTGTTTACGAGTCTTTTAGTTTAGATGTTACAGCCGTTACAGTTCTATTGTTTTCAGTGCTGCTGTCAGGGTCAAAGATAAAGAAACCCATTAAATGTTTGTTAATGTAATGTAAGCCCACATAGAGCGTCGATAGATATTTTAGGGTCAGAGTTTCTAAAAAAATGGAAAGATATGCAGTATTATTTGTGAAATTTCAGTAGTTCATGACATGTCATTTTCTATTGCAGCTGCTGAGCCATGGCCTGAAAATGCAACTCTGTATCAACCTCTTAAGGGTAAGCGATTAAAAAAGAAGCTGTTTATGAGTTATACATTTAGAATGAACTCTTTACAACTACAAAAGGTGTCAAATGAAACACACATTAATATTTTTAATGTTTTTTTTTTTTTTTTTTTTTTTTACAGAGGCTCAAATCTTGCTGTCAGATTCTGCATCCTCTTTGGGCGTTCAGGTGAAAAGCAGTGCCTTAATCAGTTTACACACCAATTCACATTGGCAACTTGAAGCCCAAGTATATAAAAATGTATCGGTCACTTGTTTTTGTTAGTGACGTTATTCTTGTTTTGAAGACTTTTCTGAGGATGTGTGGCCTGCCAGTGCTGGTGTCCTGCCGTGCCAATGCTGAATACATGTCACCATCAGGTGAGCAACCAAACTCTTTACTTAACAGTCACTCATTTTCAGCGTTTTGTTTTAATTTTTAGTGCTTTTCTTAGTCTTATCTTATGTTGGAAGGGTGGTGGTAAAGAGCTTTGGCTTTGTCAGGTTGAATGTATTAGTCAGAGTTTGATTATATGTCTTGGAATGTCTCTTCCTCTCTGTTCACCAGGGAAGGTTCCTTTCATCCACGTTGGAAATCAAGTTGTGTCAGAATTGGGGCCGATTGTTCAGTTCGCAAAGGCAAAGGTATCACTCTGACTCTAAAAACAAATTCTACGTGAATCCTACAATGTTTGACTGTTGGCTGACATTGCTATCCATAGGGTCATTCTCTGAGTGACGGGTTGGATGATGTCCAGAGGGCAGAGATGAAGGCTTACATGGAGTTGGTCAATAACATGCTGCTGACTGCAGAGGTACAGACCAGCACACATCGGCATGCAAAACCTTTAAAAGTTTGGGGTCGGTATAATTTTGTTTTGAAGTCTTTTATTCTCACCAGTGCTGCTTTTAGTTGGTTAAAAAACAGGAAAAGGGTAATATTATGAAGTATGTTTTACAAAAATAACTCTCTTCTATTTTAATATATGTAAAAATGTAATTTATTTGATATAAATATAATTTATTCCTGTGACGGTAAAGCTGAACTTTTAGCAGCCATTACTCCAGTCTTCAGTGTCACATTATCTTTCAGAAATCATTCAAATGTACTATTAATGTATTACTCTAATATACTAATAAATTACTATTATTATTGTTTTTGTGCTGCTTAATATTTTTGTCAAAATGTGATCCATTTTTAGGATTATTTGATGAACAAAGTTCAAAGGAACAGCATTTATTTGAAATGTAATGTTACTTTTTTTGTAACAATTGTAAATTTTGATCAATATAATGCATCCATGCTCAATAAAACTATTAATTTCTTTAAAAAAAACCTTACTGACCCCTAACCTTTGAATGGTCACCATATGCAAACAATCTGATTGATACATTTGGAAAAAAAAAGAAGCACATTATGTATCTTTGCTTGTGGATTTCCATAATTATATGTATTTTATCTTTACATAAATATTTTAAAAGTGATAAACTGTGCAGACTAGTGAAACTTTGCCTGTTCTTTCTAGTTGTATATCCAGTGGTGTGATGACTATACTGCTACAGAGGTATGTGTCAGGAAAAAGGATGTTCCCAAATCTTACATAATATATATCATATTAACAAAGATGACATCAATGGCACTAAATGTTTGTATATAGATAGATATGTAAATATATAACATCATTGTACATATTTAATGGTAGTGTGTGTTTAGATCTCTAGGCCACGATACAGTAGTCCCTATTCTTGGCCCCTCAATCACATTCTGGCCTATCAGAAGCAGTGGGAGGTACGGAGGAAGATGAACGCGATTGGATGGTCTGGAAAGAGCCTGGAGCAGGTATGTTTCTGTGTGCAGATAAATTAAGTATAATTCACTGACCGAGTCAGGTGTGTTTTTCTTTCATCAATGTGCGGTACATAAAGTTTCGTGTGGGTTTCCTCATCTCAGGTGTATGAAGATGTGAGTCAGTGCTGTCAGGCCTTGTCACAGCGATTGGGAACACAGCCCTACTTTTTCAACAAACAGTACGTTTTGTGCACATACACTACAATTCAGAAGTTGAGCATCAGTGAGATCTGAATGTCTGTTTACATACAGACATGTAACATAACTCAGTTATCACATGCTGTCTTAACTAATTGTTGTACTTTCAATGTCACAGGCCAACTGAACTAGATGCTCTGGTGTTTGGTCATCTTTTCACCATACTCACCACACAACTGTCCAACGACGAGCTTGCTGAAAAAGTTAAATCCTACACCAACCTGCTTTCTTTCTGCCATCGTATTGAACAGACTTATTTTAAGGAGCATGACCGAGAGAGCCAGTCGGGGTCCTCGCGCCATTCCAAAGGCTCACTACCCTGAGCACCACACTTTGCCCAACATTTCTCACTCCTCTGATCTGAAGTGATTGATATCTTTAATGTCCTATGTGCATTAAAAGATGACATTGTTAGTTCTGTTGAGGCTAAACCATCATTATAGATCAGTAGGAGGGAGAAAGGGCCATTAAATAGAAGTTTGTGAATATTTAAAGTGTTCCCAACACAATTCCAAGCTACGTCTTTGCCTGTTCATAATGCCATAACAGGAACCTGCCTGCCGCAACAGTAGAATTAGATTTCGTATATAAAAATTTAGTTGATGTGAATCTTTTTTTCCACTGTGTGATGCCTTTGTCTCAAATGATGTGTACATGGAAAGTGCCTACACTATGAAGTTTAATAAACTTCAAGTTTAGACTCACAAGTTTCTGTGTTGATGAGGAATTCTGTTCATGCAAAGTTCAAACGTGTTATTGTATGTAAGATATATGTAATTTAAACATTTTAATGTAGGAAAGGCAGTCCTTTGATGCAGCTAAACACTTGGCATAATGTTGCTGTTCTTTTTGCTCCAGCAGGGGGCGTATTAATGCTGCATAAAATTGAAGTCCTAGCCCAGTGGTTTTCAATCCTGTTTCTCGGGACCCACTGCTCTGTGTATTTTGCTTGTCTCCCTTATCTGACACACTCATTTGAGTTCATGGAGCTCTTTCCTAATGAGCTGATGATCTGAATCAGGTGTGTAAATGCAAAATGTGCAGAGCTGTGGGTTCCACTGTTCTAGCCTATGCTCAATATTCAGTGAAAACATTATTTAGCTTTTAAACAGTTTTTATTGGATTTAAATATATTGGAACTACATGACAATCTTAGAGTATTCGAATACAAAATATTGTGGTTAAAACTTGCTTATTAATTAGAACGCACAAGTATTCATAAAACAGATTGTCTGTTGCAGATACACAGTACATGCATCAAATATTTTTCCATCTGAATATGTATTTTAGACAGCCCTCCAAGAAATCTTACAGTTCCCAACTACATATAGCATGAATATTTGATTTATACAGAATCTTGTCATATAATCTGTAAAATTTTGGAGTTGTCAATAAATAATCTGCCTATTTCCAAACTTGTGTGACAGACGAGTATACATAAGTCTACACACATATAATTTCTATACAGTATACTGTACTGTTCAAAGGTTTTGGGTCACTAAAAGAGAAATTTGGGATTATTCAGCAAGGATGAATTAATTTAAAATCTGTTTCAACTTTCTATTCATCAAAGAATTGTAAAACATTTATGAATATATCAGTTTCTACAAAAATATTAAGCAACACAATTGTTTTCAACCTTGATAACTACATATTTCTTAATCACCAAATCAGCATATTAGACTGATTTCTGAAGCATCGTGTGATGCTGAAGACTGGAGTAATGGCTGCTGAAAATTCAGTGTTGCCATTACTAAATAATTACATTTTTAAATATATTAAAATATAGAAAACAGTTATTTTAAATTGTAATATTTCATAGTTGTTACTGTTTCTAATGCATGTTTGATCAAAAGACTTTTAAATAGTTGACTTTAAAAACATATATATATACACACACACACAGTATATATGAACGTATATAGTATATATGTATTTGCATTAACTGGATCAGCCTCATGATTCAAGATGAAACTTATAATACCATAGTTGTTCAATTTTATTGTCATTTAAATGTAACATTGACAACAGTTTTGGAGATTTCATTCTTTCTCTATTCAAGTAGACAGTAGCTGTACTGCATGACTGAAACCAGCCGCTGGGGAATGATGCTAACTGGATAAATTGTCACTCAACCAACTTCCCTTGACAGAATCAATAGGAGATGAATGTGAATGCCAGACACAAACATTGTGATTCCTCAAGACCACAACATCCCAAAAGTAAAGTCCCTGGTGTGTAACGTTACAAACACCAAAAGAGCTTTGCTGTACTTCAGGTTTATTATAAAGCAAAAGGTAAATCCTCTGTTGGCGTATTTGTCTTGTTGGCTGTGCCACGTGGCAGCAGGTAAACCGTGCCGTCAGTGCTGTGCTGTAGTTTGTATTCTCTAGGGTTGTAGGAGTTTCCATGTTCATCTCTCAGCTGTCTGAACACTTCATTGTAAAGTTTCCTGAGCTTCTCTTTCATCTCACAAAGTTCTCTAGTGTTCTTCTCATTTTCTTCCTTGATTTGCTGCTCCTCCCTCTTCAGCCCCTCAATCTCTTCTTCGAGATCAACGAGACTATCCAGCTTGCGTTTGCGACAGCTCTGGGCTGCCATCTTGTTTTTTCCACGTCTTCGAATGTCTCTGATGAGGGTATGTTGAGCGTTGTTGAGTTTGCAAGAGCTGATGGCTTCGTTAAATGCTTCCACGGGCAGGTTGATGATGTCATGCACACTAAGCGGCAAACTCATGGCTTGGGCCCGCTGTTCATCACGATATGCGCGCCGGACACCTGCAGCTCTGCTTGTCGTTGAGGGATTTGCTTTAGGTGAATATTTAGGTGTTGATTCATTTTGTGTTTGGTGTTGTGCAGATGTAACAGTTTCATACAGCGTTGCCTCCACAGCATCAGAGTGTAGAGATAAAGGCAGCAGATCGGTGTTATCTGATTGGATGCTCTCCAGCTCATCCTTGTCTGATTGGCCATTACTTAAGGTGTCAGCAGCGTAGAGGGATGTCTCTAAATCCACAGAGCCAACAGAAGCGGAGTCATCAAACCCCAGCAGAACGTGGCGCTCCTCAAATTGTAAAAGCGTTTGAGGAGCGTCCCTTTCAGGTGCACTATTTAATTGTTCAGGTTTACTGGTATTGATGGTATATGGGCAGAACTCACTGAGGGTTGAATCGCTTGAGTTTATGTTGCATTGAGGTAAAATCACTTGATTCTCAGGGGTACTGCAGCTGTAAATTGTGTTTGAAGGTGAAGGTGTAGGATTTCCTGGATCTGAGAATGTCTGTATGCATGTTTCCAGGATCTCTATGGGATCAGAGGGTATGCATGACAAAGGCTGAGCAACTTCAAAAGAGTCTGATATTGTCTGTGTAACGCCACATAACTCATCTGTTGAGTTTTCACTCTGTGGCTCGGGCAGGTTCTGGCAGATTTCAGTGATATCCTCTAGGGGCAAACTTGAGGTGTCAGACTCCAGGACATCCAAATAATACTAGGAGAGAAACAAAATATTAGTCATTTTTAAATATATTTATGAGAAGAGCATTTATTCTGATCATTTTATTCTGCAGTTTACAAAGAGGTATGGTATTGTATTGCAACCTCCACATTATACATATTTGGTTTAAACTTTTTGGAATCAACATTTTTGGAGACTTTAGTGGAAATGTGCATAGGCTGTACATGGTAAACTAAAATATTTACGCTACTATTCAAAGGTTTGGGGTCAGTAAGTTTTGAAAGATATTAATATGTTTATTCAGCAAGGATGCATTAAACTGATCAAAAGTTACATGAAAGACATTTACAAAATTTCAGAAATACAAAATATAATTTTTATTCATCAGAGAATCCTGAGAATATATATCACAGTGTCCACAAAAATATTAAAGCAGTGTTTAATATTTTAAACATTGATTTCTTGAGCAGCAAATCAGCATATTAGAATGATTTCTGAAGGATCATGTGACACTGAAAACTGGAGTAATGATGCTGAAAATTCAGTTCTACCATCCCAGGAATAAATTATGTACATATTAAAATTGAAAACAGATATTTCAAATTGTAATTATATTACACAATATTACTGTTTTAATTGCAGTCTTGCCTATTTGGTAGAGTACACTGAAAAAGGCAGATCAAAATGTTTAAATTTAATACAAAATGTGTTCTGAAGTGATCGTGGCCATTTGATCACGTGAGTATTAAAGTTGCTGTAAGTAATATTAGTCTTTTTGCTGACTTCTGCCAGACTTGGTCATTGAATCAGACCACTCCCTCTCTCCAAAATCACATCCTCCTCTCATAAGCGGTGTCTCACAGGACAGTGGTCACAAGCACCCTCGATGCAGTCACTATCTGCAGCGATGGACCCTTTTGCTGATGTAGGGTCTACGACAGTCTATTACCCAACAACCCATGCTAGACTTGGAGGAGTGAGACTGTGTGAGCTGTGGGTGACATTTGAGACAAGGCCGTACTAGAGACAATTGTGATATGTCAGAATGCCATTTTAATGATAGTGGGGACATTACCTTCATGCAATTCCATGAAAAATCTAAACATTAACTCATCATATCTCAAATAAGCACACACCTCAAATGAATTACCATTGCTTTAACGTTTTTAAAATTACTGATTAGATACTTGGTATTTAATCCTTATCTGGTATTAATTTTTAATTTTAACAGATTGTAAATTGAGAGGATTTGGCAATTAGATACTTTTATGAAATTGTGTTTGTGCAAATATAATTGCCACTCACTTCACAGCCTTTCTTTAATTTATAAAGCACATTTAAAATAAGTTGAACCATACTGTAGTTACAATTTAGAAATAATACATGAGTAAATATATTAAAATACAGATATTATCTTATACGGTATCTACCAACAATTTAGACAACTGTCAATTATGTTAACCCCTTAACTGTGGTTAACTGTGGACATTATAGTGCACTATTCAAACTTAAAATTCATGAATAAAAACATTTTGTAACGTGATTTTGATGTACCATTTCCATGGTAATGCAATGTCTGATTTTAAAATGGGTTTCAAAGGATGAATTTTGAGATTTTAAGTTTTCAACTGATAAATAATTTCTTATGATTTCTAAAGCGTGATCGAGAAAAAGGCAAAAAAGAAGACTTTCTGTGACAAAGGTCAGAACTCCTATTATGATGTAGATTTTTCAGGTGCACTCTTGTCATAAATTAATCTATTACTTTTCCTACATAATTTTTTAACAAAAAAAGTGGTAAAATACCTATTTAGGAGTCTTAGACCTTTCCAACGATATATAGTTTGTCATGATTAGATTAGGATTTAATTGTAAAATAGTGAAGTAAACGTAGGCGTCCCACAGGGTGGACGGTGACAGTTAAGAGGTTAATGCACTTCATTTAAACCATCATTAAATGCTCACTATTATTTTTTTCTAAGGTAGAAAGGCAACTAAGAATGTGCTGATTTATTTGTGATTTAACAAATTCAGTGGCTGTGATTTCATAATTACCATAGAGCCTCTTACAATTTAAAGTTACCCAAATTGAATGTAATTTTGTCTGCAAACTTGCAAGAAAGAAAATTGGTTCCAAAATGAAATGCCAACCATGCACCAGTTCGGGCATGTCTGTGTACATCTTTCTGCATTGTGTACATAAGTACCTGTAAGTCCGGCAGTGACAGCAGTTCACTAAAAGCCTGCTCTTGAGAAGGAGGCTTCTGAGACTTCCGAGAGAACAGCAGAGCAGACAGCAGGGGATTCTGGGTAACAGGTGAATGCTGAGTAAACTCTGAAGAATGCAATGTCTCTGAGAAGGGCACAGCCTAAATCATGGTGAAAATAGCTCTGTAAGCAACACTAAACAATAGAGAGTGTGGGTGTGCACATGGGTGTTATTTTGAGAGATTTATTAATATTAGGGATGCACTGTTTATTTGTTTACATGCGTAGTTAATAAAATGGTCACCTGGGAGTTCACAGATGAAGGACTAGGCAAACATTCTCCAGTTTCCTTGTCTAGTTTCTGTAACCTTTGCATTATCCTTTCAAACTCTCGCTCTCTTTTTAACTCTCTTTCTCTTGCTCTTGTGATCTCCTCTCTTTGCCGAAGACATCCATCAAAGATCTCTCGCTCAACCCCCAAATCGACATCCTGCCTCCATAAAATATCAATCAAATCCTAAACAGAAAGACATCATGTAAAACAGACAATCGACCATGTTTGTATGTGGCTGTGCACACTGGTATTACAATAAGAGCATGTTTGCATAAACTTTCAGTGAACTCTCACAATATCAGTCATGTTTTTGTGCAATTTGCATTCACATTCATTTGCTTGGCAGGTGCCTTCTTACCAAACACACCTGTAAACTTTTCAGGTTGGTGTAGCATGGTATAACAATAAAACACTATAAGGGTGGATCATTTTATTACATGAATACAGTAAAACATGCTTTAATTTCGCCTTATCAGAACCAATGCACAAAACCAATTAAACTGAACAACGTATTAGACAACTTATGAGCAATCTTCAAAGGCGGCCACCTAAAATGGTAAAGAATGTAGGCCTACAAGAACTTAGCAAAACATATTTGTAAAAATCTTCATTCTTATCCAGTAAATTACGAACGACTTGAAAAGTTATGGTGCCTTTGAATACTGTTGTGGACAATGTGAGTCAAAAAGGTTGAGAATCATTGATGTTAGATCACTTGTAATTGCTTCTTTTGATATGATAAAAAGGTAATCAATGCATTTATGAGCCCTGATTGTATGGTCAGAGGTTGTGCTGCCACTGAGGGAGCCTGATATGTGACACTAGACCAATAAAGTGCTTTAGTATGTCTCTGCTTTGTTTTCTATTCAAAGTAAATGTCAGTGACATCTACGGTGCACACTACAGATGTGGAACTGAAAATAGAAACATTTCAGTTCAGATCAGTTCAGGTAAGTTCAATCCAGTTCAGATTAGATCAGTTCACATCAGACAAGTTCATTTCAGTGCAGATCGGATCAGTTCAGACAAGGGGTAAATGTTTGGCTGGTTGGCATGAATCCAGTTATGGCTTAGGTGAATGGCACAAAAAAAACCCCAAAAACCCCCTGAATGAGCCCATGAGCAGAGATGGAAGGAAAACAGAACAACTGCTATTGAGTTGAATGGGAATGCTAACAGACCTTTAAGTACAGTTAAAATCAATTCATTTCAGGTTAATTTATATCCCACTGTTTTATTAAAAAATGAATATATTTTGGCTATTTTCAAATGTATTTTAAACAATGAAAATATATCGATTTTTTTGTCATATGGGGTTGCTCAAAATCAATTATGTTTCCCCCAGTGAGCAAACAAAATGTTACAGTGGCCAAGAAAAAAAGTTGTTTATTTCTAACATACTGCCATTTTTATCTACTGGTCTTCTCAGAGAATCACACATTAGGGAACAATAGGAGTCAGCTTGTCATTTACTGTGGTTTAAAGCCTAATTTACAACCTAGTTTTACTGTCATTTTAATTCACTATCAGTGACAGATATTGCCATTGGTGTTTACAAGGTGAGATATAGAGCTGTGCACATTGTACACAATGATGACTGTGATTAAAAATGTTTTCAAGAATATTTTATCACTATCAGACCCTATAATCAGCGTATGTCCATTCCATCTCTGCTGTTTCCGTGTAAAAAGCATGTGTGTTAACCTGAAGGCCATGACACCGCGGTCCTCTGAGTGAGTGCACTTTATATGCTGGTCCACAAACAAAATTTCTAAGCGGTGGGCGTATCATTTGTAATGGAGTCAGTCATAAAGACCTTGAACTTGTTGCCCTCTCACCGAAGTCACGCAAGTAAATAAATGCTCCAGCTTACGTAGGAGGTTGTGAATTTTGTTCACTGAGCAACCTAAGGAAAACAATTCACCAGATAATAGAAAAACTCCAGAACAAGAATAACTGGGAGAAAAAAGGTATAAAGGTAAGCTGAGTGAAAGGTGAATACACACGCCTACAGCTGGGTGTGTAATGATGCAACTGTGTTAAAGTGTAGACAGGCTGATAGAGCCTTGTGTGCATAAAAGACAACTGAGTTATGAATTTAACTCCTCTCATTGGGGTAAATGGCTACCCACCCTGAAACAGTAGTGCAGTCTTGGGTGTGTCTGGATCAGGTGCACAAAGTGAAATGTTTATTTAACCAACCCAGTTACTTGAATTCATGACAGCTGAGACTAATTTTATGTGGGTGGCCTGCCTCAGTGTTACGGAGACCTCAGACTGTCCTCCACTCCCCATTACATCTCAATATTCAAATTCAAAAAAGGATTGTTTTTGCAGTTCAAAACTATGCTCTAATTGCTTTTTTTAAGAATATGTATCAAATGTGCATATACTTTTATTATATCGTCACATCAATTTACACGGTTCCTATGCTAGACCTTCAAACTAACTTCACTACAAATGTTTGGGGTTGTTGTATGATTTTTAAAAGAAGTCTCTTGTGCTAACCAAGGATGCATTTATTTGATCAAAAATGCTGTAAAAACTGTATTTTTGTGCAAAAATTAGTAGAATTTTAAATTTTATTATTTTAAAATGTATTTTATTCCTGTAATATGCTGGATTGGTATATTTCTTATTAGTGATGCAGTATATATATATATATATATATATATATATATATATATATATATATATAATTTATTTATTTATTTTTTTGTGTGTGTGTGTATACAGTAGTCAACATTTGAAGTGGATCAAAACCTTTCATCAAAGTTGTCCTAAAAACAAATTCTTATATTAGGACAACTTTGATTAACTTTTTTGATCCACTTCAAATGTTGATTACTTTCTCTCTCTCTCTCTCTCTCTCTCTCTCTCTCTCTCTCTCTCTCTCTCTCTCTCTCTATAAAGAGTTAATTTGCAAAAACAGAAAACTGATCAATTTTAAAAAATCATGTTTATTCATTGTGCATTCCAATTAATCTCAATCAAACTGTTTGGTTATTTTGATTAGGTTAAAAATTTACTAAAAAAATACAGTTAACTAACAAAACAAAACAATAAAAACATGATAACACACACAAAAAAACATGATTTTTGAAAAAAAAAAGGAGTTATATGTTTTTGCAAATAAACTCTTCATATGCACACACTGTATACACACACACACACACACACACACACACACACACACACACACACACACACACACAGAGGATGAGAGAATTCATGATACTGACAGTAAAGGTAACCACTCTAAACATTGTTGAATTGGTGTATTTATTTATTATTATCGATGCTGAAATCAAAAATCATATATATCATACACACACACACACACACACACACACACTGCCATTTTGGGATCGGTTACTCCAATCTATTACTTCAATCTTCTGTGTCAAATGGTCCATCAGAGATCATTCTAATATGCTGATTTATTATCAGTGTTGAAACTGTTGTGCTGCTTTATATTTTTTTGGAACCTGCGATACTTTTTTCTTTGATACTTTGATGAATAAAAAGATAAAAAAACAGCATTTATTCAAAATAAAAATATTTTCTAACTATGTCTTTACTATCACTTTTTATCCATTTGTCACATGCATGTTGAATAAAAGTATTAATTTCTTAAAAAAAAAATAAAGAAAAAATGTACTGACCCCAAACTTTTGAATAGTAGTGTATATTGTAACACAAAATTTCTATTTTTAATAAACACTGTTCTTTTTATGTAACTATTTATTTATCCAAGAATCCTGAAGAAAGTATCACAGGTCTCAAAAAATATTAAACAGCACAACTGTTTCCAACATTGATTATAAATCAGCATATTAGAATGATTTCTGAAGGATCATGTGACACTGAAGACCTAATGATGCTGAAAATTCAGCTTGGCTTCACAGGAATAAATTATATTTTAAAGTATATTAAAATAGAAAACTCTTATTGTAAATCGCAATAACATTTCATAAAACTATTTTTTTTCTGTATTTTTGATCAAATAGATACAGCCTCGATGAGCTTAAGAAACTTCTTTAAAAAACATTAAAAAAACGTACTGATCCCAAACTTTTGAACGGTAGTGTATACATTTACATTTATCCAAAGCGACTTAATTTATATATATATATATATATATATATATATATATATACACACTACTTGATGATGATGATGACAGTTAAGGTAAGCAAAAAAGACCAAACTGCATGTAGGCTATTTAAAATTCCACAAAATAATAACGTTTGATGGCTTTCTTTTATTTCTTTTAAACACGGCAAAGCGTTGGTAGGTTTATAGTTCTTAACAGGCTAGTTCTGTCCTTTTTTTACCTTCATACCTTCATTTCGCAGGTAACTTTTAAGATCATCTCAGCAATTCTACAATAAGGTTACAATTACACAAAACAAACAAAAACAAATTAGTCCTTTTCCATCAGTTGCACCAAATTTCATGGATGTATATATATATGCATATGGATTTACATGAACCCAGTCCAAGGTGTAAAGTTTGACAAAACATATTTGGTTTCTTATCAAAGTACTGTTTTTTAAACTTACCTCGTGTTGAAACTGAGCTGAAGGGTCGTCCATGTCTTTCAGTTGATGTTGAAGGACTTGTCTGATGGATGTCTAATACAAGCGTCAGCAAAGCATATTTCTGAATCAAATCTGACGACACGCGTGTGTAACAGACAGGACCCTCCCACAATCTCCATCAGCCAATCAATGAGCAGATAACAAACTCAGGAACCATCCACCAGCCAATCAATCAGTAGAACACAAATATTAACATTGACCCGCCTACTAAAAAGCATCGACCAATAACAGTTTTCAACTCAACTAGACATGCCTTCATCACTTTACAACATGCCTTTAAATTACAACCTTCTTTCCTCATCGATGATCATCATGTTTATGAAACGGTTGTATATCGATTCTTCACAGTCACAAACGAAAACGCAAAGTTTAACTTCTTAAAACGTAAAATAAAGGCATAATAACTGCAACTTGCTCTGCTTTTCTTTTTAGAGTCTACAACTAGGCTACGTAAAAATATAATTTTATACAAGTTTAGTAAAATCTTTTGAGGATTTTGTTTTGATGAAATGCTCCCAACGTTAAACATGCACAGTGTGCAATGTTAAACATTAAAAAAAAAAAAAAAAATGTAGGCTACTTAATGTATTTAAACACAGCTTCAGATGAATCATGCATTGGCCGTCTTTCAAGAATGTCTTCCCCCTCAGTTTTCAACACGCCACGAAATGTGACAGGTAGCTGTGATTAGCGCCATGCCCACTCTACCTATGCCAAGGGTACGAGCTCAGAGAAGATCTCAGACGAGCGCGTTCATGAGCACCCTACACGTTCACGTTTGGCAGCTCCACGTCGACATTCCTTTAGCGACGGAGAGAGAGAGGGGGTCCAGCAATGCATTCAGTCTGCTTCAGCCAGGAGAGCCACCGGTCAGCCGTGAGGTAAGCAGACACTATACAGTCCAGAATTAAACTTTCATTAGTGGCTTTGGCCTCTAGTTTATGTTTTTGGAGGTGATGCATTAAACTCAGAAAAGCGTGCGCACTAAATTATACTGCTTTTAGGCAGTTCTTAAAGTGATGCCAAGCTTAAACTATTTAACAGAGTAATTTGAGAAGTTTTGGATACAAAACCTGAACAGAGAACCTGTGCAAAAACATGGATGGCTGTTATTTTAAACAACAGCCCTCAGTTCTTTTACAGATTCACACAGGCCAGTATGTACATTGTTGGTTCTTAAATATGCTTCTGAAAACTGAATTGGTGAATTGAAATGTTATAGCCTACATTAGGAGGAAAAAGTTGTGTATGTTTCCATATATTGCATATCTTGGCTGATTTTTATTTATTTTTTTTCTTGTTTCAACATGCCAAAATAAACCTTTGCGGATTGTATAAAATAAGACCTCCATTACAGGCTGTGTCAAATTAGCGTTCTCCTTAATATTGTTGCAACAGTTTGAAGTTGTTAATGCATGGAGACACGTCAGCTCATTCTAGAGAGTGGACATAAATTCTAACATGTGTTTTACTTCCCAGGAACCTCAGGAGCTGATTGGTCCTCAGTGGGTAACCTTCTCAAGGCAACTGCCAGAAAACTGAGTGAAGCCCAAATGATTGCAGTAAATGTTTGATACATTTTGAAGACACATCTAGAATTTAAAAAGGCTTATAGTCTTCGTCTTCCAAAGTTGCATACCCACACAAGTTAGTATGTACATATGGACACACTTATGCAGAGAAGCGCACACATTCAACCATGGCTCCTCGGGGAAAGTTCTGTGGTCCACTCTGGCTGTGTGAGTGTGTGGTCAGTGCATTACAGAACTTTGCTTTAGAAGCTCCACCCGTCAAATCTCTATTGATCCTTGAGAAAATAAAGGCTTGGTTTTACAAGTTTCATGACTGGTTTAAGTGTATACTTTAACATAGATTAATATGCTTTTTGTTAACATAATTTTGTCTGTATTTCAGATGTTGGCAACAAATGGACTTTTGTCCTTCCTGAATCCTTCCTACTAGTATTTATTAAAATCTGTAATTTAGAAATTATATAAAAAATATTAACTGCACGAAGAACAGTATACAAAAAGGCATGCAGTCAACAATGAATGATATGTATTTATGATGATATCATCATAATTCATATTACTGCCATGGTAACAGCTTGCAGATTTTGGAACTTATTAAATCTTCTATGTTTTGAACAAAGTGGTTTGTTTTTATTATTTACACTCTCAAGCATATTTCACAAGTGTGAAAGTATAAAATTTTGTTTTCTTGGCTTGTGATATTCTGTTGCAACTCAAAATTGTTTATATCACTAAGTGTTGCTGGAACTAAAATGGTTTACGTAAATTTATCATTTGCAAAAGCCAGGCAGTCAGTCTCTCAATTATATACTGTCATCTGGTGAATTCATGGCACATAATGTATTTAAAGAGGCTAACTTCTCACAGTTTTTAAGCGTATTGCATCAGAGAAACTAATCTTCTGAATGTTATCCTTGAAGCCCATAAGCGAAATAAAGTGTTGCAGTTGTTACGTACGCTGCATTCAATGCAATCATGTTTGATTATAGTCATATTTGGCTGGAAACTTCATTTAACATCCATTAACATCATTTTGTTATTGTAGGTTAAATGTATATGACTTTCTTACGAATTCTTAAATTTTACACTATTTTCCATAATATTTTTGACTTCACTAGTCAATTTTAATTTGATATTGTTAAAAAGTAAAAATATTTAATGTCTCTTAATTAAAGAATAATAACGTCTTTATTAGCCAATGTACATGCGAGTTTTGTAACTGCAACTCTATTTGTCCACCTGCAATTTTATTGCGGTTAACATTTACAGTTGTTACAAAAGAAAGATGGAAAGAAAGAAAGAAAGAAAGAAAATGAATTATAGCTGACTGCTGCCCTCTAGTGGAGTTCTGTGGCAGCACCGTCCTCTGATCACTCCCAGCTCATGTCTTATTCATATTCCTGATCTCGGTTCCTGTATCAGTTTCACCTTGAGAATGTTGATGTAATTGACACAAAAGAGAGAGAGAGAGAGAGAGAGAGAAAAAAAGTTTGCTTTGTATGTTTATTACACTATTACACACACACATTCACTAAACTACCCGTGTCCACAACCTGCTCACAGATTGTAGGCCAAATAAGAGAAGTGAAACGATGCTGTATTCGTTGACACTGTGACCTAACACACTTGCTACATCTTCGATATACAAGACCTGGCAGGGGTTCCTCTCAGTGACAAACACAGACAGATAGTGTACTTGCTCTATTTATGTCAAAGGCATAAATCAACAAGACATTCTAGTCGTAAAGCTTTAAATAAATAGGATATAACAAATATATTCATATTAAATGTCACAGCACCGAAATTATATCTACCATAAACAAAAAATGTTAATATATTTCATTGGCATAATGTAAAGCCAAATGTTTATTCAAACAACAATAAAACAGAATTTAGACAAAGTTTAGACATCATGTCTTACGTGTTTCAACAAACGTTCATGTTGTTTGTGCAACCTGTATGTTCAATTAAAAAAAGTGTTACAAAATATCGTTGCATAACTTTCGGTGTCCTGTAGGTGGCGGCATTTTCACTTGAAATGACACTGCTAATGACATTGAAACTGTTGCAGTTTAAACGGCTTAGGGTAGATGTGTATCTGCATATAAACCAGGTTTGTTACATTTCTGTAATCTTCCAAATATATTAGGAACTTTCACAGAAGGTTTTGTAGATTAGGTCGATGGTTAGACTGGATTTGACCAGCTTTGCACTTTCTGAGGGATCTCTATTCGGACTTTGCTCTTTGATGTGTACTGCACGTATCTACGCATCTCTATCTACGTCTAACTTTAATTCAAAGCTGAGACAGATAAGATCTGTTAGGCACTACGTAATTACTTTATGGGAGATTTTCCAAACTTTACTGATAACACGTCTTTCCTGGTAACTTGTCTTGTCTCATCAATTTACTCATGAAGCTAAAATGTTGACCTTAGTACCCAGGTCAGATATGACAGTTAATCAACCACAACAAGCTAAAGATGAAATCAAGTGCCTGCTTACATCCATGAATGATAGCTATTTCTTTACTTTTAGTTATTCTATATCTAAATCAGTAATTTGGTTGTAATGAATCTGAAAAACAGAGCACATAAAGCAATCTGAGTGCACTTTAGTGGTATTAAATTTGTAGTAATATCATTTTGTGCCATAATAATGTTGTAATAACGTTATAATTAATCACTTATGGCAGTGCAACAGATGGCCAATTTCCTGACACGAAAGCTTCAATATTGGTTGGAGGACTGTTTGGTACACTGAGAACTGAAACTCAAAAGGTAAAACTGAAGAAATTGTGAGCTATCACTAAAGTGCACAAACAGAAACATCAGCAGGCAAATGCATTAGAACATGAATGGACATGACAAAAATGGACTGTTTTTGCCGTTTTATTTGAGATCAAATCCATCTGATACAATTAGTTACCAATAAGCATGCTGCTTGTTCAGTCTCTCATTGTGATCCAAATACTCTAAGGGTTCAATACAATTTAATAATTTAAATGTACAACAGCTCCTGTGAAACCAGGGGACACGGTTTTCATTCCCTCAGTGGATACACTGGGGATCTGCAGTAACTCAACTCATTTTAACATCACTTGGACAAACAAAGAAGTGGAAATCTTCACTGCTAAAATGGACTGGCATTAGAAGCATGCCACATGTTATAATGAATAGTCCTGGCCACTTGGATCTGTCACACCTTTTGAATAGATATCGTTAAAGACATTCAAAGCCAAACTACAAAGAGTTAATTTAAATATTGCAATCTCCTTGCTCTCCAACTGTATTACGATGTGGCTGACTTTAAGTATGCAATAAGGTCTGCCCTCTCGCCCTTCTTCTTGATCCCAGCAAAGATCATCTTTGTGCCTGGAATGTACTTCTTGGGATTCTCCAAATATTCCATCAAGGTGTCTTCACCCCAGACAATGCCTGTAAAAAAAAAAAAAAAAAAAAGTTAAATATTGTTATATCATATCATTTTGTGAAAAGCAAACAAACTGGAACATCATCAGTAAGCCTTACCTTTGCTCTTATTGGCATCCGTGTAGGAATATCCCGGTGCCTGACCAGTCTTGCGTCCAAAAAGACCCCAAAGATTTGGCCCCACTTTGTGCTTGCCTCCGTTTTCAACTGTGTGGCATTGGGCGCACTTCTGGACGAAAACCTTCTTTCCCTTTTCAACGTCACCCATATTTACCTAGAGATAAAGGAGAGGTGAAAACACTGCAGAAAGGCATTTGAAGGGTGAGCGGTTTAAAAGCACAGCAGACAGATCATCTGAAGGTCATTCAAGGATGGAGCACCTATATGCTTAACGCATAAACTTCAAGACATAATTCCACCAAATCAAGGTCGAAAATTGCTTAAATAGTCAGTTCACCACCCATTGAGAATTAAAGCATCTTTTGTTGGTTTCCAGGTAGATGGATTATGTTTCCTGCGACATCCAATCTCTGCAAATTCGTATCTGCAAACATCTAGGTATTAAGATGTTCATTCGAGGATAACCTTAAATCGCCTTCATTAAAAGAAGCCTTAATCACAGAGGTATAGCTCGTTAGGCATCCGCCTGTCGGAACTAGCTTACCACTAATGAGAAGCTGGATCGGAGTTCGTGACAAAATCCCAAATTAACTTATCAAAAGACTCTCAGATACGCTACACATTTCTGAAGAACACCGCAGAAGTCGAAAACCGGCGTCAGATAACGTACACGTTGCGGAAGCTAACAGCTAGCCACATCTGGCTAGTTTTGCATAAAGCACATTTTCTCATGAATTACTGAACGTTTATTACTGCTCAATTACCAAATACGAGCCTTCCTCCTGTTTCAATAACAAAAATACAGAAATTGTTATTAAACCTTGTATTTTCCTTCCGTGACATACAATTGTTCTTGAAGAGTAACGTTACCGGTAAGCTTACGCAACCTTACGCCACCCTTCCTCAGAACCGCTTCAAAACCCACCATTTCGTTTAAATGTCACATCTGTAATAATCAACGCGGCGGACGCGATCGGTTTAATAGGGCTGATAATATTACCTTTCAAGCCGTGTGAGGAAGCTCCTTATCTTGCGGGGTGCGGTACTCTGTTCGTGCCGGTCTGCGGACCGATCCTGTATCAGGGCGAAAAAGAAAGGTCACTTCATTTTAGAGGCGCGAGAGGGCTCCGGTATTTGACGTCACAATCATGCGCTGCGTGAGCCGTCACGTGTCTCTTTCCGACGAATCTGGTCGCGGTCCCGCAGCTGTTCCCCTGAAGATCCATCTATGGAGTTGAGACAGTCAGTGCTTTTAAAGAGATAATCGGTTTAGATAAAGCGGAGTTCAGAGTCTGGACATGTAAATGAAAGGGATGGAGAAAACATGGCTTCTCGTCAAACTTACATTTTCAATAAAATGACTATATTATTTCCTAGTTATTCTCAGAAAATATTTTATTTTATACATATTTTTGAAACGTCCTATATATTTCTATATAATTATTCATTAATTAACGAGAAACTATCTAAATTCGTTAAAAGGTGTGGTTACCCTGATAACAATAATGAGCGCGTTTTATAGGCTATCATCATACAGTATACTGTTATATTAACAAATTATATTTATGTTGCACATTGAAACAAGCCTCAAAGGTAGGCATTACTCAAGCAGACCACAAGCGCCTCCTCTGTACACATGCAGCTTATAACGTGACTCTAACGTTGGGTCACATGAGCGTTTGTCTGCGTGACAGGAGTTTCATTACATTGCAGCATGTAACCATTCACACGATTCACTGGAAAATGAGCACGAGAGGTGTCCAGAAGACTTGATTTTCAAGTTATCTGGGGTTTCCCCGTCAACACCTGAAGCCGACAGGTGACTCACAAATGAGAGCTTATAATTACGGTGGTTTACACTCACGTGACTGACAGGAATGGCAAATGACAGGTCTTGCCAGACGTACATAAATTCGTCAGTATGCCATAACTGTACAGCGTTTCGTAAACATTACATGTTAGCAATTTCTCAAGGAAAACTGCTTGAAACGTGCCTCCTTTTCAAATTGAAATAAACCTATCTCTTGTAGCTTTTTATAACATATCCTCACCTGCCATACAACTTTAAAAGGACTTACTGACATTACAAATTTAAATTTGTTTTAAACTCAGATATTCTATACTGAACCTGTTTCTGACAATTCCCTAAATTCCTTTTATCTTCCTATCCTGATGACATTATAGTCGGCATGAAATGGACTTCACTGTATTTTCTAAAGATCTTATTGTAATTCATCCATGCATATGTTTAATTTCATTGACCTTTTTGACCTTTAATGTTCAATCAAAATGTCATAACTGGACCTTCCGTGTGAAAACAACAGACTTAACCTACAGAACACACTTGATTTGTCATTCTGACTCTGACTAACAAGTTAGGACTGCTCTGAGTCAGTATCAGAGGCGTTCCTGATGTGCTGTGACCTTGGTTGTATGCAGTATGGGAAAATAACACCTGTCATAATCTAAATGTTATATATATATATATATATATATATATATATATATATATATATATATATATATATATATATATATATATATATATATATATATTATTTGCAGTGAGGTGTGTGTCTTTTTGCTTTCACACATATTGTTTTATATAGCCTTCTAATTGAGGAAAGAGAATCAATTTAGTTGAGCTTAACACAAACAAAAACAAGCTCCAGCATTTTAAAGTTGCCATTTAGATGCATTTGAATTTAGAATGCTGGGCTACATTCATACCAAAAACACCAAAAGGCCCTTGTGAAAAATAAGTACACTTTAACATACTTTTAAGAAGAATACTTTTTGTGGAAATAATATAAGTGGGATATAAGTTCTTAAGTGGGACTTGACTTGCATCTAAAAAAATCAGAATATCGTGAAAAAGTTTTTTAGTAACTTATTTCAAAAAGTGAAACTTTCATATATTCTAGATTCATTACATGTAAAATAAAACACTTCTAAAGTTTTTTTTTTTGTTTAAATTTTGATGATTAGAGCTTAAAGCTCATGAAAGTCAAAATTTTACATTTGAGTTTCATTAGGCCAGCCCTACAGTATAAATTCCGGGTATCTCTTGTTTTTTGAAACCACAATAATGGGGAAGACTGCTGACTTGGCAATGGTCCAGAAGACAACCACTGACACCCTCCACAAAGAGGGTAAGTCACAGAAAGGGGTGGCTGTTCACAGAGTGCTGTATCAAAGCATATTAAATGCAAGGTTGACTGGAAGAAAGAAATTAAGTAGGAAAAGGTGCACAAGCAACAGCGATGACCGCAAGCTTGAGAATACTGTCAAGCAAAGCTGATTCAAACACTTGGGAGAGCTTCACAAGGAGTAGACTGAAGCTGGAGTCAGTGCATCAAGAGTCACCACGCTCAGACGTCTTCAGGAAAAGGGCTACCAAGCCACTTCTGAAACAGAAACAACGTCAGAAGCTTACCTGGGCTAAAGAGAAAAAGAACTGGACTGTTGCTCAGTGGTCCAAAGTCCTCTTTTCAGATAAAAGTCAATTTTGCATTTCATTTGGAAATCAAGGTCTGGAGTCAGGAGGAAGACTGGAGAGGCACAGAATCCAAGCGGCTCAAAGTCCAGTGTGAAGTCAGTGATGATTTGGGGTGTTGTAACGTCTGCTGGTGTTAGTCCATTGTGTTTTATTAAGTCCAAAGTCCAAATGCAGCTGTCTGCCAGGAGATTTTGGAGCACTTCATGCTTTCATCTGCTGACTAGCTTTATGGAGATGCTGATTTCCTTTTCCAGCAGGACTTTAGCACCTGCCCATAGTGCCAAAACCACCTCCAAGTGGTTTGCTGACCATGATATTACTGTGCTTGATTTGCCAGCGAACATGTCTGACCTGAACCCCATGGGATATTTTCAAGAGAAAGATGAGAAACAGTCGACAATACAGACGAGCTAATAGTGTCTCAGCAGTGCCACAGGCTGATTGCTTCCATGCCACACTTCACTGATGCTGTCATTTGTGCTACAGGAGCCTCGACCAAGTATTGAGTGCATAAATTAACATATTTTAAAGACCTTGAACTTTTCTGTCTTGCAAATCCTTTTTATGATTGGTCTTTATTTTGAGATACTGAATTTTTTACTTTCATGAGCTGTAAGCTCTTATCATCAAAATTAAAACAAAAAACTTTTCAAATGTTTTACTTTACATGTAATGAATCTCACAGAGATTCTCTAGAGTTCGTACTTGACTAACTGGGGCCCAGGTCAGGAAGCAGACAGACTGGCTAAAGCGACCGTCTGCTAGCCGCCTCACGTCACTGAAGTCAGTTAATTCTCAGACATTTATAGACATTCTAAACTCTATTGGTGTTAAACAACACGTGTCAGGACCTACTCATTGTCGAGATTTAATACTGTTACATGGAATTGATGTCAGTGGCATTGAAATTTTGCAGCAGAGCGATGATATCTCAGATCATTATCTAGTTTCATGTATACTCCATATAGCTAAAGCTGTAAAGCCAACTCCTTGTTACAAATATGGTAGAACCATCACTTCTACCACAAAAGACTGCTTTATAAATAATCTTCCTGACTTATCTCAGTTCCTCAGCATATCCAATAGCTCAGAACAACTTGATGATGTAACAGAAACTATGGACTCTCTCTTTTCTAGCACTTTAGACACAGTTGCTCCTTTACGCTTAAGGAAGATTTAGGAAAAGAGTCCAACATGGTGGTATAATGAGCACACTCGCGCCCTAAAGAGAGCAGCCCGGAAAATGGAGCGCAGCTGGAGAAAAACAAAATTAGAAGTATTTCGTATTGCTTGGCGGGAAAATACACTCTCCTACAGGAAAGCCTTAAAAACTGCTAGATCTGCTTACTTTATGTCTCTTTTAAAAGAAAACAAACACAACCCCAAGTATTTATTCAATACAGTGGCTAAATTAACAAAAAATATAACATCAGCAGGTGCAGACCTTACCCAGCAGTACAGTAGTAATTACTTTAACTACTACTTAGTTCCAAGATCAAAAATATTAGAGATAAAATTGTAACTGTGCTGCTGTCAGCCACAGTATCGCATCAGATAGTACGCTATAGATCCCCTGAGGAACAATTCCACTCATTCTCTTCTATTGGAAATGAAGAATTGTATAAACTTGTTAAATCATCTAAACCAACAACCTGTATGTTAGACCCTGTTCTATCCAAGCTCCTAAAAGAGGTGCTTCCAGAAGTATAATAGATCCTCTTCTGAATATTATTAACTCATCATTGTCATTAGGATATTGTCCCGAAAACCTTCAAACTGGCTGTTATTAAGCCTCTCTTTCAAAAACCACAAATTGATCCCAAAGAATTAATTAATTACAGACCAATCTCGAATCTCCCTTTCTGTCAAAGATATTAGAAAAGGTAGTATCCTCACAGCTATGTTCCTTCTTAGAGAAAAATGATATATGTGAGGATTTCCAGTCAGGTTTTAGACCATATCATAGTACTGAGATTGCTCTCATTAGAGTTACAAATGACCTGCTTCTATCATCTGATCGTGGTTGTATCTCTCTATTAGTGCTACTGGATCTTAGCGCCACGTTTGACACTATCGACCACAACATTCTTTTAAATAGACTTGAAAATTATGTTGGCATTAGAGGAAGTGCACTGGCATGGTTCAAATCGTACTTACCTGGCCGCCATCAATTCGTGGCAGTAAATGAAGAGGTATCATACCAATCACAAGTGCATTATGGAGTACCTCAAGGCTCAGTACTTAGCCCCTTAATTTTCACGCTTTACATGTTACCCTTGGGAGATATCATTAGGAAACATGGTGTTAGCTTTCACTGTTATGCTGATGATACTCAGCTCTATATTTCTTCGCGACCTGATGAAACATACCAATTTGCAAAACTAACGGAATGTATAGTTGATATCAAAAACTGGATGACTAGCAATTTCTTACTGCTAAATTCTGAAAAAACAGGTGTTAATTATTGGACCAAAAACTTTTGCATGTAGTAACCTAGATCACTGTCTAATACTTGATGGCTGCTCTGTAAATTCTTCGTCATCAGCTAGGAACCTTAAAAATATATCTAAATTACGACCTATGCTCTCAATGTCAAATGCAGAAACATTAATTCATGCGTTCATGACCTCAAGGCTAGATTATTGTAATGCTTTATTGGGTGGTTGCTCTGCACGTTTAATAAACAAACTCCAGCTGGTTCAAAATGCAGCAGCTAGAGTTTTTACTAGAACCAGGAACTATGACCACATTAGCCTGGTTCTGTCAACACTGCACTGGCTCCCTATTAAACATCGTATACATTTTAAGATCTTGCTAATTACCTATAAGGCCCTGAATGGTTTGGCACCTCAGTATTTGAGTGAGCTCGTATTACACTATAGTCCTTCATGTCCGCTGCGATCTCAAAACTCTGGCCATTTGATAATACCTAGAATATTAAAATCAACTGTAGGCGGGAGATCGTTTTCCTATTTAGCGCCCAAACTCTGGAACAAACTACCTAACACTGTTCGGGAAGCAGACACACACTGTCAGTTTAAATCTAGATTAAAGACCCATCTCTTTAACTTGGCTTACACATAATACACTATCGCATTTCTATAATTCAAATCCGTTAAAGGATTTTTAGGCTGCATTAATTAGGTCAACCGGAACCGTGAACACTTCCCAAAACACTCGATGTACTTGTTCCAGTGTTAGAAGAATGGCATCTATGCTAATATTAGTCTATTTCTTTCTTATTCTGAGGTCACCGTAGGATCAGCAACTAGAGATGACCTCTACAGCCATGAACGTCAGTGGAGACGAGGACAACTAGATGAGCCCCAGAGGCTGATCCCCAGTGAAGACCCTGTCTCCTAGACAGCCATCGGGACAAGACCACAGGAAACAGATGAGTCCTCTGCACAATCTGACTCTGCTTTATCCTAGATTTAAACTGCTGATTTTGTCTGGCCAGAGGGGAATGACACTATTTCGACACACTATTTCCCCGTCTAAATACTGTAAAGCTGATATAAAGCCACTCAGCTTTATATTAAGCTGATGTAAAGCTGCTTTGACACAATTTGCATTGTTAAAAGCACTATACAAATAATAGTGACAAATAATAGTGAATCTAGATTAGAATATATGAAAGTTTCACTTTTTGAAATGTTACAAAAAAATTATATTTTTCACGATATTCAAATTTTTTGAGATGCACGTAATTTCATAATTCTGTTGTCTTTGAAATATTGTTAAATACTGCTGAATGTAATGAAAAACATTTGTTGTACTCTAAAATACTTTACTGTCATTTCTATTGAAACTTTTATGACATGTATTGAAATATATTTGAAGAGTTCAGATGCAAAAGCCTCAAAGTGCCATCTGAAATTTTCTTCTAAAATGAGCATTTTTCTCAGACTCTTATATTTATGTTCAGTTATTTCACTTTAATACCACTGAAAATAACTTATTCATTGCCGTTAAAGTGAAATTACTGAACCTACACATGAGAGCCTGTCAAAAATACTCATATTAGAAGAAAATTTCAAATGGCACTTAGAGGCTTTTGCATCTGAACTCTTCATTTGTAAATACATCAGATTAGTGCATTTAAAAATATGAACTTTAAATCTACTAGGCCTACCAAAGAACACATTAGAGTTAAAATTATAATCAAGTATACTTTACATGTGGTTTAGTATTTTAGTCAACACTTCAAAATAAGTGTACTTTTTAAACTTACTTTGAAAAAAGTAAGTATACTTAAGTATGTTAAGAAACAGTCATGAATGTGCTCTCTCTTTAAACACATTTAAGTGGCCCTTTATTCCATTTTTACTAAATTATACTCATGTACAGATGAACTCACTGACCCAACAAAAAACACAAACCCAACCTGAAAAATTTTAATGTCTTAAAACACTATTAACAACTAAATCTCAACTAAACTCATGCAAATGCTATCCCAGATCTTTGCTCCTATCCTTTACTGCTACAACACTGCAAGCCTCTGAATTCAATTCACTGCTGCCCTTGTTACCAAGACAACAAACCAATTGTGGACTGTTCTGATAGCAATGAACAAAAATCCTTGCTTTTGAAGCAATGTTCTTTTTCATATTCAGCACGTCCTCTCTCCTAACTAGCCGTCATTACAGGGTTATCACCCCTACTGTTGACCAGTTCATAAATAGCTTCAGGGAGACCTAATGTAATATCAGTCTATTAATAAAACAACATGTGAGATCTAGGTTTTGATTCTGTTCTCAAAGACTGTGAAAGAAAAAGGCTTGAGAGGCGCTGTGAGTGTATCTCCTCTCATAACCTTTAGGTATTTAGGCTATAAACCAATGCAATTTTTGTCCATAATTTTCTGCCCTCAAGATTCAGAAAAGCTTAAAAACTTCCCACATTGCTTATAATATGAATTAGGTTTTACATTGTTACAAATTTTGCTCAGGAAACTCCTACTGTACATTTAAAGGTGAATGTGTCCTTCCCATATTATTCCCTAGTGTTCCTTGCTTCACTTCCTCTAACTCCAACACATTTTATTGTTTCCTGTGCTGTCCCTTCTTCTCAAATGTTGCTGACACCTGCTGCTCAAGTGTAGTACTTTATTGTTATATGATCAAATGGTTGCCAGCATCAAAATTATTTTATGCAAGAGTGCGCTCTAGCGGCTAAATTTTGGAACTGCGGCAAAGAGTGTAACGACATAATGGCTTGATTCTTTCTCTCTGTCTTTTTTTCTTCTTGCAGTGCTTGGTTTAATGTGTTGAATGTCAGAGCTCAAAATACTCACTTGTGAAGTTTCCTGTGGTACTGACAGCCAATCAGCACACACTGTCATGTCAGCATTATCATGTAATTTTCCTGTAAATCTACAGTGAGCAGTCACATGGCGTTAACAACTTTGCTTAAAAAAACAGTATGCCCATGAGCAAGGATACAATATTTAAAGTTGTCCACTTGTTTAAAAGTGCAGGTGTAGACTTGTTGACGTTACTTTGGGTTAAAGTATCATGTAAAGGTGAAAGGTTCTCTTAGTCACAACTAACCTAACATTAAGCACACAACATTCGAATGATAGTAGAATAGCCTATTGTCAAATCATAAAATTAAAATAAATAAATAAATAAAAATCTCCTATAAGTATTTTGTTAAATAAGAGATTAATCAATTTGAGTGTATTGATCATTTGGAAATAAAAACTATATTTTTATTTAATAAAAAAAAGAAGAGTTTGTCCATGTCCCTTGAATGGTTGTCCACCCTGTCATATTGGGGAATCCGCCCCTTTAAGAAAAGACCATCCCCTTTAGTGAAATCAGGACAACTGATTTTTTTTGTCTCTTCAGTGGCGGAAATTTCAAGGCTGAGGTGAATAATTTGGTGACTTTTCAATTGACACATTTTTTTCATGTGAGTTTGCTTACTTACCAAAGCTTAACATGTCCACACCCTGTTAGCATAAAATATGCCAGAAGTTATTTGAATACAGTATATTCAAAATTTCAAAAGTTTAAATATACAAAATTCTCTTCAACAAGAAGACTAAATATTTAGCTATTCACAGTTTATTGTAAGCTAATATGCTTATTGAAGCTCAAAATGTCCACCCTGTCGGCCACTTAGACTCGATAGAGTGGACATAAACATGACAGGGTGGACATAGCATTCGTTTGTAGTTAATATTGCCAAACATAAAATGATTGGGGGGTGGGTATAAACAGTGTGATCGAGGTTGTAATTATATTATTTATTTATTATTAGGCTATATTATTTATTTAATAACCCTGTTTAGGAGAGGGGCATCATACCTTTCAGAAAATATAATTTACATCTACATTTTGCAATGAAAACGTATTTAACAGTATATATATGACAGAATGGATGCTTTGAATAATGGCCCATACTTATCTAAAAATAAAAATGTGTGGGAGCTCAGTTAATATGTTTCTATAGTACTTGAGTGTCTGCTATTATATGACATAAAGCGAATGGGAAATTAAAACCAAATGTTTTTGAGTATTGTGAGGGTTGAAAGGCACTCTGTGGTGATACTGACCCCAGTGAGACACCAGCATCTACCCAGCTCAGGCTGGTTGCATAAAAGGTTTAGACTAGCCCTAAAAGTTGGTTATCTAATACTGGTCATACTTTTTAAATTTAGTTACATTAAAAAAAATAGATGAATCCAAAAAAGTAAGTCTACTTACCCCTTTGCTAACTACTAGTTGGTCAGGCTAGTTTTTAAGACACTGCTTAACATAGAAAATAAGTTTATGCAACTTGGCTCCAAATGGGGGAAAAAAGCAATTTGGATGTTAGTACTTTTTTTTAGGTAATGCTGAGAATAAAGCAAGACAAACACATTTGGCAAAATTACAACTTTCTTTCTTTCTTTTTTTCCAAGAAGGTGCAATGGCACGTCCTCAACTTGAGATCCCCTGGATCTCCTTGCTCGTGGATATTCGGTTCAGACTGTTTTGAGACCAATCTTAAGCCCTTCATTAATGACTGTACAAAACCAAATTGTGCAAATGTAATATATCTACTATAATATCATAACATATTTGTGAAAATAACCTTGATCCCTTGGCACTTACACTGTCTAGCTTAAACAGTGCCAGCAGAGCTCACAACTCTCAATATTCTCTCAATATTCAGCTACAATACAAAGCTGTCACTAGGGCAGTACCCTTTCAAAAGGTACTAATTTGTAAGATTGCACTTTGGTTACTAATATGTACTTTTAAAGTACCATTTCAGGGTAAATAACGTGCAAAGACGTACCTTTTAGCTTTTGTACCTGACCCAGTGACAGCTTTGTACCGCTTTTGTTCTTCAGTAAAGTGTTTTTGTGGGTTGCATATGTAATGTAAACCAATTTTTTGGCCAGTATCTAAAAATTAGCTGTATGTAGCTTCTCTGCAAGCAGGGCATTTTAAGTGTAACACAGACTTAAAATGGAAGTCTTGGACTAATGGTTAGAGACGGACTCGTAACCTAAAGGTTGCAAGTTCGAGTCTCAGGTCCAGCAGGAGTTGTAGGTGGGGGGAGTGAATGCACAGGGCTCTCTCCACCCTCAATACCACGACTGAGGTGCCCTTGAGCAAGGTACCGAACCCCCAACTGCTCCCCGGGCACCATAAAAAGCTGATCCAGGTGTGTGTTCACTGCTGTGTGTGTGCACTTTGGATGGGTTAAATGCAGAGCACAAATTCCGAGTATGGGTCAACTTCACTTTGTTACATTTGTCACTTTGACTCACCACAACCACACAGTACAAACTGTGACCACAGACAATGAGTATAAATTCTTCTTTACAAACCATTAAGGTGGGTGAGAAACCAAAGAAGGCAATAGTTCACAATTTCCTGCAACTGAACAACGTTATATGTTTTTGTTTGTAGTTTCTAAATCTATTTCTCCTGTTCGGTTTTTATTTTACTATTACGTATATTTTGCACACAACTGAAGAGGGTGAAACTATTTTGTTGTGCACATGTTTCTAACACACAAATCTCAAGTCAGTTATTTCAGAAAATGTAGATTTATTCAGTTTTATAACATCTCAGACAGAGTAAAGAAAAAGAATATGAATAAAGAATACCAGCTAAATTTTTTTCCATATCTTAGTGGATAGTTAGCCTTAAAGATGTCTCATTTTTGAAAGCATGTGTAATATGCAGTATATTGATATTGAGAACAAGATATCGAACACAAAATGGCTACATCATATAACAAAGAGTGATAGACATTTCTCAAAGAGGAATAAAAAACAAGAAGTGAAAAGCTCATTGTTACAAAGCAGGAAGTTTTTGTACAATAAGTCACTAGTAACACTGCACAGCAAAATTTGCGGCATGTTAGTATATGGCACCATACAGTCCTCCACAGGCACTGTGATCTGAATGGAGATTAAGAAGCGATTTACCTCTATGTAACAGGAGTAAAGTAGCAAAACTTTTTTTTGTTGTTCTGGAATCTGCTCTTTATTAGATAGGAGCATTCAGGGGGAAAACGTAGTTGTGGTTTCGGTGTCCAGGCCGACAGAGGATCTTCGTTTACCGCAGTAGGTGTACATGAGGTGGCTCTTTCTGATACATCCCAAGTCTTTCAGTAGCTTCAGGAGATCATTGCGAAACTTTACCCCAATGAAGGCGTACAGGAAGGGGTTTATGCAGCAGCGCAAGAAGGCCACGGCTCTAGTCACATCCAAAGCGTAAAGACGACTCTTGTCCTTGTTGCAGTCCGTTGTTTCCTGAGTGGTGACTCCCATGACTACATTGTAGGGTAGTTGACTGAACACAAAGACAGATACCACTGCAATGATGACCTTGAAGGCTTTATTCCTCTCAAAGTTCTTGGCTTGGATGAGGGTCTTGATGATACAGATGTAACAGAACCCAATGACAACCGCTGGAAGTATAAAACCCAGGACCATCTGACTTACCAGCATCCTAATGCGGTAGTGTTCATAGTTGTTGCCATTTGCCGTACAGGTGCCATTGATGTTGACTTCAGAGAACACCATGTCAGGTACCGAAAAGATTACTGCCATTACCCAAGTAACCAGAGAAGACACCTGTCCGTAAAAGACCGCACTGGAGCGACAGCGATGAGCAGAGACGGCCTTTGTGATGGAGAAATAGCGATCTACGCTGATGCAGGTGAGAAGGAACATGCCGCTGAAGAAGCTGACCTTGTAGATGGTAAACATAGCCTTGCATGGATACGGACCCAAGTGCCACTTGCTCATGAAACTAGCTGCCCAGAAGGGGAGCGATATTGCAAACAGTAGGTCAGCCATGGCTAGATTGAGCAGGTAGACGTCAGTCATCGTTTTCAGCCTCTTGAAGTAAAGGTAGGTTAGGATGACCAGAAAGTTTCCCACAAGGGCCAGGAGGCAGATGATGGTGTAGATGGTGGGCAGGAACCAGGCGCGGAAGGAACGGTTGGAGCCTCTATCGCACATTAATTCATGATCACTGTAATCCACCGTCTCTGGGGAATAATCATACTCTGTTGTGGATTTGTTATCCATTTGGTAATCAGCAGTCACGTTGGACCAGCTTTTCTGAAATAAAGGTAATGCAGATGCTTCACAAAAACCATTCAAGGAAAAAGGTGTCATTATCCTATAAATTTTCAACCCCTAGACAGTCTAAATCTGAACATGATTCCTGTTTAGAGATTAACTGTAAAGTGTTTGAAAAACACATTCTGCTATACAAAAATCGTCTTGTTCCAAGCTCATATGATTAATGAATACGCCTACTGTAACTAATGTGTATTGTCATTAAAAGATAATGTTAATTTAAGCATTAACCAACGTTAACTAATGGAACCTTATTGTAAAGTGTTACCGATTTACTTGTTACTGTAGCGTACAAAAGATATCAGCCTCAGTCACCATTGCCGTTCACTGCACACAAAACGTGGACAATGAAAGTGAATGGTGATTCATCGTTTCATTCACACTCAAATCTCCTTCTCTGTTCAACAAAAGCATGTCAGTCGTACAGGTTTGAAACAATGAGTAGAGCGGGTAAACGATGACAGAATTTTCATTTTTGGATGAACTACTCTCTGGATTTAGAGGTTAGAATGAAAGGTGCATGCAGTTTGTCTTAGCTTAATTAACGAATTACCTTAATCTGGCACGACCACATCAGCAGCAAAGGGCAAAAAACTGTCAATGAAAAACGCAAAGTGTCAGAAAGTACACAAAATGATAGATCTTATTCATATGTAAGTAAAAGTTTGAAAATAAATATATATAGAACTACACTAATAGATCATGTCTCTTCTTTGACCAAATCCTGTACATTTTTATAGATTTGTAAAGCTATTTGATACATTTAACAGCGTTATTCAACAGATTCATTTTTAGGCTTACCGGTAAAAGCATGCATGATTTAAGACTTTCTCTTTGAATGTTTCACCAGGACTACTAACAACACAGTGAATACGAGAGCTCTGCATCTGCTGTGTTAAAAAGGTGAAGCACCACTTTTAACTTTGAAGCCAAGACCAGAGGAAAGGGTTTTCACCACAGCCTGCTCTGTGTTTCAAGAAAAACAACTTCATTTCTTACCTTTGTACAACCATATAGTTGTCCTCCACCATAAATTCATCCTATTTTAAATACTTTCCTGCAGTTCACTAAATTAAACCAACCAACCAGTAATAATTAAAAAACAATGATCTATTTGCAATCTTTTAATATTGTTACTGTCTGCGTATAATTTCTGCTTGAATTTCTTAAACATTATGAGTTAAAAAATACACCACAATACTATGGCACATGGTAAAACGGCTTTTATACAATGTAATAGGGTCTAAATTTAGATGCTATACCTTTATTATGATGACTCAGATATAATTATCCACCTAAAAGAGATATAATTAGTTTATTTGATTATAAAAACATTTTGTGTGTGTGTGTGTGTGTAGTATCATGCTCTGACTGCTCTGTATTGCTCTGATTATTCTGTGATGTTTTACAGTGTATTACAAGTTCTGTCAAAATCCTGAACACAAGTGCATATTACAAATAAGGCAGACTATAAAGGAACAACAACAACAACAACAACAACAATTCATTTAACTTGCTTTTCCCCCACTTCTGGTTCTTTAAATGTCCTTGTCTTCAATCACTGTCAGAACACCCACCCCCCACCCCTCCATCAAGTTTCAACTCTGCACAGGTATACACTCTGCTGCACGTGTGCAGCTGTGGGTTTGTGTGTACATCGCTGCCAGGAAAAGAGGCCTAAGCAGGAAGACGTGTTTCGGCCACAACTCAGGTGATTTGCGTGGTGAAAGAACTGCTGCAGTTAGCTCACAAAAATGGTGAATAAACCTCACTGGTACAGTCACCTGTACACTTACCTGTTTATACAGAAACCACTGGTGTTTGTGGGGATTTTTTTTTTGGTTATTGACTGATAAGTGGCCTTAAGATTGGACTACATAGGCCTATATACATGTGTGTGCATGCATGCATGCAGAGGATTAAAAAAAAAAATCAAATTTGTCATAAAAGGATTGTCATAAAAATCAAGTCTAAACAAAAGGTTACACTCAAGATAATCTGGGTAAAGGCAAGACAATTTGTATTCTTTAAATGCAGGTCATAGACTGTTTGTTGCTATCAAGCTTTGAGTTTCATCAAAGAAAGATCAAAGAGAAAAGGAGCACATCCCCCCACCCCAAAATCAGAAAGGAAAACAACACACCAATGAAAGTTCCCTTTTCTCAAACCACCTCTAGTAAAAAAAACAAACCGATGCACGCTGTTACACGGAAAGTTTGCCAAAGTGCACGCAAGTGTGTGCACTTTAAAATAGTAGCCTATGATCACTTTTAGATATAGCTCTTTATCTGTGTCACTGTAATTCATAGAAGCTTGAGAGAAACAGCTGAAGGTGGTTTTAATAAAAACGGTAATAACTTGTCAAAACCACAATTATTTGATAAGTCAAATAGTGAGAAACCCAAGAGCACTTTGCTGATTTTAGGGTAACTTGTATAAAACCAAAGAAACATCAAGAAGATCTATACCTTTTTTTAGGTATTTACTAGTTATTACAATAAAGAAGGATTTCTTATGTGCATTTAAAGTAGTTGCAAATTACATATGCATTATAGAATTCCAGTGTATAAACTATTATTGGGTGTGAGTTGAGGCGACGCTTGCATAGCTGCTCTTTAGTAGTTTAGGGCCAGCGTCTCTGTTATCTTAGCAAAAGCATGTTAAAGTTAAATGCTTCAGTATTTGCAAAGGAATATTTTGACTTAATTGTATGAATACATTGAATATTGTATAAAACATTTTAATCAGAAGACCAGCCAAGCGATGCAATATACTCCTCAATGTTGTACCATGGATGTAAGCACAAATTATCTCTTCTATTTTTCTCTTCTGTTAGCTATTTTCTAGACATATTCTGTGAAATATAGTAGATTCTAGAGTTTGGGTTTTCATAAATAAAACAGCTAGACAACCTTAAGTGACCTCGGACCGTTAGTCAAACTACTCGCTGATGGTGTGTACAGGAAGCCAGGCTAAGCTTGCTGCACTCTGACATGTGGCCTGTTTCCCTCACCGGGGTGTTCATCTCGTAATGAATTATTTATATACATGGATGTAACTTTAAAATTTCCCTTTAGACATGATGTGTTCTAACTCTTCTGGGAAGTTTCTTAGTCATGCCTTTGCTTAATCACGTATGTGAAAACATAAAGTTTTTTTTTTTTTACTCATGAAACACCCACTCAAAGTCTCAGCTTTAATCTTTTAGGAAGTTTCATGGAAAATGAAACCTTGCAGACCTTCCAGAAATTGACATCAAGCCTAAAATAATGTAAAAAAAATGGTATGCAAAATATGGTTTGCCAAGGTGCACGCAAGCATGTGCTCTTTAAAACGGTAGCCTCTTGTCACCGTAATTCATAGAAGCTTGAGAGAAATAGTTGATGGTGGTTTTAATAAAAACAGTAAGATATAACTTATCAAAACCACAATTCATTATTTTGGTATGTCAAATGGTGAGAAACCCAAGAGCACTTTGCTGATTTTAGGGTAACTTGTATAAAACCAAAGAAATATCAGGAAGATCTATACCTTTTTTAGGTATTTATTAGCTATTACAATAAAGACGTGTTTCAAAACAAAACAACACCTAAAATAATCTCCTCCTTTAAAGAAATGTAAGAAATAAAGTACAATTATAAAACATATCTTTGCCTAGAAAACAACAACAACAAAAAAAACCTGCAGTTCAAACAAGAATGTAGAAATCTTGAAATTCCACTCCAAAATGTCCTACTCAGAAAGTCAATTTAGTTGATTTTAATTATCTTTTCAATGAGATGGTGGTAAGATAGCAAGCAACTATACAGCTAACCTAGAGAGTAGACAAAAGATCACTGATAAGATTGTGGTTAAGCACAAAAATGTATGACGGAAATCATTCTGGGTTGGAACAAGAATCACATTTCAAACAGGTAAGTAAAGTCATCTAACCACAGTGTTTTTGTAATGTAAAGTTGCTACTCTGCCATTCGCCATCGGATTCAATTGTCCTTTTAAATGGGAATTTTTTAAGCAGTTTCACATTAGTCAGTTTCCATTAGTCCAACTACATGTCCAACATGAAACCTAATAATGATGTTTGTCATTGGTTCCTCTGTGCTCTTCAGGCACATTCTAGCAAAACACACACACACACACACACACACACACACACACACACACACACACACACACACACACACACACACACACACACACACACACACACACACACACACACACACACACACACACACACACACACACACACACACACACACACACACACACACACTCTCTCTCTCTCTCTCTCTCTCTCTCTTTGGTTGGATTTCCAGGTTTTATGGGGACATTCCATAGATGTAATGGGTTTTATACTGTACAAACTGTATTTTCTATCCCCTTACCCTAACCCTGCCTCTAAACCATCCCCTCACACAAACCTTTCTCCATTTTTTAGAAAAACAAAACAAAAAACAACTTAATTCTGTATGATTTATAAGCTGTTTTCCTCATGGTGACCAAAAAAAAAAAAAGTCCCAAGGTCAAAATGACTGGTATTCCTATTCTTGTTGGGACATTTGGTCCATAACATGGGGAATAGGGGAATACCAGGTACACACACACACACACACACACACAAGCACACACACACACACACACACACACACACACACACACACACACACACACACACACACACACACACACACACACACACACACACACACACGTTTGTTTTAGTGGTTTACGGGGACTCTCCATAGTCGTAATGGTTTTTATACTGTACAAACTGTATGTGCTATTGCCCTACACCAACCCTACACCTAAACTTACCCCTTACAGGAAACTGTCTGCATTTTTAGATTTAAAAAAAAAAAAAAACACCATTTAGTATGTTTTTTAAGCCTTTTGATTTATGGGGACATAGGCAGTGTCCTCATAAACCACCTTCAAATTGTAATACTTCTGTCATACCCATGTCATTATAGAAATTTTGTATACAAAATTGTGCACACACTCTCTCTCTCGCTCTCTCTTTGGGTTTCCAGGTTTTATGGGGACATTCCATAGACGTAATTGATTTTATACTGTAAAAACTGTATTTTCTATCCCCTTACCCTAACCCTGCCCCTAAACCAACCCTTCGCACAAAACTTTCTCCATTTTTTAGATTTTAAAAAAAAAAAGATTTATAAGCTGTTTTCCTCATGGTGACCAAAAGAAAAAAGAAAAAAAAAGTCACAAGGTCAAAAATGACTGATATTCCTATTCTTGTGGGGACATTTGGTCTCCATAACATGGGGAATACCAGGTACACACACACACACACACACACACACACACACTGAGATAGCAGGTGTCTAAAACATCTTGTACATATAAAAGCTTTCATTCATCTTTTATTAGGGTTCAAGATAAGTCAAACCAACTATAAATGTCAAGAGGTATTACAGATCATGAAAATAGGCAAGGAGTATAATTATATGGATGTGAGATAATTATATTTAAAATAGATGTTGTTTTTGTTTTATTTTTAAGGACATTCAGATGGTTGTTAATATGTAACTGCACGTCTTATTCATATATAAGGCAAAATTAAACAGATACCGCATTTATCCATTCACTATTATCAATATGTGTCATTTTTATGATTCTTGTCTGCAAAATGGACTACAATGTCCTAAAACAGCATGCACTTACTAAAAAAATAATAATGATATATAACAAAGAGTAAGTATTGTGACAGGATGTTTGGAAAATGTGGTTACTGCAATGTTCTGGTTTCTTGTCACTTTTTTTTTTTTTTTTTTTTAAATCAACTGTTGTTATTTTACTGCTCACTGCTTTTCTCCAGAATGTGATGGAAGAACAAACATCCTTCTAAATGTCCTTGTTGTTTATCAACTTGTACATTCTTCAGAATCAGTTAACAGTAAATTTAGCTCTTTTTGATTTTGTTGGTACACTATGATGTTGTCAGACAGTTTTAGCTAAAGCATTGAATTCAGACACCAGTTCTCTTACTGAAGTGATGAATTAGATTAGCAGTTGTGATAACCATTGATTAACTGTGTCTAGCTAGAGTCGCTCGCTTGGAGAACCCAAAATCATTCCAGAACACGGTTGTAAAGGCTGACTGTCGGTACTGAAATCCAGTGACATGTTCACTAGACAAACCCAGGTCCTTCTCTGGAAGTGGCCAGAGAGGAAGCCACTGAACAATCTCTAAAAAGTGTGGATGAGGTGAACTGTGTCGATGAGAACACCACTGCCGCTAATGCTAATTTAGCCACCACTGCTGACCATGCTGGCCGAAATATCTCCGCTTACATCCAAGCCGAGCTTTTGCAGGTCCAAGCCCATACTGGCAAGCACCTGGAGCAGAGTCATCTCCTGTTGCGTTGCCTGGTCAATCAGGGCTGGACAGGTTGGGTTGCACTGTGGCCACTGGCAGTTATCGATGAGATGAAAGGGACAGCCCTTTAGGGGCGTTTTGCTGTTCTTATTAGCCTCCTGAAGACTTCTGTCCCAGCACTGCAGAGCACGAGAGAGTGACGTCCCCTTAATCTGGAAATCCATCCAATTACTGAAGGAGAGAAAAATTAGGCAGCACAAATTCAAAATAGACCTTTACTTTCTGAATGGATGTTTACTTCAGAAGTGGGTTCTGTCAGGAAGTCTCAATCACTTTAAAAAAGTGGTGAAGTGCATAAGTGCCGAAAGAATGGAAAAAATGTGGTGTAGTGTTCCAGTTAAAGATCTGGGTTGGTAACAGAAATAAGTAATGCAGCCTTGGTAAACATAAGAGATGAAAAGATTTTCAGCATCCCCATATTATTAATTGTTCTCATTCAAAGAAATGTAAGAAATTAAGTACAGTTAAAAAACATAGTTCTGCTCTAAAAAAATGCAATTCAAATGAGAGTAAATGAGAGGTTGTGGTGTGATTGAAAGCAACAGCTAACCTATAGAGTAGAAATAAGATATCTGATAAAATTGTGGTTAAACACAAAATTGTATGATATAAATCTTTCTGGGTTGGAACAAGAATCACAGTATTACTGTTCTCCTCTGTCTTTGATATAAAATTAATGTTGTGATGTGGTGAACATAAGAGACTTCTTTCAAAAAAGGTATAACTTCTGGAAACGTCTGGAATCACAAAATGAATTGTGGTGAATTAATACCAGTTTCTGTTAATATATCAACTACATTATATATTATTATATACAGTATAATTCTTAACAGAAACTGAGAGTGTGGATATAGGTAAATTAATAAACCTCAATTCTTTATGTGACTCCAGAAGTTTCAAGAATTGTATGTTTTTGGGGAAAAATGCATATACTGTATATTAGCATTTTAATAAAGTTAGATCATTTATCAAGTTTAGCGCACTTTAGGTTTCTTTAGGAACAAGTGTTAACTAAATGGCTATATAATCAGCAGTAGTCTAACCAGTCTCTTTATAAGCAGCTACAGCTCTGCTGTAAGTTTGACCTCATCATGTGTTTCACCATGGTTGTGTTTCACCTCACAAATCATCTGTCCCACTGCTCTCTCAGCTGAGCTCATACAGTGGGCCATTAATTAAGCGTGAAACCATGAGGTGGCATTTTGGTGACACTTAGAATGCATCATGATGGACGAGTGCTCAAATGCAGGCGTATGAGCTCACCCATGAGGAGTGTGTCTCGGGGTGCCTGCGTGTCCTTACCTTTTGGTAATCAAAGTGTGGGAAAGACAGGAGGGGGCGAACACAGCCCTAAAACAATGTAGAGCAGGACATATATATTATATATTACATTAACTTATATATAAAAATACTTTTGATGACATTATCTTGACGTGATTGTTCAACTATTAGTAACTATTTAGCTGTTTTGGAGACATATTTAGGTAGTTTAAGTGATATACAGTAATATACTCACGTAACATCTTTGAGAGAGTTTTTAAACTCTTTTCCCAGGTTCTGCATGTAGGTCCACTGCTGCTCTGAGAGCGATTGCCCGCCCATGTAAATGTTCTCCACTCGTAACTGTTCCTCATCAAACAACCACTGTACTACAAACAATGGAGCTAGAAAGGGACATATCCTCTTATTTTTAAAGGAAGCTAGTTCTATTAACATTAGCCACTTCTGTAAAAATGATTTCATTCATATCGAACAGATGGCACACCCTCACCGGTTATGTATGAATACAGTTTGTGTCCAAAAAAGCATTGCCATTCCTCGCCTCTTTTATACTGCTGCTTGCACTTTTCTGGAACAACACCACTCCACAACCTAAAAGAGACATAATATCACCAAAAAAAATGATAATCATCAAGCAGCACATTTTGAGAATTCATTTATGTCTGCAGGAAAAATATGTAGGATGAGTAATACACTGAAGATTAAGTCAAATACCAAATCATAAGTATAAGAAATAATAACACTGAAGCTGGCTTTAGAAACAAAACACACATAATGTTTTGAAACTTTTGGTAACACTTTATTTTAAGGTGTCATAATACAGAGTAATTACCTAATTAAGTACTTAGTAGTAGCCATTGTACTTACATGAAATAAAATGTACTTACCATGTAACTACGTTATGGAACAGCCTGTACTTACAGTTTGTAATTATGTAGATGTAATAGGCAGCTACTGTTACACATATGTAACAGGCCGAGTCTTTATACACTAAGTACAATCTTTATACACTTTATTTTAAGTAGCTTATGCCTGTGTAATATTATGTAATTGTAATGTAATTAGAAAGGTATTACATGTATTTAAGCTGTGTACTGGTGGGTTAAATCAAACTAAGGTGCAGCTGGATAAGGTGTACAGTATAGATACACATGAAGTACACTTAAGTACAATCTTGATACACTTTATTTTAAGTAGCTTATGTTTGTTTAATATTATGTAATTGTAATGTAATTAGAAAGGTATTACATGTATTTAAGCTGTTTTATTTCATGTAAGTACAATGGCTACTACTAAGTACTTAATTAGATAATTACTCTGTATTATGACACCTTAAAATAGTGTTACCAAACTTTTTTTTTTTTGTGATGTTTATTGTATTGAATATGCACTTGTAGTGTAGATCAAATCTCAAAAGTACATTTTTAAAAGTCTGTACTTGCAGATGAAATATTCTTAATGAAATATAGGGCCAATACTTAAAGATACTTAAAAGTATGCTGAAATATACATCTTTTTTCACAAGGGATATTATGGTTATTATGTAATTAATCAATTTCAAATGGATTTGTGTAATATTGAAACTGTAAATTAAAGTGTTACCAAAAAATATTCATCATTCTGGTAATCTTAGATTAGCATGTACACTTTACCGAAGTCCTTTTTTGATGGCATCCACAGGGGTGCAGGAGGCACTGTCTGGACAATCAGGAGCTTTTTGCTGTTTACTCTCCAGAAACCAGCCTGAGTCGACAAGGCCGCGAACCTGAGTATCAGCCCCCAACTGCTCCAGAAGACTGGACACCTTATCAATGTTCAGCAGCACACCTGTTCCCCCGGCACTGCAGGAGAGAATAAATAATATTACCCAAAATATTATCTCAACCCTCCAAATCTAGTTTGTCAAACCAGTGAACAACAAACATTGGAGGAATCCTCAGAACTTGTTTTGCCTTGTTGTCAGGCCATATATAGATATTATGTCATTGTCTATAGCATCACATGCTGCAGTAAACATTTTTATGGTAGACAACAGGATGTGCTGAAAATAGTGCTTTGGTCAGTGTTGTGGTAAAACTCAAGGGGTGGTCCATGGACGGGAATAGGATTTCATGGTACCCCAGATGGCTCTGTTTCAATTTTTCATAGCATCTTGTTATTAGATCTCAATATGCAGCAACAGGTGTAATGGGTGTCTAATGTTGTCTTTGTTTATGAGTGAATTCAAATCTAATTATGGGATTTATAATAGCTATGGCTCTTGGATTGTGGAAACAAATAGCAGAAAAAATCTTTCAGGCCAGTCACTGAGGAAAACTCATTGTACCTAAGGATTGTTACGTAATCTCTCTTTTACGATAAATGCATCCCCTCATTTGAGAAACATGTAAAAAGTAGATACAAACCAATGTCATAAGTACTAAAACAATTTCTCACCTTGTTCCTGCCAACATTACAACTTTGGCTTGTTTCAGTCCTTTAGGGGCAAGATCTTTGATCACTTCCCGAATGATTTGAGATCCCATGAAAGCATATTCTGTGGTGGAATAAATAATTAATTTTGGAAACCAAAAATGTTAATAGTCTGACAAAAATGATCTCTGAAAAATGTACCTGTTTCTTTTGCCTGTTTGGACTTTGATGCTGCTTTGTTACCACTCCACACATCACTCGAACAATAGGGAACAAACCTATTCACATCAGATAAAATACATAAATCAGATGTTATTTATAAAGCTTACATGAATATCACTCTTGAATTTTTTAGATACTTACACAATATTGGCATTATACCAGTGAGGATTTTCATCAACTTGTGTTGACAGTAAACCACTTCCTGCAAATAATCAGGTTGTTTTCAGCAAGATTCACAGAAGTATGGCTTGCAAGACTAGCTTGAATAAAGCAAGATGTGTTGCTGTGAGTCTGGTTAATATCAGCCTACCTTTGCGTGTCTGTGGCCAGTCAGCTGAGCTCATAAGGCGGGGGATAGATTTGTATCTGGAATCGCAGGTCTCTTTGTTGTAGCAGCACCAACCACCTAAAAGAGGATAATTGGAATTAATCTCACATTATCCTTCTTTTGAACAGATTTCAAGAGCTTACACACCTTGGACTGTATTGGCACAAATTTATTGTGCTTACCTTGTTCAAACAACAACTTGCAGTAGAGAGGATACATCTTATGTTACTATATTATGTTCAAATTTGTTTGAATTAGTTACTGTAAGTCACAAAACAGCACAGTGTACAATGAATCTGTGTCAGCTTGTTATTATGACAGGAGTTACAGCTAAGTATTATTACAATTGCATGTAAAGTAAGTTTGCTAGTCTTTCCCCCTCCATTTAAAGCTGTTTCCTCTTGGCAAGACTTTCCAAGTAAAGAGAGAGACATTGCATGATATATGTGTTCACACCTTGTTCTCCCCTTGCATTGTTTAATTTTGCCATGTCTAATTCAATATCGCATGTTACTTTTCTTGACCAGTGACACTATATATCTTCTCGACATACTGTTGAACCAACGTGATGTGACAAGCTCCAAAAAAGCAAGAAAAATTACATGTCTAAGAAGATGACCAGCCGTCAAAATAATGCTGAGCACTGCATTTAAGCCTGCTGACCTCTCGACAAAATTAACTTCGTTTTAAATACTCACCTTCCAAAAATATCAGCCATCTCTTACTTCCTTTGAACTCCTTTAGGTAAAACCTGGGGGCCACAAATAAATATAGATGGTCTAGGGAACATAGCCATATGAGGACATTTACAAATCTGTCAAAGGACATCACACTAATACAGTTTTGTGCATTTATGCATTTGGCAGATGCTATTATCCAAAGTGAAATTTTACCAGCTAATGGATCTTCTGGGAATCAAACCCATGACCTTGTTGCTCTACAAATTGCCAAGTGTTGCCAAAATTGCTAAGTTTATGCACCTCTGGCCAGCAGTGAGGATGTCAGTGCTGTGTCTTACCCAGCGGCAGTGCCATCATTGCATGTCACTAATGTGTTCTTAAGAAAGTGCAGCTTCATTTCATCAACAGGCTTGTTGACAGATGCGCTTTGTTGGGCGGTGCCACGACCTCCAGGGTTAGTTTCTTTACTGGAATCGCCAGCACCTGCTAGCGCGGGGTTTGGGTCATCTTCAGGGCCATGCTGGGTCGTCTCTTTAGCCTGGCTGTTAGGCTTCTTTGCTGGTTTTCCACCCGACTTGGCATTGCGATTGTTGTTCTGACAAGAAATGACTCCCAGCAGAAGCAGGAACATAACATGACACAGAATATTCATATCAAATCCGACAGGACCTCCCTAAAAAAGGCCAAATGGAACAGTCTGCGATGAAACTCCAAAAACGATTTAAAGCAACACCTTCATTTTTATCATGAAAGGCCCATGTTTTGAAAAGACACTGCTTTGAATTCATTTAATGACTCAATCTGTCATGCCAATGAAATTAGAAGTGATTAACTTTAAGCGATCAAACACTCACCCCTTAGAGCAACTGGTCCTGGTCCCCTGGGCGTCTTGGAGAGCAAAAATCCTCAGGCGCTGCAGGAAAGGTGGTTTTCGAATTGATGCTATGCCGGCGTCCTGAACAGATCTTGGTCTTTGGTTTACGGTCCGTGCTAGATTTTATAGTGCCACCATATGGATTGCATTTCTCAACATCCCCTTTGAGCTGGTGCCAGCTCTGGGCTGCAACCAATGACACACCAAACCTGGACGTCTAATGGCGAGGAGAAAAGATAACATGCGCTCTACCAACCATATTTCAAAGACATCCCCTCCCCACCTAACTTAGTCTCACAACAAGCCCTCCCGCCCTCCCCTAGACCAGGCTCGACTTTGATTTAAACACCTACATGGTTGAAATACCTGCATAACCCTGCAGCTACATGGCATGTGGCTCTAGGTCATTGGAGCAGACCTCTCCCTGTTCACTCTAATAGGGAGAAACTCTTCACTCACTTGAATAATAATCCTATGAAAATAATCCATCTGAAAATTTAGTCTTCTCAAATTAAAGAAATGGAAGCGAGCGAATTGTGCACAGATTTATGAAGTATCTACGGATCGATCTCACAGGGTTGCCTTACATAAAGCAACAGCTGATAGACTGATGCTGTCATTATCCACTCTGCTTATCAATCACAGTGAAATGTATATGTAAATGAATGATGTTATGGAAAGTTTGCTACATCTTTGGCATAAGAGACATGCCTTTGCGTCTAACCTTTGGTATAGGAGACCTGTCTTTGAGTCTCACCAACTAAAGCATTATGCTTCAATCTAAGTACAAGCACTGTCCAGGGCCTCTTTTTTAAACACGAGAATCTTCTACAAATATTGTTGTAATCAATTGCTGCACATAACCAGTACTGAACAAGAATAAAGATTAAAAATGTATGAATTCATTCAGTAAAATTTAAAGAAGCATGCTACAATTGCAGAAAAATGCTACTATTTTCAAAGCAATGAAAATCAGATAACTAGTAAGGAACCAAATGCCAACATTTTGCATCTAGAATATTGCTACAAAATAATTAGGCCTATTAATTCAGAAATAATTTACAAATTGATCACAAGTCTGGCCCTATTTAAGTCTCACCACTGAAGTGTACGCCATCCTTCCATGTCAGCAGGCATTAATGTGCCTCAAGTAAAAGGTTAGTGGTGAGACGCACTGAGATACTCCACTTATCATGCAAGATTCTCCAAAAAATTCCATTAATAAACAAAATAATAATAAAAAAGCCTCAGTCACACTCAGAATATTGACCAATCTGCGATCATTACCAAACACATTACCTGTTTCTTCATAAGAATTTCTTACAGGACAAGGACAGTTTTTTTCACCATTATATTATTGGTGTGTTATTTTACAATCTTATATCTGGTAGATTTTTGGTCATTTTTGAGAAGGGTGAATCAGATTCAGCACAACTCAACATAATTATCCTACTTTCTTCTCTACATAATATAATATAATATAACGCTTGCTTAACCTTGACTTCTCGTAGGCACAAGTTTCAGAATCAAGATGTTTTTACCGTTCATTGTGTTGTAAGAGCCGAAGTCTTTAAAGTGTTGCCAGATGAGTGAAAATATTTAGACAAAAAATGTCTAAACAGCTAATCAAATGACATTTCTGAATTTGATCTACTGAGCTTAAAACATTCTTCATTCTTTCTGTATTTAGAAGCACGCACGCTGCCCCTGTCTTCCCAGAATTCATTGCAACAATCTGCGAAGCAGACCTCAAAATGCAGAAAAACAGAGAAAAAAAGGTGTAAATCCTTCAGCTTATTTTCAAATACAAGCCAGAATGTTTTGAAAAAAGCTTTTAGATGGCATTGCTTGTCTTTTTTGTCTTTGATATCTGCTTCAATAGATTCTTTCAATAGAAGCTGGCAAGATGCTGCAGATATTCAGACTTTGTCTGTGGGTCTGAACCTGAAGCAACTCCGCTGCTCTGACCAGAAATGACACCAAGAAGAGCAGATGCCCGTATAATGTTTCATTCTTGTTAAAAAGGAAACCAATCCCATATCATTGGATAATCGGGTGGCCAGCGGAGAACTAGGACTCGGTTTTGTTTGGAATGTGTTTTTCAAATGTACAGCCAAGGTCAGTTCCTGACATTGAGCGCTCGAGTGGTCCGAGCACTTTGTCTGTGTCTGTGTGTGTCATCACTGCATTTGAAGGCAGGCGAGTGCATTTCTCAGCTGACAGGCATCAAAGCATGCCGCACCTCCGAGAACTGTATAGATGTGATTTTCAGAGCACAGTAATGTGTAAAGGTCGTGATCTTAAGGGATCATATCATCTAAACATCGAAGCTGAATGCTTGCGACTTAAACATCCACAATTTACACACCAGGCAGTTGTTCAATGCATGTAGATCCAAGTTCATCTGGAGCTGGAGCTTGAATTGAACCATGGGAGGAATGAGATTATTAGAAAAGCTTAGATTGTTTTGACTGTCAGCAGAGCTCAAGTGCACTTTATGAGAGAGAAATATATATGCAAAGGTGCAGGTGACTTGCACGCTCACAGTGTAAGCCCTAAGACGAGTGATTATCTTTGCTGAGAACGGTTGTGCGGTTATGGCTGTTTGTCATCAGCACTGACACCTCAGGCTTTGCTGGATTGGTGCAAAGTGTGAGACGCCCACTACAGGGACGAGTGCTGAAGCAAGCATTATACTAGATGACATGTTAACCTTCTGTAAGCAGTCAGCGGGATTGATGGTCTTGGCACGCTCCATGATGTAATAGCCATAGAAAACAAGTGGCACGATTTGAATTTTGAGGTTCCACTGCAAGAGTGTGACTCAGAAGTCACTTTCATCATGCACGAGTTTTAACATCATGCACGAGTTATGACTTCACACCCAAATGAGGTGTAATAGAGTCAGTGGCTACTTACTAATTCCTGTACCTTTATGCTATATACTGAATATGATGAGAAAACGAATTCTTGACTTCTGAAGAACATTGCAGGTGTGTAGAAATACATTCCTGAACATTCTACACCTGCCATGTTGCATTGTTTTTTGATGAACAACCGTGACAACAATTTTTGGTTACACTTTATTTTGTGTCATTGCTACAGTGTAATTATGCATTTAAGTACTTAGTAATATTAATTAACTACATTTACTTCCTATATGGTTAGGGTTTGGATTGGTGTTTGGCTTAGGGTTACTTGCATGTAATTATGCATAATTTCTTGTTATTATAATAGCAGGGTGCATGTAACATGTAACACCTTAACGTGTAAGGACACCTTAAAATGAAGTGTTACCCAATTGTCTTGTGTTGCTGGCCAGTTAAGCAATGAAGACAGCATTAAGTAAGGGGGTTAGGTTAATAAATATTAATAAAATCACTGTTTGCAAATACCATAGAAATGCTTTTCCTATGTACCACAGCATTACATTTTGTTTAGGTTAATCTATCTAATTTTGTGTCTCTGAAAAAATAGCGATCTATTTTGAGCTAACTGAGTGAAAACAATCCTTTTGAATTCATAGTGTTGTTATTATGACATATCTTCAATTAAGAATGAATTATTAATTAGCTAATAATATGTACAATTAAATAAATACACTGTAAAAAGTGATAAATTGACTAAACCCGTTGCCTTAAAATTATTAAGTAAATAATAATAATAATAAAAAAGTTAAGTGAACTTGACAATTTTAAGGCAACGGGTTTCCTCAATTTTTTTAAGTTAAGTCAACTTATCACTTTTTACAGTGTATATATATATATATATATATATATATATATATATATATATATATATATATATATATATATATATATATTTCTGATCAATCTATTAGTGGGATTCTACCTTTCCTGTCATCTTTTATTCAATTACTTAACTAAGTTGTCAAATAAAATGAGTATTGAGTATTTTATATTTTAATAATAATGATATTTGCTTAAGTTTATTCGCTTAATCATTAAACTTGATCTAAATATGTTTAAACTGAAAAGTAAATGCACATTGTTCTTACGAGGCACATCTTCCCCTGTCTTATCCTACACACTCAATGTCTGAAATGTGCAAACAAAGATACAGTCCAAACAATAGAGGGGACAGTTCACCCAAAAATGAAAATTTTGTCAGTAATTACTCTCATGTCGTTCCAAATCCGTAAGATCTTTGTTCATCTTCAGAACACGACACAGTCTTCTGCCATTTTGCAGAGTACCCCAGAACGTAATCAATGTAATCAGCGTTGTTTACGTTGAGTAGAAAGCGCACACATGCTGAATGTAAACAACGCTGGGGTACTCTCCAAAGTGGCAGAAGACGGTAACTTGGGGAGAAGAATTGCTGAATAACTTATGTTATTATTGTTTTCTTTGCACACAAAAAGTATTCTCGTAGCTTCGTAAAATTACAATTGAACCCCTGATGTCACATGGACTATTTTACCAATGTCCTTGCTACGTTTCTGGACCTGGGGAAACATTGCAGTTGCATTGCTGTCTATGGAGGGTCAGAGAGCTCTCAGATTTGATCTAAAATATCTTAATTTGTGTTTACGGGTTTGGAACGACATGAGGGTGAGTAATTAATGACAGAATTTTCATTTTTGGGTGAACTAACTCTTTAAGTCAGAATGAAAAAAGTTCTTATCCAAACGTATTTACTGTATACTTTTTACAGGGGCAGTTGCCTTGCGTATCCTATGTTGAAGTTTATTGTTCAAATGCACTGTGGTCATCATAGATTGCCCTCTGTGGGATTACATTTTCATAACTAAACGTATCTAAATTCTGAGCACTACTGGGATCCATCTGTAAGAGTTTGTTAGTGACCACTAGTTGGGTCGTGTGGGGCCTCATCAAATGCTTGGGCAAATAGCTTGAAGAGCCGACGCAAACTCATGACAGTCTGAGCAGCAGCATGGCCTTGAAGTCATGCTGGTGAAGCCACACTCCTGTCAAAGCCATTGATTAATGTTCCATGGGGTCACGCCACCCTCTGGGACCTCACATAAGCTGCCCCATCTGATCAGAAACACAGCCGTTGGAGGTGCCAACACAACTGTAGGCTCCCCAAACAATGTCATGACTTACAGAGACAAACATCTATACATTCGTACATATGCTCACCTGTTTTAAACGCCAATGTTACACCCCTAATCACGCACTCATACTAATGGTTGGTGGCCAAGCTATATGTCACAGTCATCAGATTAGACATGGAGATTTCTATTTAATATACTAAAAATACAAATATACAGAAAATTATAATATTTGTGATTACAACAATAACAGTGAGCTTATACTTTGGCAAGTTGCATAAAATGCTAAGACTAGTCTTACAAGTTAGTAATCTCATTTTTTTCTTTAAGCTTGGTCATAACTTTTTTTTTTTTTTTATTAAAGATGGTTTGATAAAATCATAGATTGGTCTAATTTGAATCCAAAAAATAAGATTTAGTCTTAACATAGAGGCTAAGTTCATGGTGGCATTTATTTATTTATTTTTTAGTAATTTTGGCCTATAAAAATCAGTATTTACTATTTTGCACTAGTAAAATCTAAGAACAACCACTAAGAATGATAAGAATGCAATAAAAAAAAAATCTGCTTTTATATCTGCTTTTGTGCTCTGCAAGAGAAAGAAAATCATACAGGTTTGGAATGTTTAGGTGAGTAAATAATAGCAGAATTTGTGAATTTTGTTAATGTGATGAACCAGAAACAGTTTAAGGTGGTAGACATAACAGATGACTATGGTTTACTGTATGAGCAGACAAACTTTCATATTTAAACAACAACAACAAAAACTGACAAGAGAGATGTGAGCTAGAGATGGTGTTTAACATTATAGTCAGTGATTCATTGGATGCCTCTGGTGTTGCCAAGAAACTAAATGAACTGCATCCGAAAGTTTTTATGATTTGTGTGGATTTATATTACCATTGTGCTCAGAATTTATAGCAACAATTTTTCACAGATACAGAAGCCATAATGTTTTGAATTTTTTAAGTCAGTTCTTGATGTTGATTTCCTCGATATAAAAGTGGATTCATCTGAGAGGTGATTTTAGGCAAAGCTCTTTTCCAGACACATACAGTTAGACGGGATCCAAAACAAACACATTACAAAACAAACATCAGTTTGACTTTATGAATGACAGCCAGTGATCTAATGCATGTTTGCTCAAACGCTATTCTTGAAATTTTAAATTCCCACAAAAGGCTGGCCCTTATTTTTACACTAGCTGCTGAAATTTGATTGGCTGCTGGCAGACATGTTTTTTGGTTGATCCGAGTGATATTTAAAGAAAATGTTTATGCATTTGCTCCAAAGTATACCAGTTTTCAACTTCATGGAACAAAATGGTTGCAGAGTTCTGAGGGTTTTTCAGTTGTAGCACACCCTATGGGTAGAATTTGACATGGCTTGTCATGCGACTTCAGAATGTCCTTTTATCTAGTTGTATTAAGGTTTCTTAAATTTGGATTATATATAAGTCCATCAATTAAAATAGGCAGCCTCCCAAGTTTTCATTGGCTTATATATTTGCAATGCTTAGACATTTACATTCTTTTGATAACTTTTTTTCATTAAGATCCTGAGAAGGTGTCTTCCAAATTTCATGCAAATCAGCCCAGGAGTAGATTTTTCTGAAAATGCAAAATGGCAGGAAAAAATGTGTAAATGGAAATGACGGTTCCAAAGTATGATGTAAAACATAAATGCCCTTATTATAGTACCACTTAGTGTCAAACAGATCCTGTCAAGTTTGGGGTCTATGCGATTTACAGTCTCTGACTGTAAAACACAAAGTTATTATTATGTAGTAATAGTAACTTTGTTACTGTTTTTTCTCTTTGTCACCATCTGCCATGTTGGATGACGTGATCATGCATTAATAAAAACTCAACACACTAACAGTCTGTAAAGTAAGTGAGATTAATAGAGTCAAACATACATGATAAAGTGATGTTATATTAATGATGGCAGAATGAAATGGTAAAGACAGAATCTGTGGTTTCTGTGGTTACTGCTGGCTCTGGCACTGTGGGACATAATTGTAGGAAGCTTTATGGTTAAGTATTTGGGGTGCTGAAATAAAGGTTGATAGTTCCCAAGTAGGTTTGAACCATGGCCACTGAAAAAGTTAATTACTGCAAATTAGCTGCTTTGTATGCTAAATATCCTGTGCTTCAAAAAAGATCTGCTCAAAAAGTTGAGTTCAGGCACATAAAAATACATTTATGGCCTATGACAAATGGGTAGATCTGGAAGACAGGCGTTGGGAATAAAAAAACAAAACAAAAAAGAAATGTATAAGGTGGAATAATATTGTTTATTTCTCATCCTTCCTATTTTATGATGTTTTTTTGTGTGTGTGTGTGTGTGAACACATCTGTGCATTGACTCAAAGTTTTGGAATTTTCTTTCTGTTCTCTTAAACAGTGAGATAATATAGTTGTCGGTTTTACGGTTTACTGGTATTAACACCTGCAGCTTGACCGGACTCATCACTCATGCTTTTATGTTATGGTAATTTTGTCACACAATCTGGATGCCAAATATGCAGTTCAATACTTGTTGCTTTTTTTAAAACATCTTACATCATGCAATGAAGCTGTCAGCACTATTAATCTAAAACAGAAATAAACCCCTGACTCAGGTGGACTTTAAGATGTGCAAATTCTGCTGTCATTCAGAGAATAGGTGGGCATAAATAAATAATATTCATGTATGTCTTAACAATATATGTCAAAAAAGAGGGTAAAAACAGCAGTAATGAGAAAAAAAAATATTGTTTATATTTTATGATCCATAATGAGATGAAAGGTAAATATAAAACCATTAAAAACTGCCAAGTAAAAAAAAAAAGAAGATATATATCTATATAGATATACATGATATTTAATAATAAATTATTTATTTCAGGCATTATGTATGTATGGCATGCATTTATGCCATGAATGTTTCATAAATTAAATATATGAATTAATCTCTTGGCTTATACTGTTAATTTAAATAACTGAAACACTGAAATCTGAACTATAGTTGTGTGCTTTGGAGAAATGAACACATCTAATGCAGCAATGTGGCATCTCAGAAAGGTTTGACAGCTGTCATTTACACAATGCATATTCTAAACAAAATCAAAGCACTGTTGTTTAACCTCTTCTCAAACCTTTTGAAATTTATGAGTGTTTTGCAACAGGATCTAAACTGGGGGACATGATTTATGAACACACACATCACTGTTTATATATGTGAACTAGAGCGCGGTGGTAGTTTGTCTCAGGGTGCTGTATGGATGGAAGGTGATGTCATCCGAACACTGAAACATCTGATCCATTGTGAGATGAAAAACTGGTTCGCGGAAAAGACAAACTGCTCAGATCACTGAATCTCTGCTTATGAGTGTCAGACGTTACATTCATGCCTGTCTTCATATCTCTACACATCAAGTGGTGGAACTTAGTAGTAGCAATGACAAGGTCATGGATGTTATTTTTAGGAATTATATTAACTGCAAAATTAAGTACTTGTTGTACAAATAAATGTGAACTTCTTCCACTTCTTATCTAATCTACTATTTCTTATCAATTCTGACAAATGTTTTCTGGAGGTCTGGCCTTCATAGATTTTCATAGAGCTGTCCATTACATCTCTTGCATTAAAGCGATTTATTTTTGCAGAACACAGAAGATATTTTTGAATTTATTATTGTTGATAAGCACTTTTGGTTCCCATTGTTTTTGTCCATACAATTGAAGTCAATGGGAACCAAAACAGTTTAGTTACCAACATTTTTCAAAATCTTTGTATATGTTTCACAGAATAAAGAAATGCATATAGAATGATAAGAGGGCAGAATTTTCATATTTGTTGGGTAGAGTATCACTTTAAGTCATCTAGCATATTATGTCCACCAAGTGGCGCCATACAGACAGCATGCATGATAGTAGTCACTTTACTTGGAATTTATTATCAATATATACACTTTTGTCTTTGATAATATGTCGTGGTTTATTTTAAGCCATTATGGTTTCTTTTATAGCCTGCCTGTTAAGGGTGTCCTCTCAGCACAAAATAAAACAAAACAACGATTTTGTGAACACATTTATTGGGAGCAAATAAACAGTTTTGTGAGACAATTTTTTTTAAATTACAAAATAGTTTCAAATCTTAAAGATGCCAGAAGTTTACTTTTAGAATCACATAAACTGACCATAACCTCTTTCAAAATGTGCTCTCCATAAATCAACTACTTACTGTACATGATTGACATAAACTAAACAATATTTACACATGATGCATTGTTAAAATGACTCTAAATACGCTGAGAAATATAGATAGCAGCTTTACAGCCAACCTGTATTGCTGTTTTCAAAAGCAAATATCCTGGTACCTATAGTGGAAAAACAAAGTTTAAAAAAAATACTTCAAACACAACAACAACAACAACAACAAAAATGAAAACATTCATTTCATATGAACCAAATAAACAAACCAACATATCAAACTCACCGACTCAGCATCATGTTCCAATCCTGTGTCATGATGTTCTATTTCATCATCACGAAATTCTTTAATAAGCTGATTAAATTAAAAACATTAAGTTTATGTCTCAGTGTGCATTTTAGATATCTACCTTTTTGCATTTAGCTACAACAATGGTTTGAATGAAGTGGTGATTTTAAATGCTGTACTGTAAGTGTGCATGCACAGCACTGGTATAAATACACACATTACCTGTAGTAACTCTGTGTATCTCTCTGGGTCAGCCTCCATTAGTGTTCGGATTTGGCTGTTGTAGTGCTCTGAGATGCTCTCCTCCACTGCAACAGTGCAGGCCATAGCCCCTTCCTTACCCAGAAGAGCAGTACAGGCCCCTGAAACCACAGAGGTGGAAGCAAATTATCACAGAGTATAGTGCAAACGCAAGTAAATAAGCGTGCATTGTTATAAACATACCTAATGCAAACCCAGCAATATTCCATAATGGCAACAATAATGTTGGTCGAACCCGATGCTCACCAAGGATCTCATTAAACCTTTCCAAATGCATTTTCTCTTGGTCCCACATATGCTGCAGATGTGAAAAGTACATTTCAATCAATTACTGCATTAAACTGCGTATGTGCATTTAAAGACTAATGTTCAGTACCTGGATTAGAGGCCCTGTCTGAGTTCTTCCAAGAACTGCCATCTGCCCAGCGTAGATGCAATTGGCTCCGTACTCTCCTGCATGATCAACCCTCAACATACTGTCCAGCATGGCTTTCTCCTCTTCATCACGTGGTGGAGGAAGGACGCTGTATCTTCTGCATGACACAGAGCCATTTACTGCACACATACAAACAAAATAACTCGGTAAGAAAAAGAACACATTCACTTTGCCTTTAAATACACAAAATATTGAACACACCTTGTCATTGATTATTATTATTATTATTATTTCCACATCTTAAAATAACAGTAATCACTTTACTGTGAAACAGCACAATTTTTTGATAGTACAAATAAAAAAAAACAACGTAATTTGGACTTAATCTAAATTATGGAGGTAAAACAATTACATATAAAATTTAGTATTTACTGCATTATTCAGTTTAAAAAGGGTAACAGGGTTTTATACTAGATATGTACACAATTTATCGTGGTTAAAAAAAAGCAAACATAGAAAATGAATAGAAAGCTAGATAAATAAAATCTAAAATTTATGGAAATTTTACATTGTACTTCAACAATCAACATTTTCTTAATGTTATGTAAGCAATTCCACACTAACCACTTGTAGGATGGGAAAAAAAAACATTATTTTGTACCCAGTTAGCAAAGTCATTCAGTACATTAGGTCATATAAAACAATCTAACCTTTACAAATCATCTTTTTTTTAAACTATTATTATTCCTATGTTAAGGCCATAATTTATGCAGTATTACAGCTGAAGCTGAAAGAACTGTTTTCTTCAGATCAGTGTGAAGCAGCTGTCATGAGCTCACACGTACGTTACCTCTGTTTACTGCACGACAGTTCCTCACGCTTGACGGACAGAAAGCACGACTATGGTTCACTCTCAAAGCACACTTCGCGGCTCTCTGCATGTCTAGAAATTATACAATTATATATGTAACTGTAAAGAGAAAAATTATATTAACGTTGAAGGTTGTGGCGCATGTAAGTGACGTCATCGCGCAGCTACGTTCGTGCACGTGCAGAGACGTCGGGTGTTTGCGTGATGTCAGTGGGCTTTATGTGACAGAGAACTTTTTTTTTTTGAAGACAACGATAGCAAACTAAGACAACAGTAAAGCAGGGTATAAAAAATATTACATATTGTGCTTTATAAACTCTTCAGAATTTCTCTTAACGCCCCATAGGCGGCACTGTCACACAAATGAGTCCAATAAGTCTTTTAGTTTGGTTACTAAATGTATGGATTGGAAGCAGTAGTACAGAATGCATTTGTCAGTAGGACAGATAAAGTATCAGTGATTTGCATCATGAACTTCCAGCACCAGACATTTTTCCACCTGATTGGGTAGTCAGTGTAAAAGCATCCCATAGCTAAATGTTATTCTTATACTTGCATAGTTGTTCTCGATTTAATTCTGTGGTGTAGACATTAACAATTGCCCTTTGCATTCAGGTTAAACTTCTGGCCCTTCTGGTAGGCTTTATTTCACCCTTTGTAATTAGTGGAACGGTCCAGTAAACCAGTAAATGAATTTTCAAAGTTATTTTCATGGTGTGTAAACTGTAGGCGTTGAGTTTACATGCCTTTGGTAAAGTGTAGAATGTGATTTTTCATCCAAGTCGGCCGGTAAATTCCATGGCTTCTGTAGCTATGTCTTAGATTAAGACATACTGCATATATTTCACTGCAGTGATAAAAATGGAGCCTGGCCATCTGAAGAAAGAAGGTGCTGACTGCTATGGAACTGCGACTGGCATTAGGTAAACATTGAACTGTAGGTAGAAGTCGCCCTGTACAGTTAACGTTGTGAGTTAGTTATGGGAATCTGATGCTAGGTCAACATGAAAAGACAATTTCAGCTTTAAACAATGGGGTGTTATGTAATGTAAAAAATGTGAGGTCAAAGAACTGAGAAAAGGGAATAGTGCGTTTGCCTCAGGAAACAAAAAAAGTAGTACAGTGTTAACACTTGCTATATTTCAAATGAATCTTTATTTAATCAAGATATGTAAAGTGAGATATCCATCATTCTGCGGTGTAGTATATTAAAATAATGCACTAGCAGATGTTTGTGGTTGAAGCTAACATATAATTTAAGCACCACAACTATATATGTTATGTTACTGGTATTTGACATCTTTACCTAATGATATATTTATATAATGATCTTATGTTATTACAGACAAATAGTATATAAAAGCTTTAAGTGAGTTCTGTAGGCATGTAATATGTCCACAAGTGTGGAAAGAAGTAATGTGTTCATGTCTGTTCCAAGCCTTTGGTCAGACAGCCTTAGACATAGCTGTGGTGGAGTAATGTCTAAGAGCTCCATGCAAAATTTAGTTTATTTGTTTGCACTGATGAGGGAGACATGACAACTCTTGCTTTAATGTATGTTGAGGGCCGTGTGATGTATTAATTTGCAAAATGTTGGACATAGTAGCACATCAAGAGTATAGTAAGTAATTTAATTAGTAGCTTATAATGCATTTAGTGATTGAATATGTCCACATTTTACACATCCCTCTTATGCTGCCACAGTTAAATCATTGGTGACAAATAATTGTGATTACTGTAATTTTAAGTTTTACTAATACAATAAGATGTCATTTTATTTTTAAGTCAATGTGTTGTAGCTAATTACTGCAAAATGCACAAAGTGTATCATTAAATGTACTTTGTTTGAATGCTTCTGGATGATGGACAGTTTCCATTGCTCAGTACATTGAGGTATAACCTCTGGAATCTTCTTAATTGTTTTTGAGGGAGCAATGTGTGCAATTGTCTTATGCAAACGGAAAACTGTTTTGACATACCATTTCAACATCACCTGGTGTTTTGTATCACTTTGTCACAGATAGAGTTTGTAGCACTTTTTTTGTATTATTGATTGAACACAATTCGGATCATATTGTTCCTTCATTGGAACAGATTTGAAGAAACTAACATCACTTTATTTACCAATGGAACCTCTGCAGTGAATGGGTGCCGTCAGAATGAGAGTCCAAACAGCTGATAAAAACACAACAATAATCCACAAGTAATTCACACGACTCCAGTCCATCAATTAACTTCTTTTGAAGTGAAATGCTGTGTGCTTATAAGAAACAAATCCATCATAAAGATGTTTTTAACTTCAAACCATTGCTTCTATCAAAAATATTCTTTCTCCAGTGGAGAAAAAAATAATTTTGTCTGAATCAGCAGATATGCATAAAATGTTCTAAACAAGTATGTCATTGGATTTTGATGAGAGGACACCAGGGGATGGACTTTTTACTGGAGGAAGTGTTATGGATTACGGACTCATATTTTGGCCAGAAGTCAAGGTTTGAATTAAAATGCCTTGATGATGAACTTGTTTCTTACAAGCATGCAGCTTTTCACTTTACACGACACTAATTTGATGGACTGCAGTCATGTTGATTACTTGTTGTTTAGACTCTTATTCTGACGGATCTTGGGTGGCCTGAGAGTGAGTAACTTTTCAGCAGTTTTAAAAATATAAGTACAATTTAAAAGCATGTACATACACAATAAGTGCACTGCATCTCTTGATTAATTTTAATGTTATTACATTAAAGACACTTAATTTAAAATGGGTCTGAAGGATTTAAAATCACCTGCATAGCCCAGCAGACTCAGGGGAAAATCTAGTGTGTATAATAGTCTGTGGTCAGGAACTGAGTTACTGGCTTGCGCCTGTTATGTAACCCTAGTGCAAGTTTAAAAATTGGCTCAACACTTTTTATTTTATTGTTGCTCAGTGGTATCCCCCTGGAAAAGACAAACCAACTCATAAAAGTCACGACAACAGCACAAGAATCAAATTCAGATTTAAATTCGCATTGTCTCCCAATAGACGCACACCTCTTTTTATAGTCCACTATTTAAGCAGGGAGAGGAGAAGCTTTACCGCCAGTATTGAAGAGTTTGCCCTCAGAAATGTTTCTTCTCATTTTCAGACCTTGTTAAACCACTTAAAAACAGGCTGCTCTTGCAGACTTTGGGAATTCAGCAGGCTAATGTAAGTTAATACATGCTGCTGCGTCTGTCTGTACACTTGCAACAAGGCGACTACTGAAGGAGAAGGTGTCAGAGGCTTGTCCAACATGTTTTGCATCTGCACCTGGCTGTGGGGTGCATGCTTTCATGTCCAGACAAACCTCTCTGTGGCTGGCTGGGATGAATCAGATTTCACAATGAGCTGGCAAACAGCAATAGGCTGCATGTCACCGACAAAATAATATACAAATGCTTATTACTAACATTCTGTCTGCACCAGCAGATGCTGGGAAAGATGCCCTTAAACTAATATTATGATTGACATTTAGAGATTTTGTATAGTTGCCCTATTTTGCTTATACACACCTTTTGTATGCATTTGAAGAGGGCACAGTATTCTGACTGGGTCTGATTTGAAACTTGTTCCCTTTGCAGTTAATAAGTGAGACAATTTGAGTTGACAAACATTTATTGATTAATTGATTGTTATTAAAGGAATAGTTCACCCAAAAATGAAAATTTGCTGAAAATACCCTCAGGCCATGATCCAAGATATAGATGAGTTTGTTTATTCATCAAAACAGATTTGGAGAAATTTAGCATTACATCACTTGTTCACCAATGGATCTTCTGCAGTGAATGGGTGCCGTCAGAATGAGAGTCCAAACAGCTGATAAAAACATCACAATAATCCAAGTATTCCACACGACTCCAGTCCATAAATGTGTCTTTTTAAAGTAAGAAGCAAAATTCACCATCACCAACGTATTTGCTTAGAACTGTTTTGAACTGTTGCTTATAAATGGTGCATGATCAGTGCATATTTCTCTCCTTATTCAGACAAGATGACTTTTTCACTGAAGAAAGCAATCTTGTCTGAATAAGGAGAGAAATATGCACTGATCATGCACCATTTTTAAGCAACAGTTCAAAACAGTTCTAAGCAAATACGTTGGTGATGGTGAATTTTGATATACAGTAAGAGGACAACAGAGGATAGACTTAAAAGTTTAAGGCTAAAAACGTCCCAATGATGTATTTTTTTCTTACAAACACCCAGCTTTTTGCTTCACAAGACAGTAATTGATGTGTGGATTACTTGTGGATTACTGTGATGTTTTTATCAGTTGTTTGAAGTCTCATTCTGATGGCACCCATTCACTGCAGAGGATAAATTGGTGAGTGAGTGATGTAATACCACTGTAAATTTCTCCAAATCTGTTCTAATGAAGAAACTCATCTACAAACAACTCGTTTTTATTTTTGGGGCGAAACTATTCCTTTAATAAAATTGGTGGATTGCAACTGGTTTTACTACCAAGTTACGAAGTTACAGATACATTTGTGTCAGAATATAAATAGAGTTTGATGTGCAGCCTTTAACATCAAGTGCAAAAGGTAAGGGAAGTGATTTGTTTCCTCTCCTCACAATTATGTGGCTAATTACACTATATTATTTGCACTTCACATTTTTTCCCCCATGCTTCCCTGTTAGAACAGACCTGCAGCCCATTGTTGGGTCATGACCTTCCAGTTATGTCATACTGTTCCAAAGTGCAGGCACTCCACATTGAAAAGGTGTGATTGTGAGGGTAGTTTTTTTTTTTTTTTTTTCTGAAAACCTACAGTTTTAATTTGCCATGACCGTCAGGGTGTGTCTGAGATGCCTGAGAATCTCTGTCATACTAGAATACTTAAATATCTTTTTCTGGACCATTTAATACAGCACAACAGTGAGCTCATTGAACTGCGACTTTTCTCAATAACATCTTATTTTAAATCATGACCTAATGTTTTCTGTTTCAATGTGTTCAAAAATTCATGCAGGAGGAAAAATATTCTGATTTGTGAAGTACTGTATACCCGCTAAAGGTTTTTCTCTGTTACAGTGCTGTCCCTCCTCTTCTATACAGACTGCAGTACGGCCCATCTGGATGACAGCTGTGCCATTTGTCATAAACAAAACCATGAACAGTAAAAAAAAAAAAACCCCAAAAAACAAAGACAGTAAAAAAGTATCATTTTGGAAAATACAAGTTCAGTCCTTTTATGTTTAATTAAACAAATACAATTGTTTTAAAACTGCCTTTTTGATATAGTCATACCAGGACAGCTTTGTATGTATATGGAGATATATATGTACGGTACTGTAATTATCAGAGCCCGTGTAAAAAGTCTCAGTACCGTTGACAGTATAAAGTATAAAACCAAACCCAAAATGGTTTAATAATTTGAAATATTTTTAGAGCTCCATCTGATTCCAATTAGTTGTGGAAAGTAAGAAAATAAAATATTCAGACGACAGTTCAAAAAATGTTGATTTTCGTTAAACACTCTCGCTCTTTGTGGAGAAACACTCATAAAGGACTCATAGCTCCCGCTTATTCCTCGGTCTTGCAAAAATATTTTTAGCCAAAGTATGCCAATAAACATTAAGTCGTGTTTGTGTAGCATGAGTCCGTACCACGAATTATGTCATAAATGAATGGATGTACGTCACTGAGCAGGGGTGAGTAGGTGGTATTCTCCATTAGATTACAGGACAGGCTCCAGGGAGCTGTCTGCGGGCCGATCCCACGGATTTCCACAAGCTTCTATTTTGGAGCAAGACGGCCTGCTTATAGTTTGTAAAAAGCCACAGCATCCTATTAAAGACAGTTAAAAGTAATTGGACGATGTTTACTCAAAGTCTTGCCACAGCATTGTCCTTCTATTAGTTAGCAAGTGTTAGTGTGCAGGTTTTCCATATGGATGCACGTATAGGTCTGTGTGAGCGGACAGCATCTTTTGGAGTCTTCAATCAAGGACTCTTGAACATGTGCCTGGTCTTTGATCTGCAGTTTGGGAATAATAAGAGGCAATAGCCTTAATGACACAGTGATGCATCATCCTGATGTGGCCCACACATGCTGCCTTCCTCCGTGCCCCTTTAAAATTGCAGTGCTCCCTTAAAAATCTGATTTGTTAATGGGCAGAATGACAATATAATAGGTAATAATCTTTGAGGAAATGATAAGTGGTTTTTTAGTGTTGCGAGGGAGGGCCACCAATGTTTTGGAGTCCTACTTGACTCTGCGAAGAATAATACTCTTAATACCAAGGTATTCATGCATAGGGTTCACAGGCCGCCAAAAGGTCAAAGAAGATATTGTTGGGGGTCTGTACAATGACTTAGTAGCTTCCTAAATGTTAAGATTCTTATCCTAAATGTGGCTAATTTGTTCTATTTTTTTTTAAAAAATAATAAAAAGAAATAGCCTGTTATATCATCTTTCTTCAGTTGCTACAGTATAGGCCTAGAGGTGGCACCGCCAAAAAGATTAACAACTCTGGCTCTGATATAAAGGTGTTACATTTGTTGATAGGCCTGCCATGTAGACATAATTATATGGCGAGTTTATAGACGCATAAAATTAAGATACATTTTCGTTTAACCAGCCTGTAATTAGGAGACTGACTGGAGTGATGAAAATCTTGACGCATCCACTTCCGGTTAGAGCAAACCATCATCTCATCCAAAGGAATCCAGACAGAGGTACCCTCCATTTATAGTGTCTGCAATTTAGCAGGTGATTACTCTTCCTTTTGTGGTTTTCCTTTTGTGTTTACCGTGGAATTCCATCCATTTCATCAGCAAAAATTGCAGCAAAAAAATGTTATATAATGATCTCTGACACATTAGTGGAGTATATGATAAGATGAAATTTTCTTCCCGTATTGTGACTAAAAAATGCAATGCTAATCATTTTCTGCAGGGGTGCCATGCTCTGACAAGATAAGACATGACCAAAGAAGAACAACACCATATAATGACTTAGTGCGCTGTAGAAACAATCTTCACTCAGAAATTGCTAATAAATTTAACAATTACAAAGAAATGTCAAATAACATTGAATTACACGTTGATAAAATTTTAAAAATGTTCTTTTAAAACACACTCCAATAATCTTTTTAATCTTTTATTTTTTCCAGAACTTACAGATTATTTGTAAGATATGTGAGGGATATATGTTTAATGTAGCAAAATTAAATAAAAAATATTTAATACATGCAACTATATGAAATATGAAAATTAGTAAAAAAAAACATGCAATATATATATATATATATATCTGTGTGTGTGTGTGTGTGTGTGCATGTTTTGCTACATTGCCAGTTTTATGGATGTCTAAACTAACAATTCAGTTTTCAGAAGAACCTGGTGGTAAATATCCCACAGAAAGGCTAGCGGAAACCTGTGAGACATGTCTGTAGACGACAGACCCGTCAAAATCTTCATCAACTTAAGACGACCTTGACAGCACATAGCCAGACGTTTGATCCCTCCTGAATCATGAGAAGGGGCAGACGACGTAGCAGGCTGGAAGGGGGGAGGGGAGAGCGTGGCAGAAAACAACACAAGTCATAATTGCATGCGTAGGCTGACACATCTGGATTTACCACTCCTTGGCCCTTTGCCACAGACTTTATGATGGTTCTTTGAAAAAAAGAAGATATTTTCTTACTTCCTACCAAAAGCTGTGTCTTAATGGGTTTGGCACCTCTGCGGCCAGAGCTATATTTATCTGCACTGGAGAGAGTAGGTTGAAAATGACACCATTATTTTCTCTAGACTGTTTTTTCTCCAGAGTAAATGAAAGAGAGAGAGAGAGGCTAGAGGAAATAGAGTGGAGTTTGACTGGTGTACCAATGCTCTGGCACTATTTCTGCCAGACACTCTGGTCTCTCCTGTATGCCAGCTTAACAAACACTTTTTAGCTGAAAGTGGCAACAATCCAAGTTTCTTTGGACAGCTTTGAGTTCAGTTTCTTATTCCACTAATGTTAAATCTAGTCCATACGGCTTTACACTAATTAGCAAAGCATATGCATATGCAAAATGCCAGTAAGAAGTCTTAACCATTGGATTTGTAAAAATGTTACCCTTTTTAGTGATGTTTATTTGATTCAACACAAATATTATTACTAAATGAATGCGCTGACAATTATCAATTTGAAAGATGAAACTAATTTTAAAAAATCACACGTATACAGAAAATATATATACTTAAAAACAAGTTATATAATATCCTAAGTAATATTTATATATAAATAATTTCTATAATATTTAAAAGTTATATTAAAATACATTTATCTGTATGTTGTAGTTACTTTAATCTGACTGTTCAGTGACTTATGTGCTTTGCAGTTGATCACTAATTGATCACACTGACAATTTTCAGTTTGAAAGACGGAACAGATTTTTAAAAACATCTTCCCATGCAGAAAAATATATATTTATTTTTAAATTATTTTTTAAAGTATTGTTATTTTGAAATATATTGTATGTGCATTTTAGTTATTTATATTCCTTCATATAATGTTTGACCATTCTTCATATTGTTCATATTTTCTATCAAATGTAATTATATTATCCAAAATATATATTTAAAAATACATTTAGCGTTTTCTTTCCCCTTGAAATACATTTTGTAGTATATTTTGTCATTTCAGGATTTAAACAAAATATTTTTCAAATTGAAAAATAATTTCCTTAAGCTGTGGTATTTGTAATATATATTTTAAATATATATGAAATACCCACCCACCCCAAAAAACATTGCTGTATGGATAAGTATAAATTTAGGAATGCAAAGTTCTTTGGCTAAGTGACGTATATGTTTAATTTTGGTATCCTGGCTATTTTTAGCTTCCCACTCAACACCACAGACTGGTTACCCAACACAGAGTCATAACGAAGTGTACGTCCTGGTGGTGAGCACAGGACATGATGCAGAACACTATATGTAGTAGACCTTTGATACACACAGTTGTGGGAAAACGTTTGGCCCCACCCCACAGCATAAAAAGATAATGGCACTTTGACTTGTTTGGTTGTAAGACTGTTATTTAGCTGTCTGGTCTTGATTAACAAAAACAAAAGTGGGCAGCCATGCTGATTTGAGTATTTTAAATGGGAAACGCCGGCAGTTGTTTGTTCTCTCAGAGCTACCGTCACATGTAAATAATCTCTTCAGCAACAGCTTTATCGCACTAGGGCAATGTGGCATTTTCTCATTTCATGAAGTTTTCGGCTCATTTACTGCCATAAGTGCAGTCCTCAAAACTATAGACAGAATGAGATGGTCATTGTTGTTTGGAGTCCGTTTGCCAAACCCCTGGTGGATTCATGGTTGACCAGGAAGAATGCATCAATTCATCTCTCTGTTTAGTTGTTCTGACAGTATAATGCTATGTTTTTGCAATGCTGGCTTTTCTATAGGTGGTCTGGCCACTGAAAGCCCAAGTGAGAGTCGATAGTGCAACTGAAAAGTGTGCAAATTTTATAAACATTTATACATGAGAGCAGCTCTCAGACTGTTTAAAATGATTCACTGTTGCTTTGCCACCTTAGTTAAAACAATACTTTGCCCAAAAATGAAAATTCTCTGTGTTTGACATTCATAAGAACCACTAGTTCTAGGTGTCTTCCTGTTTTAATTTCTGACCACATTTCATTCCTTCACAATGATTGGAAAATCAGTCGAGAGTTTTGTCATTTTGCACCAGCTCTTGCTTGTTTTGAGAGCTTTTCTAAAAGCAGTGAAAACTAAGAGGCAAAATTGGCAACTAGCAAACCAGGACTGATTATATCTGTCTCCTTTGTGCCTCCTTTCCAAGTCATTATCGCCATGAGCGGTCAGGCTTCTTGCTGCTATTTTATCACTTTCTTTCAAGCTCCCTTTAGAAGCCTCATTGTTATTGGGTGCTCTGAATGATTTACTGGGCCTTCTGTTCATTAGAAATGATACTTGATGATCCTAGATCAGTGTATGTGAGTATAATAGAAATGAGACCTGGTATTTTAATGTGTTTTGATCTTATATGGTGCAGCAAAAGATTCATCTTTTAAGTATATTCTCTCACCTTGAGGAATAACACAATACAGCTTTCCTCACACACATGACTGGCCGCAGGGAGCACTTATGGGAAGGCTTGTCCATCCATCGTTTTTTCCATGTCTCTGCAGAAGCTCCTTGACTGAGGTCGACCTAAAACTTTCCACCAGTGTACGGGCCTTTTCCAGGATTTCTGTTGGACTGATGTTACTTCATAACAGACTACTGAGAGCTTCAAAAGAGACAGACATAATATCAGTCTGACCGTCTGTTTAACTTGTGCCAGCCTAGTAATACAAACTTGTGTGTGAGAATGTCTGGGTGCCTATGTGAATGAGTTTTTGTGTGTGAAAATGTGTATGTATTGCATTACGTGAGTATGTCTGTGTTAAACCTATGTCTCAGTGCATCGTTTTTGGTCTATTTACAACAGAATGCTTGAGCGCTTCTCTTTTAAACACACCAAACAGGTGCAGGCCTACAGTTCTCGCTAATTCAGCTTGAGACCAAATTTAGCAAGACATTTTATAACATGAGACGTTTGTAGCCTATAAGGCTAATTGATTAGGATAGATTTCTGCGCAGATTCAAAACAGTGAGTAGGCTATCATTTACTAAATGTGTGTATTGATATATTTGTACATAATGTGTAATATTAAAACTTACAAAAACATTGAGAACAAAGTGAAAGCACATACACAAATTATGGCGGCCTTAGCAACAAGTAATTTGCCATTTTTTAACAATGTTATGCAATTTTTTAAACTATACTAATAGAAATTGAATATCATTGAAGATCTGGGACTGCACATGCTCTTAGACAACGCTGTGTGCGAGAGACAATGATAACATGAGGGGGAGGGGGAGAGAGGTAAGGTAAGCTTGTACGGAAAGCCCTTATATGGACATGAGGCTCGACGAATGAGGAACACTGAAATGCTTGAGCACCTGTTATGAATATGGTGGAAATTTTGCATGAGAACTTTTCCCTACTCACATACATGCATACGCAAATTGTATGGTATAATTAGTGAATGAGACCAGTCTATACCCTTAATTGAGTCAAAAAATGGTATAGTCTAGCGCAGATCTCAACTGGTTTTGTGTCAGGACCCAGCTTTTGCATTGGGCAATAAGTGGTGACCCAGTACAGCTTTCAAAATAGTTTATTGCACAATAGTGAATAGAAATATGTTTAAAATATCTAGTTTAGCTTTGTTCATAGTTTTCATAGATGAGGGCATTCAACTGGTCGAGTTATCTAGCTTCTAGGAAGTGAAGCTTATTTTACGGTAAATATAGCCTAGTTATTTGACCTTAATTATTTCCATTTATTTATTTATTTAATCCACTCACCGCCCTTTTAACTAAATTTTAGCTTCACTAGTTGAGAACCATTAGTCTAAGATATGAAATGGTAGCCTAACTGAAAGATTGTCGAGTCAAGTCCCACTATTGATAATAAATGTTGCCATTAGGCAAGGTACTGAATTCCAGGCTGGACTGAGTGTGGGCAGTAAGTGTACCGTAAGTCCCTCTGGACATGAAATGCACAACACAAAGTGGAGAGTGTGGTGCTTGGTTGTGTGTGATCTTACTAAATGTTTCTCAGGTACATGCAGGAAAATTGAAATATAGCACTTCTATAAAGACAAACAAACAGCACTGGAGTGTTACTAGCAGCACTTTTTGCATTTGGACAGAGACGGAGGTGACTACTTGGGGGAAAATGAGAGTGATGGTGTTTTATAGGAGGCGGAGAGGGGGAGAGGAGAGGACTATGTTAAGGGTGGGGATTTTTTTTTTTGGGTGGTGTCAGAGAACTTTGCAAAAACCACAGTACTGTTTTGATAAAGAACCTAAAGTACGTGGGAGTCGGGTAAAGAGGAAGATAAATAGAGAAGGAGGGAGAGACAGAGAGTTTAAGGAAGACTGCTGGGAGGAGAGAGTGAATATAACCACCCACCTAAGCAGCTGTCAGACTGGTGGTCAAAAAGCAGACACTTCCAGACACTCTCAGAAACAGGCAGTAACAAAAGTGAAAGAGAGTGTGTAGGAGATCCCAGGACGAAAGGAGAGTTTGACTCAGACACAGCACAGAGTGACAGAACAGTCTAAAACACCAGGATACACAGCAGGGATAGGTACAGCTTCAGGACCAGACGAGTGAATGGATACCTTATGCAGTCTAAGTGGACTTGACCCTCTATGGGTGAGCAAACGTCTTATGTGACTTTAAATCTTGAATATTATATATATATATATATATATATATATATATATATATATATATATATATACTTAATATGTCTATACAGTTAATTTTATTTATATTGTATATGTTACATTTATACCTGTAAAGACTTATTATATTTATAAATTATATTTATATTGAAAGTACTTTGGAAACATTATATGATTTCAAGAACCTGAGAACCAGAATATATGTTTTTTTTTTGCTGTTTTTACATTTTATGACTTGTCAGTTAAAGTTGGAATATTTAATAAATGTGTCACATTAAGTTAAGATGATGCACTGTGGTCAAAGTTTGGAATGCAATTTATTTTACATAACATTTAATATTTTAAACAAGCTAGCAGATGGCAATTTAATACAATGATTTTACAAGCTTCTTTAGTTGTCAGAATTTCTGGAAGACCTGTTCCTTAAATTACACCGATTTAGTCCAATCTCAAGATTTAATTGAAACTCAGTTGTTTCTCACCCAGTAACAGAAAGAGATAAGAGAAAATCAGTGATGAGCTTGGCCAAGATAAACAATAAGAAGCAAAAATTGACCAATATGGTAAACAAAGCTCAAAATGTTCAAAATTATAACCTTATTTGAGATGTTCTGGAACATGCAGGACATATCTGGTTTCTGTGTGGACTGGATTTGGATCAACAAAATGTTGATCCAATGAAAGAATGAAGACTGTCAATTATAATATAACTGGTTGAAGAGTTAAGCACACCCTCTCCTTCATCTCTAGGACTGGAACCAGACATGGTACACGCATAACCCTGAAGTGAGCAACTGCTTCCAGAACACAGTGCTGGTGTGGGCTCCGTGCATCTACCTGTGGGTCCTCTCTCCATTCTACTGCCTTCATCTGTACTGCCATGGCCGAGGTCGGCTGCCCCTCTCTTCACTCTGCAGTGCCAAGCTGGTGAGACAGACCGCTAAGACCCGTTAATGTTATACAAGCCTGTCCGGGTCTCAAACGTACCAGCTTTGTGGGCTATAAAACTCAAACCAGAGTGTTAAAACAAAGTGAATGTGGTGGTCTGGGTAGACTGAGGGGTTGAGTTCACGCTTTAGTAACCAAGGAAGACAGTAAAAGAGAGAGCGATGTGTGTAACCACAGTTTTTGCGGTGTGAGTGCGGTTGGCACTCTGGTGAGGTGAGCTGTGATGTCACTTTTCACTCTTCCGCTCTAAAAATCTTTTGTTTGAAATACAGTTGTTCCTTCGTTTGTTCAGTCACACAGATTCCTATCCAGTCTTATCATATTGTAAATCGCACCTCTTCTCTACAGTCATTGACCACCGGAGCTTCCGGGAGAGTGACTCAGTTCTCACCCTGATATGAATTGTAATCCTCTTTGCTCTTTTACAGTTGCTGGGGTTCTTCTTGGCGTCCTTTGGTTTTGTGGAATTCTTCTACATCTTGTTGGAACGAAGACAGGAAATCCTGCAACACCTTGTCTTCTTGCTCAGTCCCGTCATACGCAGTCTCACCGTGGTAATGTAACCCCTAGCTTCTATACTTACTGTATAAGAAATATGTAGCAGTGCAAGCTGAAGCCAGGGTAAAAAGTTGCATAGAACTGTTTATTAATGAAAAAATGAGCCCAAATCTGTTGTTTTCATCCAATGCATGAAAGGAACAATACAATTCTTGGTTTTGTTACATAACTTGCTTCGTTTTTATCTCTGATAAAGATAAAAGATTGCTGCACAGGCTTAAGGTGTGGTTACATTTACGACAAATTGTTAGCAAATTGCTGGCAAATTGTTACCAGCAAAATCCATTCATTTAAATATGGATAAGAATCCACAAACTCAGAAATTTCGCATGGATTTGAAAGATTTGCAAATTTTGCAGGGAGTTAAAGTTGGTCACCTACTTGGTTTGAAAGTGACTTCATCGCTTTTTGCCTGCAAAATTTCACTAATGCACCTTTAAAACTGAATATGTTGTCCAGTCTTGCTGAAAAGACAGGTTTAGACCAAAATGAATCTCCATTCTAATCTAGACTGATTTACCCATGTTAGCAGTGTTTTAGCATAGCGGGTTGACAAGAATAGTCATGTAAATTTCAGCTAGCGAAGTTGGTTGATTAGTGTTGTTTTTTCTTTTGAAGCTGGTTGACCAAGGAAGTCTTGCTGATGAAGCTAGTTAAAAAAGGAGAGAATGTACGTCCATCCCACTTTAGACAAAATGTCAGACATTTCAGCAAATTAATGAAGCAGAACCTTCTCAAGATCACATCAAGTAGAATTGTGGGAATTCTGCAGCAGTGTGTGGATCTTTACTTTGTGATAGTTATGAAGCCTATAGTGGGAACACCAGCATCCCATATTAAGCCTTAAAGATGTATGCATGGGGCCACATACACGAGTGTACATTAAAGATTTAAGCTTCATTCATTCCCCTCCTACAAGTCTTCCTTCCCAAAATTCATTCCTCAACACACCTGCATATGTCTGCAAAATGCCTCCTAAACCCTTACACAGCAGGAGCTGTTTTCATCTAATAGAGTGTGACACTCTGAGGTGAACTAGGTTAGCGGCACACCTACACATTGCCTAATGAACACAATCTCATCATCGCTTTCTGTCCACATGTTCCATTTGCATCCTGCAGAGACGGGCTCCAAACCAGACTCATGACCCATCCGTGGTCTCCCCAGACACCTAAGTCAACACTGGCTAATGCCAAAGAAAAAAACACTCAAAGAGTTAAACAGTGCGATCTTGTCCTTAAAAGCCCTCTTTCTTCACAACAGATTGTGATCTTAATTGGTCACCGAGTGAAATAATGCATTGTCATAGCTTGGTGAAGTGCTGGAATGTAGGTATCAAACCTCAATAACTATTTTGGAGATTTTATTAAGTAGGTGCATAAATATTGCTTTTAATTTATATAAAAATATTGCTTCGTTGCCTTGCCCAACCATCTTTACCACCTATGGGTTTTCTTGTGTAATATTTAGGCTTATGTAATGAGCAGTTTAGAAAGCAACAGCCACCACAACTCTACTGATCCTAGAGGGAGAATTTGCAAAGAATGAATTGCGCCCCCAATTGCAATTCATTTACACACGCTGTCTGGATTGTTGTAGCACCTAAATCACTAAAAGAACACCAAATTTGCCCAAATTCCCATCTTTCAGGTTAGTTGTGTGTACTAGGTTGTGGAAAATGCAGCAGACCTCTGCAGTCTGGCATACTTTCCTGGGACTGTATGCCATCAGTCCATCAGATTTAGAAACCTGAAATGGCTCTTTAAAATACTCTTCATCATTTAAGAATTATTTTTACTTTAATCTGACATTTACCTGTTCTCGAACCTGTGAAAATGATGTGGAGATTGATGCCGAAATCTTTTACATTTGGCCCTCAAATTGAGTTTTTGGTTTATGTCCTTGTGTGGAGCTGAAGTCTGCTGGAATACTTGGATACTTTTTTTTTTTTACCCACCATAAGCTGTGCCTGGTTTCACTGTGTGCTGTCATTTAAGCTGCAGGAAGCAGATCTGTCTCTGTCTTCTATCGCTCTTAACTCTCCAGTATAATTACAAGCTTTGGCTTCCTCCCACTGTCCAGAGGAGAAGTCATGGCTTATTCTCGTAAGACGTAAGGTCTAAACACAACATCAACAATGCAGATGTTACATGTGGTTTACGTGTTCTGTTTCCAGGTAGCGCAAAAACCTCCGCAGGCGTGTTTCGTTAGGATGCGATTAAGAGTTCCTTTTAAAGGTTTCACCTCATTTATCTGAGGTTATATGGCTTTGGTTTGGTTTTGAGGAGGCGTCTTTGGGCCCAGTCCTGATCCTTCATCTGTACCGCACCAGGCTGCTTTTTACGTAATCAAATGATGTTTTGCGCTACCTAGGAGATAAAGCAACAACTGAACATCACATCAAGCTTGAGATCGGTCTAGTCAGTCTAGATTTGAGAAATGGAGAAAATTCGCAGTAATTAAGAGAAAAGCCACTCTTTACATTTGTTGTTTTATTAGAGGAGACAGCTGTGGTAGTAGACAGGGAAATCCCAATATAACCTCGACAAAAACAAAACAAATTTAATGATGTATAATACAAAAGCATAGTACAATTTTAAAAGTGAAGTCCATATCCACTTAAAATCAGTTCTCAGATGCTCCATATTTATCCATATACATTGCAAACGCTGAATTGACTGAATTAAGCTGTACGCAACCTGCATGTATACAGCTTTTTTCTTGGTTGGGTATTTGTTTGACAGGATGAAATTTTGCTTGCTGCTTTTTCTATCTCTCTAAAGGACATGGCCTCAGTAGTTGTAATTTAAATCTATTAAATGTAATTAAATCTATTTAAAGACTTTCACAATGAGTTAGAGTGAAAGGTGAAATGTGTAATTTCAAAAAGGATGAAGTAATGAAGTTTCCCGGAACACTTTCCCAGTTTTCCATTGGTCGGCCAAACAGACAGTCCCACCCCAAACTCACACCGGTGGTCACAACAGAACCACAGTGTTTACACTTTTTGGGGCGGAGCCTACAAATGAATTAAGCCGGGAAAAAGAGAAAGTATATCAGCATTGAAAAAATTACATGCTTCGCCTTTAAAGTAAACTTGCATCATTCAATAGATACTCATTAGGAAGAGGGCATTCTGTAATTTGGCTCCTTTTTGAAGTTATTTATCACTTGTATTGTGCAGGCTGCAATTTTAGCAGATGAGAACAATGTTATTAACAGCTGTGTGTTTGACAGGTGTTAGCCGTGTGCGTGATTCATTGGGAGAGAGTGCGAGGATGCCGTTCCTCTGTTTTCCTGTTCTTCTTCTGGTTGTTGGGCGTGGTCTGTTCCCTTATTCCGCTTCATGCAAAGGTCCAGCTGGCTGTGGATCAGGTGAGAGAAATGACAAGTGACACAGACCCCAAATCTGGGGATTTTCAGTTTCACGTTACAATTCACAAAACCTTGGATTAACCCTGCACATATGGGTGTACTAACATATTGACGAAACACAGGTGCACACATGAAAACATACAGACAAACACAGATGCATACAGAGTCACAGATATATATCCACACATGCACAAGAAAATACATCGCAGCACACGCTCACAAACACACAGTAGCTCAGCATTCCAGCAGTTTCTACTTTTAGCACTCCATGTTTGGACTTGGTTTGTCACATTCATATCATGAGTTCAGGTGAAGTCCAAGTAGGTGTTAGTTTGAAACATATGTCAGCAAGTGTCCTTTTACCCCTACTGAATCTTACAGTATGTGGAAGTATAGTATTTTTGATGTAAATTAGGTAAACAACTCACTTGGGTTAAGCTAATTATTTTATTGAACTAAATAATTAAAATCAAATGCATGAAATATTTCAAAGTTCAAAACATTTTTATGTGCCATGTCAATAACCAGGCCAGAGTACATGCTTCTGAGCGATTTTATATGCCACACAGTCCTTTTCAGCCCAAGGACAATAACACCGCTAGCAAGAAAACAGGTTTACCAGTTTTAGAAATGAGGCATTTTTGACCCATATCATGCAACTGGGTCAAACATAAAGACAGATAAGCATATTTCTCACTGGCATGCTGACTTTTTGCTTGAATAAGAGTGGGAAGACATTTTGACTGACCTACATTGTGACCACCGAAACCACTCTGGCCTTGTTTTTTTTATTTTGTGGTGTGGTTAAGAATAAAGCCTCTATCTTGGCAAGGGTCTCCACGTCCAAACGGATGTTTACTACAGATTTGTCTCAACATGTCTTGCGTTCCAATAGTGAAGCCAGGACGCTATATCCAGGATACCAGAAAGACAAACTTACTATATGTGTAGAAATACATGAGCAGCATATGAACAGCACATGTGAAGCTTTTGTAAATATAGCTACTTTGGCTCCTCACCAGCAAATAGTGGCCAGAGGCTTGAACAGCAGCAATCTATGAGTTTCCAGATTGTAGCGTGACTTGAGGCCTTTTATGGCTCTTTTCATACGTAATTCATTTATATAAAGCAGGCCATTAAAGAGTTTGGTTTTCACCATGATTTGCCTTAACTGTTCAAAATAAGCTTTACTATGTTGTTAATGCTCGTGCACACCCATGTCTTCTGACATTAGGCGAAGTAAGAAGGGACTCTGCACTGTAGCACTGCCTGATTTCTTACAGAATAAACAACAGATCATATTTTTTACATTAATCATTAGTTTGGAACATGACATCACTGACATGTAAACAACAACATATCTTCTGCTTTCTCCACCAATTAGCTCTTCTATGTAATCAGGGGGTTCTCACATGATATTCTGACTGACGTTTCGAAATGTCTTCAGTAAACAAGCTCTTCAAGGTGTAGTCTTGGTTCGGAGTTCCATAAGAACAGAATGTTCAGCATGTAAACAGCATGTTGGGAAGTCTGCGGATCGGAACTGGAATAACATCACAGTACATTATGGGAAATCCCTGGATGTGGTACTCATTTAAAATGGGAAGTCAGCCTGCGCTCTCTTTTTTCTGTAATCTGTATGTGATCTGTTGATTTGGGTGTCTCTGCTTTTCAGGGTCTCTCTCCGGATATTGTGCGGTATTTGGCCTTTTTCTCGTACTTCGCCCTGCAGTTGGCGCAACTCTTCCTCAGCTGTTTTGCAGACAGGGCACCCTCAGGCAAAGCCACGCTCAAGGTACGAACGGAGCAAACTCTTCATCAGCTAAAATAATCCATCACAAACAATCCTGTGGTGAATTTCTGTTGTTTCCCAGTGTCCTTATGTAATATAGAACCCAACCCCACCATTTTGAAGTGAATTATGGTAATGGTGGTAGGATACTCAACTACTGTCTCCCGCAAGCATGCAGCACTTAGATATTAGCTATTGGATAAAAAAGATGTTTTTCGGCAGTCAGCTTGACTCATCAACATGGACACTCTGTGGTCCTCCTTCCCGGATAATGATATATCCTTTTTTTAAACTCAATTCTTGACTCATTCTGCCCACTGTTTGGTTGTTATGTATGCAAATTACACACAGAGCAACACAGAACGTAATCTCCAGACATCTCGTGAGATAGTGGTCCATCTGACTGTTCTCCTCCAGAGAAAAACAAGGAAACAAGCTCAGAGAGGAATTAGTGTGTTTGTGATGAGGTTCTAGCCACAGACGTCGGTGCCACACCCCTTGATCCCCTTCTGGCTCAGTCACTTCCTGTGTAGGGTTATTCACAGCATCCTGAAGAGTGAGACCTCCGGAGAGGAGGCGGGAGAGAGAGTGAGTGTTTGGGTGGATGGCTGTATGGGCAAGAGGGCAGCACTGAGGTCAGCAGTGGGTGGAAGTGTGTCACAGTGGCACATAAGGCATGCACACATACAGATAGAGGTCTACCAGTCTTACTCAGATATTTTCACACTGTTTCTCTGTTTACTGTGAGTTCACTGTTGCCAAATATGATTTCTAACCACTCCTTTCTCCATCCAAGAAAGCAAAACTGTGAAAGTCTTCTTTCGAAAACTGACTGTTGACAGTTGCACACCTGGTTATTTATGTGTATAATATGAGAACTGTTTTCAACAATCCTTGTTATAGCTGATGATATAATTGTACCTCTGTCATATTTTAATTAACATGTTTGGTTTGGTTATTCCAATGAAGACACTGCTAGGTATCAGTATCGGACAATACATTTTAATGTTATCGGTACCAGGCAATAAGTGAAGTGGGCAAATTTAAGTCAATAAATTATACCCAAATGACTATAGGAAGATAGGACCCAATGGTATTTCTAGTTGGCCTATTGTCAAACCATTTTTTTCCTGAGTTTGTAACAACATTATTTTATTTCATATATATTTAAACACTTATCCACATTCTGTACTTTTTGCCCATATAGTGAATTTGTAGCCAACTTGCTCTTGTTCTGTTCTCAGAATGCATGTCCTGTTCAAGATGCATCATTCTTGTCCAAGATCCTCTTCTGGTGGTTCAGCGGGTAGGAAATTAAATGATTTTGAATTCCATTTATAGTTTGTGAAAATGCTCTTTTAAATACTTGTTGGTCCAGTCACAGTGAAAGTAATGCATTTAGTTTGTGTTGTGTGTGCTTCCAGGTTGATTTTTAAGGGCTACCGTTCTCCTCTGCAAGCGGAAGATCTGTGGAGTCTGAGGGAAGAGGATACATCTGAGAAGATAATATCTGACCTGGAAGAAGAATGGACAGCGGAGCGCACCAAGTTACAGCAGTAAGTTCCATTGAAATAACAGACAAGTTTTTCCCACGTGACATTTTGAAGCACATGTACATTTATATTGTTTGTCCATGTTGCTGTGGATCCTCATGCTGCTTTGATCAATGCAATCACATTTCCATCTGAAAGATGCCCACAAAAGAGACAGACCTAAAATGAGTCAAAAGGAGCCTGCTGCGTATATGGTCAAGACAGGAGGATTGTGTCAATTGGTTGGCTTGTTAACACTTTTCTGTTTTAAACATACAGTGTTTTCAAGTCCTCTGAAATCCTCTTTTAAGGCCTCACATGTCAGAGGTCCCATGCGGTTTACAATTTGTGGAAACTTGCGTTGTGGCACAGGATGTTTTAATGTCATTCTGTTTTCAATTACAACTTACAAAGAGGTATTAAAAAGCTTAACAACTGCATTTAGGCTTTAGCATCAATTCCTTACGCACATGTCCGTTTGCCTCTTCATCTACAGGCAGGAGAACCACCTAAGCACCAGTATTGCCTTGGGATCTCGACTACCAGAGCAGGCCCAGTTTCTCCGGAAGATTCAGAAGGAGCAGAGTTCGGGATTCTGTCTCTTACGGACACTCGCGCGTAGCTTCGGACCCTACTTCCTAACAGGGACGCTGTGCATCATGGTCCACGACGCCTTCATGTTTTCAGTTCCACAGGTTCTAAGGTGAGAAAGTCAAAGCAGATTTAATGAGTCATCTTGGCCCAGTCCTTGGTTTAAGTTCATAAACTTTGGGCTTTTGGTATATCTAGGATAAGTTAGGCTTTGGGTTGTGTTTATGAGAAGTTCTGCCTTCAAATAAACACAGATGGCCCCTCTGTGCTTTTAAAGACAGCTTGCTAGGTTATCAAAATATTTTTAGAAGAGACATCTTACGGTTCACAATATCTTGGGATGAAAACAGGAAGTGGCAGTGTGCAGCAGGTGCTTGAGTCAGAGACGCCATACCAGCCAGACAGAGATCATGCTGTTTATGCCCACAGAGAAGCAATTATGGCTTCAAGTCTGAAAGCTTGAGAGAGCGAGAGATGACCACAGCATTCTGTCCGCCGTAGACGTGTTAGCTTCGGGGAGGGTAGAGGAACACTGTCGGGGTTGTGGTTACTATAGGCAAGCAGCCAGCTAAATGGGAGGTTCGGTCAGCTCCCAGTGAGCAGGGAGATCCAGACTGTAGCAAGTACATGTATTGTACTGGGATCCACTGTCAAAAAAGGTGGACTTTGGTGGGAACTGTGGAAACATACAAGGTTTTCTGCCCTCAGAGTAACCAACGTGGATTTTGTAGCATTTGGTTAGCATTCAGAAAAACATTTTTCCAGTTGAACATGCTACCTCTTGTTAGGCTCAACAAATCCACCAGTCTTCATTTTCAAAACATTTTCAAAGAAAGCTGTGGGTTTAAGCGCTACTGTAAACCTTGAGCCTAACCATAATTGTTGGATGTGGTCTGTTACAGAGGAATCTAGCCAAGTGCTTAGTTACATCAGAAATCAGCAAATTTCGACGTACTATATAGTGCCTTCATTCAAACCATTTTCTCTCCTCTCTTTTTTAAAAGTCTGTTGTTAGGCTTTATGAAGGATGAGGATGCTCCGCTGTGGAAGGGCTATTTCTACGCCTCTCTTATGTTCCTCCTGTCCTGCCTGCAGTCCATCTTCAACCACCATTACACATACACCTGCTTTACTGTGGGCATGAGGGTCAAAACAGCTGTCATGGGTCTGGTCTACAGAAAGGTGGGCCATCTCACCTGCACAAAAACCTTTTTAGAACATATGATTCTGTGATTAGTCTGTGATTTTTGAGGGAGGGAAGTATGTACAGAAATGGTTTCAGCGGCATAAAAAGAAAAAAAAAAACATTTTATGTACCATGAAATTTCCTAGAATTGTCAAATTGGCTTCAAAATGGGCTGAAAGTAAAGTGTAAAAAGTTTACACTTGTATTTTAAATACATTTATTTCATGCCAAGTATACTACAAATACATTTTCATATTTATGTACTTAATAAAATGCCCTGCAATTGTACTTTTAGTATACTAAACTGGCTTTAATTGTGCAGAAGTAGTGCTGAAGTCCAATTAAAGACATACTTAGTGTATTTGATTGTGCTAAAGTGGAACTATTGCAAGTATACTTTAGGTCCACATATTTTGCATTTAAAGGGCGATATTTTACAATCCTCATCAAAAGTGACATTAAAACACATTTTAGGCTTATTAATAAGAAATGTGCAGTGTGCACAAGTAATACTCCAAATAAAGTTTCATTAAAATCTTAATATCAGTAGGTCTCGAGTTATCTGTCAGTAAATAGGTTAATAGATTTGAACTATACTTAGTATGAAATAAATGTATTTTAAATATATTACTTTTTTACTGGGTTCAATTCGATTCAAATGCCCTTATGAAAGGGAGTCAGTCCAATTTTTAATCAATCCTTTTGTTTCTCCATCTTGCTTTTCCTCAGTCTCTTGTCATGAACAGTGCAGCACGCAGAACATGCACAGTGGGGGAAATTGTCAATCTGGTCTCTGCTGATACCCAGAAGCTGATGGATTTTGTGGTGTATTTCAATGCAGTGTGGTTAGCACCCATTGAGGTCACACTCTGTCTCTTCTTTCTTTGGCAGGTGAGGGCACGTATATTTGCTTATTTTGTATTCCACTCCAGTAGTAGTAATACTCTAGTAATATGAGTAAAACCTGAATTTCTTTCTAAGCATTTGGGGATACTGGCTGAATAGCTGTTTTAGCTTTCCAAGAGAAATGAATGAGACATGTCTTGTTTGACTTATTTCAGCATTTAGGACCATCTGCTCTAGCAGGCATTGCCACTGTGATCTTCATTTTCCCTCTAAACGGATTCATTGCAAGGAAGAGAAGCAAACTCCAGGTACTGTAATGTTGTAACTCATCCATGATTCAAATGTTGTCACCCATCTGCTCTTTGAGGTCATGATAAAAGAGGTTACTCTCCAATAAAACATACTGCAAGTTCCATACCTCAAAGATATGTTGTATTGCAAGCTACGGCAGTGCCAAGTATTTTAGTGCTTGGAGGCAAGTCCATTTATTTTTAATGTCTGATTAATATCTGAATGAGATCCTCATTAAAGGAGATGAAAATGAGTTCCTTGTTTATCTCACCCACTAAAATTCTTTCTGAGCCACGAGACCGTAGAGGAGCGCTGTGAATGAGTGCTAAAGAAAGTCAGCGTGAAGGGTCCACAGCTGGTTTAGATAGTGAAGTGAGCAGAGCGTGGGTGTGCGGGTTGGATTCAAGCTTCTCTTGTTCCTTTGAAGTTCCCCATGCTTCCTCCGAAGCTAAGTAACCACAATGCCTGCAAATGGCAAATAAAACTTACATTTTCTTTTCAGAAAACAACAGACATTTGGCATGCCACTGATTGAGTCAATCTCTCAGCTCATAGCTATTGTGTTCTAGAATATCTTAACATGCAGTTAGGAATTTATTGCCTTCTTTAGTATCAGTCATTCAAGTGTTAGATCATCCTGCTGAAAAGACCAGCCCAAACTGGTGTGATGCTGGTCTAATTGGTGTTCATCAGCAAAAGATGGTTAATGGTATTGGTGGTTGACCAAGAAAGTTTTACTGGTTCAGTTAGTCAAGAAGCCTTGTAGGAACATCAGAAAATGAAAACAAAACATATGCTGATAACCAGCTATGCAGATTTTGGTTAGATGGGTAGTCAGACTTCAAATAACCAAAAATAAATAAATTAATAAAAAAATAAAAAATTATATACATACACACACACACACACACACACACACACACACACACACACACACACACACACACACACACACACACATATATATATATATACATATATATTCTGTGATTTAGTGGTGTCGTGTTTAATGACAGTTTCCTGTTTTCTGGTCATTCCACAGGAGATACAAATGAAGTATATGGATGGACGGGTCAATTTAATGAATGAGATTCTGAATGGTATCAAGATTTTGAAGTTCTACGCCTGGGAAAAGGCTTTTCTGGAGCAGGTCCTGGGATACAGAGAGAAAGAGCTTAAAACTCTGAAGAAATCACAGATCTTATACTCTGTTTCTATTGCTTCCTTCAACTCCTCATCCTTCCTGGTGAGAAAAATAACAGACTCTTAAGTAATGCTTCAGGGCACACTTTTGGGAAAGAACTAAACCTACATTTACATGATAGAAGTAATGATTGTAAAATATTACCTCTAGATCAGTGATATTGTTTTGTTTTTGTTTTTTTGACTGCAATTTCCATTCTTTGCCAGATTGCTTTTGCCATGTTTGGTGTCTATGTGCTCATTGATGATAAGAATGTTCTGGATGCTCAGAAAATCTTTGTATCAATGGCTCTTATCAACATACTGAAAACTCCCCTAAGCCAACTTCCTTTTGCCATGAGCACAACCATGCAGGTGAGAATATTCTGCCCTGATTATTAAATGATGGTGTCTGTATTTAGTTATTTTTAAATACAATACAAATTATTCTTGTGTTGCAGGCTCTGGTCTCTTTAAAACGTCTGGGGAAATTTCTTTGTCAAGATGAACTCAAACCAGAAAATGTGACAAGGGAATCCTTTAAATCTGGTGAGAGGTCACTTATTGTGCAATAGATGAGTAAGGTTAAAAACAGACTGAACGTTGTCTGTACCCTGTGAGACTTTCCCTCTGCCCCTCACTTCCGTCTGTCAGTAAAAATATGAGTGAGAGCAAGATTAACAGCAGTTTGATAATAGACTCTAAATTTCACAGTTAGATGGCAGTGATGTCTCACTTCCTCTCACTGGAAAAAACAATTAGAGATCTTTAAAAACTTCCTGGATCGCCTGCATGTGAATGCAGTGTAGCCTACTACATAATATATTATTTTATTTTATCAGCGTAGACCTTGCACAAAAACAACGGTTCATTAAAAAATGAAAATAAACACTGCTACAATATTACAGTATTAAATCAAAGTTACATTTATATGGACTTATTAGTCAACATACTATTCATAGCTTTTATATCACTTTTAAATATTTTGAATTATTTTATTCTATTTAATTTTTTACACTGCAACATGTTTTCCCGAATTCAAAGTTCTTTTTTGAAACATAAAAAGACATGTTGGTATAGAAAAATGATTAAATTATGACTGGTATGTTGCCATGAACAACGCTTAAGTATACAGATTAGCAGTTATTATACAAAGAAACTTGATTGGGGGACAGTGGTGGGCGGTATTCATCAAAGCTGTTCAAGATAGCTTGTTAAAACTGTTATTGTGAAGATAAAGCTAATTAGAATGTGTAATTAAAGTGAGTCTATAATTTCACAAGCTGCAGAAGAAATCTAGTTTCCCAGAAGTGATCTCTGTAATTTCAACTGCACTTTTCTCCAGAACAATTTGTGTTTGTGTTGATAGTCTGCCTTCATAAATTGCATGTTATGGTAAGCGATTAAGGCTCTTTGATTGTTCCTCTTTGCTTGTCAGATGTGGATGGTGTAGTGTTTGAGAATGGAACCTTCAGCTGGTCTAAGGATGGCCCCCCGTGTCTAAAAAGGTATCATTATCCAGAAAGTTTCCACAAGACTCCTGAATACACAATCAGGCAATAAGTATCCAAGTTTAAGCAACATCCCCCTCACTTACTCTGTGTGTTGGAGCAGGATCAGCGTTAGAGTTCCCTGTGGTTCACTGGTTGCTGTTGTCGGCCATGTTGGCAGTGGGAAATCCTCGCTGCTTTCTGCCATGCTTGGGGAGACTGAAAAAAGAAGCGGGGCAGTCTCAGTCAAGGTACTTACATTAATCAACCATAACGCTCATTGTATATATTTTATGAAATATGATTTTGAATGGCATGTTATGATTATACAGAAAGTGACCATAATGAGAGCCCTGTCTTTCAGAGTAGACTCACATATTACAATTATCAAATTCAAGAGGTACAAAAGTCTGAAACCACATTGAAAATCAGATTTAAATGTGGAAATAAACAAAGTTTTAGCAATTCGAAAAAGGCCACTAATCAAATTTCAAAGTGCAAAATAGTTCATCCTTACAGTTGATTGTCTTCTTAGCATTTCTTTGCTCCTGTCAATATAGGGCTCAATTGCCTACGTTCCCCAGCAAGCTTGGATCCAAAATGCCAGTCTGCAGGATAACATTCTGTTTGGACGGGAAAAAAAGGAAAGCTGGTACCAGCGGGTGCTGGAAGCCTGTGCCCTGCTGCCAGATCTGGACAATCTGCCTGCTGGAGACGCTACTGAGATCGGAGAGAAGGTGAGACCATTGTACTTCACCCAAAGTAGAGGACTGAGCTTGTATGAGCTAAACTTCCATGATTCAGATTGATTCAATAGGATCAATAAGCATCCATGAGATCAATCATGAATGAGCATGCATCTGCAGATAAATCTTGATATGCAGCGAGATAAAAATAGCTTCTACATTGTCTTTTGCCAGGGTTTAAATTTGTCTGGAGGACAGAAACAGAGGGTGAGCCTGGCACGTGCTGTTTACAGGAAAGCTGACGTGTACCTGCTTGATGACCCCCTGTCTGCGGTGGATGCACATGTTGGTCAGCACATCTTCAACAAAGTCATTGGACCCAGAGGCATACTCAGAGACAAGGTGACTATCACTGTAGTGTTTACCCTACGGATGGAATGGGGGGTAATTTTCTATCTCCTCAGCATTTCCTACATCTAACATTCAACATGTCTTTTTTTCAAAGACACGGGTTTTGGTGACCCATGGAATGAGCTTCCTGCCTCAGGCGGATTTGATTCTGGTTCTGGTGGACGGGGAGATCAGTGAGCGAGGCTCCTATCAAGAACTTCTGAACCGGAATGGTGCTTTTGCTGATTTCATCCACACCTTTGCAAGCTCTGAAAGGAAAGAGTGCTTTTCAGAGGCCTCCCAAAGAGGTAATATAATATTACTGTGGTGTGTGTTCAGGCATTGATACTAGCTGAAAAGATATATGCAGTTATTGTGGATGCTGGTGTCCCCACCAGGCTTTTCCACCAGAGAATCAAGTGTCACTAGCAATGTTGTCTGGTGCACAGCATATTTTTCTGGTGTTGTTCTGCTTAAACGAGTGTTACACTCTAAGCTATACACCAGTCTCCATTCTGCATAAAGCAACCAGGACTAGTATGAAACTTCATAGCGGTTTAAGCTGATCTTCTCAGAAGGGATATGTCAGATCCAAATGTTGTTTTAATGTGAAAAAACTTATGGATTCAGTATTATTGATCATTTTATGTTGAATCCATACATTTGCAGGCTCCAGAAGACTGTCCGTAAGATTGAGTGTTACTGAATACATGCCATTTTCCAGGGATCTGTCTCAAGAGCAGCTTATCAGGTATGAGATTTTAAATTCGCTACTGAATCTGACTTTAAATGATGCAGAAAACCGGAAATGACACTGATATTGATATTTTTAGACTCATGTCTGCAGCATTTAGTGCTTGTTAAGTTATTCACCAAATATGAGAAGCATAAAGACTGATTCAGACTCTCTTTTAGTGGTGACACCAACAGTATTACAATTGAGCCACTGCCCGATTCTGATGAAGACCACATCCAAGAAGACCTGGGCAAACTGACTAAGGTTGATAAAGCACGGATTGGCAGAGTAAGAACATTTATCCTAAAACTTGATGACATTTTCTTTCTATTGACCACATAAGCTTGGCTTACGATCTCAATTTTCCCTCTGTCCCAATAGGTCAAACTTGAGATGTACATCGAATACTTCCGCACTATTGGTTTGCCTTTGATAGTTTCCATTGTATTCCTGTACGCGTTCCAACAAGCAGCATCTCTGTCATATAATTACTGGTTAAGCTTGTGGGCTGATCAGCCTGTCATCAACGGCACTCAATTAAACACGGATCTGAAACTGGGAGTCTATGGAGCTCTCGGCTTCGCTCAAGGTCTGCAGAGTCTTAGTGTTTTACCTCAACAGATCAAGTTATGATTCAAGTAAACTAAACTGATTTGAATTTCTTTTGTTTTAGGAATTGCCATATTTGGTACCACGGTGGCCATCTCATTAGGGTGCATCATCGCCTCCCGCCATCTTCACTTGGAACTTCTGAACAACGTGCTTCACTCTCCTATGTCGTTCTTCGAGTCCACTCCCAGTGGCAACCTCCTCAATCGTTTTGCTAAAGAGATAGATGCCATAGACAATATGATCCCTGATGGGCTGAAAATGATGCTAGGTTACTTCTTCAAACTGATGGAAGTCTGTATCATCGTGTTGATGGCCACTCCTTTCGCAGCCGTTATCATCCTTCCTATGGCGTTCCTCTATGGTTTCATACAGGTATGCCCGAATCTGCATTTATGGGGTTAAGGAAAGAAGGGTAATTTGCTAAAACTGTCTATAACCCATCTGCTGAACCAACGGTACCTGAATTCAGAAGCAATGATTGAAATCATTACGGTTTTGATGATAATCTCTCTCTCACTCTTTTCAACCTTGAAGAGTTTCTACGTGGCCACATCCTGCCAGCTGCGGCGGTTGGAGTCAGTGAGTCGCTCTCCCATCTACACGCATTTAAACGAGACAGTGCAGGGTGCCAGTGTCATCAGGGCGTTCAATGAGCAGTCACGCTTCATTATGGGTGTCAATCACAAGGTGGATCACAACCAAACAGCTTACTTTCCCCGTTTTGTAGCCACAAGGTGAGGCACTTCTCAAAATTCAGTTTTACAATCGCAATAACATCTACATTCAGAAAAAAATATCAAAAACTATAAGTTCTTGTATTCAGAAACAACCTAGGTGGGTGCAATGGACTGGAACAGCCATTTAAAAAACACTGCTGATGCAATTTTATGGCACCTTAATATACTACGGTTTTGGGCATCCTGTAACAGATATCGATTGCATGATGTTGATATTAAGTTCTGGGATGTCTTCTTGTGCAGGTGGCTGGGTGTGAATTTGGAGTTTCTGGGTAATGGTATTGTCCTTGCTGCTTCTATTCTCTCTGTGATGGCAAAAGGAACCCTGAGCCCTGGGATGGTCGGTCTGGCCGTGTCTCATTCACTTCAGGTGTGAATCATTTCAAATGTCTCTATGCAGAATCTGACATTACCAGATGTATTTCACATGGCAGTCTCGCTCTTGCAATGTTCACCCTCAAACCAAAAAAGCTTTTAACTCTTGCACAAGATCTCCTGTGGTGTAGCTTTCATTTGTGGTCAACTTTTTTCAAATTAACATTCAGAGAAGAAAATGCAAACATTATTTATTTGTCTGTGTTAGATCAGACAAATCACATCCTATCCTTATTGACCTTTTTTAAAAAAAAAATTTAAAATTAATTTAGTTTACATTTTTGTTTGCTGTTTTTTTTAGGTGACAGGTTTCCTGAGCTGGATTGTAAGGTCATGGACGGATGTAGAGAACAACATTGTATCAGTTGAGAGAGTGAAAGAGTATGCAGACACTCCAAAAGAAGTGAGTGTGGCTGTATAGCATAACTTAAAATTCAATCTTTTTTTTTTTTTTTTTTTTTTAATAGTTAATTTTACCAACCTTTACTTCCAGTTGTAAATAATTTTTTTCTTTACTGGTCAGTAATAGCAAGCATTTTTCCTGTCTTTATCGTTATTTACAGGCAGCTTGGAGCATAGAGGGAAGTTCTTTACCGCCATCTTGGCCTCAAAAAGGGATCATAGAATTTCAAGATTATGGCCTTCAGTACCGTAAAGGCCTGGATTTGGCCCTGAAGGGCATCTCTGTTCACATCAAAGAGCGGGAGAAGGTACAAGTGAAGATTTTGAAGTATTCTACATCAACATTTACTCTAAAATATTATTGCTGTCTATTTTTATGAATGATATATACCTCGCCTCATTTCTCTTGAACAAGTTTAGATTCTTGTAGACCTTGAGGGAGTAGCTCACCCAAAAATGTCCTCAATTACTCACAAAGATAAAGTAATACAACCAGTTTATTGTTCTAACTAGGATATACAGTGAAAGTTCAAAGTACATTGCTGTAATTATGCTTGACAAACATTTGGTGGGATTGTGGTAATGCAAAGTGTTCCTGCATAATAGTTCCATAATTTCTTTGTCTGGAAGTCAAGCTATGTTGAAAACGTTCCCGCAGGCTTACCCTCTGGTTCCTTATCCTTTCAGATTGGTATTGTGGGAAGAACTGGTGCAGGAAAATCATCTTTGGCTCTTGGAATTTTCCGGATCTTGGAAGCAGCAAAAGGACAGATCTACATCGATGGAATCAATATTGCAGAGATCGGACTTCACGATCTAAGATCCCGCATCACCATCATTCCACAAGTGTGTACAACTGAGATACTCCACTATAATACATAAATTCATGTAATGATTTTTTTTCAAATTATTATGAACTCCTCACAAATCTGTTTTGCAATTTTAATGTCTTTCCAGGACCCAGTGCTGTTTTCAGGATCTCTCCGTATGAACCTTGACCCCTTCGATGCCTATGCTGATGAGGAAGTGTGGAATGCCTTGGAACTGGCTCACCTTAAACATTTCGTGTCTGAACTTCCAGATAAGCTCAATCATGAGTGCTCAGAAGGAGGAGAAAATCTCAGGTAAATGCATCCAAAATCTTTCACGATTTTAACTAAAAAGCGGTCTTTTTATTTCATTTTCACCAGTGGCCTGCAAGTTGCAGCTAAGACATTTTAATCAGTAGAGATTTTGGATGGTAACAATGGTGAATGGTTCTCTTCCTGCAGTCTTGGTCAGAGGCAGCTGGTTTGTCTAGCAAGAGCTCTTCTCCGAAAGACAAAAATTTTGGTGCTGGATGAGGCCACAGCTGCATTGGACCTGGAGACAGACACCCTGATCCAGTCCACCATCCGCAGCCAGTTTGAGGACTGTGCTGTTCTTACCATCGCGCACCGCCTCAATACCATTATGGATTACACAAAGTATGTCATTTTACAAAGCCACTGACCAGTGGTTCCCAAATTGTTCTCTGTGGCATTCACGAACATTGCTCTGTTTGTTTGAGGGGTCCAAAACCACCACATTTACCGTTGTACCACTGTGTGAAATCCAGTCACTTCGAATCCATGCGACTGGCAATTTCACACGAGGACAATTTATTAAAACCTGCAGATTTCGCAAAGTGACTGCATTAGCTGCTTACAAGTCGTAAAATGTAACGTTAGTCATCCATTCATTTGCGTTACTCAATTCTAATGAACTCTACAGTCAGCTTGAGTAATTTATGAAATCAAACTCTTATCTGACAGCCCAAATGTTTATTATAATTACCCAAATTACCATATTAGCTATAATGTAATGTTTTATTAATACTAACGTGACCAAACAGGTAAATTTAGCGCTATTATACATATTTTTGCGGATGTCGCTACAGTTTGGGAACCTCGTTACTTTATTTGCCTATTACACATTAATTTGTTACTGTTTTAAACGTTACCTTATCTTTTGTTTTCTCAGGGTGATTGTTATGGATAAAGGACATATCGTCGAGATGGACTCGCCCAGTAACCTTATTGCAAAACGAGGCCAGTTTTACTACATGTGCCGGGAAGCTGGGCTTTTATAAGACTTTACACATCGACTGTCTTCTTGCGCCTCCTTGTGGCGAAAGCAAAGAATCTGCAGACTCTCCATTTCTCAGTTCAGAACAGAGAGACATCCCAATAATACAGCTGGTGCTTCACAAGGGAAAAAGACCAGACGCTTGAATCACACACTTCCCCACAAACGAAAATGGTTTGCCTGTTTAATTTGAAGATGTAAGTGTTTACTCAGGTTTACTCGCCATCTCCATGGGCATAGTAACACTGTGCAGCTCTTAGGAAGAATGAGAAAAAGACTTTCCTGCCAGAAGCTATTTGTAGGGTTACAGAACGGTGTAGTTGATGGAAACCTGTAAATATGGCACCTAATTAAATACGCAAAACAATTAGGAAGGAAAGAGTCTGTTCTGCCTGTGCCACAGCATCCATGGTGAAAGAACATGAATGTGAATAGCTAACATGTTAATGTTGTTGCACAGTTAAATTACAAATCAATGAAGATAATTCTATAAGCTCTAGTGGATTCTTAGTTCTCTTCATAGACCGTCAGTTATGTGAAGAATCACGTAAGAGGACAAATATGTTTACAAACATATTGCCACATGTACTTGACCTAAAATTCCCTGAAAAATTCCAGACTCCCTTTCAGACACTAATTAAAGCTTTTACGAGAGGGTTTAGGGAGAAAAACAGTACAGTTGCCTAAGTACGCTGTGGTGTTTGTTCGTTTCAGCCAAAGTAAACAAATAAAAGGGACAATAATGGCTGGATGAAAGAACATGCAACCTGTACGCAATAAAATATTACATGACTTCATTACTGCTGACCGATCAAATAGTTTTAATATCTCAAGAAAATATTGTTCACCACCATTCTGAAGGCAAGATTTTTATTTAGCAGTTTTGCACTTCAGTGTAAGAAAAGTGTTTTACAAGCATTTTGTTCTCTGTAACTGTAGATTTTTAGAAATATATTTTAATCTTAAAAGTGGACATGAAAAGACACTGCATCTCGTCTTGTAAGACAATGCAAAAAGCTACATGTGTGACATGTACATTCAAGTGCCTTTGTGACACTCCAGATTTTATTTATATTTTATATTTAATCTTTATTGACACTTCATCTCATGTTTTGTATGTTTATACATGTAATAACTGTGTATAAAGAAACTTTCGACATCTTGTTAAAGATGCGTCATTGTGCTTCTATAAGCTTTTCTACAGGCTTCATATTTGATGATAAACTGAAAAACATGCTGTTAAACAATTCCAAAAAAACAAAACAAAAAAAACACTCTTTGGACATGACGAACAAGCCTCAGCCAAAAAAAAAAAAAAAAAAAAAAAGAGTACCAAACTATATTTATTGTTTACAGTAGTAAAGGACAACAAAAAAAATGTACATATCAGTACAGAAGGATGCCAACATCTGGAAATCTTTGAGTCGAACTCTCTCTCCCTTTCAGCCATATGAATTACAGTGGGAGGGCAAGAGATGTTAAAAGAAATCAGACCAGTCCTTGTGAGCGATGACAGATACATCACCTCAAAGCCTGAAAGGATTCCCTTTTGTTTTGCTTCAAGACCTGGTCATAGTTTTGGGATTTTAAAAAAAAGAGGGAAAAGAAAGTAATGAACAGGAAAAAAGATATATTGGTCTTTTTAGGTCATTCCTGTTTCCTCAACCAACACTCAAGAGGAAATAAGAATGGTAAATGGATATATTTCTACAGACATTTAAAAGTATAAACACAGAACTAGTTGGTGTAATCCTGCCCCTATTTGCTAATCGAGTACCATCTTTGGGGTTTGGTCCAGAAAGGGTCACTGTAAATTGTATCATGTATTCAGTCTCTTCGTTTTTAATCGACCTCCACCGAGATGGTTCACAGATCCCGTCCTTACAGTGAGCTCATACGAGAAGCGGCCCCATTAAAAGGCAGATGAATACAACACTGGTTGAACATATTTCTACAACACATACAGGCAAATAGAATCTGAGTTGAAACAGGCCTACTTAAAGCTCTTAAGAATTGAAATGTGAAGAAAAAGAAAACCCTATGCTTCCTCACTTTTAATTGGGCAGATATACTATGGAGGGGATGAACGGTTCCTGGGGCTTGTCGAGTGGATGAGTGTTTGGAGCAACAGAAAACCCTGCATGGTGGCTGGTGTGGATATTCTGAACAACTACGCCCTCTGGCAGCCTTCTTGAGTTTGTTCCCCAACCACAGTAGCTGTCTAACCATTTCGCATATAAATATTACTGGAAACACATGTGTGATGCCCAATCTAGGAAAGCTAGAGATGACAGAAGAGAGACAAAGAGAGAAAGAGAAGGGGAAACGATGTGAAAGCATCAATGAAACATCATGAGGAATAAAATAGATAAGTGTGGGGTCCAGGTGGTGTGGAGTTTTAGCAGGAGCCGCCAGTTTGTTGCTGAAATACGTCAATCGTGTCCTCGTCCTCCATCTCCAACTAACAAATGCAAAGTTAACATTAGGTAATACATTAACAAACAACAAAATGCATTATTTACAGTATTTATTAATCCTTTTTATTGATAGTTTGTGTTAACTTGGGAAGCTTTATTTAATACAAACAGATACCACTTCCTTCACATTTTTAATGCAATATTAAAATGTCAAAATTAACATTAAGTAAGATTAATAAATGATTTAGAAGTATTTTTCATTGTTAACTAATATAGTTAATAACTAATGTTACAAATGGAACCTTACTGTTAAGTGTTACCCAATTAGGTTATCAAAATTATATTTATTATTCAATCATCATCTGGTCACACAAAAAAACGTAAAATAAACCTGAAATAAAATAAAAAGTAGATTAAAGTAAACTAAACCTAAATTTTTTGTTAGCTGCAAAGGCAACATTTCTCAATTGTTTAAAGGACTAAAATGACTAAAACAGAAAAATAAAAAGAACCATAACCAATTGACAAAACACAATTACTGAAACTAAAGTGAAAGAGCAACAGAAAAGCCAATACAAAATATTAATACTATATTAGTATTCAAATAGCACTACAATAACACGAGATTTCATCACAAAAAAGGGGCACTTTTACTCACCTGCGCCGGTGTGTCTGTCTCATTAATTGGTTGCCCGTCAAATCTAAATCTAATCTGTCTTATCGACAAACCCTGAAACAAAAGCAGTATTTACATCAGTTTTGGAACTGGATATATTCTAGAATTTTAATAATACTTCAAATAAATATGGAGTTCTACATGCGTTTTGTGTTCCAAAATCACAGTGACTCACATGGACAGCCCACGCAGCAGTCCTGAGTGCCAGGGTTTACCATGAGCACGATTACTGATCTGGTGGAGATGCCTTACCTGTCTCTCACAGTATGCTTTCATTAATTTGCTGAGTGGCGTGTGCCTTTTAATTTTGAACTGGACCACCGAGCCATCCTGTCCCGCCACCTTCAGATTGATGTGGTCGTTCTCTGTTTTCACTCCCTCCTGAAACAATAATAATAAAGTACATGTTTGAGAAGGCAGGGAAGACCAATCAGTGCAAAATATACACATATGAGATGCATGAAACACAATCCTGCTGTAGAATATGATATGAGGCCCTTAGAAGGCTATAACTTAAGCAGTGAACAAGGCCTAGTACTGGATGCTAAGTTTTTAAGAACTAAGTGAAATGAGGGGGGTTTAAAAACACATTTTATAATAATGCTCAGAACATCCAACTATTCAATAGTAACAGCAGCAGCGAAGCGAACGAGACGTACTAAAACAGACATGCAAATACAGCAGCAAAATGTTAGCCGTCTAGTCAAACATTGTTGCAGCTCTGTGCGCCATTTTTAAGCATCTGGCGCAGCGAGGTGCAACTCGGAGCTCAATGCCGTAACCGACAGATTAATCAAATCAAACTTCTTGGCTGAATACTTTTGACTAGCGTGGAAAATACACGGTATCCGTTTATTTATCGTCCAAATGGCGGACGACAATTGAGTGCTCCGACGCTCTTTTATATTCCGTTCCGCTGTACTTGCGGCATTTTCTTACGCCAGTGGCGTAACGTGGCCGGTCAGCGCCACTCCGCTCTCACAAAGAAAAACCCGCAAACGCCGAATTACACCGGAGTGTAATAAATAATGGCGTTCTTTGAATGAGCATCTGCTTAACGGACCATTTAAAACACGCTTTCATAAAAACACAAGCTTGCAAATTAAAAACGGATGGCGTTTATATGAAAACAAGACAAAGATTGCGTGCCGACCGCCTTTCTCCCGCATAAATGCGCAATCTGACTATCAGCAAGGTTGCACAAAATGAAACTATAACTCGGCGTCACGCGGCTCGTTTTGAGCAAAGCTTCAAAATACGGCAAAATTACAAATCGGATGCTCACCTTAGGCTTGTCTTCGGACATTTTTGCAGGTGTCTGTTGGTCTGTATTATGGAAATATACTGAACACAAGATGCGCTCTCCACACTGTAGAGCAACACAGCTGCCGACGGGGACGCGCTTTCCTTTACCTACTTTATCAGCGATTGGTTGGTTTCTGGTCACGTGATTCTCCTGTAGTTCGCGGGAGCGAGCAAAGCTCCCCGCGAATTTCTGTGGAAAATTAGGCCTGTGCTCATCATGTACTTTTAGGTCCTGACATCAGGGCTAATGAATTAGTTAATTTTTAATTAAAATGTACAAGAGACACAACTGTAGTTGACAGCCATAATTCCTCATTTGTGAATCTGGACCACAAAACTAACCACAAGGGTCAATTTTTTGAAATTAAGATTTATACATCACATGAAACCTGAATAAATAAGCTTTCCATTGATGTATGGTTTGTTAGGACAGGACAATATTTGGCTGAGGTACAACTTTTTGAAAATCTGGAATCAAAAAGTGCAAAAAAAAAATCTAAATATTGAGAAAATCACCTTTAAGGTTGACCAAATGAAGTTCTTAGCAATGCATATTACTAATCAAAAATTGTTTTTTTGATATATTTATGGTAGGAAATTTACAAATAATCTTCATGGAACATGATCTTAGCTTAATATCCTAATGATTTTTGGCATGAAAGAAAAATTGCTAATTTTGACCCACACAACGTATTGTTGGTTATTGCTGCAAATATACCTGTGCTACTTATGACTGGTTATGTGGTTCAGGGTCACATTTGCACACAATGGTGCTGTTAGTGTTAAAAGAATCCTAACGCAAGTATTGAAGGTAAAAAGAGAGACTGAAAGCAAATGCCTTTTTATGTTACACAGGAATGCTCAGGCCATGTGTCACAGTCAAATGCTGGTTTGGCCTAGTTTCCCTTGGCCTTTGTATCTAATGTATGTGTTTTATTAGCATGCAGTCAGAGAAAAATCCAAAACATAATATTTAGCTGTATCTAACCCTTATCCAACCCAATAATCTGATTTGATTTTAACAATTTTTACACAAATTGTGATGGTGATTGCATTCATCAACCTCAACCTTCAGCTCTGTAACCCACATATAAGTTTATCAGTGACTTCTAACTTGCCACCCCTACTGAGAGACACATTTCCCATTCTGGTGTAGTTTTTATTTTATGTTTACCTTTTTATGAGCGTTGTTATATTGTATAGATTTCAAAGTGTTAGTTGATTAAAAACTATATATATATATATATATATATATATATATATATATATATATATATATATATATATATATATATATATATATATATATACACACCATATTTCTCTAAGTAATATTATAAAATAGCTATATATATATATATATATATATATATGTATATATATATATATACCCCTTATAGAAAAAAATGAAATAAACAGCTCATATCCCAAGGTCAATCAACATTTTAACATTTAAACACCTCCACGCTGACATTTTGTTGAAAAACAAAACAAAAAAACCCGTAAAATTACATTCAAGTCAAAACAGACAACCAAATTTTAATTATTATTTTTTTATTCAATAAATGAGTATATTACATCAGCAGGTATTTACCAGTTATCTTAAAAATGTATATTAGGCTATGAAAAACAGTAATGGACTAATAAGTAATCCTTCAATCTGTTCCAAACCTAGCTTACGCTTGGCTTCAGATGAGAGCCAATTATTATTATTATTGCTTCAGTGAAACTATTTTTGATTAAAATAATAAAAAATACTTTCATATTATGATGATGGGGTAGTCTTTTGTGGAAAATTATATTTAATAAAATAAATGAACAGAAGTGGCAATAAATTGAATTTTACTTGATCAGAAACTCATAATTTTGAGCGCAATGGAATCTTATTATTTCATCAATAAATTTTCAAATAGGCAGAAGATAGTCAAAGTATTCATCTTTAAAACAGTGCACGCATCATTTTAGCTGGGATTGTCAAATCTGGCGTAAGGACTTGCCCTGCTGAGACCTGATAGAGAGAAAGGGGGTGGGGGGGACACACAAAAGATAAAATTATATTAATTAATCAAATTAATTCATCTCGAAGACCTTGCTCAGTAATGTTTACTGAAGAAACACAAGACCAAATTGAATAATTACTATTAGATGGAGCACAACTTCATAAAGAATTTGACTAGTCATTGTGTTTTAAAAACATGCAGCATTTTTTTTTTTAAAACATTCCAAAACACTAGGCTGGACCTATTTTTAAAACACTGTCATATGCTCCTTACCTTTATATTGATTGACAGCATGATTTTTTTTTTCTTGCACTGCCAGCGTAACAACCAGTTCAAATTCACTTATTTATGCCGTTTCTGAGATGAGGGAATTGTTGACTCACCATATTTTTGTCGGATCTCATCATGTCTACTCTTCAACTCAGCTTTTCTGTGAAACAAGAACACAGGAACATAAATTCCTTGTGAAATCACACTCACACCCCAAAGGTATGTTGATGATCTGTACCCATTACAGCTGTAGAACAGGTTTCTCATAGAACATCATTTGTCACATCTTAGTTCCTCGTAACATAATATGTTTCATCTGCTTTGAAAATTCAAATGTTGATACACTACCCATGATGCATCTGCATGTACATATATATATATATGTATTGATGAAAGCAGATGTTCAATACAAAGTACTTAATGAAAATGTCAATTTTTCCCCCTTTATCTGGTTTTACATATTATCTTGTATTTCCTGTCATCTCCATTTTGAATATTCAAATGTCAATCACTCTTACCTCTGCTCTTGTTTTGTTTTTGTCTTGTCTGATTGCCGGTTCATCCTGTTTTCAAATCGAGCAGATCTGAAAGACAAAGTTTGTTAAATTGAGAAAGTTGAGTCGTCATTCTATGCCATTTTACAGTAATGCAGAAAAGTTAACCAATAAGTAAAGATAGTAAAAGTAAAAAAAAACAGTCTAAGTCTGATTATTTTGACTTTATCTACATTTATGCAAGTAAAAGTAATTACAGACTGAGGGAGGTGACACCAACTCCCTGTTAGTATTTAAGAAAGCTAAATGGAGGGTGCGACTTATTCGTCAACCATATAATAAAAGTTGATGTGACATACAATTGGTCAAACACATCTCGTATGTGCAGACTTACCCAATGTTCTCACACTTGCAGCAGCAGAATATACACAGCAAAACACCAATGATGAGGAGCGCTCCAGCCACTGACAGTGTAATGATCAAAATCTGGAAGTTTACTGAATTCACACAAAAAAAGACAAAGTTGTAGAAAGTGTTAAAAAAATTATCTCCAATTGATGCTGTATCAACTCAGTGATGAAGTACTGTAGTTAATTTTTAGTTGATAAATTTGGAATTTGTACTAGAGAAAAGACTACAAACAATCCTGTGTGTTTGCTTGTTTATGACTGAAACCAATTTTAATTATGTTCAACCTTCATAACACATTTGGGTCCGTTTTGATCAAGAGATAAATAAAAAAATCTAAAAGTAATTATTTTTTTAAGTAAGGGAATGAAACTTTGCAAAATGAAGACGTTTTTCTCAATTAGATATAGCCATTTAAAAAAATGTTACACATTTTGTATGTATGGAGTATCATTAGGTGTTAAAATACTTTTGTAAAATTATCTACGAAGTGTCAAAAAATATTTACTTGATTTAAAACACTTATATATGTTTCATAAAAATTTTTTTGAGCAATCATGAGTTATAAATTAATTAAAATCCATTCATTCCAATGGGATTAATAATTCTCAGATTATATGTTTTTATATTTCATACAATGATATATTCAAATAAAATTTCTAATCAGTATTGAAAAATAAAATATACATATTTTTTGCATAATAGTTTTTTTTGTGTTTTAAAAATGTGGTTCATATGCAATTAAAAAAGGGGTACATGCAGTAATAACTTGGTAATACCATAACAATCAACAACGTAACAATCGAAACTTCGAAATGTTTTCACGTTCACTCATTAAATTACTGATCACATAGGCCTATTAAGTTAAAACTGTTTTATAAAACAATGATTTTTTTTTGTGTCCAAAACAGATCTGGAATGCACAAATAGTATGCAGATTTTGAATGCATTATGAGGGTTAAGTGTCTGATTAATATACATAAAAATTTCTGTTTTTTTTTTTTTTTTTTACATAATAATGACAGATAATTACTATTAGACAATAATAAAACCATCACATTCCATCACCATTATGGCCAAGGCCAATCATCAAATTTTTTTTTTATAAATCTATGCTATATTTTTTTAATTATCATTACAAAATAGAAAGTTGCCTTAAGTACCCACAAGATAACTGGTATGGTGCTGTATTCTGTGCATTCCTACTAATTATTATTATTTTTATTTATGCAGTTATTTTGTCATTCATCAATTTGTGATTTAAATGACATGTTATGCTATGTCTGGTTAAAAGAAATAAGTTTATAAAGGCTGGGAAACACGGTGTCGTAAATAACAAATGTAGAAAAATAAGTGAGAGACAAATTTAAAAACATGTCTTACTTGTGCAAAGGCCCCATCGAGCATCACTCAGTGGGCAGAGGGAATGGGGGGGCAGGATGGTTTTGGCTGGGTATGTTATACATGTTTTAGTTGGAATGCACCACAGACACTAAAAAGACAAAAGATTGTTATATACAGTCATCCACTGTATCCGCTATTCAAAGCTCAAGATGTTTTATTCTCTGAATTTAGGGTTGCAGATAGTTACAGTAACAATGACGATGAGGGTAATGACATCAGAAGAGACGAGTTATTACAGGGTTGATACTGACACACGTCATTAACTGTGAGAAAAGCTGTGTGTGCGTGCGTGCCTGTGGTATATAAAAGGTTTGTTTGGGAGTGTCTTAACAAATACAGAATGTCAACATCATGCAGCAACAACACACTGAATTCTTAAACTTTACACAAACAATTCAAATGCACTGATGGAGCTGATAGCACCATGAGTAAGCACATGAGAACTAGTTTAAAATGTAAAATATTAACAGGGGAAAACTGTAACTCTGATTGCTTAGAAAAGTGTTAGCACACCTCTTCATGATAAGCTACGATTTGAAGCATTATTCAAGTCCATTACACAAATGTTACTCAGGTTTAATATGCAGGGTTTGATTTTTGGTCAAATTTTTGGTGAATTATAGTAACAGTGATGCTTGCTTTGGCAAACACCACTAAATAAAAGGTTGACTGTTTATGAATATTTACGAGACTGATTTTTAAGGGAAGTTCACAGGACGTCTCAAGTGACGCTGAGCTCTCGGAAAGAGTATGAAGCTGTAAACACCCAGAACAGCCCAAACCTGTTCCACAGGTGAGGTACGTGATGATCTGATAAGTGTAAAAAAATCCTGCGAATCTTGCTGCTTGCTGAGTTCATTATTTCCGTGTCACTCTGATAGTTTTTCTCTTTCTCATCTTATGTTTCCTCATGTTTTTGGTTCTCGTCAGATCTCATTTATACATTTCTCTCTCTTATACAGCAATGTTTTCACCAATAGTGTGAATAAAACGGGCTTTGTTGACTAGTGACAGGCAAAAATATGTGACCCACAAAACCAGTCTCGAGTCACTGGGGTATATTTGTAGCAATAGCCAAAAATACACTGTATGGGTCAAAATTATATATTTTTCTTTTATGCCAAAAATCATTTGTATATTAAGTAAAGATCATATTCCATGAAGATATTTTGTAAATTTACTACTGTAAATCTATATCAAAACGTCGTTTTAGATTAGTAATAGGCATTGCTAAGAATTCATTTGGACAACCTTAAAGGCGATTTTCTCAATATTTTGATTACACCCCCAGATTCCAGATTTTCAAATAGTTGTATCTCAGTCAAATATTGTCCTATCATAACATCAATGGAAAGCTTATTTATTCAGCTTTCAGATGATGTATAAATCTCAATTTCGAAAAATTAACACTTAAGACTGGTTTTGTGGTCCAGGGTCACATATAAAGACAATAATATCTCAATAACATCAAAGAGAGAGGCAAAATTTGATTCAAACTCACATCCACATATGCCAAGCACTCATCACAGCTTGTACCATTCTTGCTCTCACAACCTAGAAAAGTGAGAAGTGTGAGAAAGGACATGTTAGTTATAGAAATGAACTGAAACTTATGAATCTAATTCTGTGTTAAACACAGCAAGGCTCATTAGTGCTGCCTGACTCTATATATTAGACAACAATTACTCCCTATAAGACAGTGGTTGCCTTGGTTAGTTATGATAAAAAAAAAAGCAGCATGGTAAATCAATCAGCGTAAGGCAGTTGGTTTTCCAGGGGAATTAAATGTTTAACATTAAACAGCAGGTCTTATGTTTAGGCTCTACAATGGGCTTTACTCATTTAGAATAAGTAGTAAAACTGATAGCTACAAAAAAATAAAAAATAAATAAATAAATAATTGTGGTTATTGTGAAGTAAACTCCTGTCAAATAACAAAGACCAAGTTTTAAATTTGTTTGTATGTAAATTCAACACCTGTGAAACTAGAGGTTTTATAACAGTAAAAAAACACTGAATCTTATCTCCCTCAAGAATGTTTTCAGCCAAAAGTATCTATTTGCCTTACTTGGACGTGGTGTTGTAGTCGGTGCTTTGCTTGTAGTAGTTTGTGTTGTAGTCTGTGTTGTCGTAGTTGAAGTTTGTGTAGCCTGTGTTGTTGTTGTATTTGGAACAACAGTATTCTGTGCCAGCGTTGAGCTCAAACCAAAGAGAAGCAGGACGAGAGGAATGCACTGCATCTTCTCTTCTGTTAATGAACGAACACCTAAATAAAACTGACTCCTCTGTTAGTTTGTAATAAATCTGGTCAGCAAATATCTCCCTTTGAAACCTCAGCGCAGACACTTCCTCCGACCAGAAACTGGGAACAGGTTTTCTAGTTTTGTTTCTCTTTCATGGCGCTGAACATCCTTCACGAGCTTAAATTACAAACATGCGTCGGTGAAGGCGTGGTTTATTATTATTATTATTATGTAGTAGCTATGTAATGCAAAAACTGCATTGTAATCTTTCGACAGCGATGGTTTAAATTTAAATAGGCTGTTAAGTAGCTCATGTAATCTTCCAATGGCGAAATTCTGGCAAACCTTTTTTAGAGAATGATTTCGCGAATGATTTTGTTGGCTAAATTTGATATTCACACGCAAAATAGCTTGTTTAATCCCGAGGTCTATATATTTTCATGATTTTTTTTTCACCCTAATGTTTTAATCTTTTAAATAATAAAAAGGACAGCATAGCCAAATCTCCCATAAACTGTTTGTATATTTGTGTATGCATAGTACTACAGTGTAATTATTTTGTACTTCTACTATATGAAACATGTATATGATGTAATATGTATAACAGATATAATATAATATAATAAAATACCTAACTACATAATACTACTATCGTTAGAACCTGAAACTTTTGAACTGTGGGTGTCGTCTGGTCAGAGGAGAACTGGCCCCCCGACTGAGCCTGGTTTCTCCCAAGGTTTTTTTCTCCATTCTGTCTCAGAGGGAGTTTTGGTTCCTTGCCGCTGTCGCCTCTGGCTTGCTCAGTTGGGGACACCTAATTTCTAGCGATTATCGCCGATTTGATTGCTCATATACTATTTAAACTAAACTGAGCTAGACAATGACATCTCTGAATTCAATAATGAAATGCCCAGGGGCGTCGGACTGGGGGTAAAACCAGTACTGATTACCGGGGCCCCAAGGGGAGAGAGGGCCCTTAAAAAAGTCTGGAATATATTTTATTTTACCTGGATATTTAAAACATTTCCTAATTAAATTTCATAATGAATGTCAGATGAAATGTCAAGTTAGTGTATTGGCTCATTTTGTATAAGTAAAAACTATCTAAAGTCTCGCGGTCCCACCCCTTGCTTTTGCGCCAAATGGTTTAGTCCATCTGCACGCGCATTTTGTTTATGTTAGTTGACTCAACTAAGTTGAGCGTCTGGTGGAGCGCAAACTTCTGCGGTGCCGGTGCGTGCGGTTGAAATGTCTTTCTCAAAGAAAGCTAAATCAGGCCACCAAAAAAGAAAGGAAAGACAGGAGAAGGAAAAAAAACAAAACGAGGGGAAACGATTTGTGACTGACTTCTTTTCAAAGAAAGGTGAGCACAAACTAGAACACAAAATGTATAGTGCTAAACTGTTTGAATATCCCCGCGATTGTTAGTGCTAAAAATGAACTGATGTTGTTTGCATACAAAACACCGTTATAATAGCCTAATTTGAAACATGTTTAATTTGAAATGAATAGGCTATAATATCTAAAATTAGCAATAATAGGTTAATCAGTGTCATAGGTAGCTTGGTAGCTCATCGGTAGCTTAGCTACATGATGTCAACATTATATTTATGTCAGGTTCAGTAGAAGCAGATCTTAACATTGTGAAACACATGGCCCTCAGTTTCAGAAACTGTCACATCAGGGAGTGGAGTAGCAACAGACCCTTCATCTTCCTCTTCGGATTTGAGACAAGGTGAGCTAATATTTTAAAATTAAAGCAAACCATGTTTAGCCATTTTAACTGAAAGTTAAGTAACACCAACATCATAGTGTGTTTTATTATATTAGGATATAATTAGGAAAAAAAGTTTAATATCAAATGTATCCTTAATGTAGAGAAAGATGATAGAGAAGATGTGATAGAGGATGATGGTGAAAGTGAAGAGAGCAGGGACCATGAGTTTTGCTCTGAACACAGTATGGAAATGAGAGATGAGGAACTGGAAAGTAGGCAGAGCTATTCAGACCAGTTTTTGCCAGAGGATCCAGGACTATGGCCAGATAAATTAACGAATGATCAGAGAGACACCATAGTACGCAGGCTGGCAAGTAAAGGTACAGAGAAAACAAACAAAATGCCACCTAAAGATATGGAAGGGAAACCATTTCCCATTTATCTTGAATTTGTAAAGTCAGCAAACGGCCGTGAAAAAATCAGAAGAGACTGGCTTATTCATAGTGAGAGTGCAGAGGCTCTATATTGCATCCCATGCCTTCTGTTCTCTCATGAGCTGACAAAGCCATCAAGAAGTGCTCTGAACAGCAAGGATGGAGTTAAATTAGCACACATTAAATGGCAAAGAATGTACAACAAATTGCCAGAACATGAGACAAACATGCCTCATAAGCGGTGCTATGTGAAATGGAAAAGCCTTCAGCACTCATTACTGGCAGCAACTGGAGTTGATGGTCACCTTCAGAGACAACTACTGGCAGAAATAGAGAAGAATAGGCAGATTCTGCAGAGGCTTTTGCATGTGACCCTTCATTTGGCATCACGAAACCTTGCATTCAGAGGCAAAAATTCAAATTTAGATGATGTCCACAATGGGCATTTTCTTGGCACTTTAGAGTTGTTGGCACATTATGATCCCATATTACACGAGCACTTGGAAAAAGTAAGGGAAAAAAAGAAAGAGGGGTCAAGGTTAACACACTATCTGAGTCCTGAGACGCAGAATGTATTCATTGAGCTCTGTGGCAAAAGAGTGTTGAACACTATCCTGGCAGAAAGAGAAGCTGCAATTTACTTCTCAGTGATATGTGACTCAACACCAGACATCTCTCACACTGAACAGAATGTGCTATTGTTGAGATATGTACATCAAGATGTAGAAAGTGATGTATGGAAGATATCCGAGAGATTCTGTCTATTTGAAAATTTTTATAAAAAGACAGGCAGGGAAATATCTGAAATGATTCAGGCAGTATTGCAAGACAGGGGCATACCATTAGAGGACTGTAGGGGACAGGGTTATGACAATGGAGCCAACATGTCAGGGAAAGTGAAAGGCGTGCAAGCTCAGATTTTAAAACAAAACCCGCTTGCTATGTACTCCCCCTGTGCTTCCCATACCCTCAATTTGGTGGGTGTACACGCAGCTCAGTCATGCCCCGAGGTCTCAACAATGTTTGGCAGTGTTAATCGCCTATACAATTTCTTTAGCGCTAGTCCAGAGCGATGGGCAATCTTGAAGGAAAAAACTGGATGCTCTCTTCACCGTCTCTCTGACACTCGATGGGGTGCCCGGATTGCTGCGGTACGAGTCGTGGCAACTCACCTACCCTCTATTCTGGTAGCACTACAATGTGTATTAGACACATGCAGCCTTACAAATGATGCCAAGTCTGAGGCAAAAGGTCTACAAAAATATTTCAACACATTTGATGGAGTTGTTCTACTCACTGTGTGGGTAAAGGTACTACAGTGCATGGAAAATCGTAACCTGATTCTTCAGGCAGGGGATATTTCTTTGGACATTGAGGCTGCAAACATCAAGGCACTACAAGAGGAAATGCAGGGTCTTCGTTGTGAATGGGACTCCCTGCTTGCCGAGGCCTGCTTAGTAGCCCAAGCCATGGAGATCCCTCCTCAATTTCAGGGTGAAGAAAAGCGGAAACGGAAAAGGAAATGTATGCCAGATGAGAGTCAAGAAGATGAAACTGAAGAGAATGCTGCAACTGTATTCAGAAACCAGGTCTTTTTTGTTGCAATGGACAGCATAATCAGTGATTTAGGGGCAAGGTTCCAGACAACAGCCACCATATGCGAAACATTTGCACCGATTCTGAAGTTAGCAGATATGTCAGAAGAAGAGATGAAAGTAACGTGCCGGGCTCTGACAAGAATATACCAAAAAGACCTCACAGCTGAATTTGAGGATGAAATGCTGCACCTGAAAGCAATACATAAGGCCACATTTCCTTATAATCAGTCACCTATTCAGCTCCTTAATGACATATACAAGCTGCAGCTACAGAGCATTTTTGGACAAATCTGTATTGCTCTGAGGATTTTCTGCACCCTACCTGTCACTGTTGCTAGTGGTGAACGGGCTTTCAGCAAACTGAAATTAGTTAAAAACTACTTGAGGTCAACAATGTGCCAGGAAAGGCTCAACAGTCTTGCTCTTCTCTCCATTGAAAGCCAATTGGCAAAGAAATTGGACTTTCAGGATCTCATCAATGACTTTGCCAGCAAAAAGACACGCCAGTGGGCATTTACTGGGGAGTAAACTTCAGTATAAGCTATACATTTGAGGAAGCTATAGCATGTAAGCAATAGCATTTGTTTCGTTTTGCCTTTTTTCTCCGTTTTGCCTTTTTTCTCTGTTTTGCCTTTTTTCTCCAGATAAAAACTAGTGACACAAGTTTTGTTTGTCTTGAATGGAGAAATTGCATATTTAAAATTTAATTTATGCCTTGAAGTAATAAAGCATAATTCAAATAAATGTTCTAACTAATGTAATATGTAATGTCTTGTTCATTCAGCAAAATAAAATTTGACTGAATCAAGTCTTGTTTGGTTATCATACAGTTTGTTCATGTATTGATTAGAAAACTAAAATGAAAATGGAAATGTGGGTTGTCGGGGGGCCCATCAGGACTGCCTATGCATAGGGCCCGGGAACTTGTGCTACGCCCCTGGAAATGCCTTTAACTGAAAATTAAATGTTTAATCTTATTATATATTACTGACACTCTGTCCTCCAATTTGATACTGTTAAGTGCTTTGACACAATCTGTATTGGTAAAAGCGCTATATAAATAAAGGTGACTTGACTTGACTAACAGATAAAGTGTCCTTAATTGTTCAATACGGAATAACGTTAACACATAGCCTAAACCAGATAAATTAAAAGTAAAATACATGTTAATTGTTTGAAATATTTGTATTATTTGTACAATCATTAATTGTTTAGCATTAGGCCTATGTTATATGAGTTTTCTGGGTGATTCTTAGACTATGGGCACTTTTATCTTTGGTCATATTTTTAAAAATACATATAATTTCGGACAAATTTCTGTTTCTTTGTCAAACTAACAATAAAACCTTTCTATTATGATTTTTTCATACTTTCCAACCTCCTTTTAGTATCAGAATCACTGTTTTTTCCTTGTCACACACCCAGACATTTAAACTTCAACAATTAAAATACAGTTTAAAAATATGACTTATCTGGTAACTATTAATATACCTGAATTAAGCACTAGTAAAAGAATTAATGTGACACCACTATCAATATTACTTTTTATATAAAATATAGCTGTCGCACAGTATTGGTGTCATTTCCACCACAACACTGTAATGTCCCTTTAAAAAGTTTGTGTGAAACATTGTTTAAGTGGTTTCTATGGAAATATTCAGTTACATCAGAGCACATGTTGGACATGGAGGGAATTTAAATTTTCATCAACAACAAATGAAGAAAAATCAAGGTAAATATTGCTTGATCAGTTAATATATTTCGTATTCTACGTCATTTCCAAACATGCTGTACCTTCAAAAGGTGTTTTTAAAAGGCTAAAAATTTTAAGTTAAATAATAGTATTTTGCATACGTGAAATGCTAAGTATTAATTCAAAGCTAATCAGTGAAGCTATCTTCCATTTTTTAAAATATTAGCAATTTCTCTTGTAATCTAAGTTTGTCCTCTTACAGACCTTAAAACTAGACAAATTATTTAAACTTATGAGACTGTGTTACATGACTTTTGAAGAGGTTTTTTTTTTTGTTTTTTTTAATTCAACTTCACAAGGCTAAAAGTGCCCCTAGTTGAAGAAACGCCCAGTAATAATATAACGCCTAACCAGATTTTGGCACCCTCTGGTGGATAATAAATAAAACACCATATATTCAGTATACAAACGAAACCAGTGCATGAGATAAATTACAATAATTTATTAAAGCATTTTGTAAAGCCAGTTACAAAAGAAAACTTTTTTTTTCTCTCTCTCTCAGTATTTTAACAAGCACAATTATTCTTTTTATTTTTTCTCGAGTAAGCTATAATTTATAGTATTATAACAATGGCAATGAAGAAATTACATTCAGGCCTTGTACTGGCTGCCTGCAGCTGAGCAAGGACCCCAGTGTGAATGTGTGAGAGAGACAGAACCAACCGTGCTATATCTGAGTGCATGTGTTATGTTGATCTTTGTGTGTGAGCATGTCTGTGATCATGTGTGTGTTAATGTGTGTTATGAGGCAGAGTGTAAGCTAGCACCTGAGACTTCTCGGCTGCTCAGACACCACCTTCTCTTAACACACACACTTCCACACACAGTAACATCAACACATACTGCTTGTTACTTAAACACACCGTCAAATCAAATCTTCTCCACTTATTCATGACAAGTCAACTCTATCCATTTCTTCACAGCGTCGGCAGCCCTTTAATGCTGATCTAAGCCTCCAAAAAATCTGAGATCAGCATGAAAGAGTAAACCTACACCTTAATTTCTCCAATTATCAACAATAACACCATCATAACAGATAAATACACCAAACCCTCACCCACCCCTTCCCATTCTGTTTCATAAATATAATCATAACAACAATAATAGAAATTCCCATACACATAGCTCCCTAAACATTTTCATCATATTCCATCATCATTATCCTTAGACATACACGTTCACAAAAAAAAAAACCTTGCGTTACACTGACAAATATAGTTGCATATAAAACAGCAAAATTACACAGGTACTGTCGCAGGATTATACTCACATAAATAAAAACAACAGGCATACTTGAACTCATTTTGTGTGGATCGAGAGTCAGTGGATGTTTTTTTTTGGTGTTATGGTCCATTTTAGATCTGTGTTATGTCTGCTGTCTGTCATCTCTCTGGCAGCATGGCCACTCTGGTAACAGTCTTAGCAGAGCTCCATCATGACATGAAACACAAAAAGGCTGCTTTGGCAATGATAAAATGCCAGGATGCGAAATAAAATCTCACAAATTCGTAAACTTTAAGAATGTCTGTCTGTTTAATATAAGATGTTTATGGTAATCTGTCAGGCAGTTCTTTAAAAGACAAGATGGTCACTTCACCTGTGGTTTGAGGGAAAAGATTTGCAGCTACGTAAGATTAGCCACCAGTTGGTCAAAATGCACTTTAAAGAATCTGAGGCTTTCCCAGTCAAGTAAATGGGTATAATGTCCATGCCAGCAAACTACATACATCCTCATAAGATTTAAATGCTCCTTAAGCAAAGCCTTTTTTTTTTTTAATTCAAAGACCCACTTGTCTTAGCTTGTGCTGGTTTTTCTGTGCAGTCAGATATGATGACATTACACAGTTTAATGAGATTTCAAATGTATGCAAGGACTATATATCCCATTCAAACGTTTGCTGTCAGATACAATACAAAACACTAATACTGTTTAATATTATTACAATTTAAAATAACTGTTTTCTTTCTTCTTTTATTTTTTAGCCAGCAGTGTCACATGATCTGTCAGAAATCATTCCAATATGCCGATTTGGTGCTCAAGGAATTATTATTATCAGGATTATTTGATGAATGGAAAGTTCAGAAGAACAGCATTTATATTAAATAGAACTATTTTATTATAAATGTTTTTACTATCACCTTTGATCAACTGAATGCATCATTGCTTAATAAAGGTATTTAAAGAAAAAATCTTATTGAGCCCAAATGTTTGAATGATAGTTGAAAGATCTCTAGCCTTACATACTGTGGGCCCATAATTTAGCATCAAATGTCAGGCTCTGAACAATTTAAGTGCTTTAATCATAGAATAAGTGTAAGTGTTTCACAATTAATATTACGTATACGTATTGAAACAGTACAAATACATGCTTATTGAATCTTGACTGCTGTTGCTTAATACAGTACTTTTCATTGCTTGCTTTGGGCAGGCAGAACTGGCTCTACTTGCATAACACTTCATAACCGTTATCCGATCTCTGTAATAGTGAATAGAGGTGCTTAGGAAACCAAACTGGTCAAAATGGGTATGCTTTTGTGCCTTGGTTCTGGTAAAAATACACAAGCTTTGTATCACTGGCAAAAATAACAAAAAAGCAAAATGTTGTAATTACTGTAAATACAAATAATTTAGACAGTATCAAATGTAACACTTCAGCATATGTATTTATAGACTCTGGAATTTAATACAAAATAGAATGTTGCACTGATAACATGTGAACAGTCTTACAAACCAGTAGTAGACAGTCGCTGCTGATATCCACATACTGCCGGCCTCAGATATACTGTGATCTGATTGGCTGACTGACTCCAGGTGGCCTCTGCTGGTAGATTTTGTAACTACACTTTTGAGGGCACAAGGCAAATTTTTTGGAAGCAACATATAAATTGCACACATTTCATTATACTATAGCAGATTTTTTTTATCATGTTGCATGTTCCTTTTGCTGCCATCAGCCAATCAGAGCTGCCATGATGTCATTTTCCTGCGGCTCAAGTCACATGGCATTTATGGCTCAGGTGATTGGGTTAAAAAAAACTGTATGTGAAATTGAGCGGCCATGAGCAAAGATGGCAGAATTCAAACAGCGCACTTCTGGGGTGTCCTGGGCCAGCCGAGCAGCTGCCATTGAGATGAATGGGAATGTTAACGCATAGCTTTCTCCTCCAGCTCTTTGAATGGCCTCCAGCAGTCATGGCTATACAAAATAGCTCTGTATGTGCTCCACAAAGCATTCACCTGTATGTGTGTGTGTGTGTGTGTGTGTGCACAAACTCTGATCTCACACACAAGCACAATATCCACACCTGTGTAAAACTACCGGTAAATGGAGTCGTAGGTGGTTGTTGGTTAGGTACAACATCACTGAGGGTATAGACGGGAGTGAAATGTAGAAGGAGAGACAAGCAAATAAATAAGTTTGGTCATCAGTCAGGGTGCTGGCAGTGAGGGGAAAGAACGGTGAGCAGGTTACCAGGCTTTGTTGTGCTTCGTAAAGGTGAAATTGGTCCGATAAATACTAAATAAACATGTGCTGTTGTATTTAGGACAGGTATACAGAGGATTCCAGTAGGTGAAGTTCAATTGTTGGAAGGGTGAAGTCTCTGTTTCTTCTCTGCTCTCATTCTCCAATCAATAACGGTCAGTAGTATACTTCACTTTCATCACATTGTGTTGCTGGACACTTTGGGCGCTGGTTGGTGTCGATCACCTCATCCAGGTGCTGCTGCTGTTGCTGGTGATGGACATGATACTGCAGCGCTTTTTGACGATCATATTGATGTATGCCTTCATGATCTTAGTGATTTCACCCACCTTGAAGCACAAAACAAAAACTTGTTAATCAGTATGTTAAAAATCACATGCTGATCCTATCACAGAAAAGGAAATAAAGTGACTAAATAAGAAGTGCTAGACTTATAGGTTCAATTTAGAACAAAGATTGTAAAATGTGTCACAGTATTACTGTTTTTGCTTAATTAATTAATCCAGCCTAAGAATATTCTTTCAAAAACATTTTAAAATCTTGCTGACCCCCAAACTTTTGGACAGTGGTGTACTTCCTCAAAAGACTCAAATGCTCCTTAACCATTATACAAACGTTTTTTTTTCACCCTCCTCCTCAGACTTGACGCACACGCAGCTTGCCAGATTAATTACACCAACAAGAATGAGCGCACATGCCGATGAATGAAATTAAATACGCTGTGTTTTCCGCCAACTGGCAACCCGAAATACAATTGGGTAAACTGGCAGTGGGCGGGTTTCACAAACCATAACAAACACAGACATTCCGGGCCGGAATGCACATTTTCAAAGGAGAATAACTGACTGTAGAATTGTTTTTCAGATAAACAAGTATGTTAACTTAGCATGCTTCTTAAATATCTGCAAACATATTATGGTATTTTTATGCTTTAGTAGAGTCAAAATCCTACATACAGCACCTTTAAACAACATTTTGTCCAACACAGTACTGATAACTGAGGCACAGAAGTGCATTACCTGAGACGTCTCAAAGAACATCTCTCTTTCATCAACAATGATTTTGTATGTGCTGGGCTGAGGTGCTCCGAAGAAAACGATGTGCTCATACTGGAAAGTTTCAAGTGGTTTGGGTTCACCTCGTTTGTACACAGAGACGTTTTCAGCACTGACCCCCAGCCACAGATCATGAGGGAAGCCACCCTCCTTACACTGCAGACAGAGAAATAAAAACACAACAATGACCATTAACATCAGTGGCTAAATGCTTAGACTTACTGTAACATTAAGGAAAGCTGAGTCAGAATTTAGCTATCTGTTGGAATTATAGGTATATTTGTTCCAGATGTATTTTCACAGGTTTGAAATAACAGCACTTTGGGGCTTGGGTTAGGGTTAGTAATGATAAAAACTGCTACTTTACAAGGCTGTAACCATATATTTAGGTAGTAGCCCTGATAATCTGAACCAGAGGTGGGTTATTAGATTATTATTATAAAATAATAATAATAGGGATACTCTCAACCTTAAAGAAATTATTTATACCTCCACATCAAACAGTGTGGACCCGTATCCCGGCCACTCTTTGATGACGGTCATGTAGCTGAGCATGGCCTGGTGTTGAGGCATGCCTTGTAGACGGCTCCATTTCTCCAGCACGCTGGTCAGTGTGGCTGACATCTCCTCCTTTACAAACATCTCCAACATCTGTTCCTCCTCCACACGCTGTTTCTTCAGCGATCCCGTCTTGAAGCTGCGTCTCAGCGTCCCATCAAGGAAGTTGGTCTTCCGGCGTTCTAAAGTGTGACCTCCTGGCCCAACTATACCAGCCCCGGGTACACCAGCACCCCCTGCTTTAGTGGATTGTAGTATGCGGGTGCGAAGTCGTCCAACAGGGTAGACACTGCTTAGGCTCCAGGGCGTACGGGCCACGTCACCGTGGATGTACTGCAGTCGCAGGGCTGCTAAGTGCTGGAGGGTTTCCTCAAGGGCTGGGAAATGACCACTGATGAGACTCTCATGAGCCTAAGAGAGATGGTGAAAAAAGAGAGAATATAACATCACAAGATAGGGGAAAACATGACACTGAAGCATATTTTCACTTCTGTTCCATTTATAATTGGTTTTAAATTGTAGAAAATACAAGTGAAAAATGTATTTTTACTATAATATGGTTTTATATAATGAAACATACTGTAAATTGTTTCATGTAGCTAGTGCGATTTACAGTATATATATATATATATATATAGGTTTTTGGAGGCGAGGTGATGTGGAGACTAAATAAGATTTTGTGTACTCTAGGTAAATTCCATTTAATGACTTCCGTAAACTTTGATTACAAGGGTTAGCAACAATTACTAAAGTAGCAACAATTACAAACAAGATCAGTAACATTTTAAATGGGTTAATCAATAGTAAGATTTCTCTATGATGGTTCTACAAAATTTACAAAATAGAAATAATTAATTTACCTGCTCAAACATGAAGGCAAATTCCACTCCCTCTTTGGGCATACTTTCCACATCAAGAAAGCAATAGAGCTTGAAATATAGCCTCCATGGCCCTTCCTCCTCCTCATCTTCACTACCTGCCAACCTGGAAGAGCAAAGCAGAAATGACATGTACAGAAATATAGGTTTTATAGATGCTATAGTTTTAAATACAGAAATAGAGCAGCCATTCATTCAAAATCATCTAATCAACATAGACCATATAACTGTACATTACCTCTCAAACTTTGCAAGCACATCTGCTACAATTACACGGCTTTCTATAGCCCGACTCTCCACCTTATTGTGCTCAAACAAAGAGAACATATTCCTGCTATTTTCCATTGCCAGACCACGAATCAGCTTCTCCACCACCTTGACAAAGACAAGCACAAAAAAGATGTCACTTTCATCCTAATTTGCATAACAGGCTGTGTCATTTCATTATACAGTTCAAAAGAAGAGATGTTAAAATGATGTCTAAGTATGCTAATACATCTGATAACATCTCTTTCTCTTCTTCTCACCTCTCCAGCTGTGGTGTGTGAGTTGATGGATATCTTGCAAGACCCTCCTCCATGGCAGTACACAGTAGTTGTCATTTCCTGTCTGTTCAGCAGGGCGGCGATCTCCTCCTGAGAGGGCACATACTCCCTGGTCTTTGTCTTCTTCAGGGACTCACCAATGAAGTGGGCATACTTCTCAATCTCAGTGCCAGGGTAGCGCTCTCTAACTCTGAGATATTATTCACAGAAAGACACCAAAATTGCAGTATTTGTCAAATGCCTTTGAAATGGAAATATAGCCATTATTCAACTTCAAGAGGCTATTTAATGAGCATCTCTCTCTGTTACCTTTTCAAGTGGAATCGGAGGTAACGCAGGATGGCGCGACTGGGTAAGAAGGTGCAACTCATGCAGGTGAGCAGGTGCCAGTGTGCGCGGTTTGCAGGGCTGTTGGGTTGGGGCACGTGATTGGTCTGTTTGATGAGCTGACAGTACACCTCGTCTCTCAGTGGCCGCAGATCGTGGCAGGTCTGCAGGATGCCCTGGATGATGGCGACAGGGTCTGAAACTATCTCCATTTCCTGAAGTGAGTTAAAGATCTTCACAGCCTCATCCTGCAGGCTTCCATAACCCTTCTCCTTTTGCACTGCAGAGAGAAAGAGAGAGAGATCTGTTAGTAAGATTGTTGGATATGTACAATGTGTCAGTTTTTGTGTGTTTTACATGTGTGAGTGATTTAGCTGATGAACGATACTCACGGCTTTCGCTGACCTCTCCGTATGGTAGTGGTAGAAGAGGTGAATGCAAGGGATGCTGGGTGTATCTCAGAATGGGGTTTCTTCGATACATTTGTTCCACAGCCTCAGAGTTCACACTGTTCTCCTACACAAAGGTCAAAGGAAAGGCCAAGATTTATGTGCCATTTTTATTAAACAGCAGTTTTATCTAAAACATAAACATAAACAGAAGTTTTATTCTAACCTTTAGTGCAAAAAACAAACTCATGTTTTAAAAACTGGTTACCTTAATGTCCCTAATGAGTTGCTGGGTGGGCGTTTCGATGGGCGGCTTGTTATCAATGACACCCTGAATGGCAGACACCCAGCGCATGGCTTCATTCAGCAACTTGGTGTACAGACGGTATGAATGTTTACGCCCATGAATTATGATGTTCCAGTAACCTGCAGTGTAACCAGACATCAGCATCACCGTGTATCTTAGTTCATAGAAAAACAAACATTTTCATAATTTCAGAATTAAATCAAATTTTTTAAATAAATGCAAAATGAATGACGTATAATCAACAAATTAAAAACTTGTATTATAAATAAATAGATTTTTTGTCTTTAAAAATGCACTCTGTAATTGCTGTCAACAGCAGACTGCAAACAATACAGCAAATGCTTGCCGACAGTTCCAAACAAATATTTTTTGTGAATTAAATTTGTAAAAAGATTTTTCTCTAAAGGTCCATTTACACCAAGAATGATAACTATTTAACTACAACGATAACTATATTAGCGTCCACACCAACAGAAGGCAATGTTGTTAATTACAAGCATACACTACAAACACGTTATTTGCCACTTTAAATGCTTGAGCTCTTTAAATCTGGTGGTTTCTGATTGAGTGTCAATGTTTTTTAACATTCATCAGCTGCAAAAAAATTCTTCTAAAAGTGATTCCAAATATATTTTTCCACTGTGTTGAATCATTATGATATGGTATCGCTATGGTATGGACATTCCTATTCTGTTCTATTACTTACACAAGCAGCATGAGTTGTAATTCCATTTAATAATATCATTACTCATTATGAATACTCAGTCACATCATATCATGATCATATCATACTCACCTGTCTCTTTAAACTTTTTCTCCTCAGGCTGGACCACAGAGCACAGGCTGTTCAGAACTAGAGTGCCCATCTTAGATGCATTACGCTCAGAAGACTTGAAGTAATCCAGAGAGTTGTTAGTCAAGACAAACCAGCGCTTTTTCAGTTTGAGAGCAGAACTTTTGGCTCCTGCCTTCATCTCCTTGTGCAGCCATCCTGTGTCACAAAAGAACACATAGACACACACACAGTTTCAGCAAACTGTGACCAGTTACAGAACCTAAAATATACACTGTCCTTAATAATAGGACCGTAATATCACTTTGAATCCAAATACTCATGGACATGTTATACACCTAATCAACCATAAATAAAATTCATTTCGTACCTAAATTCAGGTTACAACTCTGTTAAAGATGAATAACACACCTCTGACTAGGAACTCCTGTCCATCACTCTTGGAGTCTCCTTTGGGTTTCTGCAGCAGACTGATCCAGTGATGCATTTCCTCCGGCAGGTCTGAGTTACAGTGGATCACACGATTGGCTGTGATAATTACAAATGAATTGGGCCTGTTTGGAAGGAAACAGAAGTTGTGTTAGCACCAGATAAAAATGGCAATGTTAGTCACTTTTTTATCTTCAGATATTTAGCCGTACAAGTTTAAAATGTTAAAGGTGAAATGTGTAACTTCTGTGCCATTAGCATAACATAAGCATGAAACTACTAATATTTTGATACTGTCAACAAATAGCTTACCCTTTTCAGACTGTGATGATATGTTTCCCCAGTTATTGATGTAAATGTAACAATTAAAATTTTTTTTACTAAGTGACAGCAAATTTGACAACTTTCTTTTTTAATCACTGTAATCAACGTATCAATACATTTTTCTTCTTTCGGAAGATCATAGAATCGCTGTTGTGGATTTTTTATTTTGCTACTGAAGCAAATGGGAATGCAAAATGAAAAATTAAAACTATAGAAGAAGAAAAAATAACACAATTCAGCTTCAATTGCTGTAAGTAATTGCAGCAGTTGGTATTCTCCTTAGTATTCTGTAACAAAGATGATACTCGCCTATCAGGATTGTCTGAAGCACAAACTGAATCAATCAATCCAACATCCAGTGTGCCCTGAGAGAAAGAGAGCAAAGCCAGTTGTCAAAACTGAAAGGAGGTTAAATGGTGAAAGTGCATGTAGTGTAAGGACACTGACCACAGCGTTCTTTGGGTTGGCCTGCTCATGAGACATCTCCAGCAGCTGCTCTGGGGTGGCATTTTGGACCCGACTCAACACGGTAAACCAGCCACTAAGAGAAGGAGAGCAGAAGAAATCATGCAGAGTGAGGGAGAGCAGTTTGGTCCAATTACAGAAAACACATAGGCCTAGAGATAAAAGTGTCAACATACCTGGCATCCTCCGGTGACTCGGCAAACACTTGGTATGTTCTCTCATCTGTCACAATATTTAGAGCATTCTCTTTCTCATGATTGTCCACAATCTCCCTAAAAACAGGAAAAAACTTGATAAACCCTGATTCATGGTTTCTGTAAGTTTCAAACAACAATCACAAAAAGTGTTTTCCTACCTGAGATAGACACCTCATGAATCATGATACCACAATACTGTTTCCTAATTCTCTCATACTTACTTGGCTGAGTGGATGTCAATTGTCCCTTTCAGCTTTTCCTCACTGTCATTCTCAAAGTACATGAGCTTGGAGTCGCGCAGAACAAACCAGCGCATCTTCCAGTTTCTGCGAGAGAGAGTAGATAGACCGCCGCCCTTCTTGTACAGCCAGCCTGACTTTAACGACTCCTGTTTAGAGCGGAACCACATGAACGTGTCGTCCTTCAGAACACACCAACGCCGGCGCCACGGGATCATCAAGCCAGCTGTGGATGAGACGCAAGAGACAAAGAAGATTTGTACTTTTATACCTCATCAGTTCAAGAACAACATTGTCCCAGCTGTTTTATAATTTTTTGAGAGATGGTATTACATTAACATTAGGACAGGGGTTCTTCACCAGGGGACTGGAACACATTAGGGGATCACAGCAAACTTCTAAGGGGGCCTCAAGATGTCTTTAAGATTTAAAATATGACAAAACAAGCTTTTTACAAACTATTTATCTTAAATCATTCTCTATTTTATATAATTTGTATTTAAGAACCAGGATTCTCACAGTCTTGAAAAACTTGGATATATGAATGAATTTTAAAAGTGTGATTTCCTGGAAAAGTCATGGAAATTTTAATAATGAATATGAATTTTATACAATTGGTAGCTGCTTTTATCCAATGCGACTTGCATTGCATTTGATGTATATTGTTTTTAATCAAATTATGCGTTCCTTGCAAATCAAACCCATGACCTTGGAATTGTTAATGTCATGCTCTATTTTTATTAAAAGTTCTAAAATTATGTCATTTGTTTTAATTATTAATAAATATTTTATTATTTTAATATGTATCGTCTGAAAAGTGTGAAAATGAGCAGCTTCGTCATTACCGCAGAAGTACCAGATACATTTTGGCCCTTTGAATATTATCTTTGACAATGGAGGCACTAAATTTAAAAATGTAGAGGACCACAGCATTAGGGACTTAATTTAATGTAAAAGGATTTCATCTTTGATGTCTTACCCTTCATGTAAAGGTAACTGTGGAAATACGGAGGTCCGTTCCCATTCAAGATGTTGACTTTACCGTTGGATACCTCCTCATCTGTGTCCATGTACCCATCATGCTCATCATCGCTGTCAGCGTACTGAAAAAGAAACAGATAGAGTGAATGGTCTGTGTGTGAGTGTGCATACCTACTTAACCATATACAGTATTGGTGACAAATTTGTTATGCACTCAGTAGTGAGCTACACCTGACAAAAGGGTTAGGGTTAGGGTTAGCATAAGGAAGTAGTCTTTCTATGATTACTATAGTTTATACATGATGTGTTTCTTGTATGTTAACCCAACACAAGTTAAACTGAAGGAATAGTACTGTGAATTGTTCCTTCAATGGGGCTACCACTATGAAGATCCAAACTGATACTGTGGGAAGTACATTGCACATTTCCATTTGGATGCACATTCTCTGTGTAACTCACTGAATCTGAGCTGCGGTTGTAAGACTCCTGGCTTGCGTTGGTGCAGGTGGACTTGCGTGCATGTTCTGCGTCTGTTGCTGCAATGCTGCTCTGTCCATCCTCTAGATCGTCTTGGTCGTAGTCTGACTCGCCATCCCCAGGCACACTGTAGATGGGTTCCTCTGTGTCTGGCAGAGACTCTGCTGCAGTTAGCTTGCTGGTGCGATCCACATCCTCTCCCTCCTTTTTCACATCCACAACTGTTTTAGCCTCTTCAGGCTTTCCAGCTTCTTTTTTGGCTTCGCCAGGGAGAGGGGGAGGAGGTGGTGGAGGAGGAGGAGGTGGTGGAGGAGCCCCAGGTGGAACGTTGGGTGCAGACGGGGCCACTGTGCCCTCGGCAAAGGCAGGAGGAGGAGGTGGCAGAGTGCCTAAGATCTCCTGATCCACTGGACCTTCCACTGGAGGAGGGAACTCGGGAAGTGGTATGCACTCTTCCTCTGCATGGAAGCCTTCATCTACCTCTTCCTCAGTGGCGGCTGCTGGTCTGGGGTCAGGTTGTTTAGCATCACCAGGAATGACTTCTGGGCCTCCGGTGTCAAGCAGTTCAAGGAATTCAGTAGCGACACGAGAAGCTGCTTTTTTCTGACGCAGGACCTCTGCATCACGCCGCAAGCGGAGTTCCTGTCTTGAGCTCTCACAAAGCATAGACACACCGTCTTCTTTTTTCTTCTGCAGACGCTCAATCTCTCGCTCCAAACGCAGAATTTCCTCCATCTGGCGGTGCTCCTCAGACGAGTCTGGAGACTAAAGGAGAGTAGGAGAGAGGAATGATATAGAAACACTGACTGGTTAGAGAAAAACAAGCATTATAAAAATGTTGACACCACCTGTCTGCAACTCTGACAAGTTTTTAGAATTGATGCCAGAAGGTTTGAAAAAAAATTTTTTTTGACAGGTAGACTGCACATAAACCCGTTTGTTTTGGAGGAGGAGTCTGAAGTTTTCATTAAGAATAAAATGTTGCTCTATAATTTGTCTGTTTAAAATGCTGTTGAAAAGCATGGGAACCTAGTTTCTACACATAAAAAATCATAAACATTCATAATTATTAGATATAAAATCCTTATTATGATAAAATCTGAACTTTTTGTCATAATTATGCCTTTTTATCTCAGAATTTTGACTTTTTATCTCAAAGAGTGTCATAATTTATACTTTTTGTATCATAATTTTACATTTTTGATATAAAGATTTTATGCCATAATTTAGACTTTAACTTGCATTTTTGGTTTACAAATGCATTTCTCAAATGTGGCATAAGTCATAACATTGAAAAAGTCAAAATTAGATAAAAAGTCACAGTTTTGACAAAAATATCTAATTTTTTTATTTTTTTATTTTATCACGTACTTACGACTTCTGTCACAATTACTTTTATATCATAATTTTATCATATGATGCGATTTCATGTTTTCCTTGGTCTTTGGAGTGTTACAAGCTGTTCATATATATGTTCATATGTGCATATATAAGATCTGTAAAGTTGCAAAGATTAAAGTCTCAAACCCAAAGAGGTATTCTTTATGAAAGTTAAGACTCTGCCAAGTCTTCCTAAAACGGCTCATTCAAACACGCCCCCACATGTCTACGTCACAGTGTGGGAAGATTTGCATAACACCACCCAAACGTATGCAAAAGAAGGCGTAAGTTTTATTCTCGCTGTAGTATTGTTGTTGCCGCCGCCATGTCGTGGAGACGCTGTGTTTCGTTGTGAAAGCGAAATTACTTTGTTTGGCCTTCCAAATGAGTACACAACTAGAAATCAGTGGTAAAGTTATATTTACAACACTGTTCCAGAACAGTACAACGCAAATATTCGAGTGTGTGCAGCGCATTTTATTTTACTATAAAGTGGGGCAATTCCAACGTCGCAAGGACAGTCTGGTGCTTCTGACTCACAGCCTGTAAGTACGTTTCGAAAATTAAAGAATTTGCTACTGACTATTCAAACGCGAGTTTTGAGCTGTATAGAGTAGTGCTTGTTTGGTGTTTCTACAATCACAAATGCAGACATGGTGTAAGGTTTACGCAACGCGGCGCAATGCGTAAAAAGACCATATGAGTCATTATAATCAGAAATAATGCCCTCACTGAATGCAACAAATGCCTCGTTTATAGTGGGTTTTATTGTTTTAGCATCACAACATGGTAAGGGGCGTAACATTTCTGTCACACGCTTGAGGTATTCGCCCAATCACAACGCACCGGATAGCTGGCCAATCAGAGCACACCTCGCTTCTCAGAACGATGAGCTTTCTAAAAATCGTCACCTTTCAGAAAGGCGGAGCATAGAGATGCAACAATAATGTACAGTATGTGGAAAATAATGTGTTTTTTGAACCTCGAACCATATAAACACATTGCATTACACCAAATACACAAAATAACGTTCTTTTTAGAAACATCATATGACCCCTTTAAACTTTTATGTCATAATTTCACCTTGTAATGTCATAATTGTGACTTTTTATGTCATAATTATGATTTACCAAAGCATTTTTCTTGTGACAGAAATGGGCTTATACCGAATAAAGACAAAGCTATGTGACAACAATAATTACAATCAATCAGAATAATCAGACAAGCTTGCATTTAAAAGTTTAGCTAAACATACATATTGCATATTCATGGTGGAAAGTTTCAAAGTTTGGAATAAGATAAGACTGATTTAAAAATGTTGATTACTTCATATACCCTAAACAGACACTAATCACCATAATGGTGACTTTAAAAGGTAGGTGGGATTTTTGCCCTAAAATATATACACAGCTAGTATGCATGGTCTATGAGCTTTTAAAAGGGATGTTAAAGTCACTGACCTCTGCTTTCTCTCCTTCCTTTTCCTCTTCATTAGTCTTCTCATGGTCTCCCTCTGTTTTCTTCTCCTCATCTTCTTTCTTTTTCTTTTCCTCCTCCTCTTTCTTCCTCTTCTCTTCACGTAATTTGCGGTAGACTCCTCTTGCCACTTGCCCTCGCCTGTGTTTCTGGAGAACAAGCGCAGCTGAGCGTTTCCGTTGAAACCGACGTCGATAGAAATGTGCGCGGTAGTTCTTCTGGATGGTCAGAATGCTGTCCAGAGCCTTCTTAAAGTTCTTTCTGTAGTGAGTACACAGTTCAAGTTCCCTTAGAATAAGTAACTGTGAGATCAGTATTTTAAAGCTTTCACTAAGACACTACTTGTTGTCATGTCTAGATGAGCACTAACAGGTAAAGAATAGGCACTTACACATAGTATGAAAAACTTGCTCTTGTAAGTTTTGCTTTCATTATTTCCTTGCTATTTGGCTGCAGTAGAAAGCAAAGGGTTTACTCTCTGCAGCACTGCCCAGGGCTGTGTGGTTATTTAAGCCAACCACATGATAAGAAAAGGGCCAGGCACATTGAAAACAAATATGATATTAAATTAATTTCCTATTTTTGTGAATAAATTAATTGATAAATAAAAGTGGCAAAAAAGACATTTCTGAAGGATCAAGTAATGCTGAAAACTAAAAACTCACAGGAATAAATACATTTTTAAAAATATATTAAAACAGAAAACAGTTATTTTAAAATGTAACAATATTTTATAACAATATTTTACAATATCACTGTTTTTACTATATTTTTCAAAATAAATGCAGTCTTGGTGAGCATAAGAGACTTCTGTCAAAAACACAAAAAAATGAATGGTAGTGAATATTTAAATATTTTTGGTATTAACTCTCTGAAGAAAACAAGATGATCATAAAAATTCATCAGGACAGGTTGGAAGCTAGGCCATATAGGTAATATGTGTGCTTTGAAGGGGCAGATGACATTAAAGAAATGTTGTGTATTGAAAATGTTTTGGAAACTATACCTAATGTAATCTAAGTAAATCTGTGCAAAAACCAAGAACTACATTTACATTTACATTTACATTTATGCATTTAGCAGACGCTTTTATCCAAAGCGACTTACATTGCATTCAAGTTACAGTTTTTACATTTTATCAACTCTTGGTTTCCCTGGGAACTACACACACCTTGCAATGTATCTCAGAAGATAGGCTCGTATAATCAGCCCAGCTTTGCTTCGCACTTCATCTCTCTGCTTCTCCAGCTTCTGTTCTAGAGGTTCCTTCAGAAACACCTTGGGGTCAAAAATTAGATCAGGTTAGTGCAATCAAACATAACAAATGTTCATACATGACAGAAAATGTCCATGTGTGAGTCTACCTTTATAACCTCACAGACAGAAAAAGATAACTATCAATTGAGAAGCAATTAAGCAAGAGGTCAAAGGTCACTCACCTTGGTCTTCCCAATCTGCCACTCCTTTTTGGACCTGTCGTGGAGTGTCAGCAGATCTGTGCTCTTCTTTTTCTCATCTCCATTTGAAGCCACAGCTGCCTTTTCCTTCTCCTTCAGAATGATCTTATACCTGATGTATACAACCACAAAATCGCAGTCTCCAAGAAAACTTAAGACAAACAAAAATTCATGCACCTGTGTTTTAACATTTACCTGCTGAAGAAGTCTTTAAAGGTGCGTCGGACAGGGAATCCAGCTCTGCGAATCTTCACTGTCTCCAACATGCCAGAGTACCGCAGCTGATTGAGAACCACATCTGGGTCAAACTTGTTTGGAGTCTACAGAACCAAAAAAAAAGCATTATTAAAATGTATAATATGTGTGGAATATAAATTGCATTCTTATTGGGTGATGTGACTGCTCTCACCTTGTCCATGTTGGGTTTGATGCAACGCACAAAAAAGGGGTTGGATACACTAAGAGTGGCCATTAGGGCATGAAGGGAGTCCTGAGAGACAAAATAGACAACCGATGTTATAAATCACTGACAATCAGAAAGGACTGCAGGCAATATATCAACAAAAAACAGGGTTGAATGACTAGTGATTTAGTTCCTAATTGTTTTGACAAGCACTACTTCACTATGTACAATTTTAGGTTTATTATATAAAAGTCTTGATATAGGAGTTTTATCTCACTCTGAACTGTGAGCTGACAGTGGGCTTTTTTCTTGCTGTGCCCATCTTCAAGGTCTCCTCATTATTTCTGCTGCTCACTTGCTCAAACAGGTCATAGATGAAATCCAATCTGCACACACACACACACACAGAAAAATTCACAGGTTAAATGAGAGTGCGACAGAAGTTGTACACAATAAAACTGCTTCAGTGTGTGTGTGAGCTTGTGCACTTACCTACTATCCTTTAGCATGTTCAGTATATCATCTCTAAATGTGTCTCTGTTTTTCTCTAAAATCCCCTTCACATCATATAAGACCTATAAAAAGGAAGACAACAATATAATGAAAAAAGACAGGCAGAGAGATAAATAGATAGACAGACAGACATGGATACTTCATATACCTCTCCAGCATAGTGTTTTATCCCAAACTGATGGTCTGCCAGTCTGGGTTTCACATAATAGGGATTAGTCTGTGGAAAAAGACAACCTCATGTCTTTACTGAGCTCATTCATATTATACTGTAAATTCTTGGCTGAACAGTATTATGTCTTTGTGTGATAAGAACTTTGCTCACAGAGTGTCTGCCGTGCAGTTTCTCCAGCAGGGTGAAGTCAGTGCCTTTGGGAAATCGGCTCTCCTCATTAATCAGAGCTAACATGCCCAGTTTCTGCACAAACACAACAGTAAATAAGTGTTACATAATACAAAGCTGAAAACTTCTATTGTTGTAAATAATCAAACTGAACTTTGAATATAAAATATATGTATAAATATGTGGCAGTCAGACTAATTAAACCGAACTATTCCTTATAGCTGACCATAACTGGTTTACCTTCTCAATCAGATCCAGACATTCTGCATTGTCCATCCAGTCTATGGCTTCCCAGTGAATCCCTTCCCTGTACCATACAATTTTAGTACACAAAACTTAACAATAAGCTTTTTAGATGCTTAAATTACATGTGCAATAGCTGTTCATGTAATCGGGCACTTATGAGATGCATTACACATGTAAAAATAGACATTTAATAGAAGAACAAACTCTCATGCACTCACAGTTGTCAGCCTTTACCTGTTGTACTCCAGTTGCTCCAAAGAGAAGATGTGTTTGTTGAAATATTCTTGCAATTTCTCATTAGCATAGTTAATGCTGAACTGCTCAAAACGGTTCACCTTCAGAACACACAAACACTTGGGTTAGATCTCAGTAAAACTGTATGTCTGTGCATGAACAAGTGATCAGTGTGGCCTCGCACCTCAAAGTTCTCAAAACCAAAGATGTCCAAGATTCCAATAGACTTGAAATTATCTTTGCCTTTTATCTTCTGATTAATTCGCATGATGATCCACGAGAAGCACTGAGAATAAAGTGCCATAGCAACCGAATCCCGGGAATCTATTGCCTGTCAATCAAGCATGATAAAAGAAAATGTCCATTTTTGATAAAGTGGAGACAGAAGAGAAGAACTGCCAAACTATGCAAGTATTTTTTTTAAGTATATCAATATGAGAAAGTATGTGTGATTGTACCTGTTCCACTGTGAGTGGAGAGCAGATCTCTTCTCCTCTGAGGATCATGGAACGCTGGGTCAGAACCTCAGACAACTGAAAACTGTCCAGGCCCATGAGCTCACTCACATTAGTGACAACTGCAGGAAAACAGAGAAGAGACTTACTAACAAACACATATTAGCAGTGCTGGGTAGATTACATACAAACTGTAGTCCATTACTGATTATAAATTACATGACAAAAAATGTAACAATCTGGATTACACAAATTAGGTCATGTAGTCTGACTACTTTTAGATTACTTTTGACCTAACTCGTTCATCACATAGACTTGAACGGAATTATTGTGTACCATATTGATAAAAAATTACCAATATTATCAATATCATAAAATGCATTAAACATTACATTACAGCAGGATTTCCCAAACTGGGTTTCGTAAAACAAACTGAGGGTGTTGAAGAAAAGCTAATAAATGAATGAAATCATAAAAATGTCAAAATAAAATCCAATGTGACAATATGTCTACTGACATCAAAGAATCACGAACATACAAATATGTTGCTAAATTATTGAAATCTCAGGGGTACATCAAGTAAATATGTTACATCAAAGGGGTTCAGCTCATAAAAAAGCTTGGGAATCCCTACATTACATGAACAAACAGTAGTAAACATATGAACATGACATTAATTGGCCCAAGTTTTCCAGGTTTTAAATCATTTTGTTCAGACCTGCAATAATACACCAATAAAATACTTATGGATATGATGAAGACATAGTATTTCACAGCTAGCCATCGTCAGTGTTTAATAACTTGCATACAGTATAATTATTAGTCTCACCTTTATAAGTGGTCGTTTAGAAATGAAAATTTAGAAGAAAATAAGAACTGGGGTGAATCAATAAAGTATGAATAATTTACTGTCATTGTGTGAATAATATGTAATCATGTAATCCATAAAAAAGTAACTGTAATCTGATTATTAGCATGTTAAAACTTTCTTAAATTTTGTAATCTGATTATGTAATCCAGACTACATGTAATCAGTTAGTACCCAGCACTGCATATTAGCAAAGTCTCTCTATTATTAACTGATAAATGACCCCTCTCACCCTGTTGGGTGGTGATCTGAGCGCCCCCTGCTGTCATGAACTCTACATTGCCAAGCTGCAGAACTCCAGATAGCAGTTTAAACATATCTCTGATCTCTTCTTCTGTGAACTCCATGACCTTCAGAGCCTCCTGCAGATGAAAAGAGAAAAAGAGCATGAATCATCATGCTGCACTTAGGTTTTTGTCCACCTCAAAAATGTTAATTATCAAATCAACAAAAGTCTATTCAAATTTCTTGTACCATGACATCGTCAAAAAGCTGCTTGTCATCGAGACTGCGGTCCTTCACACATCCTGACTGACTCAGGTAGTGAAATAACTCAGGGGAGTCTTCCAGAAAATATGTCTCTAAAAAGAGATGGACATATCTAATCAGTGTATTTTGGTTGATGACGGCACATCTGCATTTGTGAATGTGTGTAAATGCATGTGTGTTTATGTGCATTGTGTATTTGTTCACCCTTTTGGCTTTTGCTAGCCCCGGCCAGCAAAGCATAAAATATGTGGTAGTTTCTCTCCCCTGGATTCTGCCTTACCACTCGATTCTGGAACACAGATCAGATCACAGATGCTGAGTGGGCGAGAATCTCACTTTGGCAGACACTCTTTCTCTCCAAAATGGTGGAGTGATTCTGCCTTTGACAAGATATCCAATGCCAAATTGTATTAACAGAACAATGGCTTGTTTTATACTGTGAACAGTTGATCATAGAAGACTGATTTCTGGTAGTTAGGGGTGAGTCAGCAGCAGACGGAAAGGTTTACCTTTTCAAGCAAATCTGATGGGCCAAAAATTAAGGGAAATGCAGACAGTAGAAACAGCAGCTTGTAGTGCACTGTACAGTGAGTGTGTTTAAGCATGGGGGAAAAACAAAAGCTGGTTACCAAGTTACTCATTCATTTCTATGGGAAAAAAGAAAACCTATGTTAATAAAATGACACTAGTAGACAGTACTCAATCTCTGGCAAAAATTGAAATGGTTGATGTGCAGCATTCTGCTCTTTTTCAATGAAAATATATGAGTAATTATGGTACAGTAAATTGCATTTTCTGACATGTAATTGCATGTTATTTGCAAATTAAATGACATTGTCTTATACTTTTAGTTGAACTCAAGAGTGGTTTTTTTACCTGCCCATGTAGGACTAATTACACATTTTGTAATGATCAAATCACAAATTAGCACATTTAAATTATTAACTTTAAATGTAATATTTAATACAGGTAGAACTTTGAATTTGATATTTTTTAAAAAGTGCACTTTTTAAAAGTATACACAAATGTATTAAGAACAGTCATGAAGGTGTACTTTCTTCAAGTATACATACAGTATCTCACAGAAGTGAGTACACCCCTCACATTTTTGTAAATATTTAATTATATCTTTTCATGTGACAACAATGAAGAAATGACACTTTGTAGTGAGTGAGTGTACAGTGAGTGTACAGCTTGTGTAACAGTGTAAATTTGCTGTCCCCTCAAAATAACTCAACACACAGCCATTAATGTCTAAACCGCTGGCCACAAAAGTGAGTACACCACTAAGTGAAAATGTCCAAATTGGGCCCAAAGTGTCAATATTTTGTGTGGCCACCATTATTTTCCAGCACTGCCTTAACCGTCTTGGGCATGGAGTTCACCAGAGCTGCACAGGTTGCCACTGGAGTCCTCCTAATGGCCTAATGGTTAGAGAGTTGGACTTGTAATCCAAAGGTTATGAGTTTGAGTCTTGGGCTGGCAGGAATTGTAGGTGGGGGGAGTGAATGTCCAGCGCTCTCTCCACCCTCAATACCACAACTGAGGTGCCCTTGAGCAAAGCACCGAACCCCCAACAGCTCCCTGGGTGCTGCAGCATAAATGGCTGCCCACTGCTCTGGGTGTGTGTGCACGTTGGATGGGTTAAATGCAGAGCACAAAGTATGGGTCACCATACTTGGCCGTATGTCACTTCTCTTACACTCCTTAATGACAACATCACGGAGCTGGTGGATGTTAGAGACCTTGCGCTCCTCCACCTTCCGTTTGATGATGCACCACAGATGCTCAATAGGGTTTAGGTCTGGAGACCTGCTTGGCCAGTCCATCACCTTTACCCTCAGCTTCTTTAGCAAGGCAGTGGTGGTCTTGGAGGTGTGCGGTCCAGTCTCCGAAGGGAGGGGATCATGTTGGCATTCATGGTTCCCTCAATGAACTGTAGCTCCCCAGTGCCAGCAGCACTCATGCAGCCCCAGACCATGACACTCCCACCACCATGCTTGACTGTAGGCAAGACACACTTGTCTTTGTACTCCTCACCTGGTTGCCGCCACACACGCTTAACACCATCTGAACCAAATAAGTTTATCTTGGTCTCATCAGACCACAGGGCATGGTTCCAGTAATCCATGTCCTTAGTCTGCTTGTCTTCAGCAAACTGTTTGCGGGCTTTCTTGTGCATCATCTTTATAAGAGGCTTCCTTTTGGGATGTCAGCCATGCAGACCAATTTGATGCAGTGTGCGGCGTATGGTCTGAGCACTGACAGGCTGACCCCCACCCCCCACCCCACCCCACCCCTTCAACCTCTGCAGCAATGCTGGCAGCACTCATACGACTATTTCCCAAACACAAACTCTGGATATGACGCTGAGCACGTGCACTCAACTTCTTTGGTCGACCATGGTGAGACCTGTTCTGAGTGGAACCTGTTCTGTTAAACCGCTGTATGGTCTTGGCCACCGTGCTGCAGCTCAGTTTCAGGGTCTTGGCAATCTTCTTATAGCCTACGCCATCTTTATGTAAAGCAACAATTCTGTTTTTCAGATCCTCAGAGAGTTCTTTGCCATGAGGTGCCATGTTGAACTTCCAGTGACCAGTATGAGAGAATGAGAGCGATAACACCAAATTTAACACACCTTCTCCCCATTAACACCTGAGACCTTGTAACACTAACAAGTCACATGACACCAGGGCGAGAAAATGGCTAATTGGGCCCAATTTGGACATTTTCACTTTGGGGTGTACTCACTTTTGTGGCCAGCGGTTTAGACATTAATGGCTGTGTGTTGAGTTATTTTGAGGGGACAGCAAATTTACACTGTTACACAAGCTGTACACTCACCACTTTACATTGTAGCAAAGTGTCATTTCTTCAGTGTTGTCACATGAAAAGATATAATAAAATATTTACAAAAATGTGAGGGGTGTACTCACTTCTGCGAGATACTGTAAGTAGCCTATTTAAATTATATTATATTATATGCAAGATTAAAAGCACACTGCAACTGCACATTCAATACAATTAAGCACACTTCTTTTTCACATGGGTATGGTACCATCTGTAAATGTCAAGTATAGAAATGTCTCAGTATAGAAAAAGTATGTATGAAAGCATGTGTGCTCTGAGAAGGATACAGTCGACGATGCATCCTCCCTGGATGTTCCCGCTTTGAGAGAAATGAAGCTGAATGAATTTCCCAAAGCGACTGGAGTTGTTGTTGTAGACTGTTTTGGCATTTCCAAATGCTTCCATGATGGGGCTGCAAAAAAAGGTTGTGGATTTGTATGTGCACATGAAAATGCTTAGGCTGTGTGTATGTTTAGGAATGTGTTTTACCTGCTCTGTACAATGGCTTGCTCCACGCGTGTGCTCTTCTCTGTAGGCGGCGTCCCGGCAGAGTTTTGGCTCATGACAGACAGGAACTGTAGCAGTAGTTTGGTGCTCTCTGTTTTCCCAGCTCCACTTTCACCACTGGTAAACACACATGCACACATTCATTTGTGACCTTCACTGACATTTGTGTTACCCTGATTGAATTTGCAATGCTGTGAAATCTGATAGCAGTTTGTGGCAAAGGTCTAAAGCCACAACTACTCAAACTCAGCCTTCAGGTTTAACACAAATGAGATTAGTAAACTAAGATACTATGTAATAATGGATCAGTGAGTAAAACCAAAAGAATTCCAAACCTTCCTCACATTACCTACATGCTTTAAAACAAGATACAAAAAAATCACTGCATTTTGTATATATATAAAAAAATCACTGCATTTTTCCAGTAAGAAGCGATAGAGATATTTTTAGATAGCACAAGGGCAAATGAATAATATATATATATACGTATATATTATATATATATACACAGGTGCATCTCAATAAATTAGAAAATCGTGGAAAAGTTCATTTATTTCAGTAATTCAACGCAAATTGTGAAACTCGTGTATTAAATACACACAGACTGAAGTAGTTTAAGTCTTTGGTTCTTTTAATTTGACTTTGGCTCACGTTTTACAAAAACACAACCAATTGAATGAACATACTTTCCAGAAGGCCAACAATTCACTAAAAATGTTTTTTTTTTTATTGGTCTTATGAAGTATTCTAATTTGTTGAGATAGTGAATTGGTGGGTTTTTGTTAAATGTGAGCCAAAATCATCACAATTAAAAGAACCAAAGATTTAAACTACTTCAGTCTGTGTGCACTGAATTAATTTAATACATGAGTTTCACAATTTGAGTTGAATTACTGAAATAAATTAACTTTTCCACGACATTCTAATTTATTGAGATGCACCTGTATTCATTCAGGGTCAATTTGTTTATAATAGATGCCATATTGTCAGACAGGCCTGTTTTTTTTTTTCATTTCTAATATAAGTGTATGGAAGTCTTGTGTGTTTTGAAAATTTTACAAGGAGTTTTACATAAATTAAAGTAAAACATGCTGTTTGGGGTCTGATAATAATATTTAAAATAATGATAATAATAAACATATTAGTGACTAAGGCAGCACAATTAGTCAGAAAAAAAGTCACAATTACAATTACAGCTACCAAAAATTGTTGATTAAAGTATTTTATTTATATTTACACTGTTGCACCAACGGTGCTATACTCAGTAACCAATCAGATGTGTTTACATGAATCACTGCACATAAGAAATCCATTCAAAAAGGCAAAGATTTGTTCAGTGTATGCTAATAGGAAGTTGTTGTTTTTTATGGTTATAAAAAATAAATTCTTTGTATGGTCATACTCATTCCAGCCATAATATGAATAATATACAATCACGACTTTAAGCATTTTATGAGCACATTTTACTGATAATCTATTTACTGTATTCTCATGTTCTGCACATTTGTCTGTTTATCAAGATCAAATAAAGTGTTTGGAGGTCTTATATTACCTGATCAGGACACATTGGCTATCATGTCTCTTCCATAAGCAGCGGTAGCACTCATTGGCAATAGCAAAGATGTGTGGTGGCAGCTCGCCCAAATGATGCTGACTGTACAGCTCCACTGCAGAGGGATCATACAGCCCTCTGATCTGCTTATAAGGATTCACGGCCGCCAGGATAGAACCTATGTTAGTCTGAGAGATAGAGAAAAAGTGGCAGTAAGTTAAAGGGTATTGAGTATAATAAAGCCAGCAAATAGTAAAACAATAAAACCAGCATATTGAAACAAATGCACACACATTTGTGATCAATGTATAATTTAATTTATACCCACAGATAAAGGGAAATTTCAAAGGAAATTTCAAATCAGTATATGATCCGGTCATATTTCACAGCTGGTTGTGTCAGTGGGTCGTGAGAGGATTGTGGATGATGTTTGTCCTTATCTATGAGCACTGTGACATCATAAATCCATCTCGTTTAATATTGACTGCATTAGTAGATGCTGGTTTTATTAATGTGTTTATGTGTGGGTGTGTGATTGTAATTTTCATATACTGTGGCTAACAACACCCTTGCTGACTGGCAGTAATATGATTTACTGATCTTAGCAAAAGCAGTGATGATGAGATTAAATTGAGACATTACTGGATTCCTGGAGAGGTGCCAAACACATCTAGACACAACATTATGGACACTACACAAATTAGAAAAAACTGAAATCGTGTCAATGTTGTCCTTACAAAAAAATTATTTTGTTGTTACTGCCCCAAGAGGGCACTATAGAGAGAAGAGTCATTCTCATTCGGGTCGACCATGTCCTGGTGTCTCAGATAAATCAGATAACCACTGCTATCAGTCATCAACCTCAGATGCTAGCAATGCAGTGCATCCTGGGAAAGGTGAATTACAGTATCCATTTACCAAGATGGGATAAGAGAGACCCTTCACATTCACTCCACTGAGCACAACATGACACAAATCTGCAGTCTAAGGCAAGATCAACAATTCAGCAGCCAAATGAAGCCTTGCATGCAGTTTTATTTTTTATTCAAATGACAGGGAAATTTATATAAGCAATTTTCAGACACTGATAGTGAAATTTTATTCCAGCTCTACTAATAAAAAGCATTACACTGACCTTAGCTAATCGTAGAAACATCCATACATAATTTCCTGTATTGCATATGAGAACTAGACTGATTTATCAAACCGTGTCTCCCATTTCATTACCAGCACAAATATACCAAGATAAACAACCATACAGCTATTATCTCACTTGTTCGAGCAGGTTATTGGACTATACTCTGAAATGGGTTTAGATAGCATGATGTGTTTTGGGTGTAGATGACTGTCGGATGTTTTTGTCCCTCTGCAGTGAACTAAACAGGGCAGGTCGTGTTCACGACTGTTGCTAGTAATTACCTCTGATACAGGGACTGAGACTTTATAGTTCAACTGCCTGTAAAAATGGCATTTATTTGTGGTGAAATACTAAAACAATACCAAACAATTTGATAAACTGTAGTAGTCATGGGCAATATGCAAAGTAATGTAGCTTTACTAGTAAACCGATGTGTGGTTAGTCATGGTTACAGGTAGGTTGTTTATTTTATGACTTTTTTTTGAGGATGGCTTATCTAATCAGAATTTAGTGCCATTATAAATTATAATGTGTGAAAAACAGTATTTTATTTTGATATAGTGTCTACTGAATCACAGGTATTAGGGTTTTATGCAATAGTTGATTCAAATAGTTTTTGCATTTGGTCTTGTCAGAATGCTGGAAGTTGCCAAAGTTTTTCTGAAAGATTAGAACACCTTTAGGATATAGGCATCAAAAACACATTAAGAGACATTTTAAAAAAGCCTCTTAAAGGTATACTCCACCCAAAAAGGAAAATTCTGTCATCATTTACTGACCCTTGTGTCGTTCCAAGCCTGTATGCATTTTTTCTGCATATATATATATATAAATGTTGATAGCCGAACAGTTTCAGTTTTCTTTGACTTCCACTGTAGATTGTAGAGTCAATGACCAAAACAGTTTGATTATCAGCATTCTTCAAATTATGCTATTTTATATTCCATAATAAATACACTTAATACAGATTTGGAACAACATGAGGGTGAGTAAACGATGACAGAATTTTCATTTTGGGTGGACTATCCCTTTACAATCTCTAATTTAAAATAATATGATCATGTAATACAACACCACATAAATGCATTTTTTAAATAGTTAAGTTTAGTTAAGTTTATCACTTTATCAATAGCTCGAAGTTAGTTAGTTAGTTAGTTATAATCTGACATATAAAAGCTGTGTAATCATGCTGAAAACTTCCAGTATGCTTGTCTCTGTCCCAGTCAATCCTTACAAAGAATGCTTTACTGGCTTTAAGGTCTCTTTCTATGGATTTGGCAAAGGTCAAGCTGGAATGTTTGGATCATAATGCAGACAGTGAGTCATATCATTTCCTCCAGGCTACAACTCTAAACCAGTCTGGGATGTATGGCTCTGTTTAGACCAATGAGGTTCCAGCTTGCACTCCCCACCCGATCACATGACCCTTCTCTTTGTCAACATGATCAGTAAGACCCTATAGTGGCTCACATTTATTTAAAAACATGTCCAGAGGGCCTATTCTTTGATTTCTCGCTTTGTCTCTCTCACACACACGGATGCTGTTACAGTGTGTGAAACATACAGTATATACTGTATAAAAGTGAGTTGAATTAGCAACATAAGAGCATTATTGCAAGTTATGAACAGATGGTTAATATTCGGATTATGGATTTTGCAATTCACTTACAATACAATAAAACCCAGTGCTATTTTTAGCATAAATTCTACTTCCTAATTATGAAAAAGTCTGTCCATTGAGCACTTGGAGAGCTCTTGTTGGTATTTAAGTTGATAAACTCACTTTAAACAATGGAAATAAAAGCAGATGCTGAAACATTTTCACATTTGGGCCATCATTTACAGTACATATTTTAGTATCAGCTTTGTCTGAAGACCCAGTTTGGGATGTATTAGGTTTCAGATGTTTTTCTTGAAGAAGGAAAGTTCCTTAATCAAACAGGGTTTCCTTTCAGTCTCAGGCCGAGATGTTTTGAGTTAATGTCACTTTGGTAAACTTAGGCAGGAAACTCCGGTTCCTCTCTCAGCCAGTCAGACTGCTGCCCACCCTCAAAACTCAGAATACAAAACAACACAGGAAAGAGGAGTGAACCCTTGTGAATTAACTGCCATCCTGACCTACTTTTTAACAAAGTACTGGCATGAAGAAAAGTAGAGAGAATCCCTGGAGAAAATGTGAAAATCTCCATTTAATTAAATTAAGGATATTGACATTAATGATCCATTAATGATCCCCTCCAAATGATTTTTTTTTTATGTCTCTAATGTTCACCAAGGCTGCATTCATTTGACCAAAAATAAAGCAATAACAGTAATATTGTGAAGTATTATTACAATTCAAAATAACTGTTTTCTATATATTTTAAATTAATTTAAAACGTAATTTACTCCCGTGATGGCAAAGCTGAATTTTCAACACTATACTCCAGTCTCCAGTGTCCCATGATCCTTCAGAAATCATTTGAATGTACCAATAAGCTTGGTGCGGAAACATTTCTTATTATTATCATTATCAACACTGAAAACAGTTGTGCTGCTTAATATTTGCGTAAGAACAGCAATTATTTGAAACATAAATCTTTTGTAACATTAAAACTTTCTACACTCTTGTCACTTTTGACTTTTTGTCCTTGCTGAGTAAAAGTATTAAAGCACTTAGAATCAAAAATTGTGCTGATGCCAGACATTTCATGTTTAGCTTTAGTGGCAGATCATACACTTTTGGCCTCTAACAAGTGAGGAGACTTTTGACAAGTAGACAGACAAAAGCAGAAAAAATATCATATGGCTTAACAATAACATTATAGGGAACTTCACTCTGGTTTAGATTAAGATATCTAAGGTGTGTTAAATGTTTTTAAGGAGACAGAACAAACCTGAAGACATTTGCAGCAAAGTTAGATACAATAATAACCCTGATAAGGTCTGAAGGACGTTCGTGCGGTCAAATGCCTGTATCATTCTTACATAGATGTTGTCTTTCTGGTATCGCTGATGAAGGTTGTGCATGATGGCGGCTTCATGGAGCTCTGCCAGCGTGGACATGTCCTCCACTCCATCAATGCTACTCTGGTGCATGGGGGACACCTTCTCCCTGTTCACCTCTGCGTGCTGCAGGTACACCGCCTGAAAGACAGAAACAGACAGAGTGGCCTTAACAAAATAACACAGCTTCCACGCACACCAACCTGCTGATACACAGCTGCATGAGTAGTATATCACAAAAGGGGAGAGGATCCTTCCTGGGCCATTTTAAGGGAATGCCTGCAGTTGAATAATGCATTAGTCAGACAGCAGGGTTCCCGCTTTTTTCAGCGTGCTGAGGCCTTTCTTTACCCTTTATACCCATCAGGCACTGCTTGACAAAAACAGCAGATGTGTTGGCAAGTAGAGAGTACAGTCTGGCCTATTTAAACTCAGCAAAAAGGAAACTTTTAATAATGCAGGAGTTAACATTAAACATGTTTTCACATGTGTAATATGTGTCATTGATAGCCACTGAATTCCATAGTATTTTTTTCCATACTATGGAAGTCAATGGCTACCGTCATTGGCTAACTTTTTGGTTACCAACTTTCTTCAAAATATCTTCTTGTGTTCAACAGCTGAAAGAAATTCATGTTTGGAACAACGTGAGGGCGAGTAAATGATGACAGCATTGTAATTTTTTGGTGAACTAACTATGTATGAAATACATATGAAGATTATTATATATATATATATATTTTTTTTTTTTTAATTTTACAATAGATTGTAGAAGAAAAGATGTTTAAATCTCACCTTAAAACACATTTCTTTAGGGTAGCTTTTACTTGAATTTTTGGTATTAATTCTATATTATATTACTTTTAAGTGTTTTGAATGCATCTCTTCTTTTCTTGCTTATTTTATAATGTTCATATGGTGGATTTTGTTATTTTACTTGTTTATGTAAAGCGCTTTGAAATGTAACATTTAAAGGTGCAATAGAAAATAAAGATTATTATTATTATTAGTAGTAGTAGTAGTAGTAGTATTATCTGCTGATACTTCCTTTACACTGCACCTTAAGTATTAAGAGACAACTATAATTAAGTCATTTGTATGTTGATTTAATCAAAAATGAGGGTCTGTAGGCATGGAAACGTGCTCTGAAAACCTGTTTGATAAGAGTCATTATTTCTTTGCAATTTGGTGATGATGTCGCTGCAGAAATTACACACTTCAGTTTTAATATCCATGTAAATTACATGAACTCTGATAAAAGCTTCTTTGCTTTATTTGACTGGACAGAACAAAAGGAAGAGACATTCTCTCTCTTTCTCAGGATTCTGTCTATTTCTTTTCTGCTGAAACCTTACTCGTGTGCAGAGAGCATAGCTCAGTTCATGAAGAGAGAGCTGAGAGCCTGATAGATTAAAAATCAATACAGCCACTAATGTGTGTGTGTGTATGTGTGTGTGTGTGTGTGTGTGTGTGTGTGTGTGTGTGTGTGTGTGTGTGTGTGTGTGTGTGTGTGTGTGTGTGTGTGTGTGTGTGTGTGTGTACCGTTCACTTCAGGTATGGATTTATGAGCTGTTTCTATTCAAACCCATTAAATCAGCCACAATCTTTTTAAGTGCACACACATGTACATATATCCCAGCACCGGAGGGCAAGACAGAGAGAGAATTACGCTTGCCTTAGTTACATTCTGCTAAATTGAGGTTGACAGACTGAAGAGAAGAAGGAAAGGTCAAAGTTTATGAGCTGAGACAAGTTGCTGCTAATCAATACAACTGACAGTAATGACACTGACCTTCCAGAATCCTGATCAGAATCAAACCTTATTTAGAAATATAAAGAAACAAACCTGATTTGGAATAACACAGAATTTCAGTATATATATATATATATATATATATACACATTGGGGGGGCTTTTATGCCTTTTATTATTAGATAGGACAGTGGAATGCAGACAGGAAAGTACTGGGTGGAGAGAGGAGGACCTAGAGACAGGAATCAAACTCGGGTCGCCATGAGCACAGTTGTGCTATATGTCACTAACCACCAGGATATCAGCGCGGACAGAATTTCAGTGTATTTCAGAGTGTGCATTTTGAAGAGAGAGCAAAAACATAATATACTGTCAAATCTCTGTATCACTTGTGTATGCTTTAGATAATTTGCTAATATTTAAACCTTTGTGTTTGTCTGTGGTTATACCTTATGATGCTTATCTAACATGCTTATTTAAATAACATTTGAAAGACACTTCTAACATTCAGTTGAAGCAACTGAAAACCTGAAATATAGTGCAAATGTCTAATACATTTTACAGTAATTATTATACATGAATATACACAGCTAACAGGGAACATACTCAGAATTTTGGCTAATGTTCTGGCAAAGAAACAAAGGTTCTAGCAACAATAATGAAATATTTGTTCAAAGTTCTAGTTATTCTCTCTGGTCTTAAATGATGTTCTCAAAACTTTAACGCAAAACATCATTTATACGTTGTATTTGGAACTTTTTTCCCCCTGAATCCTTATAGTTGGACATTTACCGTTTTATAAATGTTACTACTTTTAGATTGTATATCATGTGTGCAAAATTATAAAATGGAATGTTTCAAGTTTGCACAACCAAGAAAATTTTCTGAAACATTTTGAATGTTCAGACAGCATTCAGAAATAACATATTTATAACTTAACGGGAATGTTAACAAAACATTTATGTTAGCTGGGCAGTATCTGATGTGGATTGGACACATCTCAGATTTGTTGTATGTGTGGACTGACTTCTTTTGGGGACAAAATTGTACCCAGAAGCAAACTAAACCTGACAAAATCTCCTAAAACGTCCTTTTAAGGTCATCCTCATTTGTAGAATTGGTATAAAAAAGTAAATGTTTTTTTTAACATATATATTGAAAAAATTGCAGTTAGGGTTTTCAGTTAGGGTTAGGTTACTGTATTTATAACTATCTGTAAAAACAATTTAAGTATATGTAATGTCCCCATTTAGATAGCTATGTAAATGTGTATATGTTTTTGGTTGTGAGTCTGTGATGATTGTAAGTTTAGACGCTGAAAAGAGGAGATGAGGAGGTCTTCATGCTCCATTTTCTCCACCCACCCACTCACAAATGCACACAAGCACACAGCCGCTCCATCTCTCTCCCCTCAGTGCATGGATATTCCTGCAAATCTGTTTGATGTTTGAAGCTGCTTTGCATGATTCAGACGAAAGCTGAAAAAGAGCATGGGAGAGAGAGACTATAAGCACCAGTGACCTACATTCACACCTATAGAGAAACAGAAGTGCAACAGAATGCGGGGGTCCTGAGATGCATGTTTAAATTTGAAATAAAAACAAGGCCCACATGGAGTGAGACACTGAAAAACAGTGAGATGTAACTTAATGGTTAAAGACATCTGTCTGCCTGTGCACACAGACCAAAAATGATATAATAAAAGTGCCCATGTGTCATTGACCCCTAAGTTCACCACAGACAGACTGATGACCATTTGGATTGCTGGAGACTGTAGGCCAGTGCTTGTGTTCAGCGATATGGAAATAAAGAATACAATATACAGATTTTTTAAAGGCACTGAAAAAAATGCTTTCATTTGTCACAATAATGTATTATTAAATTATTTAAATGTCAGCCTTTTCACTGCAAATAATTAAACCACTGTTCAAAAGTCTCTAATGTGTATACCAAGATTACATTTATTTGAACAAAAACAGTAATATTGTGAAATATAATTACAATTTACAAACAAAATTTTATTTTAAAATATAATTTATTTCTGTGATGGCAAAGCGGAATTTTCAGCATCATTACTTCAGTATTCAGTGTCACATGATCCCTCAGAAATGATTCTAATATGCTTTATGTTATCAGCATTAAAATCGGTTGTGCTGTTTAATATTTTTGTGGAAACAGTGAGAATAAGTAACCGATGATAAGTAAGTTTAAAATAACAGTATTTATTGGATATATGTAACTTTACTGTTATATGTTATCAATTTATTGCATCCTTGCCAAATATAATTGTCTTTTGAAAAAAAAAAACACTTTTTTTTCTGTATGTATGTCATTAAATGCAATAAATTCTATCAACATATTTGAAATATAATACAATTAATTTCATTAGGCTTTTTCCATTTTCATTTCATCCACTGAGCTTACATTCAGCATCTTCTGATGCTTCTCAATGTAAATTGAATTAGAAATAGCTCTCACATACATGACGACACAAAGAAAGGCCATATCAGGAGGGGGTAGATGAGATGCCTTCGAGCGCTGTAGCTCAGAGTTGCGTGTGAATTCTTATAGTTAACTTCTCAAATTTAGGTTACAGTCTATTTTTGTGCCTCGGAGTTTTTAAATCCTATAACAAACCTGTGAACGCTTTAGGTGAACTTGCACACATACACACACATGTGCACTGAAGCAGTGAAGCAGAAAACTCACCTCAGCGTGAATAGCAGGAAGGAGATACTCACTGACCAATGCTCCGGAGGGCACACACCAAAAAAGGAACCCACACACAGTTTTTCCAGCTGATACCCTCTTAAAGGAATGGTTCACCCAAAGATGAAAGTTTTGTCATTAATTACTCACCCTCATGTCGTCTTCAGAACACAAATTAAGATATTTTTGATGAATTCCGAGAGCTCTCTTAAGTATGTGATACTCTCCAAAAATCTGCTATAGGGTGACGTGGAGGAGATGAATTGTTGAATAAAGTCATTATTTTTGTTTTCTTTGCAAAGTATTGTCGTAGCTTTGGAAAATTATGGTTGAACCACTGATGTCACATGGATTATTTTAACGATCTCCTAGCTACGTTTCTGAGCCTTGATCATGTAAGGATCCTTGCTGTCTATGGGAGGGTCTCGGAATGCATAAAGAATATCTTAATTTGTGTTCCGAAGATGAACAAAGGTCTTATGGGTTTGGAACAACATGAGGGTGAGCAATTAATGACAGAAGTTTCATTTTTGGGTGAACTATCCCTTTAAAAATAAAGGTGCTTCACAATGCCATAGAAGAACCTTTTTGTCTAAATGGTTCCATAAAGAACCTTTAACATCTGAAGAACCTTTCTGTTTCACAAAAGGTTCTTTGTGGCGAAAGAAGGTTCTTCAGGTTATAAAAAGGTCAGAAAGAGATGGTTCTTTAAAGATCCTTTGACTGAATGGTTCTTTGTGGAACCAAAAATGGTTCTTCTATGGCATCGCTGTGAAGAACCTTTTAAGCACCTTTATTTTGTTGGGGAAAACAGTTAAAACCCAAGGACCAGGTGTGCTGAATGAAGACCAGGAGTCAAGAGATGCGATTCAATTGAAGAAATTTACTGAAGAAAATAGTTTGCAGTTTTAGGCAGAAGTCAGCTTTAACATTCTAACGGAGATCATTGGCCGCTCTGCTTTACAATTCATAAACACCAGCAATTTTGCTAATTGCATCAATGCATAAGTCATCAAAATTCTGATTGGTCAAGACATAGATAAACATAGAAAATGTCCACATATGGCTGTCAAACTTGAAGCATATCTTCTAACGACTATTTTGGTGACAAGTGATCAGAGGTCAGACACAATACATCTCTCCAAAGACGTATATCTGATAAGCTGGACATTGGCAGATGAACATTTCGTCCTGGGGCTGTCTCCGCATCTCTCTGTACAAACAGATACTAACACACATACGAAGAGAAACACTTATCTTACTAGGGCTCAGCCCTAAACCTTATCGGATATGGTCACACACACAATGAGAGCAGCTTCTTAGAGAGTAAAAAGGCAGACTAAAGCCATATTTAGCTTATTTTCTAACATGCATAAATGTAACTTTGATTAATAATTATTCAAGAAATGTTATAATTAATATTATTATGAAGGCCATTGTAGATCTGTGATCTGCTCCTTTAATTTTTAAGAGTGTACAGAGAAATATGGGAAAACGCACCAGAATTACTGACATACTGACAAAATATGGATACGTTAACTTAAATTCTTATTCAACCTAAAAGGACAAGGCCAATATTATGACCACTGACATTATAAGTGCCCTTTTTTCACATCCTCAAATTCAGCCTAAAAGGACAGGGCTGACAATTCAACCTTCTATGACGGAATCAAGCTCTACCAACACAATATAGCCCTGTGACAAAGTCAGAAGAAGCCTGCTAGCATAACTACATTAAAAAACATTTTAAAGTCATGAGAAGGTTATGCTAACACATTTACACTATTCTCTTAAAGGAATAGTTCACCCAGAAATGTCAATTTGCTGAAAATATACTCACCCTCAGGCCATTCAAAATGTGAATGGGTTGGTTTCTTCATCGGAACAGATTTGGAGAAATTTTGCATTACATGACTTAAGGTCGTTGCACACTGAGTCTGAAATTTTCACGTGCGTTTTTCTGTTTTTTCGTATTCCTTATCCTTTCTTATCCAAATGCATGCTTCAGATGCAAAAACGCAGAAAAACGAACCTGATCTGAATTTTTTTATGACGGACAAAAGTTTCGGAAGCAGTGTGTAAACGTGATTGACACAATCTGAGGTCGGACTCAGTGTGCAATGACCTTTACTCACCAATGAATCCTCCGCAGTGAATGGGTGCCATCAGAATGAGAGTCCAAAAAGCTGATAAAAATATTATAAAATCCACAAGTACTCCAAACAAATCTATCCATCCTTAACTCCATCCATAGAAAAGCTACATGTTTGTAATTATTAAATTCATCATTAAGATGTTTTTAATTTTAAACGGTTGCTTCTGGCTAAAATGTGAGTCCTCTATCCATAATATTGGTTTATCCAGTGAAAAAGTCACTTCGTCTGATTCAGGAGAGAGATATGGACAGTTCAAGGACTGTTTACAAGCGAAAATAGCCAACATATAGTTGGTGGATTTTGATGTGAGAGGATAACAGGGGATGGACTTTTTTACTGGAGGAAGCATTATTATGGATTATGGACTGATATTTTGGCCAGAGTTTCACATTTTTTTCTTACAGACACAGCTTTTTACTTTACAAAATTTAACTGAGAGACTGGAGTTGTGTGAATTACTTCTGGGTTACTGTGATGTTTTTATCAGCTGTTTGGACATACACGTGAGCAAGTGATGTAATGCTAAATTTCTCATTTGCATCTTGGACAGCCTGAATGTTTACAGGTTTACTTTAATTTTGGAGGGAAATATTCCTTTAATATGTTTTGCATTATGCAAGGTTTTTTATTATGTTCGTTTTTATGCAACATTTTTTATGTTTTCATAATGTTGCAAAAACCTAGCAAGTTGCATATCGTTAAATTTTGATTTTGGTTACAGTTGCATATCTTAGCTGTGTTTTCTTGAACATATTTAAAATGTTTCAATTCACATGTACAATCCACACAAGCATGCATGCGTGCATAGCATGCATACTGTCCCAGTAATTCGGTCAGAACCATTGCAGGAATGGGGTCACTCCCATACTTAACTAAATTATTAACCAAATCAGAAACGAGAGCGAGCGAGAGAAATAAAGCGAGGAAAAGAGAGAGAGATGTCAGTTTGCATCCAGCCCTGTAATATACTATGCCTTAAAATCCACATAAAAAATTCAGCATTCTCCAACAGGGTTGCCATTTCAAAACATATCCCCCACACATGCAAAACAGTTATTCTAACCCTTTGGACCAAGACCTTAGGGCCAAAAACATGGGAGAGAAGACCCCCAGAAAGACAATATGGAGGCTGCTGGAGTTTCCTGTAAAGGCTGCCTGAGACCTAACAGAAGGCTGGATTGGTGTATTGATTTATGGAGGAGGGTTTGAACTACTGCAGAGAATGCTACTGAATATTCTCATGTCAGCACAAGCTCTCTGGTGTTCAGGGTATGAAACATCAAGGTTACCAGCATACAGGCTGCAGACAAATGCAGACTTAGATAAAACCTAAAGGAGATTTTTCACGTTTTTTTGGAACCTGCCTTGGATTCAGCTGTAGAACTGGAAAGTTTGAATCATTTTAGGGATTCTGTTTATTCAGATGCCCATTTCAAATAATTGGTGGGAAAAATATTACTTATTCATTTGAGTGAACACTCAAAAGTGTTCCTTTATATTATACACATATTTTCCTACATATTTTACAGCATTGTACACATGCTTTTTATTTTGTGTTATGACAGATGATTAGAAAATAAACCCCCTAGACTGGCCTTTTTAAATATTTAGTTTGTTTTATTGGGAGTATTGTTTGCTGTAACAGCTACTAAAATCTATAAAGTAATTTATATTGAAAGTGAAAGTTCTGTTTAAATGACTGGCTTTATTCTGTGAAACACAAAAGATATTTTGAAGTATGTTACAACTGTTCATGCCCTTATAATGAAAGTCATCGGACCCTCCTGACTTTCATTATATGGGATTTATTTATTTATTTTTCCAAAATATCTTTAGTGTTCCACAGAATAAAGAAATGCATACATGTTTGAAACAGCATGTTTTTTTTGGGTGAACTGTCTAATTAAAGTTGCAATTTGTAACTTTTGCACCACTAGCATTACCAAACATACTGTAATTGCAAAAATATTGTTTTTACAACACTCCCTCAATTTGTTATTGGTTGGTCAAACAGACGTTCCACTCCAACCTTGGTAAAGTTAATTTTAATATATCAAGCAGGTTGAAATTTGTGTTGATTGTGCCACAGTGCCACAGGTGAGGAAATTATGGATCGTGATAGGAGAGCTGTGATAGGAGATTCTTGCCATATTGCCCACCTCTACCAAGCATGTAAATGAACGAACATATACGCACCACAAACATACAAACACAAATGTTTGTATACAAAAACAGAAATGCAAACAGGCTTCCTGTATGCATCTGTACATACAGATAACCCTTCCCTGCTGTGCAGTCTCCCTTTCTGAGCAGAATCCAGGCCAGCACAGCTGTTATTATTAGCCTGACATCACAGCTCTGCCAGCTCTAACACCCACAGCTATCACAAACTACTTACCTCTATCAGCACTGTGAGTGCTTGTGTGGGAGTTTAACTGCTAATACAACCATTTAATTACAATTAAACCTCAAAACAGAGGCAGTTCTGATCGCTGAGCTGTACAGAAATGTGATAGACACAGTTTGGTGCACAGACTACATAACATTGACAAAAGTATTTACTGTAGAAACAAATTGAATCTTTCTGAGGTGTATTTCACATGAGATAATATAATCTTTATTTTCTATTTTGAGATTTTGGAACAGTGCCACGTGCAGAGAATAAAACAAAAGACATTTATGAAGGAAATATAATAAGGCTCCCACACCATACATCTGCTCATAGCCATGAGAATGGCAAAACAAGTGACTGTTGTACAACCCGAATTCAGGAAATGTTGGGAGGGACTTTTTTAAATTTGAATTAAAGGAAAACTAAACGACTTTCAAATCACACGAGCCAATATTTTATTCACAATAGAACACAGAGAACATGACAAATGTATAAACTGAGAAATTTAATACTTTTCTCCACTAAATGAGTTCATTTCAAATTTGATGCCTGCGACAGGTTTAAAAAGAGTTGGCAGGGGGGCAACAAAGGGCTCAAAAAGCAAGGCATTTTGAAAAGATTCAGCTGGGAGAACATCTAGCAACTAATTAAAGTAATTGACATCAGGTCTGTAACATGATTAGCTACTAAAGGGATGCCTTAGAGAGAAGTCTCTCAGAAGTAAAGATGGGCAGAGGCTCTCCAATCTGTGAAAGAGTGCGTAAAAAGATTCTGGAATACTTTAAAAACAACGTTCCTCAACGTCAAATTGCAAAGGCTTTGCAAATCTCATCATCTACAGTGCATAACATCATCAAAATATTCAGAGAAACTGGAGAAATGTCTGTGTGTAAGGGACAAGGCCGAAGACCATTGTTGGATGCCCGTGGTCTTCGGGCCCTCAGACAACACTGCATCACTCATCGGCATGATTCTGTCATTGACATTACTAAATGGGCCCAGGAATACTTCCAGAAATTACTGTCGGTAAACACAATCCGCCGTGCCATCTGCAGATGCCAATTAAAGCTCTATCATGCAGAAAGGAAGCCATATGTGAACATGGTCCAGAAGCGCCTTTGTGTCCTGTGGGCCAAGGCTCTTTTAAAATGGACTGTTTCAAAGTGGAAAAGTGTTCTATGGTCAGACAAGTCCAAATTTGACATTCTTGTTGGAAATCATGGACGCCGTGTCCTCCGGGCATTCAGTTCAAAAGCCAGCATTTCTGATGATATGGGGGTGCATAAGTGCATACGTTATGGTCTGCTTGCATGTTTTGGAAGGCACTATGAATGCTAAAAGGTATATAAAGGTTTTAGAGCAACATATGCTCCCCTCCAGATGACGTAATTTTCATCAGGACAATGCAAAACCACATAATGCAGCTATTACAACAGCATGGCTTCATAGTAGAAGAGTCCGGGTGCTGAATTGGCCTGCCTGCAGTCCAGATCTTTCACCAATAGAGATCATTTGGTGTATCATTAAACGAAAAATACGTCAAAGATGACCACGAACTCTTCAGCAGCTGGAAAGCTATATCAGGCAAGAATGGGACCAAATTCCAACACCAAAACTCCAGAAACTCATAAGCTCGATGCCCAGATGTCTTCAAACTGTTTTGAAAAGAAGAGGAGATGCTACTCCATGGTAAACATGCCCTCGTACCAACTATTTTGAGACCTGTAGCAGGCATCAAATTTGAAATGAACTCATTTTGTGCATAAAATTATAAAATTTCTCAGTTTAAACATTTCTTATGTTCTCTATATTCTATTGTGAATACAATATTGGCTCATGTGATTTGAAAATCTTTTAGTTTTCATTTTATTCAATTTTTAAAAAATGTCCCAATATTTCCAGAATTTGGGTTGTATGTTTGAGAGTGATTTGCATTAATTATGATGTATTTATTCAACAAACTAAGATAACTTTTTAAGAGTGCTGAATTGAGACCATCTGAAAAGATGGCTACTGCTTTCAGTCCCTGATGCAATTCATGGCAGGTTGACTGGACTTTCACAAAGAGGAGCTGTTTATTTTATCTCTATATGGAGATGACAGAATAAGGCACATATTAAAACTATTATAAACTATGCACAGAACCTAAGAGGTCTTTCTTCAGTGTTCAGTGCAAATTAAAGCTTTAACTGGACCACCATGCAATCCTGTGTGAAAGTGATATGACAACATAACAGAAATGTAACTTTGTAAGGTAAGGTAGCTGTATTTATAGGCCAAGGATGTAAGTAGATTTAAATCAAATTGTCAAGTTAAATTAATTTGTTTAGCACTTTTCACAATACACATTTTTTCAAAGCATATTCACAATAAATCTTAATGTGTATAATATCTTAATGTCTTTATGCCCCATAGTATCATTTAATAGATTAGAGCTGGGCAATAATATAGATTATGCTTTTTGACAAAACAAGCAATCAAGTGGTTAAGATATGCTGTATAGTAAATATAGTAAATTACTTACTCTTTTCCCATCAGATTTTTTCCCTTTTAAAAGTATGAATTATTTTACGGTATATATATATAGAGAAAGATGAAATATATCTATCTAATTTAAAAACTTAACTTTAAGCGTGTTCTAATTGAGGGAAGCTAATGCAAAAGCAACACTATTTCCTTATAATGGCTTACTGGTATTTTTCAGTCTCTATATGACATTGTTACATGTCCAGTTATACCACAAGGTTATAAGCACTGGCTCGTTGGGTTTGCCAGAAACGTCTAGTAAAATGTTCTCCAGCTGCATCACCTTTCAAAGGACACCCTGTTACCATGACAGCAAATATTAGTGGACATCTCAGCACTAAAGTAAGAGTGTTCTATCTCTTCTACTCTGTCTCTCTTTCGATCATGTGATTATTCTGTGATTATTAATCTACATATATCACATTGCACCAGAACTGGCCAAAAGCTCATGTAGAACGGAGGAGTGCATTATGGTTGGTTATATGATATAGTCTCTTTTACATGGTCGTTTATGGAGGGTGAATGCATTGATTTAGCCTCAGACGTGCAGATGGCAGACATACACACACAAACATGCATATGCACACACACTCACACACACACACACACACACACACACACACACACACACACACACACACACACACACACACACACACACACACACACACACACAGCTCCTCAGCACTGTTATGATGACATTCAGAGCACAATACCAACCCAGAATAATCTCTGACTCATACAACACCCATTCAGCCATAAAGGGCAACATCTGTGTGTTTGCATGTGTGTGTGTTTATGACAGATTGCTGAGTCTTACCTCCCCGTAGTCGGTGGTGAGCACCAGGGTTCCATCTCCACAGGAGTTCACTGTAGACGGGACCAGCTGATCTTTATGATTCACCCACACTCGAGAACCCTGCAAAACACACACAAAAGCAGTCAGACACAAACCAGCACAATCCCAGATTATATGTACCAGTTGCTTGTAAGAGCCAAGGAACAATAAATCACATCAATAAAACACAATAAAACATGTAGTCATTCACTGCTGAAATGTATGACTTTCAGGATGACCTGTGGGTGGCTTTTAATTTCTAAACACTCACAGCTGCCCACACACAAAGCTTAGACATGTCTTTGTGCACAAAAGTCTGATTCAAGCCTAAAAAGTTTTTTTTTTTTTTTGCCTTTTATTATTCCAAAGCAGTGAAGTAAAGGCCAAACTGATACCCTTAGAGCACATTATAAAGTAGAATGTATAAAGAAAAAAGTATAAAAAGAAACAAGCACAGTCTTCCCCCAAAAAACAACTGGGTCATTTTTACAGTATCATAGTATTGCAATATTGTAAGATTTATATAAAAAACATCTGTCGTAATGTGACTTAAAAAATTATAAAAAGTCTATATTGTTTTACCATTACCAAACTGTCGTTGTGTCATTAGGGTCTTTTCTACTTCAAAATTTCATGTTTCATACAATGTGTTACTTGTAGGGATGTTCATTTTAACCGTTTAACCGTTAACCGACCGATAAGAATTTTGACCGATTAATACAATCAGTTAAACGGTTTAAAGTCACTTTATTTCTTTATTTTTCAGTATTTTATCAAAGTATTTTAAAAGGTTTGCTGCATGGTTAAAATAAGCTACGCGTAGGCTATATATATATATATATATATATATATATATATATATATATATATATATATATATATAAAATACGTTTTTTAGAGCGAGAGAGAGAGAGAGAAAAAAAAACATAAGTCTCCCTATTAGTCGCATTTTAGTATTTCATTCAGAAATAGGCCGACGCGAATTACAAACATTATAATAAACACTGTAAACATATAGGCTATTTTAGTTCCCATCACTCCTCAACAAATCCTTTCAATTATCAGGAGGCTATTTAGAAAAGAACAAGAATTAAAAGTGTAAGAAGCTATAGGCCTAGCTATGTAAACGACAAACCAAAACTAATTCATTTAGGCTAAAACGAAACTGAAACCAATGTTGGGTCTCTCATTCAAACAAAATCAAATGTTTCCGTATTCGTGATGTATTTGAATGCCAAATATTATTTACCTTTTTATGTAGCCTAGGCCTACTTCACTCGCGTTCCAATATCCACGTAAAACAAAACGTTTTGCATAACTTCATGGCGGTACGATGATAACGCTTAACGGCACAGATTTTACTACACATTCAAACTGAGCAGTGTGTTTGTTTGTTTTTCCTCCATATGTTTGACTGATTGTTTTTTATAATGATAATGAACAGGCTGCATTGTCAAGGTAGAATGCTTAACAGTGTGCGCGCGTGCGGCGCAGGAGCGTGATGTGATGCTGACCATGTGAATCCTCACGTTCTGTTGTTTGCTGCTTTTTGCAAAATCATGTAAAATCAATCCCCGGAAAACAAATGTTAGTATTTTTAACGGGTCACAGACACTTATTCTTGCTAATTTAACTCAGTTCTAATTTAAAATAATCTTGTCGGTTAACGGTTAATAATCGGTTAACGAGTGTCGGTTGTCGGTTGGGAAAAATAACCGATATGAACATCCCTAGTTACTTGCCACTTCTTTATAATTATTTATGAAATGTACTTGCAATTTCTGAGTGAAAATTGTTTAATTGTTGAAAGTAAATCCAACCTGATCTCATGGCAATTCGTACATATTTTACTAGGTGGCTGATTCGCATGAATTCGTATGAACTCACTCGTATCAATTTGTACATTTTCTGAAAAAAAAAATGATTAATTGAATTTACTAAGTTTTTTAAGGTAAGTGGTTGCAATCAATTTATTTTAGCCACATTTAAATAAATTGATTTGACTAACTTTCAACATGTTTTTTTAATGTAGCTAAAACAAATTGTTGCTAAAAAAAAATGTAGTATCGTTTTTTCAGTGTATTTTACCAGGTGACAAATTCGTAGGAATTTATGCAAATGACCACCCTGAACCCCGCCCCTAAACCTACCCCTCACAGAAATCAGACAAAATCAAAATAGCCACTTCATAAAATACGTAAGAATTGGTTGTGACTGAGAAAGCATTGTTAAATTCTACACCAATTGCTTTAAGTGTACATTATATTCTGACATTATTTTCAATTGAGCTCAAATTACACAAGGCAATTTATTTACACTTAAAACACATAACTATAAGGAAATGTTTAACACCTTACAAAAATTCAAAGATGATCTCACCATCATTGGACAAGGCACAATGACCCAACAACATTTATTACATAATATTAAAAGATTAAATAATCACTTTCAAAGAAAATACAAATGAAGTATGAAAGGTTTTCAGACTAAGCAAATTTATCATGGGAGGTTTGTGCGTTACTAAATTTCCCCACATTCTAATTTGTAAATGCAATAACGCACAGCAAAGTGAGCAATGATGTAATTCCGGATGTGTCCTCCTGCTCTTCTCCACAGTAAAGTGCTGTTCTGTGTGAGCACCAGACTGAATTATGGCCAGCTGTATGAAGTTAACTACTAATAATTGGGAAACGGATCGATAAGCCCTTAGCTTCAAAGAGGAAATTCAATACACAATCACCAGCTTCAACAAAGAAAATCACACATTACTTACAAAGGATTAAATGGCCCAGAAGAAACATCCATTTACATTTCCAGTATTATTTTGTGACAAAATTCCCTAATACTCACAGTAAATGAGGTAAACTGTCACAACCTGACAGAATTCACAAATATTATTCTACTGTAATTAAAGAGGATTTTGAAATGAGTATTTGAAACCAACTTAGAAATCCACTAATAGACAACACAAGCATGTAATTTAAATTTTGACTCATTGGACATACATAAACGCATGCCTGCCCACAAACAAACAGAGAATAATGTGTGAATCCACCCCAAACCTCAAACCAGAAAATGATTGTAAGTTTCCCAGACATGGACATCAGCCATACTGATTTTAAAGCGACTGACTTCCCCTTTGACACATGCATTTCTGGACAATAAATAGGCAAACAGACAGGCAGACCGAGAGACAGACTGATAAACAGATAGAAGCGGTTCTTTGACAACAGATGGTTGACTATGACGAGCCGTCCCACCTCCAGTCAGAGGAGCTACAGTGGTGAAGACAAAAGACAGGCTGCTCTGCCCCTGGGTAAAGGAACCAAGCCAGGCAGAAAAAACACTTACAACAGACAGCTGAGCTACATACACTTACAATACACATTTAATTTCCATTAGAAGACATTAAAAAGATTTCCCTGCTCTTTTGGGGAAAAAAATCATTCAGTGTACTATTCACAACACAAAACTCCCTCCACAGCCTATCCAGACTTTACTGAAACAGTTATGGGTTATTCAGAAATGAAATCATCACAGCCAGCACTAATATTAATGTAATAAAAATTGCGATTGTGATTATAATATTACTATAAATATAATAATAATAATAATTATTATTTAAGAAAAAGTATTTAAGAAAAATATCATATTGACTTATTTTCCAAATTTTTTAAAATTAACCGACTGGGATTTTATTTTGGGAAAAACTGTAATGGCGAGTTCACACTGCATGATTTTAACCCTGATTTTCACTCGCCGACAGGTTTGCACTCAGCCATATCGTGATTTCGGTTTTATTTCAATTAATCGTGCAGCTATTTGCCGCTGTTTGTGTTGTGTGCATGGGAAGAAGTTCAGAAATTAAAAATGACTTAATGATGTTTGACTTGTCTTTCTCTCAAGCGTTCTTCGTGTTCTTATCAGGAACTCCTGGCTTTACACAGCCGCAGATAGCATCTCTAACAGGATCAGGAGCTGCTACAGTAATTAGCACAGATGCAGAGGCTGTTGGTTTGTGCCCCGATCTGAGCGAACGAATCACTAATGAGAGCTCAGGCCCTATGGAGAGCAGGAGTGTGTAATCATGCATGAACACAACAGAGATGAAAGAATTCAACGTCTTCATCAACAGATAACTCTGCTGTTGCTCTTGCACAGCTGTCAGTAGAAAACCACTACATCCACTGGAAAACATGAAAGAAACATCCAACCACACACATATGTGAGGGAATAAGGAGAGCATGCTCTTAGTGGGGGAGGGTATTCAAGAGGGTCCATATAAAAGATGCAGCCCCTGAGGAACCAGCAACATTAATGACCTGACTATAGGGCTGCACAGTTAATCAAAATAAACCTAAAATAAAAAATGTAATTAAATTAAAAATATTATTTATATTTTTTATATTATATTTTTCTTTAATACTCTATATTTTTATTTTACAGTAAAATATTGTTTTTATTTCATATTTTAATACTGAATATTTTATAATTTACGTAAAAATAACAATTATTATTTGGTTATTTATTATCGTTATTATTATTTTATAGCCATACTGATATATTATCAAAACATTTTCCCAAATTGTTTAGCCCTACCAACAAGCACAGCAAATCTGGGCTTGTTCAATTGCATTAAATACTGCAGTCATGCTATGTAAACCACAGCACATAGACTCACTGAACCAATCAAATAAATTTTATGGAACATCTGCACAACCTTGAAAACCACTGGCTTTCAAAATCTCCTTGCACAGATACTTGCCATTATTAACCTTCATCTAATGACCAGTGTAATTAATCACCAGACAGCTTCCCAACCTCTCATCACCCACCAGTGAGGGATTTACCAATTCCAGCAGACAATAACATTGACAATGAGAGGCAGAGGATGTGTGGATCAGTGCCTGAATGATTCTTTGAGGATTAATAAAGCATTAGGGAAGTGGCACACTTGGCAACGTGTTTGAAATGCAGAATAGAAGCATATGTGTGGGTATTATGAATCAAGCATGATACAGCTGGACAAGGAGACATGGAGAGAGAAATGGCAAAAGAAAGGAGAGTATTGACTGTAAAAGGAAAACAAAACCCACTGGCCCAGGGAAAATGCTGCATCCCATCACCCACTTCTACGGCCCTAAACATGCTGACATTTCAGTGTTCATCACTGGAGTCTCAGTTACTGCAACACAACCATTCTGAGATATTTCTGCTCCATTTCAGACACACTCAGTTATAATGCCAACACTCTGCCCATCTTTCTGCCCTCTAGGGAGAATTTTAGCTGCTCAGGTGATCTGAAAAGCAGCTTCTGTCCTTATTGTTGGCACACTGTCCTTAAGACACAAATGACTGCGATTCCCCTGTGATTTTCTCTCAGGATTTCATTTCTACTGCTCTTTGCAACAAAATGAAGCCTAAAAGAATGAAAAAGCTAGCGTAATATCTTTATGAACCTTTACTAGGTTTAAGCTTGGGCTCCCCTTTTAATTTCAAACACATTTTCAGACAGTTCATTTTACAGTTAAATTTTACAAGTTAGGCAATTTTAGTGCATAAAATTGTTTTGAAAACTATACTATTCAAACCAATAAATTTTTTTTATAAAAGCTTATACCTCGGATTCCTATTTTTATTTTTGAAGGATTTTATATAGATCGGATATTTTGGTGCCTAAAATGTTTTTTCAAACAAAGGCAGAAATAAAATCAAATAAAGTTTCTATCTTGGGTTCACTTTCAAAGTGTTTTTTTTTTTACAGTTCAGACAAAACACTTTAGAAAATCAGTCGGGCGGAGTACCAAAACAAACTTGTAGCCAATCAGCAGTTAGGGGCGTGTCTACTCATGATGCAGAAGAGAGAGCGCTCAGTGCACATGATGGACATTAGCCGAGCCAAGTGACGACAGAAAGATAGAGACGGCGGATAAAAAACAATAGAAGGCTTGTCTACAGTTGTCGTGCTGCGCCGCACCGCAACAGCTAAAGTCTGTCTACATTGGACGCGACAAAGCGACCGTTGAAAATCATTTGAAATTTGTGTCAATTCGTCATAAATAGAACGCGGCAGCAGTTTACTGTCGGAGACTTGTCGTGTCCCATCCAGTGTAGACAGAATCACTGATTATAATGAGTTCTATAGTATTTTGTTGCGCGGTGCCGCTCGCATCCAGTGTAGACACGGTGTTACGACAAGGCAAGAAGTAGGACCCATCAATAAATATCGGATTAGCTTTCCAACGCTGGAGAGCACTCAAGGAGCGGGAAGGCCTGCGCTCAGAAGCCGAGGTTGCTTTGTTTCTTCACGATAGGTGAGTAACATTGGTTTTGCTTTGTTTCACAGAACTAATCGTTGCCTGGGTTGCATACGTATGTGTGACGTGGAGCTATCAAAATAGGGGCGAGACCCTTTTGGGGTAGGGGCGTGTTTGTTTTGGTGATTTGAAATATCAACATTGGCTACCAGAAATCACTTACCCCACCTTTAATTATTAGATTTATTGCTAAATAAAGGTTTTCACATTTATTTAGATAATACAAACTTCTCAAAAGGACCAGCTGACATATTAAAGATGAAGTGATACAAATTTATATATGACAGACAAATGTAAACCAAACCTCCACTTCCTTTTCTCTTCTTCTTTCCTCCCCTATTCTCTTCTTTATCTCACTCTTGTCTCCTAACCTCATCTTTGTTCACACATAACAGTGTGAAAATGCCATTACATTGCACTTCCTGTACAGCTATCAAATATACATGACAGAAGGAGAGGGAAAGGGAGAGAGAGAACAGAGAGAAAGAGTGAGAAAAATTAATGATAGATGAAGCTGTTAGACTAAAAGCAGTGCCTGAGAGATTCCCACCGTACTGAAGAAAATAGAGACGATGAGGAGGCTAGACTTTGCTACACATTTCTACGCCTCTCCACTCCTCCTTTAATTTATGGCCTACGTACTGACACTCCCTAAAGACCCACACACTGGTTTTATGGGGCATTTTATTCTCAGCTTGAACAAGATCAATAAAAATAATCTTTTTACTTTACATAAATGTTTTTGTCTTTGGGAAAATTAATGTTAAAACAAAACTTAAGGTTTGAACCAAGCATAAATATAATTTTAGAAAAAATAATAAATTTGGCTGTAGAGTTGGCCAAAATGATATTGTTTTCAAATAAGTAAATAAATTTCAGATATTAAATGTGATACCTACACAATGCAAGATTATTTGCTATGGGTTGTGATGGACTGGCATAGGTCCTGAGCTGTTTTATAGTCCCACTCTCTTTACTCTACATCCTCTCATTCCTCCCTCCCGCTCTGTCCTTCACTCGGTCTCTCACCCCTCTGGCCCAATTTGATTTAAAAGCAGAAATAAGGAAGACTAAGAAATGAGACACCTGTCTGGAGACCCCCTCTCTGTCATGCCTGCATGTCTTTTTTAACAGCCCACTGACAGATTTATGCACCTGGAAAAGGAACGAGACGGAGATCTAAACAGTCAAGCAGTTCACTATGGCAGTAGAGGAGTTAATTGTCTGTCAACGGAAGATATATGTTTTCTGTGCTGGAAAGGGTGAGAATGTGTGTTTATGGACTACAGGTACAGAAGAGAGCAGATGTTACTGTATGCAGCATTTCTGCAAGTCCTGGCAGTGTGGCATTGCTCTCTCTTCCAAGACCAAACAATCGATCTACTGTGTGCAAACAAGCAAATGCATCACTAGGCCGTTATTAGGTAGCTCTGGATAATCGATTACATACTTGATTGCTTCTTGATGTCTTAGGTTTAAGTATTTTTAAGAAACCAGATCCCACTTCTTTTGGATGAATAATTATGTCTGGTATGGTTGAGTGACCCCAAATTAAAACAGATTTAAGATTTAAGATATTTTGCTTGAAGTAATAGTTCCACCAAAAATGTACATTCTGTCATCATTTATTCATCCTCAAGTTGTTCTAAACCCACAAGACTATTTCTTTGGAGAAATAAAATGAAAAATTCCCTGCTAATAGCTCTTTTCTATGAATAAGGGCTGAGGCTTTCAAACAGAGACAATATTATGTATATCATTTTGTGTGAGAAACAGACATTTAGCTACCCATAGACAAAGTAAAATACATATCTTATATATATATATATATATATATATATATATATATATATATATATATATATATATATATATATTTATTTATTTATTTATTTCCATATATGAAATATGGCATATGAAGTAAAAAGTGTATTACAAAAACACATAAACATACAGATTGTTTGTTCTTTGTTGTTTTTTTTAAAGTTGCATATGCATATATAAATAAAATACATTGTTGGTATATATAGCGACAATATATAACGTACATTTTATTATGTACAATATGTACAGATTTTACTATGGGGATTTTAAATGTTATGAACTCCTTCATATACTGTATGTTATAAAGTATCTTCATCTACTCAAAGAATTGTCTTCTTGCAAACAATTTCTTTTTTCTTTTGATTTTGGTATAAAATGTGACAAGGACATTATGAGATTCAAGTGTAGCATTGTCTCATAATAAGTGACCCAAAAAAGTGCTGGGTTAACATGCTACACTCGTGAAGTCATCCATTTTGGCTCTAATCACAGAAGGGTGAAATCACAGGGGAAACAAGCGATGCTAAATCAGGAAAGCCAAAGCTGCAGGTTTAATGACGAAGGGAGTTAATTACATTGTGGGCCTAGCTGTTTGCGTTCTGATAATTATAGGTCTATACAGCCAGCAAGAAAGAGAAAACACAAGCTGGTAATCTACCAAAGGTCTACACGCAGGCTTGTGCAACTTGTCCAGATTCATAGACATAACACAAGAGTGATTTCCCACTAGATTTCCCTTGGATGATTCAGACAGATGACCCTGGCCTTTGTGAGTGTTATAAGGGCACTATAATCACTACAATAACCCGCTGCGTTACAGTAATCCCACCGAGCTGCCACCTCTCCATCAAAGGGTTTAGCACAAGCACATAGCTGCCATGGCAACAGAGGGGCAGGGTTGTGGCAGCAGGTGCTGGGTGTGAACTAGGGCAATAGTGGAGTGGACAGGGCAGTAGGTTATATGTTAAATTTGAAATATTTCATTGGGGAATTGGACTGATTTAATACACAGATGGATAAAGACTAAATCTGGACTGATTTTTGAATGCCTTTGCAGAGGATCAAAAAATACTCTCGTGCAGGTTGCAAGGAACGGTCAAATGCAGCATTGGTGTGTATTTTTAGCATGTCTGTGTGTGTGTGTGTGCACTGTCGGCGTAAGCCACCTCACCTCATTTATAAGGACATCTCTCTCTCTCTCTCTCTCACGTACACACACATTCTTCTGCATATATTTTGAGGCTTTCCTCTCACCTTACTCAGCTCATAATCTTGAACATACAGAAAGTACCATTTATAAATACTACAGTTCAAAATTTTGGGGTCGGTATGACTTTTTAAAGGTCACCTATTATGCATGATTATGTGATTTCTTTCCCAGCTGTTCACACTCACAGACATAACGACTGTGTTTTTGTAGCTCCTGTGTTTGTAACATAAACGTGTGAAACACAATTTCAGCGAGATGATAATCAAAACCAAACAGATGTTTTTTTTACAGAGTATCTGAGTTTTGAACTGTAAAGGCACAGCCCTATTCTGGAAAAGGGGGCGGGGAGCAGAAGCTCATTTGCATTTAAAGAGTCATGCATGAAAACAGTGTGTTTCTGCTTTCACTCAAAATAGCCATTTTCAAAATGATATAAATGGTTGGTGGGATATTTCGAACTGAAACTTCACAGACACAGACACATTCTGGGGACACCTGAGACTTATTACATCTTGTAAAAAGGGGTGTAATCGGTGCCCTTTAAAGAAGACTCTTATCCTCACCAAGACTGTATTTATATAATTAAAGTAAAAACAGTAATAATGTGAATGGCTTCACAATTTCAATTTTGAAGTTCAACAGCCACGACTCCAGTATTCAGCATTAAATGATCATTTAAAAAAAAAAATCATTCTAATATGCTGATTTGGTGCTTAAGAAACATTTCTGATCAATGCTGGAAAGAATGACATAATATGCTGCATAATTTTGTGGAAACTGTGATACGGCACATTTTTCTGAATTCCTTCATGAATAGAAATGTCAAAAGAACAATGCTTACTTAAAATATAAATGTTATAAGTGTGTTTACTGCCACTTTCTTACTGTCCCCAAACTATCTGGTAGTGTATCTACAGTGTCACAAAACTAACTATAAATAGCTACTTACAGTATTAACCATGCGATTTTATTATGTGGAAATACCTCTTAACAGCCACTCTGTCAGTATTGATAGCACATGCCAACTATAGCCTCAGACGGCATGGCCACATCGGGTCAGACGGTCTCTTCCAGCAGCTGATTGCAACAAACTACTTACAGTTAGCTAAAAACCCTTTCTTAATACCCGTCACAGCTCAAGGGAAGCACAGGAACGAGAAAACAAGGAATTCACAAAAGGAGAGTTTAATTCAAACGGGAACACAGATCACAGGCAGGGTAGACACTCAAAGACCGACAAACACTAACTGAAAGGACTGGGGCTTTTAAAGACAGGACAATCAAGGAACTAAGGAGACACACCTGGAATCAAATTAACACAATCAGACTGGGAAGAAACTGGGTCACAGGGAGCACATGGGGAGCAAAAACAACAAAACAGTCCAGGGCATGACATTACTCCCCCCTACCGGAAGGTGCGTCCTCGCACCGTGGAACAACAGAGGGGGAGGGAAACGGGTGGGAACAATGGCGGAGGCTCAGGAGGAGGACGGACAACTTTGAGGGGGACGGCAGACAGAGACGAAGGAGGGAGGAGCCAGGAGGAATCCAGAGCAGGAGGAGTCTGGCAGGACCCAGGCCACAGCCATGATGGCCCACGGTGGAGCTGACGGAGGGAGGAGACTCCAGTGGGCCGACCAACGGCGGCGGAGCAGGTGGTGGAGGAGCCCGAGGCGGAGATGGAGAGCCGACGAGCCAGGGGGATGCCAGGGATCCGGGGGGCCAAGGTGGAACCGAGTGCTCTGGCGACCGAGGCGAAGGCGGAGCTCCAGAGATCCGCGGCGGAGCCGGAGCAACTGAGGACCAAGGTGGAGCTGGCGGGAGGAAGGAGCCCAACTGAGCCGGAGCGACGAGGTGCAGCCGGAGGAGCGGAGTCCTGAGGCGATGGCGGGTCAACGCCCGACCAAGGCGATCTGCTACTTAATACTGTAATCAGTGGGCTCGGGCTGATGCTCCGCACCGCTGGGAGTTAGTGGGCTGGGCTCTGGAGTGGATCTGGCGAGATCATCCTCAAGGGAGACGGTGAGGGGGTGATCCGTTTCTTGCCAGAGTCCACCCCACGAAGGCGGCGAAATCCTCCCGAGGACCATCCTCGGACGACAGTGCTCTGCACGCCGCATTCAAACTTGCATTGTAGACAGAGCAGAGCACGCTGTCCGGGTAGCTGGTGGCATTAGCTACCATCAGGAACAGTCTGGTGTGGTCCTCGAGAGATCGTTCCCCCTGCTCCAGCAGGAGGAGGAATTCGGGCCAGACGAGGGGATCCATGGGGCACAACGGAAAGAAAAAACGGAAACAAAACGGAGGGTATAAACACGGAGGTTACTGTTTGGGTCGGTCTTTCTGTCACAGCTCAAGAGAAGCACTGGAACCAGGAACAAGGAATTCAAAAAAGGAGAGTTTAATTCAAACGGGAACATAGATCACAGGCAGAGTAGACACTCAAAGTCCAACAAACACTAACTGAAAGGACTGGGGCTTTTAAAGACAGGACAATCAAGGAACTAAGGAGACACACCTGGAATCAAATTAACACAATCAGACTGGGAAGAAACTGGGTCACAGGGAACACATGGGGAGCAAAAACACAACAAAACAGTCCAGGGCGTGACAATACCTTTTATAGGTTTTCACAACTTATGGGGTTTATTGCAAATGCACACAAACCTTTTACCCTTTTGCCTAAGGACTGAATAGACAAAACTAGATAACAGAAGATAAATTCCGAAGTAGCAGACTATATTAGACATTAAATGGTGCCCCTATGAGTTTCTTTAATGAATATTACACTGATAATGTCGTCAAATTTTTAACTTCCCCATCTATTTTTTCTTGTTTTTGCATTTTTTCCAGTCTGGTCTTGGTATGAACAGATGGCGATGAGTCTCAGGTGGGGACTGCATACGTCATACACACACATACAGTGTGCTGTTCAAATACTACCAAGGAGACTCAAACTTCAGATGTTGAATAAATGCATAAATCATGAACCTGTTGGATTTCAACAACTAAAACCAATTTGACACCAATACATTTTTTCCTTGGCAATACCCATTAACAATAGGTTAAAATGAGGGTAAAACGCATCTAAAATATTCATGACCTGACCCAGTATCATTTACTAAAATAAACTTTGAGTCCATTCCTATCTCTCTGCATATCTGGTGGCTGCTTTTTCAGTGATTTTATATAAATATCATCCCAAATAAATATATTTTTTGTTTGTTTCTATAAATACAGTTTCCAAGAAAAAATGTAGTTCATGATGTTCTGTGAGAGCCATTGGCTGTTGCTTGGTACATGGACATTAAACTTAAAGGGACAGTTCACCCAAAAAATGACATTTATGTCATTATTTCCTCACCTCTTGTCATTTCAAACCTGTATGACATTTTAATTTTAAAATGCAAATTCAAGTCAAGTCACCTTTATTTATATAGTGCTTTATACAACACAGATTGTTTTAAAGCAGCTTTACAGGGATAATCAGGAAAATGAGCAGCTTAATCTAAGTCCTGTGAAGAGATATGATTTCCTTATATAATAAATAGGTTTAATTAAGTCTTTTATTTGCATTGAAACAATGATCAAGACAGATACATACACCTACAGTAGACACAGAAACATGTGTGTTATATATGTGCTGTATGTGTTTACATGTGAATAAATGATGACAGAATTTTCATTTTTGGGTGAATTATCCCTTTAATTTCAGTGACATGTGACCAGACACTTCAAAAGTATTTCTTAGTATCCACAGCTGAAGTAACCCAGCATTTTCAGTAGCCCCCAGTGCTAAAATGTGCCTCAGTAAAAACCCTGCAATGATCAGAGGCTGAGATTTAATGTTGGGATTGAGGCACCCTGGTTTCTCTCCACATGGGGTTTAGTTCATATTCTGACAGTCTCAAAGACGATGACTTGAATAAAAGAAAAAGCTATCACTCCAGACGAGTGAGACTTCACGAGCGACCATTCAAATTATACACAAGGGACCGGAACAGTGACTAGACCATATAATGATGCCAGGAATGTACAGTGAGAGAGGAAAAGGAGGAATGGAGACACAGAAAGGGGCACACGTGCATCAGCTGTGGTAGAAAGAGATTTGCACTTTTCCCTGGAGCGGTCTGTCAGATCTGCTCTTCACAGGCAGGCGGAGGCGGCTGATCTGGGTCAGGAGAGACAACTTTGCTCAGTGCTTCTCTCTGCTGGTCTCTCTAACTGAAAACACTAGCGTATACACATGCAGCTAAATCTCAGTTTTTCTCTGTCTCTGTCTCCATCCTGATTTTGAAAGCCTTCATGTCACTGTATGTCCTGCTGTCCTGCTCATGATCCTATAATACGGTTATGTGGGTGAATAGGAACCAAAGGAGGGATAATGTACAGTCAGCCAATCATTATCGCAAAATAAATCCTGACAGGGTGGATCAGGAAACATTAGCTTGCTTATTACATGGCTATACACTGAAAAAATTACTTTGGATCAACTTTTTTTTTTTTTTTAATTTGTTACATTCATTTTATTTCTTCCCCCAACCCCAAATTATATTTATGGTTTGGTTCAAATGTTACATTTTTATTTAATATTAATCAAAAATAGTTATTTTCCCAAAGACAAAAACTGACATTCATACAAACTAAAAATACATTTTTTTATAAAAAACCATACCATACCAGTTAATCAAAAATGTTACTTAAAGTAGGTCAATATATGTTTTTCTTTTAACAACTTAATTTTATCAAGAAAAAGTCAAATTATCTATAATATTAAAGTAGAATGTTGACTTAAGATAAAACTAAAAATATTTAGTTAATGTTTAATTTAGTTTATGAATAAAAACAGTATTATTCATCAGACACCAAAAAATTGATAAAATTCACAATAATTTCTGCAGTCAATAAAGCTAACCAGTGTTCTGCACATTAAAATACTCATTTCTTTTAATTTTGTACATAGCGAGTGTCGCTTTTAGCCAAACTGAACACAACCAGAAACAATGTATTTTCATTAGACCAATATAAAAATGCACTCAAATTCACTTTGCAGAACAATGCTGCTTCAACAATCTACCATTATCCTTAATGTTAGATGCTATTAAGGTCTAAGAGTTCAACGTTAAATTAAAACCTCACAAGAATTCATAAGAAATGCAATTTTTAACCTGATAATGAGAATCTGACACTTGTCACACACTGATCCCCTTGAAGGAAACACATACACACACAATGTAACTGTGATACACACACAGTACAACAATCACACCTCATTTAGACTATTCAACAGCAACCAAACAAGTGCACGGAAAAAAAAAATCACAAGAGACAGAATATCTCTAAGAGCTATGAAAACACAGAACACAATCAAACCGAAAAAGGGTAAAGACGACAAAAACTTAAAGCAAGAATGATGAAGAAAAGGGGAATAGAAACTGATGGTACCAATCTTTTCCAAAGGCCTACAGCATGTGATAAAAAAGATAATTTAAAGAAGAAAGTCAATGTTAAAGCCCAGTACTTCAAACAACCTGTGAAATTAGTGCATTGCGGAAATGGATGAATCAAAAGAGAGGAGTGAGACAGCAATGTTGAAGAGAGACTGATATACAGAGAAAGGGAAAAGAGAGAGATTCACACTGGAACGAATCAAGGCACCCGCTTCAAATGAAGGAAATATAGGTCACACATCTCCAGTGGCTGATTTTTACAGAACCACGCAGTGACACAGAACCACAGAGAGCGTGAGAGGACACACAATTCATGTCACCAAGAGGAGGAAAGGATGCTAACATGAATTCTGCTCTGACCTGGGATGCATGTAATAAAGGATGATACAGATTTCTCAACTGACACGCCAAATGAACTTTAGTTTCTGCTCTGTGAAACAGCTGCACACCTGCTGAAGCTCCTGCCACCTGTCAGCAAATCACGTAACATTTCTCACATCTTTATCCACCAAAAACTAGAACCACCAAGAACATCACAAGAATACATATTATTATTAATCCACCAACAGTGTTATTAAAAAAAAAAACTAGATTATTAGGTGTTGGTGGATGTCAAAGATAATCTAAATTAAAAAATGAGCATGCAATAAAAATGCATTACTGGCCAGTACAGTTAAAAACAATTCTGGTAATATGGTACCAATATATCATGAGTTCCTATATTAGATTTCCTATACTAGAATTCTACAGTTAGCTAATAGCCAATGGCCATAAAAATGTAAATTGTGTATGCCAACATCCATTCCATTCAGAAGTTCAGAGATTGTTCATGTTTGTCATGTTAGATTTCTTCTTTTATTAGTTCTTTTTTCAATCTTTCAGCACTCTTTTCTCTGAATTCCTGTCCTTTTTCTACTTTTCCCCCCAGCCTATCTTTATAAATAAGTCTCTGTGTTTGGTGAGAGACATTTTGGGTTGGCATTCCCCAGTTGCCATTGCTTTAGACTGTGGACATGCCATAGTGGCACAATTGCATCTGCAAGCATTTTTTCAAGTAGTATTATTAGTTCAATTATATTAAGTGCACACAGACACAAAAAGACTATAAAGGAATTATATTAAAACATTTTGAATCACTCTTTTTGTTTTCTCTGTGTGTGTGTGTGTGTGTGTGTGTGTGTGTGTGTGTGTGTGTGTGCGCGCGCATTTAAAATCAACATAAAATATTAAAATATACAGTGTACAGTGTTTATTAAAAATACAACAAAATTAAAATTGAACGAAATTGTAAATTTTAAAACTAAATTAAAACTATTCATTATACACACACACACACACACACACACATATATATATATATATATATATATACAGTAATGGTCAGAATTATTGGCACCCTTGATAAATACGGTCAAAGAAATCTGAAAAATTTATCTGCATTGTTAATCCTTTTGATCTTTTATTTAACAAATTGACAAAAATCTAACCTTTCATTGGATAATAAGAATTTAAAATAGGGGGAAATATTATGAAATAAATGTTTTTATCAGATACACGTTGGACACAGTTATTGGTACCTCTAGAAATTCTTATGAGTAAAATATCTCTGAAGTATATTCCCATTCATATTCACAATTTTGAGCACTCCAGGGTGATTATGAACATGAAATTATCCAGCCATGGCTTCCTGTTTCACCAAAATATAAATAGGAGGGAAAACAAAGCCCAAATTCCCTTAATCATCCATCACAATGAGAAAAACCAAAGAATATATTTCTGATGTGCAGCAAAAGATAATTGAGCTTCACAAATTAGTGAAGTGGCTTTAAGAAAAGAGCTAGAGCAGTGAAAATTCCCATTTCCACCATCAGGGCAATAATTAAGAATTTCCAATCAACATAAAATGTTACGAAACTGCCTGAAAGAGGATGTGTGTCTATATCGTCCTAATGCACGGTGAGAAGGAGAGTTTGAATGGCTAAAGACTCTCCAAGGACCACAGCTGGAGAATTGCAGAAAATAGTTGAGTCTCGGGGTCAGAAAACCTTAAAAAAAAAAAAAAAATGGTCAAACAGCACCTACATCACCACATGTTGTTTGGGAGGGTTTCAAGAAATCCAAAAACAAACTCCAGCATATTCAGTTATTAGACACGACTGGAACTTCAAATGGGACTGGCTTCTATGGTCAGATGAAACTAAAAAATGAGCTTTTTAGCAGCAAACACTCAAGATGGGTTTGGTGAACACAGGGATAAAAAGTACCCCATGTGTACAATGAAATATACTGCTGTATTTTTGATGTTATAGGCCTATATATCTGTTGGACATCTTGTTTAGACACATGGCATCATGGATTCTATCAACAGATAAAAAATCAATAAGTGACTGACTCTGTTAGAAATCTTATAATGGGCCATGTTTGGATCTTCCAACCGTACAATAATCCAAACACAAACCTCAAAAACAACATAAAAATGGGTCACTGAGCACAAAACCAAGTTTCTGCTGGCCATTCCAGTCCTCTGAACTGAACCCTATAGAAAATGAGTGGTGAACTGAAGAGAAGAAGCACCAACATGGAGCTGTGAATCTGAAGGGTCTGGAGTGATTCTGGATGAAGGAATGGTCTCTGATCTCTTGTCAGGTGTTCTCTAACCTCATCAGATAGGAGGAAATTTAGAGCTGTTAAACTGGCAAATGGAGGTTTCAAAAAGTATTGAATAAAAGGGTGCCGTTAATTGTGGCCAGTGTGTATTAGAGAAAAACATTTATTTTATAATGATATTTCCCCCCATTTTAAATTCTTATTATCCAGTGAAAGGTTAGATTCTTGCAAATTTTTTAAATAAAAGATCAAAAGGATTAACAATGCAGATTAATTTTCACAGCCTTCTTTGATCATATTTACCAAGGGTACCGATATTTTTGGCCATTACTGTATATATATATATTTAATTATTTTATTGCTTCAGTTATTAAAAACCCATACAAACCATTACATTTTATATAAAATAAACCAACACACACACACACACACACATGTTCGTTTTTGTGAAAAGTGGGGACATCGGCGTAATGGTTTTTATACTGTACTTACTGTATGTGCTATTGCCCTACACCTACCCTACACCTAAACCTACCCCTTACAGGAGACTGTGCATTTCAACTTTCCTCAAAAAAAACCTCATTCTGAGTGATTTATAAGCGTTTTGAAAAGTGGGGACATGGGTCAATGTCCTGAGATGTCACCTTCACCTTGTAATACCTATGTCATACCTTTGTCATTATACAAATCTATGTCCTGACTTTTCACAAAAACGCGCGCGCACACACACACACACACACACACTTAATCAGACACTCTTTTCAATATTGAGTGTTGTGTGCATATCCTCTCTAACATTTATCATTTTAGGATTTACAGCTACTTTCACATAGAAAATGTCATCAAGGTCAAGAATGAGTGCCATCAAGGTCAAGGCTGGGTTTGCAAAATTGGCCTGTGACCACAGGATGCAAGATTGAGGAAAAAAATCTGTGACTGTTCATTTAGCTGTTACATCCCAGACCTTTTTAAAAGCTCCAATGCTCCAATTAGATATGCTTTATTAATACTTACAATTTTCTGTATGAGTTCAAACAGATAGAGTTTGAGGATATGTTTTTTGAACTGAAATTTTAAAAACTGGTGAATAAAAATAGAACTTCCTGTAAAGATGTAGGCCTTCACATCTAATTCTCATCTGAACAGAAGTTGTATGGTCAGCACTAATAATACTTATATATAATCTCTGGCCTACATTAGAAAATTGCCTAGAAAAGTAAGTGGGTCGCCAACATAATTAGCCTAATATTTTGTAATATTTTTAAAACAATGACACATCTCCTAACAGTGGTGTAGTGGAGGGTATACGGTGTATACTCACTTCTTTATCAGTCGGCATTCCATGTACCCGCTTCTAAATCCCCTCTGATGTGCATCATTCAGTAGTGTCCTGCACTAGCCAAATGACAGTCCAGCATATGAGAGTTCAGCATATGAGTAGTCCAGCATATGAGTAACTAATCCAATCTCATGTGAATAAATGCAAATATTCCCTAAAAACATCCAGTAAAGACAGTGATGCGGTCAAGAACGAGATGTAAACACTCTCATGCAGTGTATGTTTCATTTATAGGCCACTCGAAGCCGCTATCGCTGTAGCCATAGCTATCTCTACTGTAGCTAAGCTGAATAAAAAAAACGTGAAGACAGTAAACACACGATTGCGACAATATGGTTTATGTCTGTTTTTCAAGTCATCTCCAGGTAATAAAAAGGCATCTGAGTCTGAATAATGCAATGCTAATTGACATTATTACACTTGGCAATAGATACAAGGCTATAAAATATATCTTCTGCCTTATTCTGTGATAAAAATGGGAAAAATGTAGTATGTAAACAAATCATAAAATTGTCATTAGGAAAACACAGGAAAAATATTATAAATTATTGGTTATTGTCCAGCAGTGTATTTGATTTCTCAGCCAATTAAAAGCAAGAGGTAATAATTAATAAATAATCATAATAAGTTACAAAACCTGTCAATTAGACAAAAAAGTTATTATATATGACAGTTCTGTCCCCTTCACTTCTGAAATGATTGAGAATCACGATTTTTTGTTCGTTTCAAGTAGAGATCACAATTCTCCCACAATTCTGAACAGACAACTAAACAAAATAGCATGTAATTTACAAGAGGTTCTGACAAAATGTCAGTCTGTTTATATATTTATTTATTTTAATTATTTATTGCAAAATCTGCACCTCTTCTGAGGATATTATTTTCATAATGATCCTTACTCAAGCAGCAGAAGTTAAGTGACAGTGTGCAAATATTTTGGAGCCCATTTTGGAGTGAACGAAATATGCAAGACTAGTTTTACATGTCACTCTTTATGACAGAGGTCATTCATCCTTTGCCGGGCTGTTAAAAATATATATATTTTAAGAGATTAAGAGTCTCATAACTCTTAATAAACATTTTGGTTTTTCTATAAAATGTCAGTCCTTTATTCAGAAATTTATTTAATTCTGAACCACATGCTTGAGATTCTACAATTTAATACCCAGCACTAGGACCATGGGGTGACCCAGTAACATGCCTCTATTCCAATGTTGCTGTGGGGACTGGAGGTGTGGACTGTTGAGTCACCAAAATGATAACCTGAACTGTCACCACAGAGCAGACAGCAGAGAAATGGGTGCTAAAAGAGAGACAGAAAGAAAGAGGGAGAATAAAATGGGAACGAGAGCAGTTTGTGCATGTGTGTTGTGCTTTAAAGGATCACTGAGCTTTCAGGATCTCAAGAAACACCCCTGGGCTCCTGAGACGCTGCTGGGCAATGACACATTAGGATGCTGGGTAGAGATAAGGATATTAGTGGGAGGGTCAAGTCTTGAGTTTTATAGGGACTTATGTGCTCCACTGCATCTTACATGTATTACCCCATTTAAAAGGGTAAGCATTACACAACTCTTTTGGGGGAAAGTTTGTTGAATATTTATGATTTGTGATCGGGGCGTCTACGACGTTCTTCTGAGCAGATTCAGTCACTCTTAACACACCTCAGACCACAGGAAAATCTGATAAGATAATCTTTAGAACCACCAAGATAATCGGGACATTACCTAGGATTGTCGGAAGGGGAGAAATCGGCCCAAAATCAGCCCGATTATCTTGTGGTGTGTACCCAGCATTAGGCAAGCAATACACTGAAAACTAACAACCTGCCCACCACCTACAACTCCCATCTTAGCAGCCAGTTTTCATGGACAAGAACCAGCTATCTAGTCATACTGATTATAGCCGATGTATCACAATCATACTAGTTATCTGAACCACTTGGAAAATCCAGCAATTAGAACCTATATACAGAGACAGATTTCACTGTAAATGCCCCATAAATTAAATTAATGGCCCTTCCAGATAGCAGCCTGTGAAGGATCCAAAGATCAGGTTCTCCTGTTCTGTTCCTATGGGCCATCACATAGCCTACTTTCGCAATTTCTTGTTCTTCTATCTAATAAATACAATATCCATAGTGTCGGCATCATCAATTAATGTCATTTACTCACTAAGCCTTGTGTTGGTGTTGTCCACTCTGACACAGATTAAATGCTGACTGCTTAAAACCATTTGAGACACATAGCATGTGCTCAAGAGGATAAATGGCTTAATGAGGATGTCATAATTCAGTATTAGATAAAATGCAGGTGTTTTTGTGAGCAAAGAGTGTGTGCACTTAACAGAGAGAGAGGAGCAATGACCAAATCATCCAATCAAGTAGGATTTGGGCATCTAATTGCACTATAAAATGAAAGAGATAAGCAAGAGAAGCAGACATAAAAATGAAACAAATAGATGAAAAACCTGCGGTGAGGCCTGTCCTGCAGAATACAGATCAGGTGAATAAAACCACCAATGCATTCAGGGTGAAAGGTTCATTATGAGCCCTTGCATATATGTTCCTATCAGACTCAAGGTGAATGCTGTGAATATGGAATTTGGAAATCATCTCAGTTATGTCCTGACAGCCTTCACAACACATTCAGGAGCTGGTTTTGGAATCAGCGACATTTAATCTCATTCATAACAAATAATGTAGATGCATGAAACCATTTGTAAAACCTTGCATAGCACCCTTGCCTTGCAGAAACATCATGTCAGAGACCCTGCCTCTGCCTCAATGCGCGAGTCCCTTCCCCCCTCACGAGCGCCACAGCCCAGGCGCGCGCGAGACACCGTTGCACGCGACATCACCATAAACTACTGTCAACGTGTCAAATAACGCACTGGCTCCTTTTAATGAAGCACTTGAAAATGATAAACAGTAAACTGACTGTATGCAAACGGAATGGCACCGTTATAGAAAGACACAGCATTACATGCAACATCCTGGTGAACAGCCAATGAGAATTATCCACCGGTTTTTACATCATAACACTATTGGGGAATTATTACACACATACAGCGCACAAACTATTGTTTTTGGATTGCACATAAAGCACAACAGATGAAATGACACGTTCCCTCGTTAGAAAATGAGCCCACCTCTGCGAAGAAGGTCTCCATCTTCCCTCAAAGGCTGCAAGAGGATCCAGCTAATCAATCACAAAACTGCAGAGGATTCGAGAAACGTTTGACAAGATGTATGTCTGTTCTGCAACTGCTTTCCATTCACGAATGTTTACGAAGAGCAGGGCGCTGCAATCCTGCGTGAGGTGGCAATTCAAACAACTGATGGCGCGACAAACGGCCGTTGGCAAATAACAGCCAGTGGGAAAAGAAAACGCTCAGGTGTTTGGTTTCTGTAAGTGTCTTTTTTATTTAATCGAAACGCCGGTGTCCAAACACATGCCTCGCTTACTCCGGTGTCTGCACCAGAGCGAGTGAGCCAGCGTCCGTTCGCGCATCTCCGGTTGGGCGGCGCACCACGCGCAAAGACAGCCCCCCAAGTTCACCCTTTTTACCGTGCATACCGGTAGTAAGATGACAGAAATGTGCATTCGCAGAAATAAACATGACATGTATTTCAGCTCCACTCTGAATCTACAATAAAGCAAATAGTATCTGATAATCAGTGCGTCGGGATGCGTCAAGCGTACGTTATTGATACACAATATGAAACAGTGACTACGAATGCGTTAAACGTTAAATACAGTGCAAAAGCAAGATTCCATTATCTGAATGATCTGAAATGTGCTGAATGTGGTACTGATGCCCCTCAGATGGGTTTCCATGGTAGCACTACTGACACATATTTCTGCATGCGCCATGCACATCTGAAGTGAGACTCATGCAGTGGGTGGAGTAGAGCAGATTCAGTCATCAATACACATTTATAGGTGTTGCAGTGTCTGCAGGCTTATTACTCCGGGAAAAAAAGTTCATATTTGCAACATCTTCAAACTGCACGAAGTGGCACTTTGGTTATTCTCTCCATGAAAGTCAAATAAAGCAGATGGTGGATGTATTAAATCATTAAACCCTTATCTCTCACAGCTTGAGAAACAAAAAATTGTAATCCGGATTCTGTAACCAACACAGAACAGACATTAGTGAGCTAAGAAGAACCGTCAAGTTCAGTTTCAGTGACAAATAAGGATGACATTTTCAACTATTTTAAAATGCACATGCATATTAAAAAGTTTTGTACATGTACATGTAAATAGATAAGTGAATATAATCATTAGTTTAATTTTAAAAAATTAAAAGGCAATATGATTTTAAGAGACTTGAATACATAGTGAACACAGTGCTTTTTTAAAGCATGTTTATATGTTTATAAAAGACAAAATGTTTTCTAGTATCTTGGTATATGTTTAGCTTGTGTTTTTTTTTAACGAATGTATAGCTACAAGCACACACACACACACACACACACACACACACACACACACACACACACACACACACACACACACAAAAATCAGTTAATGGACACAAAGAGCAGGTTTTCCTGATGAGTTACGAGCCATTTGACTGACACTTTTCATTCAGCACCTAATAGCACACTAACTGCAGCAACAGCTTCCCTGGAGCAATGTGGCACTGCATGTCATTCTCAGATGTAAAATACTAAATTTATTGAGCAGTGTTATGATGAGCACTGGGTTACCTCTTCCAGAAAATGAACTTATGACATTTGTGCTAGACCTTAACTGTTCAAGAACTGGGGTTTTCAACAGCTTATTTTTCGTAAATTATGGGGTTCTACTACATATATACACACACAATCTTTTTTTCTTTTAATCCAAATGAACATCTTTGAATACTTTAATTCTTTTTTCTAACTCTATTTGAAGATGTGTCATCGGACTACTAAAATTCAGTGCCTCCAGCTAAATGTAACTTGTCACTGTTCGACTGGCTAAAAAAATCAACAGTTTCAGATTCAAAAGTCTCATATGATTTTCTTGACACGCAAGTATGCCCCATCAGCAGTACAAAAAAGTATTAAGTATGATTTATACATTGTAGCATGTGTGTTTGAGTCAGATGTATGCTGAAGATTGATGCCTGTATCATCTGACAAACAGAAGCTGTGAAGACTACAATGTGAAATCCCTGTGGTCACATACGTCACTATAAATGAAAGCCATGCTCATTTTACACCCTAAAGCCCCCACCCCCACACAAGAACACATTTTAGGTAATTTTTTTTGTTGTTGTTAAAAAGAGTATGAGTGGCACCACTCACATGGTCACCACTTATGACTTTTGGTCATTTGGGAGAAAAGAGGATGGGGTTCACATAATTTTTTTATGAATTTATTTCAGGTGCTCAGATATATGGAACCTTCTTTCTGTCATGAGCTAAAAAATAAATAAGGTAACTGCAACATTTTAAACTCCTCTAAAATTTTATATCCCACAATTCATACTTTTTATACATTTTTCTACACAGAATTGTGAGACATAAACATTAGAATTATGAGATGCTAACTCTCAATTGTAGGTTTATAACTTATTTGAAAAAAAAAAAAATTGTGAGATAGCAGTTGCATTTACGTTTTTTTTTTTTTTCATTTACACTAAAGTTTACATCTTGCATTTCTCAGATTCTATCTCATCAATTTATAATTAGAATTATGAAATATAAACTCACAGTTGCAAGAAAAAAGTCAGAATTGTAAGATAAAAAGCCACATATTTTATTATTCTATAGTGAAAAAGGGCTTCCAAATTGATAGCATTAGTATTGACACTGATAGAGTTTTTTGACAAAACATATAATAATATTTATTCAGCATCCATTTATGCTTGCCAAAACTATCCACTCATGTGATTCAAGGATCTTGTCTGTGCCCCAGACGGTCAGACTATAGAGCCCAGATGCAGCTTCCTCTACCCAAGTCTGAGCCTCCCCTGGCCCCTCTATTGTATCCTCACGCCTGTCACTGGAGGCCTGGAGGTTTTAGGGGCCTCCTAGTAAGCGGTATAGCCTGCAGCACACCACCCGTATTGCAGTCCCCTCTTTGTCTCCTCCAGCCTTTTATCCCTCGCCTCCCGTTGTGGGACACGGGTTGGGGTCACACCACTGTAACAGAGCCTCACGTTCAGAGGAAGCTTGTCTCTTTTGTTCCATGCTGCTGAATGGGGCTGCTTTATTTTTAAGTGTTGGGGGCAATTCCACATGGTTCCCCCTCCACTATCATCATTCCCCCACTATGACAACTCAATTCGACATGAAAAGGCTTCACTTCTTATTCATTCACCTGATGCTTTGCTTTCAACAGGCATGTGTTGCATGATGCTCATAAAGTCCACTAAAACAGTAAAACAATAAAGCCACAAACTGGGGAGCAAGATCCAGTTGATAGTGCTCCAGGCTCAACTCAGATGTGCAAGAGACAGAGAAAAGTAGAAAACTGAGAGCCATATCCCAAAAGTGTACTTCGGAATCAAATGTCATTTTAATGTGACATCAATCGGACTCTCAGGGTGATGTCACTGTAAGTGGATAGACAGATGAGAATAATGTGATCCACTAAATGACAAGCCCTGCGGTTGGACCATCACAGATGTTCTACCGAACTGGTTTTGTGCAATAGGACCATTTGCAGGGATTACAGGGTTGAGGCTCATTCTGAATTTAATTAACAATTATTTTAAATTCCACATAGCTTCAAATTGAATGTAGAAAATTGAACACAGAATTTAGATTTGAATTTTAAATTGAAAATTTAAATAGTTAACAATTATATTTAATTGAGATTGCCTTTTTGTAAAAATTCAAATGACTTAAAATTTAAAGTAAACATAAGTAAACACAAAAGAGCAAATACCACTAAACGTAATTTCAATTTTCATTTACATCTAATTTACATTAGATGATTTTTGTAATCAATGTTTTAAATTCTACCTATAGAAATTTGTATTAAATAAGAACATTTACATCTTTTAGATGTAATAGAAAACCTATGTTTACTTTTAAAAATTAAATTGAATTTAAATTTCTAAAATGAAAATGGAGTAAACATAAAACATATACACATAACCTGGACGGTTTTAATTAATCAGTGTTTCAAAATGACACCTGTAGAAATGAGTTTTTACTTCATGTAAACATTACATAAGTAAGACCATTTACAGTGCCCTCCAAAAGTATTGGAACAGTGAAGACAAAATTGCTCTGTTGGCTGTGGAGTCAAGACATTTGCAAATATGATGAAAAGATGAATATGAGACAAAACTACAGAATGTCACATTTTATTATTAGCCTTTTCAGTGTATACAAGTTTTACTAAATAAAAAGAACAGCACTTTTAGAGTTCATCCCACTCACTGATGTGAGCATAAGTATTGGGACAGTTGAACATAAAAGATTAAAAGCTATTATTTAGTTGCGCACAATCACAGTAGTGAGTCTGTGACCCATAGACAGACTCTTGGTCTCATCCTTTGAAATACTTTTCCCAGCCTTTAATGCAGCCAATTCCAATTGTTGCTTGTTTTGGGGAGTTTCTGCCTTTACTCTCCTCTTCTTCTGGTGAAATTCATGTTCAATCAGATTTAAATCTGGAGATTGACTTGGGCAATCTGAGACTTTCCATTTCTTTGCCCTTATAAACTCCTTGACTGAACTGGCAGGGTGTTTTGGGTCATTGTCCTGATGCAATATGAAGCACTTCCCAATGAATCTGGTGGTATTTTGTTGAATATTGGTAGGCAAGATGGTTTTGTACCCTTCCAAATTCATTCTGCTACTGTCATCATGCATTAAGTCACCAGTAAAGTTGAGAGGGCCTGTTCCAGAGGCAGCCATGCATGCCCATGCCACAACACCAACTCCACCATGCTTTACAGATGAGGCTGTATGCTTGGGATCATTGCAGTTCCCTTTTTTTCTCCACATTTTTGCTTTCCCATCACTTCGATAAAGGTTCATCTTTGTCTCATCGGTCCATAAACATAGTTCCAAAACTCTTCTGGCTCACCTTTGTGCTTTTTTGCAAACTCTAATCTTGCCTTTCTGTTTTTGGAGCTGGTCAGAGGTTTGTATCTTGCTGTGTAGCATCTGTAATTCTGTGTCAAAGTCTCCTGAGGACAGTAGATTGTCAGAGCATCACCCCAGCTTTCTGGAAGTTGTTGGTGATTTTACAGACACGTCTTTTAGGGTTCATTTTCACAGCTTTTATGATTTGTCTGTCATCAACTACTGTTGTTTTCTCAGCCGATCAGGTTGTTGTTGGTTGCTGGTGTCGCTGGTGGTTTCCAAACTCCATGTTTCTCCATGCCCTTTGTTTTTGCTATTGCTCTAATTGACTTCCTCTTTTCTTTTAGCATCCAAATTGCTTGCTTTTCTCTCAAAGTCAGCTCCCTCGTCTTCATCCTGGTTTGTGTGTGTCATCATTGAAAGCAAGATTCAGAATGCCAAAGTAATGGATATAACTGATACGACACATTCCCTGCTTTTAATATCTGAAGAATTAATGCAACAGGACACAGCTGATCACTTAGAAAGAATTCTGAATTTTGGAAAATCAGGTTTGAAGCTTGACATGTTTGAAGAAAACTGAGAGACAAAGACAAGCATCATAGCATCTTGGGCACACTCACAAGTTATGTAACCATAACAACCATGTTGCTATGCCAATAAAATAAGTCCTTTTTTTGTAACGGGGTTGTGATGTTGACTTCAGGTGGCAGTTTTCAGGTACGAAAGGTTGTTGATGAAGGGAGGATTTGTGCATTTCTCTGTTCTATCATTTGACTGCCCAAGGTTGCATCTGAGTCACTGCAGGGATGGATTATAGAATTAGTTTCAGTTTTGCAGCACCATCGAGTTCAGATGGGTTAGTACTAACACGGTTCCAAAGAATGGTGGCATCTGAATGACCCAACTCAGCAAATGGTACCAGCATTGAGTTGAGAATCAGTTAAACAGCCACAATCTTTTCTGCTCTCTTAAAATCCATTCAGGCTTGAACCTTCTCACTTGAAAATGCCCTCTCCTCTTGGCAGCCCGACATTTTAGTGCTGAATCAGAAAGTAGTAAAGAAAAACTTGTCGATACTGTTGTTATCATTCGGTGAGAAACAAACAGATTAGTGTCAATCAAAGGCACAAGCCAATAGCATCACCATAAATCCCTCTGATTCAGTGAATAAACAGAGGCCTTAGTGTAATGGGATTTTCCTTTATTTGTCTAATAGGAACAGATTAAAATCTTACTGTATCGCTCTCACTCTCAGTTCTGTTCAGTAATTTACAGTTTTTTCCAGCTGTTACACACTAAATCTTTACTTGTCACACAATTTCTGAAGCCTGACACTGAAACACCAGAACCACACACCAAATCTGCAAAACCATATTCTCTACCTAAATCTAAATCTAACAGGAATTAATATTGTGGCAAAGGTGATTGCAAATGTTTGCTTTTGAGATGTGTTTGTGATATTTTTTGTGCCATTTTGCAAGAGATGTGAGGCATTTTGCATTTTGTGTGTGCAATTCTTGGATTTGTGTGTAAAGTTTTGAAAAAAGAGGCAAAGTTTTGAAAATGTAAGCAGTTGAAAAAAACTGTAAATAGCATATAATGCACACAATTCTGCAGCTTTGTTTTTGTTTAATTACCTATGACATCAGTTGCCTGTTTATCTCCCTGTGACAATGCTCAAAAAAAGACACATTCAGGTATAGGCTTAGACAGAGCACTCTCATGTACATTCATCCCCACATGAGAGTACACGAGAGTAAACTATCATTTAAGCATCAAAGACTCGAAAAACAGCTGTCACTTCTCGGAATAGATATCAGATATAGATATCCAGGAAACTAAAAGCACATTATTTGTGTTTTAAAAACATGATTTGAGAAATATTTTTAAAAAATAAACATTCGATACAGAAATATCCACACACACACAAAATGATTAATAGGCAAAAAGACCCAAGTCATTTTCTGATGTCTAGACATTGGTTTGGTCTTTCCAATGCAAGTCTATTGAACATGCATTTCATCTTCAGCAAGGCAGATCTGATCACTTGAAAAAGAAAAATGTTTAAAAGGGGTTAGGGGTTTGTTCAGATCCATAACCCAAAGTATAAGCACCACTGACAAGTAAAGTTCTGATATTTTGATGGAAATGTAGACATTTTAGAGAAATAAGCCGGTGCACTTCTTCACTATTGATCTCGGATAAATCAATAGCTATTATTGAGCTAGACAGCCACGAGACTGTAAATGCTATAGTTAAGTGCTGGGTGTTGTGTCTGGAGGTATAATGGTTCTGCAATAGACAGAGAGGGTGTATTTTATGATGTCAGAAATCATTTTTATTGATCGCCATGGTGAGTTTGTAAAATAAATCTTGCAATGCTTTTAGATTTGTTTCTTTTTATCTAAAACTTACCTTCTTGTAAATAATAAAGTGCAATGGTTTGGCTATGCATTGCCATGCCTTTCATTTACTTCATATATAACACTCTACACTAAAGCATCAATACAAAGTATTTCTTGCACATTCTATCCTAAATACTAGCTTGCGTTGAAGTGTATGTGTGTGTGATATAAAACTAAAACTGGTCCACAGGAAGAACATCCTTGGGAAAATGAATATGTTTATTGTGTTTACAGAGAGCTATGAGGAAGGAATCAAGTTGAGAGTCCTTGTATCATCACAGGACTTAAGATGATTGTGAACAGAAAGTGAGTGGATTTATGATTTAATTTATTTATGAAGCACTATGACCAAGACAGAGAGTGTGTGATTCGGGTTTGAACAAAATCAGCAACAAACCTCTACTCTGTGCATTTACTGGACTGTTAGAATACATTACCAAGGATCTGCCATTAAAGATGTTGCTGCTTTGCACTGTCAAATTGTAATAAACCACCCTGAAAGACAAAAACACACACTTCAGTATACAGCTATCCCTGCTTCATTCCCATGCTAAATCCAAGATTATCCAATCTTTCAAATTTATTACAAAAATAGGAATCTGCCCGCCGACATACACTCTCTTCTTTTATCCTTCAATACTGAAATGAATGTTTGTCCTATAAATTCATGTATGCACCTTGATCCTTTTCAATCCTTAATATGAAAACGTCTGAAGCATAACACAGTAAAGCCCTGTAAAGCATATAAAGCATATCTCTCCCTCACAAACATCCATACACTGTTCTCCACAGACAACAGGAAATGGTACATGTGGTGTTTCAACCTCTTCACGACCAGCACCAGAGAGAAGGGCCAGACTCTACATCAGATTAACTAGTACTGTACCTATTTTTATGCTACTAACATTTATTTTTAATTTGCTATTCATGTGTTTTTCTTCAGTTCTTCAATTCTTCAGTTTCACTAGTCCATATTAGTAGGTTGAGTTTACTTCTTTTAAAAAGTTGTAATTACTTTTTAAATTCTAATAACTGTTAAGACTAAGAATAGCCAAAAGAAAAATCAGTATAGGTACATTTAGTAAAATGTGCATAAAATTTAAATAATGTGTTGAATACTGATGTAACAGCATCCTAAGAGAGAAGAACAAAGATAAATATCTCATAACAAATAAGGTTAAAATAGTAACATTTTAGCTGATCCATTAATTTTATCCTGATGAAGGTGAAAACATAAATTCCGCTTTTCTTGAAAAAATCTTTTTGTTATTTTTTTGACTAAAAGTTAAAACTAGTTGTTTTGGTATTGTAAATACATTACATTTTGGTTGGACATTCTTGAATTTATTGCTTTGGATACCCCAGTTTTGGAAAAGAAATGCCAAGAAATAGCATTGTTTTTCTCATTAACACCTTATTTCTGTTTACCATATTTATGAATATATATTTGCATATTGAAAACTTTTTTGGCCATCAAATATGAGCTGAAAACTTACTGTCTAAAATAAAAAAAAATATATGAGAACTGTTGCTGTGCATGTGGACTAAAATACTTGTTATGATGGGATACTTTCACTTATTTTTGATATGCTTTCATAGCTTATGCAGCTTTATGCTTTTGTTTATGCTTTATGTTTAGTTATTCTATTAAGTGCCTGATCAGAAATCTTACAATAACAATTCACAACTTATTTAGCCATGAAAATAATTTATTTATCCCTTATTTAGCCGTGAAAATAAATTGTGTTTATTTAAAGCAACAATGGTAAAATTAATCAAATATTTTTTTCTTTCTTTCTGTTTTGATGCTAATTAATCAGCTAAGCTAACAAGTTACTTATAATATAAAATATTCAGTGTCATTCTATATGATAATAGAAATATGATAAGACCACATAAAAACACAAAGATATATTATGGCTGAAAGTTATTAAATAATGCATTGATATATTTGAATGAATACATATCTACATCTATCTATACATTTTAGTTCGTTCTTAACACTGAAAAACTGCACAGTGCTTCTAGTGGTTGTGATAGATGCAGAAGGAAAGAGTATGAGTGTATAATGCATATGGTTCCCAACAGCCAGCATGAGTTCAATTTAATTAAGGGTCCTCAGAGGAATGACTTCATCTCTGAGCGAGAGGGGTCTCCACTTACCCCCGTTTCCCTTCCCTCCTCCTGTCAAACCAAGTAAGACAGAATTTCATCTGAATCAGTCCTCAATATCACTAATGCATGGACAAAGGTCAACATGGGACATTCATGCAGAAATACAACCACAATCATAAATCCTGTTTCTCTTCCAGTGTGTTAAGTGTTGGTGCTGCTGCAAACACAACTACAGCACTTTTCTAAAGGTAATGCAATTTTCCTGATCCAATTTTCATCACGCAATAACAAATTAAGGTTGTATTTGAGGTAAAATAATCTGTCATTTAATAAAACCACATGTAGCTACAATGAGAATCCCTGAGTTGTTTTAAAAGTGATTTGAATAAATTGGAAATGGTACACTCATGGACAAGATGGTTATATTTGATTAAAGTTGCTGTAAACTATGTTAGCTGTTCAGGACCAGGCGTAGACACACTCCCTATTCATACAATTTATTATTAGTATTTCATTTTATTTATGTTTGTTTGTTTGTGTTTGTGGGTGTGTACCTACTGAACCATATTTTGGGGACAAATTTGTACCCAAAAGTGAGGTAAACCTGACAAAATCTCCAAAAACCTCCCTTTGGGGACGTCCTCATTTGTAAAACGGGTTTAAAAATAAAAGTTTTTTTTTTTGAAATTGTAAAAATGTAGAAAGTTTCCTGTAAGGGGTAGGGTTGGTGTAGGGCAATAGAGAATACGGTTTGTACAGTATAAAAACCATTACTCCTAATGTCCCCATTTAGATAGCTAAGTAAGTGTGTGTACTTAATTTAACTATAGTTAAAGGAGTCTCACTTTCTCACGACACCGATGTCTTTGGCATAATATGGCATTTATCTGCCAACCAGTAAAACAAACTCTGAAGAGTTTGCAACTTCTCAAGCTCCCTCCAGCAATTAAAAGCTTTCGTCATAATTTCACACTGATTTTAGGAATAAATTATGGGTTGCGGTTTAGGGGTAGGGATTGGGTTAAGTCTATATTTTTAGACAGTAATATTGATCCAGGATCAACAAAGATGTTGATCCAGGAACATGTCTTGCTAGGAAATACTGGCATCTTAAAATGCCTTGGGGGGGAAAAACTGTTAATGTTAGAAAATAAACATAAACCCAAATAAATAAATCAGTTATTAAATAAACGTGTCTTAAGCTCCTGAAATATTGGTGTCTCATACTTTAGAGCAATCAATGCAATTTATGAAAGATATCAGTTAAAATCTGCTGGTGTGTGTGTGTGTGTGTGTGTGTGTGTGTGTGTGTGTGTGTGTGTGTGTGTGTGTGTGTGTGTGTGTGTGTGTGTGTGTGTGTGTGTGTGTGTGTGTGTGTGTGTGTGTGTGTGTGTGTGTGTGTGTGTGTGTGTGTGTGTGTGTGTGTGTGTGTGTGTGTGTGTGTGTGTGTGTGTGTGTGTGTGAAAATTCAGATGTAACCCCCTTCGTAATCATTAACATTTTCATAAGTAACTGTAATTTAATTACACAGTAATTTTCTCAGTAAATGCAACAGATTACAGTTACATTTATTTTGTAATTAAATTACATAACGCCATTACAAGTAACTAATTACTCCCCAACACTGATTATGATTATGAAGGCTGGATTTAGTCGAACAATTTATCTACAGGCTGCAGTGGTACTTCCACTGTTGTACTCATCATAATATTTTGAGAAAAACGGTAATCACATCTATGTGTAAAAAAGATTGGGCTGTGTTGGATTGTGTGTCAATAGTAGTAGCCTGATTGACACCTTTTCATCACTGCATGTTGTGTACCTGTATAACCCTCTCCATTCTGAGTTTTATTGCCATATGGCAGACACATTTAATTACATTAAATATGCAAACAAATTAACCTGAAAGATTATGGTGAGAAGGAGAGACGTGGGCTATGGTGTGCGTGGTGTATACTTATGCTGTACTGAAGTGGAATAATATTGTTTTATTGTATCCTGTCCTTTTGAATACATCATGAAATATACATACACACTCCTTCTTGTTACTCCATCTTTAAAAAATAACATAGCCTGTCCTGACTACATTAAGGTGTCTTGGAGCCGAGGTTAAGGCTGCTCTGGGTCTGCTCAAACTTCAGTGTAAAGGTGCAATTCCACATAAAAGCCAGATTAACATATGCCTGCACAGACCCACCTCAGCTCCTATAAAAGCATACAGGCACAGTTGTAATTGCTGTGGAAATATATTTATGCAACCTCTGAGCAGCATTAAACAGTCTGTGTAAAGACACCTAAATGCTACTTCAGAAGTGCTTCTGTGCCACCTTTGCAGTGTAAATTTGACTATTCACACTCACTGTTTTCTTTTGTGCTGTACATGTCATTTAAACATATTTGAGATTTAAACAATTATTTCAGCATGCACTCATTCTGCAGTTAATTTGCAAACAAGCTTGACAGTACTGGGATCTAAATATTGTCTGTTTCTTTCCAAGATCATATAATGAACTTGAGCGTACTTGGTTGCATCAGTCTTTGCATTGTTGATGCAACAACAAGTCACAAGGGGGAGCAATTGTATAGCCAAGTAGTGCGAACTGTTGCCCAGTGACCATTCAATGTTTCTTTCATTCAAAGTTTACTGAGCTGTTGTTGAATTAGGACTGCCATATGTCCCATTCACACTAGGACTGCACAATAGACCCTTCTGAACCATTTAATGTGTCTGAATTAATTTGAAATATATGTTTTTTGTTGTTGTTGTTTTTTATCACAAGCCAAAAATTATAAAATCTATTTTAAAATTATATTTGTTTTAATTTTAACCATAGGTATAAAGGTGGACCCAATTTTGAGACGTCAAACTTCCTTCTAGATTTAAAGTGAATAGCATTTATAGTGTACATTGTACTTGTGTCTCTGGAATGTAAGAGGAACAATTTTTAATGACTCACTACATACTTTATTCAAGTGTTTTGTCCTCTTGACATGTAATAACCTTGTCATTTCTGTTGTTTGAATTCAAAACATTCTGTAAAGGGCTTAAATTTGCTGTCTTGTAAGCTTTAACATTCAACCAACTATGATTAATCGTTGTTTACTATTTAACCCACAGTGTAATTTAAATATTCATCTACATTTACAACTTTCAGTGTATTCTGGGGAATTCATTACCTGAATGCTTTTGGAATGAATGTTTACTAAAAGAAGACCCGCCTCCTGATGCCATTGGCTCGTTCACACCCAAAACCTGCTTCTGATTGGACAGCAAATGTGTCGCACAGTGGACGCGGCCTCTATACCTTGCGTCAAGAATCGAAACCAAAAATGCTTCAGAAGCGACAACAAAAGAGAGCTTGGCGTTTATAACACAGTGCGAATCATAAATCACTGCTCCTTATATTCGAATGAGGTAAGATTTTATTCAAATCCTTTTCCTGAATAGCGAATCGCCTTTTTGTTGCTGTATAGGTAGGTGTTGCTCAATGTGACGCGCATCTCATATTTTCCTCAGGCTTCTGTTGACACAACTAACTGGGTGCCTTCTGTCAGCGATAATAACAAACATTAGTTATTTGAAGTATTAAAGGTCATGTACGGATAACACAGAAGACTTCAAAAGTAACCAATGCCACTGTGTTCTGTTTTTTTGCCTTTTGCAAGAATGGACTGACTATGCATTATGTTTTTGCTGTTTCATCTAGGAAGAGCAGAATTGCTCCCGTAGTCCTTTTGCTTTCGTAAATGAAATGGCGGGAGGTACAAGGTAAGAATTATTAATCTTCTAATAAACAGTGTTACGTTTAAATGCAGACACGTTCCTTAAAGGTAGCATTGATTGTTTCCTAGAGACTGGCATTTGACAAAGCCAGCCAAACTGGTCCAACACACACACACACACACACACACACACACACACACACACACACACACACACAAATTGCTAACGTAATGGCAACAAAATTCAGTGGTTTAAACATATTATGTTGGGTAAGTATGTTATTTTAAGACGTGAGTCATGTGCACGTTTCTTATGAGCGTGGGTCCCTGTTGTTGCGCAACGAGGTCGCCAGTGGAGTATCCTGACATGTTTTTGTGGGCTGGGGTTTTTTAAATACCATTTTGAACTACAATTTGTCATGTTTATACATATTTGAATGTCTTTAAACACAGTTTAAACCACATTTATTCAATTTTATCTTGTTTTGTATCACACCCAGTGGTTTTCTTAAAGTGAAATCAGTGTTGGTTTTAATCTAAAAGCAGCAGAAGGGATAGTGTGTGACAGGAGATTCAGGGGCTGACAGCGGGATGGCCCACTTCGACACAGAGTACCAGCGCCTGGAGGCGTCCTACAGCGACTCCCCTCCAGGAGAAGAGAATCTGCTAGTGCATGTTCCAGAGGGATCCAAATGTAAGATTTAAGGCAGATCCCACAATTTTAAGTAAAGAAACAATGCAGCATAGTTTGTGTGCCTATCGTGTGCCCATTTTTCCATGTAATTTTAGCATAAAATTAATTAATTGAGTTGTTTATTTCAGCTCCATGGCACCACATTGAAAATCTGGACCTTTTCTTCCAGAGAATATCCTTTGTGCACTGAAATGTATTGCTTAATTATGGATTAAATAGATTTTGTAAATCTACTTTAAATCAAGTAGATTGATATCAATTTAGTGATTACAGTCAACAAAAGTCTTATTTCTCTTAACATTCAATACGTCTATAATCTACACCAGAAGAATGGATTTACATGTATGCTGCTGGGAGAAATATTTGAGCTCGTGTAAGTATCAATTCATTTACTGTATCCTTCATTAAATGTGGTAGTAAAAATAGTACTAGTGTCTGTAAACAGCTGATCAGTGATCAAACTCCTTTAACCTAATGAACTGTTATGCACTTTTTCCCATCATTATTCCAGGCAACTTGTGTTTGTGGTGGCATTCACAGTGTTCCTGGCTAACTGTGTGGACTATGACATCCTTTTTGCCAACAAGTTTGTTAATCACACTGATTCCTCAAAGGTTACGCTCCCCGATGCATTTCTCCCAGTGGATGTGTGCAGTGCTCGGTATAATTCATATATTAAATGTCATTAATGATGTGGCATCATATGATATATATGATCCATCATAACACAAACTGTCTTTTGTTAACGTGTTTTAGGATCCGTGACAATGTTTTCGTCATCTTCATCCTTATCATATCAGGGGTCTTTTGGCTCCACCGTCTCGTCAAGTTTATCTACAACATCTGTTGCTACTGGGAGATCAGATCGTTTTACATCAATGCCTTAAAAATGTCCATGGTGAGCTTTTCTGCTAACTCATTGTAGCACATTTATGTTCTGACGAATTTATGATCGGAAAGCATACTCTATTTTTCTTAGTTCTTAATGTGTTTTTGATGCCGGTAAGCCATTTAAACTTCTGAGCAAGGGTACTATAATGAACTGTAGTATTCAACTGAGTTCACATTTTTAAATGTTCAATAAGCCCTTTCTCTTTTGCAGACGGAACTTCCTTATTTCACCTGGCAGGAGGTGCAGGCAAGGATTATTGAGATACAGAAGGAGCACCAGATTTGCATCCACAAAAAAGAATTGACAGAGCTTGACATCTACCACCGCATACTGCGTTTTAAAAACTACATGGTCGCGATGGTCAATAAGTCACTCCTACCCGTGCGCTTTCGCTTGCCTCTGCTGGGCAACACTGTTTTTTACACTCGTGGTCTCAAGTATAACTTTGAGTTGATTTTCTTCTGGGGCCCTGGATCTCTTTTTGAAAATGAGTGGAGTCTGAAGCCGGAGTACAAACGTGGAGGGAACCGTTTGGAGCTGGCGGATCGTCTGAGCTCAAGGATCTTGTGGATTGGAATTGCCAACCTTCTCTTGTGTCCAGTTATCCTGATCTGGCAGATTCTGTATGCCTTCTTCAGCTACACTGAGGTGATCAAGCGTGAGCCGGGAAGTCTGGGTGCTCGATGTTGGTCCCTGTATGGCCGTTTTTACCTCCGTCACTTTAATGAACTAGACCATGAGCTGATGTCACGCCTCAGCAAGGGCTACAAGGCCTCCTCGAAGTACATGAACTGTTTCATGTCACCATTACTGACGGTGGTGGCTAAGAACGTGGCGTTCTTTGCTGGCTCCATACTAGCAGTTTTGATTGCTTTGACCATTTATGATGAAGATGTATTGGCTGTCGAACACGTGCTCAGCAGTATTACATTACTTGGGATCTGCATCACAGTCTGCAGGTGTGACCATGTTAAGAGTGACCAAGATAAAACAGATCACTAGAACTGAGTCTTTGGATTTGTTGTCCATTTTATTTTTCTGGTGAGATTTGACTTTGAACTATTTTGTGCTCATTCTTTTATCCTTTGTGTTCCCTAGGTCTTTTATCCCAGACAAGCATATGGTGTTCTGCCCAGAACAGCTGCTTAAAGTGATCTTGGCATACATCCATTACATGCCTGATCACTGGCAGGGTAATGCACACCGTTATGAGACCAGAGACGAGTTCGCGCAGCTCTTTCAGTACAAGGCTGTAAGTAATGCAACAGCTTAAGAAATACTTGTGGACCCAAACACAAATATAATATTATTGCGAATGAAAACTAACATTGCATTTTCATTATCTGAAATAAAATCGAGAATTATTGGAAAACCAAAAATACATTTTCATTATTTCAAAGTTAAATAAAATAAAATAAAATATCAAGGACCACAAATTAATTTAGGTTTTTGATACACCGCATACTATGTATTACAGAACCAAGACAGGATTTTGGTGACGATAATGACGTGCCATATTAAAAGAGCAAATATTTTTGCCAATTCCCAAGTCCTATCCGCAGTTTCAGTGTTTTTAGTAAAAATTAAGAGGTCAAAATTTTTTAGAAGTGAAACGTATGGATGATCTGTTCACAACACAATCAATAACATGCATTTCTAAAACAGAATTTTGATATCTGTCCTTGTAGGTATTTATTCTTGAGGAGCTGCTGAGTCCTGTCATCACGCCTTTCATTCTTATTTTTTGCTTGCGGCGTAAATCTCTAGAGATCATAGATTTTTTCCGAAACTTTACTGTGGACGTGGTCGGTGTGGGTGATACCTGCTCTTTCGCACAGATGGATGTCCGTCAACATGGTCATCCTGCAGTAAGGGCACAAACCTTTTTTTCCCCAAATTATTTTCATTATTGTGCTTTTTTTGTAGATGCATCTGCCTAGTTCTCTCTTTATTTGTTGACTATGATGCCCTTTTTTGGTTCACTATAGTGGATGTCTGCTGGGAAAACAGAGGCCTCCATCTATCAGCAGGCAGAAGACGGAAAGACTGAACTGTCACTCATGCACTTTGCTATCACAAATCCACACTGGCAGCCCCCTCGGGAGAGCACGCATTTCATCAGCCTTCTGAAAGAGAAGGTGCATCGCGAGGCCACCACAGGACAGCAGGGAATCATAGCAGAGAATGCTGCATTTACCTCAACCCATTCACTACAGTCTGATTCAGAGGTATCCAAAGCTGAGCTGAGCTGCCAACATCCATCCATCCAGATCATTACATATAATGATATATATCTAATGGCAAATAAGATCAAAAATAGGAATATTAATAGTTAGAATAACTATATTAATGTATTAGACTGGGTCCTAAAAGATATTAAAGTGATAGTTCACCCAAAAATGAACATTTGATGTTTATCTGCTTACCCCAAGGGCATCCTGTAGGTGACTTTGTTTCTTCAGTAGAACACAAACGAAGATTTTTAACTCAAACCGTTGCAGTCTGTCAGTCATATAAAGCCAGTCAATGGGCACACAATCTTTGAGAGAAAGAAAAACATGCACAGACAAATTCAAATTAAACCTTGCAGCTTGTGACGATACATTGATGTCCTAAGACACGAAACGATGGGTTTGTGCGAGAAACTGAACAGCATTTATATAATTTTTTACCTCTGATGCACCGCAATGTCCAACCATCCTGAGCTCATCCACAACATCTGGCGCGTGACGCGTCAACAGCTCTGGAACATAGATGTATATATACATAGATATATATATACACACGTAGATCCTTACGTATTGCAGCCCATAGAAACAGTCTCTAATGAGGAATCTATGTATATATATATCTGTGCCAGTGCAGGTTGACGCGTCACGCGCCGGATGTTGTGACAGTCGGACATGAGGTTTATCAGAGGTAAAAAAATGATATAAATACTGTTCAGTTTCTCGCACAAACTGATCGTTTCGTGTCTTAGGACATCAATGTATCGTCACGAGCTGCAAGGTTTAATTTGAATTTGTCTGTGCATGTTTTTTTTTTTCTCTCAAAGATTCTGTGCCCATTGACTGGCATTATATGACTGACAGACTGCAACGGTTTGAGTTAAAAACCTTCGTTTGTGTTCTACTGAAGAAACTAAGTGACCTACATCTTGGATGCCCTTGGGGTAAGCAGATAAACATCAAATTTTCATTTTTAGGTGAACTATCCCTTTAATGGAAAGTGAACCAAGAAGAAAACCTGCTTTTAAGATGAGATACAATATGATTATAAAGCGAACCAAGTTCTTTTTAAAAATATGTCTGATTTTGGGTGTCGTTTCATTTCAGCCTCGCAGTCTTATTGCAAATCTCCTGATGGGACCCCCTTCCCTGGCCTCGCTGCATCTGGGTCGAGAGGGCTCCATCAATCCTGTGTCCATTGGAGTGAGTGAGGGGGCATCTGCTCTCCGATCCCTCTCTCCTGTCAGCACGAGTCTACACCTGCGGGGCAGCTACCCATCTGCCAGACTGCCACGACCTGACCATCCAGCTGTGGTGGCTGGGAGAGCAATGACAGGCTCAGGGTAATGGCTGAATACAAGTTTAACATTAGTATTATATTGTTGTTGTTGTTGTTGTTGTTGTTGTTGTTGTTTTTTTTATATATATAATTTCAAAAATTAATAATTATATAATTTTTCAGCTTTATTTTATTGATTTGCTCTTGTGTATTCTAAGTGTCTAAGTTAAAGATGTTATTGCGTTTTAATTGATTTTGAACATAACACTAAAATTAACTTTTTGTCGTGCAGAAATTTCTTATATTGAGTAGCTTTGGGCATTCTCATTGTGATTAATCTGGGTTAAACATTAAAAACTAAGTTTAAAAAACACTTGTATAAATACACAAATTGTGTACAGTTAGTAGTGAATGAGACCTGTTAACATTTACATTTCATAAGTAGACTGTCAAATGAGTCACATGATTTCTTAAAATAGCAATTATAACAAAACTTACACTGCTGTTCAAAACTTTGGGGTCAGAAATATTTTCTTTAAAGAAATGATTACTTTTCTTCAGCAAGGTGTGTTAAATTAATCAAAATCACATGCATTTGTTACAAAAAAATGCAAAATCACAGAAATAAATTACATTAAAAATATTAAAATAGAATAAGTTGTTCAAAATAGTTTTCACAATATTATTATTTTTACTATATTTTTATATCAAATAAATGCAGCCTCATTGAGACCTCTCTTAAAAAAACTATATAAAAATCATACCATCTCCAAACTTACTCCAAACTAATATATGTGTCTTTGCAGCTTTACAGCAAGACAGATTTTAAAATGTCCCTGCCAAACTATTTCATATCATTAATTTGTTCTTTTTTCTCCTCCTCAACTCTTGGATCGTCCTCATCCAGCACTGATGCCCGTACCATCAGCTCTGGCAGTAGTGCCTGGGAAGGCCAGCTGACCAGTATGGTCCTATCAGAATATGCTTCCACAGAGATGAGCATTCATGCCCTCTACATTCATGAGGTAAAGCAACACATGAACTGTTGATATAAGCAAAGCTTTATTACAGAATTATGGAATCAGTGATTGTGCATTTATGGGACTGATCCAAGAATGTATGAAACTGCCACAATCATTATACTTCCCACAAATGCTTGGGCATCTTGGCTGCTTTTCCTTCATTATCTGGTCCAAATCAGCCTTTTAACCAGTAATGTGAAGAAAGAGGTCAGTCTCTAGTCTGCACCTGAATATTAGTAACTATATCTAATGTGTGTGTAGATGCACAAGCAGCAGTCGCGAGGTGAAGTGTCTCGACACACCTGGCACAGACAGGAGAGTGACGAGAGCAGTGAGAGTGTTAACGAGGACATGGAAGCCGCCCGCACCTTCCCCCGTTCCAGCACTTTCCCAACCACTTCACACCAGGAGGGGGCAGCACAGCCGAGCGGCAGCCAGCGGCGCTATGGCGGAACCTCCGGTACTATAAACGCCTGTTTGTAGTAATATCTAAGAATGAGAAATGCCACCATGTAGTCTTTACATGGGCAATAAACTCTGTCTCCTGCAGATCCTCTTTCTGGAAGCTTTCGAGCTCACAGAACGCCTCGTATGCCTATGGGCGGCTGGTCTGAGGAGAACCAAATGAGCAGACATCACGACCCAGTGCCCGAGGAGGGGTCTGAGGACGAGCTACCACCACGCATCCATAAGGTACGACGGGAAAGCGATAAATATGAAGCAATATTGATATGTGCTGGATTCCTAATACTCATTTCTGTGTTCTCATCTATTTTTAGGTGACTTAACAGGTGTATCGTGGATGAAGTACTCAAGAGACTAGCAGCATCCATTTACTTTTAGACATTGATTAAAAAAAAAATCATATTTATTTACTCTTGGACAAAACACAAGTCTGAGCTTAATTACTGTATGTCACGGAGTGGCATCGTTTCAAATTTCCAGATGCATTGTAATGGTTTGAGCTTTTGTGGGAATGATACAATGAACAACATTATCAAAATACTCAATTATTCATAGTTCTCACCTATTGATCCACTTGAGAGAAGTTGCAAAACTGTTTCTGTAAAATATTTCATTGTGAATTGGAAAGTCTGTTTGCAAACTGGAATAAGCAGTTGACAGAAGTCCTTTGAGTAAACGGTTAAATAGGACTGCGTTCAGTTGACCCTGACGTTTCCGTTCTTGTCAAAAAGTAATGGTTGGTGTTGATGTAGGAAATATGTGCTTAGAATTTTTGAGCTGCTTTGAATAGTTTTGATAGGAGGAAGAAATATTTATAATATGCAATGTGCCATTATGAACTTTAAGCTTTGCAAAATTAGATTATATTGTCAATCCCAGATTTCTGTGAGAGGGAGAAACCACTGAAGATCATTCAAGCCTGGCACAGTAAAAATGATGCATGCTCTTTTTTTTCACTTTTATTATTTGCACAATATCAAATGAGAATGCACTTTATCATTTTTCCAGATCCAAAGGATAACTCCAAGGCAGTGGACAAATCGGCCTTGTTTTTATTACCATGCCGTTTTAAAGGAAGTTGTATATTTCTGGCTAATGGCAATAGGATGAAACCCGAGGATTTTTTCAGTTAGATTTTCAGTTTATTTACCATGGCTCAGGTGAATAAAATATGATTTGTGAGAATGAGGGGTTGTGTATAGCATTATGTTTCAGATATCTCAGGACCGGCTTGTTTTTGGCACTGAAGTTGCCCAGAAGGTGCATGACACTTGGGTGATTGCAGACTGCTGCCCCTTTCATCCTCAAACTCATAACTGCTAAAGGGAATTAACAAACCTTTGTGTAGTTTGCGTGACTGCAAAGATTTTGGATTTTATTCATAGTACATCACTCCATAAAAAACTGACAGCATTTCTCATATCTCGCACTGCTCGCAAACATTGTGCTTAGAGAGTGTTCAGGGTGCAAATTGTGCATGACCCTTGACCTTTATACTGGTATGTGTTTGTAATAATTGGCCTGTAAAATGCTTCTCTGACCTTAACTAATCTATCAACTGCAGCTGTGCATTTTCCATTGTCTTTTGTTTTGTTTTCTAGACTGTGTTGTATATTTACATTTTGTACAGATTAAATTCATCAATAAAATGTATTTAATAGCTTGTGTACAGTTATTTAAAAAAAAATTATATATATATATATATATATATGTTTTTTTTTTTATATATATATATACATGATTTTTAGTTTTTTTAAGAAATAGATAGGATTTTATATTTATATTTAAATTTATATTCATGTTTTAATGATTCGTGAATTACAGGGTTGAAAATCAAACCACTATATTTAATTAAACCATATATACTGTGCTGCCATGCTTATTTTTAGTTAGTAAAATTTATGAAAAACGTACCGCCCGAACAGGGACTTGAACCCTGGACCCTCAGATTAAAAGTCTGATGCTCTACCGACTGAGCTATCCGGGCCTTCCTTGCGTGTAGGGCGCCCCCCTTCTTCACTTGCGTCAATGTCAACAACATATTCTCTGCAACGTACTGGTAGATATATATATATATATAGACATTCACTTGTAAACAAGTATGTTATGTGAATGGGAGAGCAAAGATCGGAGTAAGTTATATAAAAACATCTTTTCAGATTCTGGTATCGGTCTGGATTCAGTCAGATGGAAGGAAAACCACTGTGCTTGCTGCAGTAGTTCAGCTCAGGTTTCAGCGTTTAATTTTGTTCATACCTTCTTTACGCTTAGGGCGCCCCCCCGTTTTCACTTGCTCAATGGCAACAACGCTTACTCAACAACACAATGATATAGACATACCATACAATAATGCCTCAGGTGCACTCGTGAAAATTGAAGTATGAACAACATTAAACGCTGAAACCTGAGCTGAACTACTGCAGCAAGCACGGTGGTTCCGTTTCATTCCTCCTGACCGCCAGGGGCGGTGCTTAAGAACTAGTGGATTATCGCAGCGCCAGCTCGATAGGTCGAGATACTACCATGAACAATCATTAATGTACAAACAACTTGGCAATGTCAAAACATCATTACATTACAATATACAGAACAGTTGCATACAAATACATCAGAAATAGATGGAACAAAGAGAGGGAAAAAAATAATAAAATAAAATACATAAAACATTGAAAGGGCTAGGGTTTTTCTTGTAAATTATATTCTGTAATAATAGAAAACATATGTATTGCATTCTGGGACTTCATCACCTTAAGGGCTTTTATATACAAAACAAACTCATTATGAAACGCACAAAAGGCTGGTTTTACTTTCAAGTATTTAGATTTGAGTATATAAAACTTTCCCATCATAAGAATGCTATTGACCAGAAAATCATCTTTACTATTGTTCATTACAAGACCATAAATAATGCACAACCTGATATTGCCAAGTGCGACGTGTCCCAGGGTCAACATATTTTGTTGACCCTGGAACAACATTTTAATCCAAAAATATAATCTTAACCATATTCCTACACCTAAACCTAACCTTACCCATAAGTAATCCCTAAAATCAGAGGAACTGATAGATGAATTACACTGATGTACAGGCACCAAACACTGATTGTAATCCTAAACTTCACAAAAATTATAAACTGGTTCTTGAAATCTGATTGGTTAATCACAATGTTGTACCAGGGTCAACAAAGATGTTGACCCAGGAACATGTTGCACTTGGCAATATCAAATAATATCCTTTAAGGTGAAGCTGTCAAGGTAGCTCACCGTCAAGGTAACGTACCTTTGGGTAAAGCCAGTCATGAATATCAGACCATAAAGCATCCACATACATACAATGAAAAACAGATGATCCGTGGTTTCGATGTCATCACAAAATACACCTTTATTAGAGTCAAAACCAAATCTAAGTCTAAGGTATTCACTGGATGGATATATCCCATTTAAAATTTTAAAATGAAGTTCTTTAATTTTAGGAGATAAAGGAACTTTTATGTATTTAGTTCTAAGAGTATGAATGGCATCTTTTTGGAAATTGTATGAAATTGAATTTCTGTAAACTACGATAGGATAAGAAATGTTGTTAAAAGATACTACCATAGACATAGGCCGTTTCTCAAACGGAAGGCTGCATCCTCCGGAGGTCGCATTTGCAGGCTGCATACGTCATCAAGCCTGGTTTATTTCAGTTAACTGAGCATTACATTCGTGAATCAAAAGCATATTACAACAATTTACACTTAACTAAGAATAATGGTCAAATTTATAAATGTTAATATTCTAAAATAAGATCATCTTTATGACGTATGCAGCCTACAAATGCGACCTCCGGAGGATGCAGCCTTCTGTTTGAGAAACGGCCTATGTCTATGGTAGTATCTTTTAACAACATTTCTATGGATACTACGGTGTCTCACGGTGTTTGCATAGTTTTATCACGGATGAAGTAAATTATATGCCATATTTTTCAAATACACAGAAACGTTTTCATGAGCAACAGAAACACTTTTTATATACTGCTTAATACAGCGCCATCTGTTCACCAATAAAGTTCAACATTAACATACTATTTAAATACCAATAAAGTGGGGGTATATATGCTTTTATCTGTGTTTTATTGATAAACGTGATTCGATATGTGCAACTACACTAAAAATGCTTTTACTGTTTTTTTAAAAAAACAAAAAACAAAAACAAAACAGATTTGTGAGCATTATTGGAATTGAATTGCTATAATAAATGCAAAACACGTCTTTTTTAGGCAGCCTTCAGCTGGGTCTAACTTTGCTTTGCCACCATGCAAGGATTTCGTTTGCAGAATTTTCAAACTCCCTAACAGAGTCTAGTACACCTAAACGGCGGTCAAAGACTGCCCCTACACTGGCATCTATGGTGGATGCAGATAGCATTGGGCTTGGCTGTGCTCCAGAAATTGAGCAACCTACCCTTGTGGTGTCACCAGATGTGGCCCTGCGAGGGAATGTGCGTTGCCTCCCAATTGTTCCTGGTCACCTGTTTGAACCCAGTGTCCCAGAGCTTCTGGAAACGAGGTTAAAATGGTCTGAGGCCACTCGTCAGTTGACTCAGACTCAGTGCACTCCTGTTTGTAAGGAGCCGGGCATTCAGACTCACTATCGTTTTGCAACACCAGAGCAACGATTGAGCATGAGCATGACTGCAGCTCTACATCCGCTGTGGTCCAGAGGGATGCGAATCCTGCCTTACCTAGACAACTGGCTGCTGTGTTCACTCACAAAACAACAAGCTGCCCACGACACCAGGATGCTTTTGGAGCATGTGCAGAAGCTGGGTCTTGCAGTCAACGAGGCAAAGAGTTGTCTGAATCCAGTGAAAACAATAACTTACACTGGAATGACACTGGACTCCCGTGTAATGTCTGCCACCCTCTCACATGCTTAAGTGGCCAGTACTCTGCAGCTCCTTGCCTGTTTCCACCTGGGTGCAAGCTTGTTGTTACAACTCTTGGGGATGCTGACTGCTGCCACTTCAGTGATTCCACTCGGCTTACTTCACCTCAGGCCTCTGCAGTGGTGGAACAACAGTTTGCGGTTGAGCCCTGTAAGACATCTTCAATGGCTGATTGTTGTCTCGCACAGTTGTATCCTGGCATTGATACCGTAGGAATCGCTGGGTGTTTCTGATGTGAGGTGTTCCTCTAGGGGTCATTCCTTCTCGGTGAGAGGTCATCACGACCGATACTTCCCTCTTCGGGTGGGGGGCATTATGGAATCACAGGGGCGTTTGTGGCCGGTGGTCTCCAGCTCGGTCCAGGGATCACATCAATCTACTGGAATTGCGTGCAGTTTTCCTAGCCCTGCAGCATTTCTTCGCAGTTCTGTCAGGCCGTCATGTCCTCATTCGGTCCAACAACACCGACAGTTTTTCACCTGAACCATCAAGGTGGAACATCAAGTCCCTCAAGTCGCTGCATCTTACCCACAAGATACTCACTCGGTCTCTTCCTCGTCTAGCATCACTGAGGGCAGTTTACCTCCCGGGATCGAGAAATCCGATAGCAGATGCTCTATCGAGGGAACTTCTGCACCCAGAGGAATGGAGGCTTCACCAGGATGTGGTGCAGAGGATATGGGAACAGTTTGGCAAAGCAGAAGTGGATCTTTTTGCAACAGAGGCAAACACTCACTGTCACTTGTGGTTAGCAAGAACAGAGACATCCAGCAGGATGCTCTGTCTCACGAGTGGCCAAACTGTCTGCTTTATGCCTTTCCTCCTCTTCCGCTTCTGTGGGACACATTACACAGGATCTCTGTGCAACCAGAGTGTTGCTGGTAGCACCTCGATGGCCAGTCAGGCCTTGGTTCCCCCTGCTTCTGTCTCTGTTGGTGGGCAAGCCATGGCAGCTTCCGTTTCAGAAGGATCTGTTGTCACAGATGAATGGCGTAGTATGGCATCTGGATCCGGCCCATCTGCAGCTTTGGGTTTGGCTTCTGGGGCCGACTGTCTCTTAACAGATTGTAAGCCCACGGTTGTTCATACCATAATTAGTGCTAGAGCTGCATCCACACGTCAGTTCTATGCAGCTCGTTGGAGGATTTTCTTGTCATGGTGCGAGGAGCATGGGTTAGATCCTGTACGCTGTGAAGTTCCTGGAGTTCTTAGTTTTTTACAGCATCTTTTGGATTCAGGCAAAGCAGCCTCCACACTGAAAGTATATGTTGCGGCCATTTTTGCGCATCACGTTCAGGTTAAGGCTTCTTCTCTTGGTTCTCAATCTCGTGTGCAGTTTTTTGAAGGGTGCAAGACGGCTGAGACCAGCTCGTAACCCACATTTTCCTGGATGGGATTTGAAACTTGTTCTTGATTTTGTTTGTCTGCCACCATTTGAGCCTTTGCAGACAACTGACCTAAAATGGATCTCTTTAAAGACTGCTTTTTTGTTGGCACTTGCGTCTGCTAAGCGTGTAAGTGAGTTATGTATGCGTTGGTTACCGAATGATTCTGTTATTGTGCTCAGATCAAATCCTTCTTTTCTACCTAAAGTTCTGCTTCTGCAGTTTATAAATCAGTCAATCAGTTTAGCGGCTTTTCAGTCAGCACCACAGTCAGACCATTTAGGGGATCACCCTCTGTGTCCTGTGCGAGTCCTGAAGGGATATGTGAATGCTACCGTTCATTTTAGGAGCACAGATCAGCTTTTTGTTTGTTATGGTGGTGCAAGGAAAGGGACCCCTGTTTCAAAGCAGAGACTGTCAAATTGGATTGTGGAGGTTCTCTTTTTGGATTAAAAGCAGGCCCAAAAACAGCCCTTGTGGAATGACAAGAGATACCCTCTGGCAGTGTCTACATCTTGGGCTGCTTTCAGAGGAGTCTCTATGGCAGATATCTGTGCTGCTGCTACTTGGGCTTCCCTGTGTACTTTTGCCTGCTTCTACAAGCTCAACGTTGCTGCCCCTCATGCTGTCAGTTCAGCAGTTCTTCAGGAGCAACCTTGATTTTTGTCAGGTGAGTGGCATTCCTCATGACTATGTTGGTAGGAGTCATCCACTAGTGCTTAAGCACCACCTCTGGCGGTCAGGAGGAATGAAACAGAACGCCAGTTACGTATGTAACTGTGGTTCTGTGAATTCTGGATGACCGCCAGAGTTATTTGTCACTCGGAATGCGCGAGAAAGGCGAATCGAGACCGAAGGCTGAGCTAGTGTGTCTATTATATTCGAGGTTCTTTCTACATCACTACGTGACCTTTTTGATATATTATCTCGACCTATCGAGCTGTTGCCCGTGAATTGAATGTTCATTTCTCTACCATAAGCCGTCTCCAAAGGCGTTTCAGAGAATTTGGCAGTACATCCAACCGGCCTCACAACCGCAAACCACGTGTAACCACACCAGCCCAGGACCTCCACATCCAGCATCTTCACCTCCAAGATCGTCTGAGACCAGCCACCCGGACAGCTGCTGCAACAATCAGTTTGCATAACCAAAGAATTTCAGCACAAACTGTCAGAAACCGTCTCAGGGAAGCTCATCTGCATGCTCGTCGTCCTCATCGGGGTCTCGACCTGACTGCTGTTTGTCATTGTAACCGACTTGAGTGGGCAAATGCTCACATTCGATGGCGTCTAGCACTTTGGAGAGGTGTTCTCTTCACAGATGAACCCAGGTTTTCACTGTACAAGGCAGGTGGCAGACAGCATGTATGGCGTCGTGTGGGTGAGCGGTTTGCTGATGTTGTGGATCGAGTGGCCCATGGTGGCGGTAGGGTTATTGTACGGGCAGGCGTATGTTATGGACAACGAACACTGGTGCATTTTATTGATGGCATTTTGAATGCACAGAGATACTGCAGACTCCAGTTCCTGCCAATGTCCAACAACTATGCACAGCCATTGAAGAGGAGTGGACCACCATTCCACAGGCCACAGTCAACAACCTGATCAACTCTATGCGAAGGAGATGTGTTGCACTGTGTGAGGCAAACGGTGGTCACACCAGATACTGACTGGTTTTTAAAACTGCACATTTTAGAGTGACCTGTTATTGTGGCCAGCCTAAGGCACACCTGTGCAATAATCATGCTGTCTAATCAGCATCTTGATATGCCACACCTGTGAGGTGGATTATCTCGGCAAAGGAGAAGTGCTCACTAACACAGATTTAGACAGATTTGTGAACCATATTTGAGAGAAATAGGACTTTTGCGTACATAGAAAAAGCCTTAGATCTTTAAGTTCAGCTCATGAAAAATGGGGGCAAAGAAAAGTGTTGAGTTTATAATTTTGTTCATAAACACTTGGATCATTTCCTGATTTCCAAACGGGCAAATAAGCAACCCATATTTCCAACTTGAGGAAAATTTGATGTCACATGGACCATCATAACGCTAACATCCTCCACAACCAGATATCATATCGCCTAGCATTATCTTGCTACTGTTATGCTACTTGAAGTTTTTTAAATTTCAGGCCTATCAAAAACATGCTAATTTATCCAATATTTCCCTTTAAATAGAGACTTCATGCCTTAAAGAGGCATAAATTATTGTCCAGCAATGAATTCAATAAGCAAAAGCTACTTCAGAATATATGTTATAGGATATATAAAATATGCACAAATATTACTCCCCGTGAACTCTGATTCAGCATATTGAAGGGGCATACAGTGCAAAGATCTTCTATTAAAAAGCAACTACATTTTTTCCGTTTTCCACTAATCAAGTCAAGTCAATGAGAAACGGTTAGGTTTCCCCACATTCTAAATGCCAGAAATTTCATTTTTGGGTGAAATTTCTTTTTTTTAAATAAGTGACAGACACCAAATAACTCAATTTAGACTAAAATATTTATTGATTTTTGTAGAAATACTGTTCATAAAAAAAAAAAAGAATATAAAACTTTTTACAAAACGTCCAACCATGTGCATTTAAACAGTGACATCCGTTAAAAATCACGAATTCAAGTGCAAATGTCTTAATAAATGCTTACTGTGGACAACAAGTAAAAAAATATAAACTGTGAACATGTACAGACCATTCAAAAATTGTATACAAAAAGTGAAAACATCTAGCACTGGTTGAAAAAACAAAACAACACGTTATGGGTGACAGATTTCTTCAGCTAAAATGATAAAGCATAACAACAAAAAGATGGCAATTAAAAATAATTTATGAATGTAAAAAAACTAATTTGAACACAGACTGGCACCAGTGATCAGATTTCTTCATTCATCGGTCAGATTTTCTGGCATATGGAAGCATTGATGGGGAACCTGCAAAAAACAAACAACACGATTAGAAATATCAGTTTTGCATTTTCCTAACCTGTCAGCCGCCCTACACACAGTGCACAGGCCCATGCGAGTATTCGTGATCCAGACAAACAGGCATGCACACCTGTGTGAAGCAAGACCAACCAGAACGTGACTGATCACACAAGAAGGTGAACTTCTCTTTCAACTCCTCTGTGACTGGGTAACATGGAAGTAAGGCCAGACCGTCACTCACCTAAAGGCCACACGGACCCTGGTGCCAAACAACTCAAATACAGCCAGGTTCTATTTTCTAGAAACCACTTCTGCTGATAGCTCATCGTATCGGGGAGGCTATGCCTCCTGTCTGCTCTGGGGACTGTAAAATGGTAAGGTCAGGGGTCACAAATGGCCATTATTTAAGGTTTTGGATTTTTTCACCTTCAGTGTTAATAGGGATCCTAGTAAAGTAAAAATGACTAACCATCTTGTGTAATCAGTTACAGAAACGAGGTCTAAGTGTAGTTTTAGTTTTGATAAATTCTACTACTATCTGAACACAACAACACCTTTTTCACACTGGTTTGGTGATATGCTTCAGTTGTCCAGTAGAGGTCAGTGCATATTTTAAATGATTTTTCTTTTTTTCTTTTTTTTAAATGTGCCAGGTTTAATGCAACTGATATAGAACAATATATACACTACATTCACAAGTCTGGGGTCAGTAAATTTATTTACTTTTTTAATAAATTCATTCTATTCAGCAGAGACAAATTGAATTGATCAAAAGCGACAATAAAATAAAAACGTATTACAAAAGACTTCCATTTCAAATAAAAGCTGTTCTTTTGAAATTTCTGTTCAAAGAATCCTAAGAAGAAACAGATCACGGTTTCCACAAAAAAAAAATTAAAGCAGCACACTTGTTTTTAATAAGAAATGTTTCTTTAGCACCAAACCAGTGTCACGTGATCCTTCAGAAATCATTCTAATGGGCTGAAGACTGGAGTAATGGCTGCTTTGCCAATCACAGGAAAAACTAAAACTGTCATTTTAAATTGTAATAAAATGCCAAAATATTACTGTATTTCTGATTTAGAATTATTTTTTCATGAGCATGAGATTTTTTAAATCAAACTTTGATGAACGAAGCTATAGTCTCAATTTGAACCACTCAGACTGGAGTGGTTTCTATGTAAAAGATGACAGTAATTTTAGGTCATTTCCCGCTGGCCTCATCCTACCTGGACGACCGGCTCCAAGTCGCTGCTGGACAGTCTCCAGATGTTGGATATACTCCGTAAGGGAGCGTTCTTGATCTTGGGAGCGTTCAGCTGGTCCCAGCACTGAACTTGTGTACGTTCTTTGAGTAAGAAAGAAAAGAGTGAAAGTTAATGAATCCAACATTTGAATTGAATTGAATTTGAATACACCTGTTTGTGTAGTAAGAAATATTTCACCTATGATTCAGTTTGAAGGGTGATTTGATTGGCGGCACCAGAGACGAGACCACACCCCTTTGCGCAAAGGCATGATCACGCGTGGGTGGAGAGTTGAACGCAACTCCAGTCTGCTGTGGCCTCAGCACTTCAGTCCTCAAGGCAGGAACTAAGAGACAAGGGAAATCAGCATATAAATTACTTATGATTTAAAATCACCTGCAGAACTACCAAATCAAGTCTGCACACTGAACAACTTACCACACTTACCTGTGCTTGATCCTGTTCCATGCCCGTTAACTGTAGCACTGCTAACTGAGATTTTCCTTGTAGCTCTTTGCCATTTCCGGGTGAGGAACTTGAGTCTTAAAAAAAGGGATAAGAAACAAAGTAACCACTAATAAATTAAGGCGAAAAAGGACTAAGAAACTCGATGTCTCAAATATAAAATAACAATTATAAACTTGAAACGGTAACAAACCCATACTAACTTTGCCAGACATCTGCGTAGCCATTGTTCTTACCTTGAGATAGCGATGACTACTCTGACAGATGTTCTGAAGCGGTTTAGAGGTCTGGAGGCCTGTGATTGGCTCAACGATGGCTGCGCACCCATACGAGCGATTAGCGCAAGAGTAGCCTGTTCGCACTCTTGAAACCCTCCCAGCAGCAACAGCAGATAACGCTTCTGATACACCAGCGACTTCCTGTAACTCTCTGCTCGCAGGTATTTCTCATAGAGCCGCTGCACCTGCAGTTCAAACAAACTAAAACTTTAAAATGTACTTTTGAATTCTGAAAATAAATACCCACCAAGTTTTTTTTTTTTTTAAATCTGAAATTAACCAACGTCAAATGAACTGTGAATGTGTTGTTAAATTATTCAAATAAGTTAAAATATCAGAAGGTTACCTTCAAGTATAAATTTTCGGTTAAAAACCAAATGCTACATTAAACAATTGAAAGAAAGGAACTGATTATACATTCATGAATCCAAATTACCCTGTTATTAGAGAGGTCATTGGTGGGTCTGTTTTCATTGCTAGCTGTGACTTTTGAGAGTTCAGTCTCTGCTTTACGCAGCGCAGCCTGAAGAGTTGCCTTTTCCTTCTGCCAGGCCAGCTTCTCCGATAACATACACTGCTCCGTAACAGCAGGAGATTTCACCTGACGGATGGACAGACATACACAACCAAATCTATATGAAGCATCACACCTAACAAAATATTATATATATATATATATATATATATATATATATATATATATAGATAGACTGAACATTAAAACGGCTGAAAGTTTAAGACAAATGCAGTTTTTCATCTTTCACGCATCATGCAAACATTTTTCAGTAGGTAAATTCATTCATTGGTTCCATAATGTCTTGATTGATGTTAAAAAAACATCTGCCTTTCAAAAAAGGAGGTTTAAATTAAAAAGAAGAAACTAACTGTCTATAATATTACCTGCTCCTGGTGTTTCAGGCTTTGCAGGTCTCTCTCCAAACAGGATATAGTGTGTTTGAGGGAGATCTTCTCCTCACTCAGAGCAGCGAGACACTCAGAGAACTTGGTGTTCTCCTTCAGCAAACGTTCCATGAGAGAGTTAGTGGATGAGGTAGAATCCTATTGAGCAGAAGGTCAAATGTATTACAAATTACAATGTATCTGTGAGAATAAGTAGGACTGGGTAATATTGGGTATATGGTCAGCTGGTCTGGTTACTTCAAATTTAGACTTGTCAGCATTAAATTGTTCATAAACGCCAAGTGAGACTGTTAAATATCTGTGTGATATATAATAAATAAACTGAAAATTTGCTTGTAAAACAAAACCAGCTGAGTGTGTTTTTGGGTTTATAATTTAAGAGTATAAGTCAAACATGCTGATACAAAACTTAGGGCTGGAGAATGTTACCTGAGAGATGTTTGTGAGTGCGTTCTGGCCTAAGGTCAGGCCATTGGAGTGTGTGCCTCTCTGCAGGCGTTCTGATGTGAGCCGTTTCTCTTTGTGCTCCAGGTCAGCCAATGTCTGCTGCAGCTGCCTCAACCGCTGCTGATCCTTCTCACGCAACACTTCCAACTCCACCTGAGACAATTTATCAAATAACTTCAGTGCTCTTAATGACAGCAAACTATGATGATCATGTAAATATCAAATTAAAGGGTTAGTTCACTCAAAAATTAACACTTTTATTATTAATTAACCATCATCTGTTCCAAACCCATAAAACTGGTTAATCTTCAACACACAAATTAAAGGGATTGTTCACCCAAATATGAAAATTCAGTCATTAATTACTCACCCTCATGTCATTCCAAACCCGTGAGATCTTTGTTCAGCTTCAGAACACAAATTAAGATATTTTTGGAGGAATATCTTTTGAGAATATCGTTTCTGGGTCTGGGAACATTTCAGTTACGTTGCTGTCTACGCAGGGTCAGAAAGCTCTCGGATTTCATCAAATATATCTTAATGTGTGTTCCAAAAATGATCGAAGGTCTTACAGGTTTGGAACGACAATGAGGGTGTTACTGACAATTTTCATTTTTGGGTGAACTATCCCTTTAAAATAACAAATGAAAGATGAGTGGTTTCTGTCCCTTCACCGAAAGTCAAGCTAACCAAAACAAGGTGTTGTAAAAAGAACTCATACGAATCAAGCAGTTGAATCCCAAGTTACACATCTTGTGAACAGATATGATTGCTTTAAGATGAACTGATTTAAATTTAAGTTTTTGGGTCTTTTTGATTTGGAACAACAAGGGTAAGTTGATTTTAACAGAACTGACAGAAATGAATCTTTTTCCTTACCAGTTTCTCATTGGTGCGTTCCTGTCGTCGCTCCTTTTCCACCTGCTCCTGTTTTTCATGTCTCCTCTGCCTCTCCATCTGCTCCTGTCTCACTCTCTCCCTCTCTTTCACCACTCTCATCTTTTCTTTCATCGCATCCAACTCTGTTTGTAACTGAGCAGCTCTCTCTCGCTCTGCCTCTAGAGAGCATCCGACCTCTGTTTTCTGAGTCTGCAGGCCCTCCAGAGCAGCACGGAGCCTCCTCACTTCCTCCTGCTCCTTGTGTGCCTCCTGCTCTGCCTGCTCCGCTTGTCTGCGCTTCCCTTCCAGCACCTGCCCTTGCAGACGTTCCAACATGGCTGCCAGGTCCTCTCCCTGACGCCTCTCCTGCTCCAGTTGCGCCCGTAGGTCCTGTATAAACTTTCTGTCATGGGTACTGGCTGCTTCTTGTCTACGTGCTTCCTCCTCTAAACGTCGCGTGTGCTCCTGGGCTTGGCGAGAGAGCGAATCTGAGAGCTCTGCTGATCGAGAGCGTTCCTCCTCAAGGCGGGAAAGCGCAAGTTCAGTGCGTTCGCGCTCCTGGGCCAGCAGTGCTTCGCAACGAGACTGCTCGATCTGGAGCTCAGAGCGCAGGTTACTGGATGTGATTCGCTCCTGGTCCAGTGCGGAGTTAAGCTGACTGACATGTGATGCTTGCTCATTTAAAGCCTGGTGCAAAGAAAAAAAAAAAAAGAAAAAGATTACCAGATTGTAATTAGGCTTGTCATCACCACATCAAATTCTTATAAATTAAAGAAACACCCCACAGGTTTCATAATCCTCAATTTCACCACATAATAAAAATTAAATAAAACAATTGTTAAAGATTTAAACAAATACAGTGAGTATATCTGACTTCATTCGTATATACACAGTATACAGATGTAAAATAAATATCAGTTGCATGACTGTTTATATCGGCACAAAATGTAAGCTATATTAATCACACAGGTGTGAAGTAAATTGCACTTTTTTAGACTCTGAATTCGTTTCGTGACCTTATGTTTTTGAAAAACCAACTACAGCGTGTGATGTCATAGAACCATTGCAGTGCCTGTATACATTTTGTATGCTCAAATTCTAATGTGGCGACAGCATTAGACTTACTTTGGTCACAGAAAATAACAACTGAGTGAATCATTCAATGACTCATTCTAAACACATAAAACAAAAAGAGCCACCACATACTGACACAATTATTTAAGCCTAACAAAAGCCACAATAAAAACAGTAAACGAGTATGAATATATCATTTTGATTGGACATTCCCCACCAACAGAAGGTTAATACATCACAAATGTGGTTCACCTCTCGTGTTTTGTGGTTTTGCTCAACTGTCTGTTGGTTGATGAGTCGCTGCTGCTGAAGGTCCTCCTGGAGTTCCAGTACTCTAGCCTGCTCTTTCTCCAGTGCCTGTAGACAGGCCCGATGTTCAGCCTCAACATCTTCTAGCTTTAGCCTGAAAAACAGACAAACATTTATAAAAAAAATAAATAAATAAAAAAAAGACATACCACTACTGACAATTCAGTCAAAGGGTGTACATGCATGTTTGCTGTACCTGAGCTTGTGAATTTGGTTCTTCAATTCATCTTGATTTTTGTAGGTAGTCTGAAGCTCTAGCCTGGTCTCCTCTAGCTCCTCCTTCAGCACTGACACAGCCTTTAGCTCCGCCTGCAACTGCCTCTGCTGCTCCAATCCTCTACTTTGCTCCGCTTCCAGAGAGGAGCGCAGCTCATGTGACGCTGTCTGTTCCTGTTGCAGCCGCAAATCCAGCTCTTCAACTAAACAGTGTACAGAGTTAAAATCTGCCTGTTTTTGTTGGTTTTCCAACCTTTTTTCTCAAATGAATTGTAAAAAAACATACCATCTTTATGCAGATGTTGTTGTGTTTCCATGCCCTGTTCTTTTGCGGTGTGTAGGGAATCCTGCAGCTGCCGCAGCTGTTCCTGGCTCTGCTGGGTGCTTGCATGCAGCTGCGCATGCAGGCTGCGCACCTCAGCCAATAGACTGTGACGGTCTGCGTTGAACAGCTGCTCTAGAGACCTAAACTGCTGCTCCTCCTGAAAGAGAATCAGAATAGTTAATGAATAAAAGCACTTGAATTCATTTAATATGGCAACAGCAGCATCAAAAATAGCATCATATGCTGGGCTTCTCAGCACCTGCTTCTGAAACAGTTTCTTTAACTGATCCAGCAAAGGGGTGAGGTCCATCTGAGTAGTGGTTGCCATGAAAGCTTGAAGCTGAGAGTGAAACCATTCCCTTTCACTGTCAAACACACTGCGGACAGCCTGCAGCAGCTCACACCTCCAGTCCACGTCTCCACTGTCAGTCTTGTTATACATACACAAAATTAAAATGTAAATGGACTGTTGGATCACACACACACAGAGTCTATGCTAACTCTGGATCTGCAGTTTTATTTCCAAGTTACTTTAACCCTATAAAGCCTAGTGCATCACATTTAATCAGAAAAAAGGCCTCTGATAGATCAACATGATTAAAACTTTGCTGAAAAACCGGCTTCACACAATCTACTACATGTCTTTGGTTGTCTGACCGTTTCATTCCAACTTTAAGGATCTATCAGGTAAGCAATACACAGATGAGGCTCACCCTGGGTTCCCTGTCAGCCATCCTGCAGAGCAGCTCTCTGAGTGATAAGATGGTCTCCTGTAAGGCCCGTCTCTCTCTCTGCCAGGAGGGAGGTGGGGCAGGCTCAGAATCTGGGCGGGACTGACCAGATGGGGCAGGGCGATGGGACAAAGACAGGATTCTGCAGCTTTCCTGGTAGACGCGCTTCAACATAGCCTAAGAATGATACACACATATTTATAAAAAAAAAAAAAAAAAAAAAAAAAACAACACTAAATCGATCAGTTCTTCATGTATGAGTGAGGGTAGCATTATAAAGATGTTTACCTGTAACTCGGGTGTGAGGGCCTCATGGGTCTCGTGCATACTGCCTGCAGCGCTATCTGTGTTTTCTGCAGGTGATATTCCTCTGCAGCGCAGATAATCCACAAAATGAGCATCTAAACGCTCTGTATTCTCCAACTCAAGCCTCAGCATGGCCTCCAACTCTGAGCTCACATCTACAAACACAGTAAGATTAACTAACAAAGAAAATGATCTTAACCTTAATTAAACATCCAGTCTCTCTTACAGAAATGCAAGCATCCACAAGTACATAACTCACTGCTGCCATATCCATCGCTGACCCACTCCGGCACAGACACAGGAGAGTTGGACCCAAGTGGAGACTGAGATGGCGTCACATCTGAATCGTCCAGTTCATGAACCTTAAAACATAACCGCTACACTATTACCACACCATCATGATATCAACAGAGAGAACCAATAACATATATGGCACCAATTCTAACTATTGCAATTTGTGGCCAAAAAAAAAACAACAAAAAAAAGTGTCCATTTTCTGGCATTAAGGCTGGGTGATAAATAAAAAAATAAAACAATAAACCTGAACTTCATGAGAAACCAGCAAAAGAGAAATTCTTATACTTCATTAACATTCAACCAACATAATTTTTCATTCATGTGTTTATATATACACAGTATACTTATGTTGTGCAGTGCTTTTAGGACAAAAGAAAAGAAAAGAAAATAAGAGCACAAATGTTTGGTTGTAAATTATAACAATTCTTTCTGATTAAATTTTTAAGATATTGATGAAACAAAGATGTATGCATTTAGAAACTGTATCAAATGAAATCATACATTTATATTAAAAATCAAAACACTGAAACCAGAATTTTTCTTTTTTAAAAGGGAATAAGAATTTTATTGGGGCCTAAAAAAAAACAAAAAACAAAAAACACACACCACTAAAACAAGCTATGCTTGTATTCAGTGATGGGAATAACGGCGTTATAAATAAACGGCGTTACTAACGGCGTTATTTTTTTTCAGTAACGAGTAATCAAACGAATTACTGTTTCTCCCGTTACAACGCCGTTACCGTTACTGACAATAAAATGTGGCGTTACTATATTATATTATTAGAATTTAATTTTTCAGTTCATCTGAATGGATGCGCAGTGTTGACGTGCCGTAAACTCTAGTGTGAAGGCGCACGACTCGCCGTCGCTTTCTCTCACACACACGCACGCAAAGAAAGATACAGAGCAAGAAAGTCTTTCATAACATGCAGAATTGACGCGCTACATGTAAACGATATTCTGTGTTGTATTTTCCTGTCAAAATAACGGAGTTCCTTTGGAATTCTTCAGCTTTTAAGAACTGCCACTTTCTCTTGTAGTGGGCGGAACTAATGCGCAAACTACAATCTCATTGGCTGGCGCTCACCTATTATTTTGATTTCAGCAAATCAATTCGAGCGAACTCAGACAACGTGATTAATATTCATGAACCCAGCAGCTCGTTAATCCTTAGTGCGTTTTATATTGATGACAAATATGCATTCATACTTGATTATTCTAATTACTAAAGTTCTATCATCATATAATATAAAATTATCATAATATTATATTATAATGCTTGACTGACTGATAATAATTATCAGTAGATAAATAGTGTAGATTAATGTACAATGTTTTATAATAATAATTTATTCTTTTTTTATAATGATGTAACGCAATTACCAACTCAGTTACTATTTGTGAGAAGTAACTAGTAACTATAACTAATTACTTTTTTAAAGTAACGTGCCCAACACTGCTTGTATTCATTCTTGAGGTCAAACAAACACAATGCATTTCCTTTTTTTTAATTAATGGCATCAAATGAATATTGTTAAATCAATATCGAATACTACTTCTGACCACATCACCCAGCCTTACCGAACAGACAAAAAAAAAAGGGTTCCTAAAAATAAAATGTTTCCAATTAGTGCTGGAACCTTTCTTTGGAAAAAAGTTAAATGCATGCTTACCTTGTCTGCATCCAGGGAGTCAAGCACAGAAAGGTGTTCGGACACAGTAAGAGAGCAAGGGGATGCAGTGTGTGTGCTGGGTGGGGCATCTTCTGAAGGTGGGATAAAAGTTTGTCTGGCGTGTGGTCTCTCTTTGTCCCGCTCCATAGGCGAAGGCTTGCTGTGGAGCTCTAGGCTGGCGTTGTGTAGCGCACTGAGCTCCGAGAGGTGAGACACCTGTAGACGAGAGGGGTGCTCTTCACTGCACTCCAACCTACGCAGGACTTCTGGTGAAGATAGGGAAGCAGAGAGGGATGGGTCACGGGAAAGGCCTTCAAGAAAGCGGTGGCCGTGTTTGGGATGGTGGTCCTGCAGGTTGCAGCGCTGTCGGAGCTGATCTAGCTCCTGCTGCTGATAGGCCAGCTCTTCCTCCTGCACAGCCAGGTCATCCTGCAGACTCCGCAGCTCTGCTTTCAGGTGCTGGTTATGGACCTCAAGATCAGCCAACGCACGATCTTTCGTCTGATGGTAAAAAATCAAATCAGCAAACTTCATTTTTACACTTCTGAAAAAAAGTGACTGGTGCTTGTGGTCTATGGAATTATTTATTCCATTAACCTTAAAAATGCATTAAATCTGTACAAGGTTTTTTTTTTTTTTTTTTTTTTTTTTTTACATTCTGGGTCCATTTGGACTCAAAGAATTTATAAAACAGCCATAACTGACAAATTAGATGTGTATCAATTAAGAAACTAATCCACATACCTGTCCCTCTTCCTGTAGCTTTTCAGCTCTCTCTGTGCTGGTACAAAGCCCTTCCTTCACAGCTGCTAACTCCGCCCTCAGAGCATCATGCTCCGCCCTCAGGTGGATCAGCTGCTGCTCTCTCTCACGTAAAGCAGTCTCAGCTTTAGCCAAGGTCTCTTCAGCACACGTCTGCAAAAATAAACACTCAGAAATATCAGTTCTTTACATTACACAGAAAATGTTTTATAACAGCACTTACAAAACTATATTAAGTAGTGCTGTCACATGATTAAATAGCATGCAAAATAAAAGTGTTTACATAATGTGCATATACTGTGTATATTTATTATGTATACATAAATGCACACATATAGTATATATTTTTAAAATATTTCCATGTATACATACATACATAAAATGTATAAACTTTTTCTTAAATGTATACATGCATGTGTGCATTTATACACATAAAAAAATACACAGTACATACACATTATGTAAACAAAACTTATTTTGGATGCGACTAATCACAATTAAATCGCTTGACAGCACTAATATCAAGTTAAGGTTATGCTCTGATAAACGAGCAGAAGAACTAGCTCAAATCTGCAGCAAGACATTTGTAAAAATGCATGACTCGACATGAAACTATTCCTAACCAGTGAACATAAACCAAATCCATGTTAAAGCAATCAAGGTTTTGCCTCCTGCTCATTCACAACAAAAGTGGCTCATCTCTAGAAAGAAAGTTCCAAGAAATTAAATGTTGCTACATCATACTCTGAAAAGCTGCACTGTTTACATTTGCTGTGTTTACTTTACCTCATGACTAACCAATCCCAAAGTTTAGATCAAGCTTTAAATGTTAACGTTTTAGAAGACTTCAAAGTTTAGACAGACTTCCTCTTTCTCTAAATTTACTTCCCGTGTGAGCTATTCTCTCATGTGCCAGAGGGCTGGACTAAATCATTCTATTCTCGTCCCACCCCTTTTTTCTTCTGTAATTTCAGGCACTACCCAAACTGCACAAACAAAACATGGTTGATCTGCAACTAATTACAGAATCTGCAAAGCATGAAACCTTGAGGCAACTTCCCAAATAACTCACAGTTTACTTTATAGTTCATGGCAAGAGTAAAGTTGCAGAGTTACAGCCCAAGTCCATAACAATTACTGTTTTGTTCAAATTCCACCACAGGAAGAAAGAAAAACTAAATACTCAAACTGTAGTAAGCAGGGTTTGATTAAAAAAAATAAATAAATAAAATATTTTTCCAAGTCTCTCACCAGTACTTCTTTTTGAGCTTCCCCTTGTTTAGCCACCGTCTCCTTATGTTGGTCAAGTAGTTCTTTAATGTGGTTAGTCTTTGATGTCACTTCCTGTTTCAAACGCTCTATTTCTTCCTGGAGGCATCCCTCCCGTTTTCTCAGAGCCTCTCTCTCAATGGACAGTTCTCTTTTGCTTGTTTCCAAGGCAATGCTGGTGGCTTTGCCTACTTGGACGTTTTCCTCAAGCTCATCGAGTTTGAACTGTAAAGCATCAAGTTCATTCTGATATTCCACTTCTTTGTTTTGCAGTTTGGAGATCTGGTTCTCCAGAAGCTCCTTCTCAGCACACTGGTTCTTCACCTCTTCCTGCAGTCTGCCAAGCTCCTGCTGGACCTCGTCTCTTCTCTCCTCTGCTCTTCTCAACTGGAGCTCAGACTCTCTAAGCCTGGACTGATGAGCTCGCTCTGTATCTTCCAACACTTGCACACGAGCGGCCAATCTCTCAGCTTCTGTCTGCTTCTCCTCTAGTTTGAGTTTCAGCTCATTTGCTTCCCGTTCCAACACGGCCACCTTCCCCCTTTCCTCTCCGAGACTTTGGCCGAGTGCCTCCACCTGGCTTCCATACTGTTCTTCTTGGGAGAGCAACAGTCTCTGAAGAGAGTCCTTCTCTCCAGCTGCTCGCTCCAGCTCAGTCTGTAACTCCTGCAAGCGAGCGCGAGACGACTGCAGCGTGTGGCTGCTGAGCTCCTGGCACAGGCTTTCCTCGGGCGCCCTCTGCTGGCGAGGATGAGGAGACCAGGGGAAGTCCGATGACTCGGGGCTGTCAGTGTTGGGGTCACTGACCTCATGATGGTTGGGGTCAAGCTGGCTCAACTCCTCTTGAAGCTTGTTAATAACCTCGTGGAGTTGCTCAGTTTCTTCTTCCTTTGTCTGCCGTAAACGTTCCTGGTCACAACGAAGACGTTCGACCAGAGAGCGCAACTCTTCAATCTCAGCTTGCTTTTCCTCTAGAGTCTGAAAATAGTAATGAGGACTTGTTACAAACCAGCAGCATACTTATTTGCTACAAAATAAATGACAGAAGTCTTCAAATTAAACAAGACACCAAATTTTCCTTGTAATTAGGGCTGCAACAACTAATCGACAAAATTGATTATTATCGACAATGAAAATCATCGACAATGATTCTCATTATCGATTAGTTGGGTCTGCCCACAGTGCATGTACAACTTCAGCCGGTCGCGTCAAATTACAGAACTGAATAACGCATTTCTATTGACAAAATGCATCTAAAAATAGTGCAGGAAACCAACTGAGATGCTGCGGGAGAGGTACGTGACCCAAGCCGCCCAAAACATGAGAAATCTTTATTTTCAGCTTTGAGCATAATGCATTAGCATAATGGCTTGCCCTGTCAGGCGCTTTGACAGATGCGTTTGCATCCTCAGCGCAAAAACTTTCAGTTTACGGTCATATTCTTATCTGTAAATGTCACAAATTCACGCGAGCATTTCCATTTTTGCATAAAAGTCCGTCCTGACAGTCTGTGTTAATTTAAAATCTTTACTGACAGAGGGAACGCAGTAGAGAGGGAAACAATTAATACTTCGTGCTGAAATATCCGTTGTTGAACATCAAATTTAGGTTTAAAAGACAACATGTATCGCACGTATTTAAGGAGTGTAGGAACTGTAAAGGGATAACAGCATGTAATTGTCTGAATATAAATGTCAGACGCTTCATAGCTGCCTTTTAACATTCCTCACCTGTTGGTTAACACCAAGTTTGTGTTTTTATTCATCTTTTATTATTTAATTTTTAATGTAGAGATTTTATAGAGACTATATTATACAGTGCTCAGCAAATTAATTACAACAAATTTATGTAAGGTTTTTAACAAATTATATAAGGTTTGTGCCACTGCTGCTCCAAACTAACAGTATTAGAGATTACCAAAATTTTTTAGCTTTCTGTATTGGTTAATCTTCCAATATGCGCAAGCTCTTTAGTAACAGTAGTAGGCTATTTCTAATACTATAATATAATTATTGCTGTTATCTAGGAAAGAAAGGTAGAAAAAAAATAATAATAATAAAATAAAATTAATAATAATAATAATAATAATAATAATAATAATAATAAAGTCAAGCGCTTTATAGTTTTTTTTTTTTCTTCAGATACCCAATTACACAGTCAAAATGTACCTAAACAATGCCAGCAATAACGCAAGCCGTTATGAAAGGCATAGGGGGCCATTTTCTGATATGTGAATAGTGTTTCAGTTTGTTATTTGCCCAATAAACAACAATAACATTTTTAGATTTAAACAATTTTTTGACAGATTCCTAAAATTGTGTTCTCTATTATGACAGGTGGTCTAATAAATTGTTAAGCACTGTTTGTTTTCATAGCATTAGTTGGCACGTTTGTTTGAAGGACATTGGGCAAAATGTGGAATAGTATGTTTTTGTCAATAAAAGAAAAGAAAAAGGGGCTTTTTTTTAATCCAATTAATCGAAAATAAATAAATAGGCCAACTAATCGATTATCAAAATAATTGTGATAAGTGTACTCCAATCTTCCTGAATATTAGAGATGGGAATTTAAACAAATGGAACTATTCTGAATCCTCTTAATTCCAGTTCCATTAATGTTTCTTTTTGTACTTCAGAGAAAGAAATTTGGGGAAAACAAAAACAAGAACATTCTTGTCTTACCTTATTATCATTGGTCATGTCAAGCTCCTGCTGCAGCTGGTGGATCTGCTGGTTTAAGTGGTCGATCTCCAGATTCTTCTCCTCCAGAAGGGCAGAAGGCAGCTGAAGGATGGATTCGTCGCTGCCCTCTTCTAGTCGCCTTGTTAAAGTGTCCACGGTCTCCTAAAGGACACAGAATGAGGTCCACCTACCTTTTTAACACCCTCCAGACAATCATTAACTAAATGCACTACACTATTGGATGAAGGTTCTGTGCTATAAATACAGTTTATCCAAGATTGTAAACATGCTGGCCATCCTATCACAATAGGATTGCCAGACAACACTTATACAAATATACCGAGAATATATGCAGCCTTACCTGCAGATGTGTGATGTGCACATGGAGCTGCTCTTCTGTAGCTCTGCTCTCTCTGATGTTGAGCTCCAGCTGTAATGTGAGTTGTCCAACCTCTTCCTCCCTCACTACCAAATCCTTCTCAAGCTCACTTATACGTTCTGACAGCAACTCCACCTAAGAGAAACAAAAACTCTTAAAATCAACTTTCATGTAGCATGTCCTAACTAGAAACAAAACAGCCTGTTAAAAGGTAATTTCATATCCCTTTCACTGTCTTTTTATACTCACCTGTTGTTCTTTGGTCTGCAGATCCTGTTGTATGGCTTCCAGCTGCTCCCGGAGGTTGGGGTCAGGGGTCATATCAGGGAAACGGTGTCTGGTCTCATCAAGTTTGGACTGTAGGGCAGAGATCTGAAGCTTATTAGCATACTGCTGCTGCTGCAAAGCTTCTTTATCCTGAAAGTAAAAGTACATGGACCACTATTGGTTAGAACCATTTTAACTGAATTAATACAAATTAATTCCAAATCTCCCCAAACATTAACATCCAACTGAAGCAGTGAAAAATGCATTTTGTATTTGTATTTCATGTATTTTTGTGCACCTGTGTAAGCTCCTGAAGGTTCTTGCGTGCTTTCTGAAGTTCTTGCTCCAGCTGTGTTCCAGTTCGGCTGGCCTCTGCACAGCTCAGCAATGCTTGCTCCAACTCACGGATACGAGCTGTCAATTTTTCAATCTCTTCATTACGCTCTTCCACATCACGCTGACACTGCTCTTTTGCTGACAACAGTACACTATAGTCTTCCATCTTATCTTTGATTAGAGCCTGAAGACTTTCCACCTGTAAACAATTATACAAAATAAAGTCATGTGTATCCATAACACACCCAAAAGCAACAAGACGACAATCCTAAAATGAAGAGACACAAATGTACAGTTTAAGCAATAAAGCTATTAAATAAAGCCTTCAGAAGCCACTACAGTAGTAAGCAAAGACATTTCAGAGGAAAGAGGATTTGTGTATGCGTGTATTTGAGTAGGAGGATGGAAGAGGAAAAAAAAAAAGTGAATTACAGACATAACTGATGTATACCAACTGAAAAGGTTTGACAAACAAGAAAATGAATGGACAATATCTATCACATGCTCTACTACTCGAAATGTTGCATAAGCCATGCATATTTGCCACAGGACCAGCACGTAAAGCTGGATAACATACCTGAAGAACCAAGTCCTCAATCTACAACATTCAGTTAGGGAGAAAAAAAAAAGCATCTAAATGAACATTCAAATCATTCAGAGATGTCAGAGGATCAGAAATGTCTTTAGGCTCTTTGTCATGGACACAGCATGTGAGCAATTAAGAGCAGCAGGTTTTTTTAGATTTTGCCTGAAGCATGGAATTTTTTGTTTTCTTTTGCTCCATGATCAGTCTGGACCAAATCGCACCAAAAATACAGGCACTTTAAAAGTGCAACTGCTTCAAGAATTCAGTGTATTGTAGTGTAAATATATTTTTGAATACATGTATAGAATATAGACTTTTAAAAAAATAATTTTATTCTACAAGGCTGCATTAAATTGATCAAAAGTGACATTACGAAACTTCATTTTTATTATTAAAAAAAAGAAAGAAAAAAAAAAAACCATTCACTTTCAATTTCCACGCAATGCAACAATTTTCAACATTGATAAGAAATGTTTCTTGAGCACCAAATCAGCATATTAGAATGATTTCTGAAGGATCATGTGACACTGAAGGCTGGAGTAATATCTGCTGAAAATTCAGTTCTTAAAATATATTAAAACAGAAAACTGTTTTGTACAAAAAGAATTTAATATTCCAGAATTTACCCATTTTACTGTATTTTTAATCAAATTAATGCAGCTTTGGTGAGCAAAACACAAAGACATGACAAAAGATTTATCTATCATTAAGTTTGGGAAATGGGAAAAAAAACACTGATCTATAATAATAATAATAATAATAATAATAATAATAATAATAATAATAATAATAAACAACTGTATATAGATCAGTGGAAAAAACCCAGAGTGGAGTCGGAGTGAAGTGATTATAGAACGTTTTGAGCAGGGATGGGAAGTTTCTGCCACTTCATTTTGCTCACATACTCACAGATTATCCAAGTCACAAAAAGGGTGTCAGTCTGTTAAAACAAACACATATCTAAAGTTCTAGGCATGGACCCTTACCCTCTGACCCTTGCTGTCCCCTCCTGTGTGTATTTTAGATGGTTGTCTCAGTTGATCTTCCAGATTCTTTATTTCCTGCTGGAATTCATCTCTCTCATGCTCCCGCTCCACTGCTTGTTCCTGTGCATAAGAGGAAAAAAAGCAGAGTCATTTATTTCCCCAAGCTCACATTCACTTCTTCCTGGAGCTGAAATTCAGACAATTGAATAAACTGCTGGAAACACTCACATCTATGAACTGGCGGTTATGTTTGAGCTGTTTCTCTAGAGCATCAATGTGTTGCTGCAGGTCTTCAGTCTGCAGGCGGTGCTGTTCCTCCAGCTGATGGGCACGACTCTCCTGCTCCTCCAGGGCCTGCTCCAGCATCTGCAGACGAGATGCCAAACCACCACAGTCCTTCTCCGCCTGCCGCTGCACCTCCACACACTCCTGCCCCAGACGCTCCGCCTCTGCTAGCAGAGCTGCACAGAGCCCAGGAGGATCAATGAATAAAATGAATGAGTAATAGCAGAGTCCATGTCAACAAAACGCACATACTGCAAATGCAAATTAAAATGCAAACATGCACATGAGCTCCGGATCATTTGTGCATTCTCAATGCACAAATAAAGCACAGCAAAGTATTTGAACCTTCAAAACCAAATGTTTAGAGCAAGTTAAACTGCAAAAAAAACAATCACAGGATAAGCAAGTGTTAATAAACCACAAATTTAAAATAAATAAATAAATAAATTGCAAACTTCATCTGGAATGGATGCATTTAGTGTCAAATCGTACACAATTTTTCAACTCAAACATTTACTTCAGTCGCAGATTATCATCACAAACCTGTCTCTTCCTCTGCGTCGAGGAAGCCTACAGAGCAGAAAGAATTTGTAGGATGAAACTAAACCCTCCATCACAAGCACACAATCTTAAATTTTACTCTGTTAGGGGTGTGTGATATTGATAAAAATGACCTCAATATTTTCCAGAATTTTGTCAATAACAACTAGAGATTATTTTGCCAAGTATGTGTGCTGGTACATTGGCTAGCTTGAGCCTGTCGTGAACAGCCGACTCCAGAAATTTATATATTCTGTGCAGTGGATAGTTCACAGAAGTGACAAAGTTTCCACTACAAGGCAATATTTACTCAACTTAAAATGATTTCCAGGAGATTTTACAACTGGATGAATTCTTTATATTCTTTTTTTTTTTGTTTAAATATCATTTCATTCATTAAAAATCATTTCATAAATATGAAATTAAAACCCCCAGTACGTGGCGGCAGATTTGTTCAAATGACTGACTCATTCAGTCATTTAATTCTTCATTAAACTCATTTGGTCAAAACTTATAAACACGCAGTAAAGAAGCACTTCTGTGTTGGTCAGAGACACAAAACTGTTCTGCTGTGGTTTGGAAATTTGTTGACAAAAAACAAAAGACAATAGTGCATCTAAAAATGTAACTGTTTACTTAGTTTATTAAACCTTTCTAAGATTAATATTACATTTGCAATTGTGCTGATATTTGGCAAAACAGCTAAAACAGGCTACATCGCACGTGCACTCAGCACATTTTTGGTTTAGCCAGTGTCATGTTCTAAATTGCCAGTTTGCATATTGTCAATATTATAATTGCGATATTATCAAAGATGATACATATCATACACCCCTACTCTGTGTGCAAAGCAACAGGTGCATCTTTAACCGGCCATGACTATTTGGCATGCACCGAATGACAAAACTAATGTTATGTAATTGCATGTTATGTAATTCAATCTGAGAATTAAACTAAAGCATGTCACTTTAACTCACAGCCCTAAACCCTTCCTCTCTCACCCTTCTCAGTGTCTCCGAGGCTGGCCGTGAGGGCTTCTCTCTGACGCAGGAGGAGGGCATGATTTTCACTGAGCTGCTGCAGTTGGATACGTGTGCTCTCCAGCTCCTCTGCCAGATGCTGCTGCTGCGTTTCCTTCTGCTGAAGTGCCTCCTCCAAAACTGCTTTCTCAGCTACGTAACCTTCCATCAAACCTAGAGCCACACATGTAAATGCACACAGGACAGCAAATGAGAAGGCATAAGTGCCTGATACAAAGAAAGTAATACAATGGACAACAGCAGACCATATATAGGTATTCTGACCTTCGGTCTTGTGCAGCTCCAATTGGAGCTGGCTCTTCAGATTGGCCTCATGATCCAGCTGCTCCAGGAGCTGGGAGTTCTGAAACAGCAGAGATGCTCCAGCCTCACCTCCATCTCTGAACCGCTCATTTAGCATGGCCTGCAGACCACACATCTGCTCCAACTACAGCAGAGATTAACAGGAGGAGAGAAAATAGACATATGGATTAAAAGGAAAATGGGGTGAAACAGTTGCTGGGTCATTCCGTGTCAAATCAACCAAATTTTAGAAATTTCCCCAGCTCAAATTTTTTATGACCTCTGGTTGATTTGACACAGAATGACCCTGCTACAGTTAAACCAACATTATGTTTTTTTTAAGTCAAAAACACAATTGCTAACAAATAAAATAAATTATAATATATAATATATCTATATATATATTAGGGCTGTAGCTATCGAATATTTTAGTAATCGAGTATTCTACCGAAAATTCTATCGATTAATCGAGTAATCGGATAAGAATAACTTTTTTCTTTATTAAAGAGCAATCCTAAATATACAAGAGAAAATAAGACCGGTCTCTTAAAATGAACAAGTAATTTGTTTCCTTTTTAGACAAATTTTATTTTTTATTGCTGAAATTGCATATATTATTAAAACTAAACCCATTTAGTGCATTTAATTGCCATATTACATTCAACATACAAATATATAAAAATCTGAAAAATTTCAAATTACAACCTAAAACTAAGACATAAATCAAAATAATAGTAATAAAAAAATTAAAATAAAACCTAAACATTGTGCAACTTAACTTTCAAGTTTCAGCCTAACTACAGCTCAGGCGTGACATGAGCCTTTACTGTCTTCTTAGAAGGCTTTGTGGCTTTTGTAAGGTGCAAAAATTAATGGGCAGGAAGCTAACGTGGAACAAAAACAAGCGTCCATACACACAACATTTATTAACACATTTTTCAGCAACATTAAATTTAAAGTTATTTGGAGAATAAACCCTCTTATGTCTCTCTGCATACTGGTGTGTGTGTAATCCTTTAAAGGAGCATGTGGTTGCAAACACAGTGCACTCTATGCAGTTACAGGGATGCACCGAAATGAAAATTCTGGGCCAAAACCGAGAATTCTGGATGTGCTTGGTCGAAAACCGAAACTGCTTTGTAATAATTATTTATTTTATTCAATAATATAAAGTAGTTCTGTAAGACTTTAATTTAACTAAATTTTAATGACACAGAATTTAAAAAACATAAGCCAATAAAATAACCACACTTTTATTGAAAGAAAATTGGACAGAAAATATATTAATATTAAATACCAATGCATTATTCTTTTATTCAGTTCTATGCAACAGAATCAGACATAACTGTTGTTGTTGTTTTTGACTAATTATCCAAATAATGTGTAGTTCTGCCAGCAGGGTTTTTCCTTTCTCAAAATGCGGCGAAGGTGGTACCATCCTGATCATGTGCACACCCTTCAAGTGGATGAAACAAACACTTTTTACACGCAACATATTTTAGGTGTTATTATAATTAGAGCTATGATTTAAAAAAAAATAGCTCTGTTTTATTTTCTCTCATCTAATGTTTTATTGTTATTTATTCTTAAAATAGCCTTATGAAATGTTTTATTTTTCCTCAGAAATTCTGTGTTGTGTATCTGCACAGCAAAAATATGTTGGGAGATTTGTCACCATGGGTGTTAGTACAGTCTATGGTGTAAATACGCTGAGAAACTCTAATAACACTAGCTAGTGTTAATCCCCTAAAGTTCAACACCACAACTTTAACACTTTACTCTAAAAGTCCTTAACACTAGGATTTCAACACTGGAGATTTGACTGTGTGGTTATCAAATGAAGGCATAAAACATAAATTTTATTTATCTTTAAATGATTGAAAATTAAACTTTTTGGCAAACAAAGGGGATTTACTATTAAAATTAAAACGAAGAAATGTTGTGTGACCATTCCTTAAAAAATAAAAAGTTTTCATAATTTTAGTAGTAGTGGTAGTAGTAGTAGTAGTATGTATACATTGAGCAATAGTAATATATTTCTGCTTCAATGTCTTCAAATTAAACCGGACTTTTATTTTGACGGTTTGCCGTGAATACCTTTAAATTTCTGTGTGTATATATGCTAGTTTTACTCAAATGAAACGGTGAAACGCTAATGAAGTGACTCTCAGAGCAGTTCTGGAGATGTTGTTCGTGTGTTTATGTCCTCGAGACGGCAGACGCTGAAATCACCGCGAGCGTCACGCGCGCTTCTGTGTGTGTGGTAAAGGAAAACGCACGTCTCTGCCATTCATTCATACAGAGATATGATAATATGAGTTAATGATCATCAGATCGCGTAAATCAGTGAGAAATTATGATTCTGTGTACAGAAATATCAAGTAAACGTGTAAAAATATAAAAACCCTGGCAAGCTATTATTATCAGTGCATGTGAGCAGAGAGCATAGCAGGGAGCAGATCAGTGAAGGTGATTTGACCAGCGTTGCCCAGTACAGCTGTACTACAGCATGCCACCGCACGGTAACGCGACTGCAAACAGGAACAAGTATACTACATAGAAATTTCTTATCACGCGTTATTTGAGCGGACTTAGCTTTTCCGGTGAGCATGAGCGGTAAATGAGCAGAATGCACAGTGATAGAGCAGAATATTGAACGGAGTGTCACGCGGCGCAGTGATGAGAGTGAACCCTGAACACTGCTGTGCGGCGCGGCGCGGCACATATTCTCGGCAGCCGAAAATTCAGTGCATCCCTAGTAAATAAAACTAAAACGATTCTTCGAAGCACAAGAATTTGCCTCGATGATTTTTTGTATTCGAGTTACTCGAATTACTCGAGGAATCGTTTCAGCCCTAATATATATAGAAAAACTAATTCAAAATATTAAGAATAGTAGTAGTATTAGTAATAGTACAAATACATAGTAGTATTTGTACTATTCTATATTATAAGTTAATACTATAAATGCTGTTCTTTTGAACTACAAAAAAAAAGAAAAAAAAGTTGTATAACAATTTCAATATTCATAATTAGAAAGGTTTCTTAAGCCCCAGTTTAGCATATTAGAATGATTTCTGAAGGATGAAATAACACTGAAGACAGGAGTCAGTTTTGCCATAACAGGAATAAATTATATCTTTAAAAAAAAAGTTTTTTAAAAATGAACATTTCACATTATTATTATTTTTATTACAGATCAAATAAATACAGCCTTGTTTTGGTGAAAGAAGTCTCATGCTCAAAAACAAAACTTGCTGACACCAACTTTTAAATGGCAGTTTACTCAAGTATGAAGAATAAATACTAAGCTGGAAATAAAGCTTATTTAAATTAAAGCATGAGTAAAGGATGTCACAAAATTGATACCACAAACCATTTAGTGAACATACATGTGCATAAAAGTAACAGCAATACGAGACAGGAAGACTTGGTGACCTATAACAGGTACTTGTGGTTATCAATCCTGCCTAATCTATACAATTGACAGTTGTAGGTGGGCCAGGGGCACGCGCGTGTGTGTGTGTGTGTGTGTGTGTCACCTGCTGCGAGGACTCAGAGAGCAGCTCCAGTAGTTTATCCACAGCAGTGCGCAGACGTGTACAGGCTCCCAGCATGAGCTCTTCGCCTTCGGCCTCCATCTCTCCCTCTGGCCCAGAGAATACACTCTCACACAGCCTCTGAGACAATTCCAAGCCCTCGTCCACAGCCGAAGACCACACGCTACAATCAGCATCTCCCTCTACGCTAACCACCTCTCCTAAAAAAAAAAAAAAAAAAATTCATTGTTCCAATCTGTCTGAAAGTCAACTAGAAATATTAAACTATATTTAGAACATAATAGGGCAAACCTTCCTTTAACTAATATAGGTGTAAAAAATTGTTTTAGCAACTTTCACATTTGCCATCATTAAAGTGGAAATTCACACACAAATTAACTTCTGTCATCATTCACAGCAGCCATTGACATTCACAGTACTGAAAAACATTCTATGGAAGTCAATGGCTACCAGCAATTGTTTGGTTACCAACATTCTACCAACTCTTCTGTTAAACACAATAGAAGATAAGAAACCCTACCGATTTGGAACAAGTGGAAGGTGAGTAAATGACGACTAATTTTATTTTTGTGCAAACTATCCATTTAAATATTTATATACAAAAAAATTTTACATATCAAAAGATTGGATACTGTTTTTAATAGTGGGTGATCAATATAGATTTCATTCAGCAGACTAACAGAAACTTACCCAATTCACGTGAATCACGGCTACCGCTGGCTGTCCTAGAGCTGGGCGTTTTGTCTCCAGCCCGACCACCTGATACACAAACCCCTAACTTGTGACTGATGTGCTCTTCCGTTGCCATAGAGATTCGAAGCATCTCTATGAGCATCCGCTGTAGTTTGTCACGTGCTGTTTGCAGGTCTTGTCTAACAGGGACAAAAATCAAAGGTTTTAATGATTAACTCAAAGTATGAAAGCAAGGTTGTTCTCTTAAATTGTATGCAGACTGTCAGTTAGTTCCACAAAATCCCTCTTTCTGTATCCCTGCAGGTCAGCTGACCTTTGCTGTGTGGCAGTATTGAGGTCTGCTCTTAGCATGGCTAGTAGATTGTCTCCCTCCTGGTTCTCCCGGTCTCTGCGTTGCAGGAGCGTCTCCAGCGTGTCCATCTCTGCCCGCTTGCCCTCTAACTCCACCTGCAGCCCGCTCACCTCCGCTCGCAGCTGAGGAACAGGCAGAAGAGATGCCACAGACAGGAAACCAGTCATCACACAGGCAAGAAGCGTCAATGCAACTAACAAATAGCCAAAAAGTGGTGGGAAAACGGCAGATAAAGCGGATCAGACAATGTAGTGTGCATTTAAATAAGGTTCCTGTAAGAATGTGTGGTGTATTTCATCTGCCAAAAGGCATGCAAAAGCGTAACCATAACAACCAGCCCTACCGAAGCTTAGCTAGGCCCTTTGTTACCATTCCCACCCACAACTTATGTACACCAGCATCCCGAACACCCCCTTAAAATAGCAACTCGACTGTCTGGAAAACCAGATTCTTTAAAAACTTTTTGTATTTGAAGGTGATCGAGAACCACTGCTGCTAATAAAAATAAATAAATAAAAAGTTATAATTTTTTAAAATTATTTATTATTTATTTTAAAATTTATTATAAAATATAATAATTATGAATACTACAATATTTATGAACAATCATCATTTTCTAGTAATTTAGACTGTGTAAAGCATTAGGTTTTTTTTTTCCCTTTCATTTTGTGATACATAAATGTTTTCTCAAGGCTTGAATACACACTACGCAAGTTTAAAACCGCTGACCAGTTTTAACCGATTTTAGGCATCATACAATTGCCAACTTTGAAAATGGTTTTGGAGAAAAACCAGGCATCAAATGACTGAAGACATATGAACATTTTGAGTAGTTTCAAAAACAGCAAACTCACGTAGAGACAAATGATGCATGAAAAATGAAAACTGTTTTAAAATTGGCTCAAAATATCAAGCATATTTGATATCCTCCAACTGGATGGATTCAAAGTCCTAAGCTTTAAATAAATAAATCTGTGCCCATCATACACTCTCCTACAAAATGTAATTGCCCCAAATCTGACTTAAAGGGATAGTTCACCCATAAATGAAAACTGTCATTAATTGCTCACCTTCATGTCATTCCAAATCCGTAAGACCCACGTTCGTCTTTGGAACACAAATTAAGATTTTTTTTTTTATGAAATCCGAGAGCTCTCTGACCCCATATAGACAGCAACAGAGCTACAACATTCAAGGCCCATTAAGGTATTAAGGACATTGTTAAAGTAGTCCATGTCACATCAGTGGTTCAACCTTAAATTTTATGAAGCTACGAGAATACTTTGTGAGCAAAGAATACAATGAAAATAATATTCAACAATTTCTTCTCTTGTAAAGTCAGAAAGCTCTCGGATTATCAAAAATATCTTAATTTGCATAATACATAAAAGGATAGTTCACCCAAAAAGAAAAATTGTTAAGGCAACTAACGTAGTCTCCTCCAGACTGCAAATTGGTACAAAAAAAACTATATATAGTGTATTCCAGGCTTTAGATAAAAGTTAAATGAACACTGAAAAAATTAAATGAACATTGAAAAACTTGCAAGCACTATTTTCTAGTGCTTGTGGTTTCTTTGTCAGTAGTAAAGAAGTAAAATAAATACAGAATACTTGAAGCAAAGGTTTAAATAAATATTCAAGTTTGTTACACAGAGCTGACTGTTCTCATTTGCTGTAACTGTATGGCAAGTTGATCAATTGATTGTGTGTTGTACCTGTGACACAACAGTGTCCAGCTGCTGTAGTTGCACATTGAGTTGGCTCATCTTGTCACTGTAGGCGAGTTCAGTTTGCTCGTGTTGCTGTCTTAAAGTCTTTTCCAGCTCCTCAAGAGCAACAGCTTTTTCCTGGTCACTCTCCTCCTGAAAGATGCACATACAAAATCAAGGGCAACTCTGAAGAAACGGGTAGAGAAGCAATGACTGTCACTTCTCAGCGTTAGATTCTGACCTCCAAAACAGACATAAGCCAAATGGTTAGATCAGAACTTACCCATAAAGAATTAAGAGATCATTGATAAAAATCGCAGAAAAAAAAAAAAAAAAAAATTGTAATGCACACAAAAGACCCACACAAACCTCAAATCCTCAATCAGCCAGTCATCACTCACATGTCCCTACACTTCCTCCCATCTGTAGGATTAATACTGAGAGAGAACCTCTCTAATGCCCCAATGGGAAAGTGGCCAACTGACAAACCAACCAGTGTAAAACCTCAGAAAGCCCCTTTGTTGACAGAGGACGACTCTACAAGGTCAAACATAAATGTCCGACAGCATCCGATCTAGAAAAAAGGTTCACTGTGAATGATGGAGGATATAATGTACAGCACAGGGTGGGGATTAGTATTTATTTGAGCTTAGAGTGGACCGTCCCCCTGCTCCAGATGTTAACTCCCTCCCCCAATAAGCTAAGCTATTGTTCATATGTCTATGACAACCATGTCTATGAGAGTAGCATATACGCAAATGTTCAAATACTAAACATTACGTCACAACAATAACGACAACATAGACAAGTTGTAAAAATATTATAAAAAGCAAGTTTTCCAAGTTAAATTAAATGAGGAACAAATACTTATATGATGAGTTGGAGAGACAAGCAAGCTATTTGCAACAGGCTAAAAAAAAAAAAAGAAAATAAAAAAAGCAGGCTATAGAACAAGCTATACTCTTTAAGCCTAATTTGGTGTCAGTGCTTACAGTTAGATGGTATATTAAAAGGGGCTTTTGCATAGGGTAGTTATCAGAACTAGCCACCTGGTTGGTCCCCCAAGAACTAAATTTTTCCCTAGTGCAATTTTCCTGTTTGCGTTCACACTGACATAACTCTGAAGTTATGTAAGCCAGCCAACAGCTAAATCATTTAAAGGGATAGTTCACCTTCAGTTGGTCCCCATTGACTTGCATGGTATTTTATTTTCCATACTATGGAAATCAACGGGGACCAGTAATTGTAGGTGAACTATCCCAAGGAGGACGGAAGATGAAAAAATAACTGGTCTTCAGAATCGGTCCATCTATCACTATTTTCCACGTTTGTTGAGTTAGTTTGTGAAGCTAGTCTGAGATGCAAGTATTTGTAAAATGTGTGTTTATACAGGTTTTATTTATTTATTTATTAAATGTTCTTATGGCATGCTTTCAGCCGATCAACACACAATCAGCATCAACTCTGGATTTGTTTACATATTAATGTCTATTCAATATTCAGCTTGGCCCAGCCCAGGGTACCTGCGGAGTTTCTATATTTAAGATGTAAGACCTTTAAGACATGCACATTTAAAATGAACACTGACCATACATAACAAAATAGGTCTTGCATCTCCATCAGATTCTTTTACTCAAACCAGGGAACATGTACTTATTACTTATGGGTTAATGTCAATACATATGAATTAGATATTGATATTGGATCTTGCTGATACAACGTGTTTAAAAGTAATAAACAGATTATAGTGTCAACAGTAGTAAAACCATATACTAAATGTGTTAAATAATGTTCTTAGTCTTCTGATGGCCTTTTTAAATCTATTTAAAATTACATTTAGCCATATTGCTAAATATGGCTAACTATTAGACCAAAAATTAGACCACACTCAAATTTAAGACATTAAAATGTTCTAAAGACCCAGAGGGACCCTGCCAGCCCACTTAAAAGGGTCACAGAGATGGATTTTTCGAGGTGGGGGACATTTTAGGTGCAAGAAACCTTGACCAACACACATTCACTTTTATGGGAAATGGGAGTGTAGAATACAGCTACTTTAAAACTAACAGCTCCTCCTCTCACCTTTATCTGCGCAATTTTCTGCTGAAGCAGCTCCTCAGACTTGCTCTTGAGAAGCTCTGCCTCTTCCAGGAAGTGGAGGCGTTGCCTTGACGCTTCTTCCTCTAATTCCCTACGCAGAGCCTCCAGCTCCCTGGCAGACACTCCTCTTAACTCCTGAGGTAGAGAGGAGAGTTAATGAAAGAAGCTCTTATCTTCTTACAGTTTAAACATAAGACTACTTTATCTATGCTAAATCCATGCTAAAGGCTGAACATATCTAAATGAAAAAGACACATTGTTCGTGTCCTCCTGAACACATACTTGTAACTGCTGCTGATGTTGAGTAGCCAGCACATCCAGTTGTTGCTCGTGTTGCTTTTCCTTCGCAGCAGCAAGATCAGTGATCTCCACAAGGGCAGTGCCATGCTGCTTCTCTAAAGCAACTACTTGCTGCTGAAGAGCTTCCAAAGCAGATCGATGCTCATCCTCCAGAGCAGCCCTCTGAGAGGAAACTGCTTCAGAGATCTCCGCCTGCATGAGCAAGGTAACAAAGACGTTGCTCCTGCAATAAATTTTCCAATGAACTAAACTTGCACCAAAAAAACATCTCTCCATTCCTGTTCTTACCTGATGGGCTTGATTCAATTCTGCTCCCATGGCGCTGAAGTTATCCATATGGACCTTTGCAAGCTCACTTCTGAGGTCCTCTCTGATGGTTTGCTCCTCCTTTTTCACCCTCTTAATCTCTTCAGTATAGTGTTCTACAAGGTCACGCAGTTCACTTTCCTTCTCGTCCCGTACTGCCTGGATTTCTTTCAAGTACGTACTCTCCAGTGTATCCATATTTGCCAACAGCCTCTCCTCAAGCTCCTCCCTCTCCTGCTTGTGTCGCGTCTGAAGCTCCGCCTCTTGAGCTTCAAGCTGTGCCAGGTTGGTCTCCTGAAGGACCGCCTCCAATCTGTCAAGCTCTACCTTGTGTTTATTTGTAAGCTCCATCTCCAAGGTCTCTAAGGCTGTTTTGTGATTGGTCCTCAGAGATTCCAGTTCCTCCAGGTGGAGTATTTTCAGTTCATGACGCTCCTTTTCAAGATGCTCTAATTGTGCAGCTCGCTGGTCCAGGAGTGTTTTCTGGGCCTGCAGCTCCTCAGCATGTGGTTCTTTCTGTTGACCCAGGGCAGCATCTCTTTGAAGGGTTAATTTATCTTCCAGTTGTTTCTGCTCTTCTTGGTGCCTACATATAACACATGATAATGAGCACATTTACACTTTTCATTCTCCATTTTGTTGTACAGTGTTCTCACAAAATATTTTTTTTTTTATTGCACAAGAAAAAGTTAGCACCAACTAGACCGCTGTTTAAAAAAAACAAAAGTATAAGCAATATTAAGGAGTATAGATAATAGTAACAGGTCTTGAGGTTTAACTTTTAAGATCCTCTGGATTACATTTGCCAAAGGTATTTGCATTGGCATGTATGCGGATTTAGTGTAATGCAGTTTCTGACCTGCAGAGGGCCTCTTGTAGCTTGCTCTCCATCTGATCCTGGAGTAGAGCATTCAGCTCTTTCACTTCTGCTGCCATGGCGCTCTTTGCAGTGGACATCTCTCTGTCGTATTGAGCCTGGAGTTTCTGCTTCAACGCTACCATCTGAGGGCTCTCTTCACACTCCAGACTCTTCTGCAGTGCTTGGAGCTTCTCCCTTTCCACATCAAGGAGTTTTTGGACCTCCAGAACCCTCTGCTCCAACTCCTCTTTCTCTTTCAGGGCAGATCTCTGAAGCTCTTCTCTCTGGGATGCCAAGCGCTGCTCAGCCTGAATTTGGAGTTGCTCCCTCAGCTCGGCTTGCTCTTTAGTGAGCTCCTTACTCACACGATTCCTCTCTTCCTTCTGCACCTCCTCAAGACGCACCCTCAACTCTTCAGCAGCATCTTTCTGATGCTTTAACAGGAAAAGAACACTGTGCTCAATAAAAATAACCTTATTCATAAACACAACTTTGATACTGATAATGTTACAGTATTGCTAAAGGGTCTCCACAAAAATCAGCACGAGTTTCATCTGTCTACAGCATGACCATTACTTCTACGCCATATGACAGTGCTTGGTACCAGCCTTTGGCAACAATCTTCACCAAAGCCCTTTTGTACCAAGTATAAAGGCCTGCTGCTATGAACACACTTACTGTCTCCTCCATCTGCCTGAGCTGCTCTCGGTGTTGCGCTACCACTTTCTCCAGTTCCTCTGAGTGCATTAAGGAGAGCTGAGATAGCTGGGTTTCCAGCTGGGTCACCTTGGTCTGGTGCTCATGAGTCCTCTCCTTCACCTCAGCCTCTACCTGCCTCGCTACATCCTGTGCAGACTGTAGGCGTATCTTGTTTATTTCTGATGAGAATGAAAAAAAGTTGAAAATGCTGCATTTTATTTAAAAACTACAGAAAAACAAGCAGTACTATTGTGAAATAATTGCAATTAAATGTTTTTAAAATAAATATTTTACAATTAAAATGTTTGCTAGTGTGTTCAAAAAAATAATAATAATTGAAAACGCAAAGCTCGGGGCACACGCAACAAAATTTTACCTTTGATATGGTTGTCTGAGAGTTTGGCTCGGAGCTGTTCTAGTTCATGGGCATGTTTGGTGTTGAGCTGGTCAATGTCTTTGTAGTATCGGTCAGTAAGCTCAGTGCGAGCCTGGAGTAGTTCTTCTTTATAAGTCAGAGCCATGCTGGACCGCAGCTGCTCCAGCTCCTGCTGGTGTCTCTCCTCTAACTGCAGCCGTAGAGAATCCAGCTCCACCTGCAAACACACCAACACAGTTATAGTACTTGCAAAGAACACATACATGCATCAGCTTGTTCCCAACTTCTTATAATACTAATAAACTGGTCAATGGTAATCATTTGAAATTGCTGAAAGATTAGGAAGACCTTTATTTGGAAATAACTGATGCAACATTAACAAGTAAATTATGGGTAAATTTGATTTTAAGAAGTGTAGCTCAAAATTCAACACCAACTAAAACACAATTTACCTTGTGTTTCTCCAGTTGTCTTGTGATCTCTTCCATAGCATCATTCCTGTCATCGTCACTCTTCCCTTCTGAAAGAAAGCTACAAAACAACATTGTGTCACAAATGACTCTAGTATTAACAAACACAAACTATTTATTCAACTATGCACTCGCTTGGGCTGAAAAGTAAATGTCAGGCCTTTATTTAGATTAAATTTAATTAAAATATTTTTAGTTTTAATATACTTAAATTCACAACATTTCAATGGAAAAAAAACACAATTGTGAAATGGCATGGTGGGCCAAATCAAAAAGCAAAGTTTGGACCGCAGGCCCTGGTTTGGTCATTTCTACTACAGGATGAATTACTGGAGCTGTATTAATCTACACTGCTTAGGACACAAGTGCCAATGTTACACCTGATACGGATAACAATCCGAGGTGATCAGACCAGGTGTATCAGGTAAAAATGGGACCCATGATTCTCAACTGTATAAAAATGTAAATGCAAGCACAAACACAAAGTAAAATTTTAAATTACAGCATCGTTAACGACACTAAAGTATAGTCTTGGGCCTTAACACAAGTCTATAACCCCAGAAACAGGAAGTCCAAGCAAACCTTGCATCTCCAGTCTTGAGAACCGAGTCCTCCAGGGCTCCCTCTACAAGGCGCAGCTGCAAGAGTGCGATTTCTTCCCGATGACCCTCTTCGGTGACTCTGAGTCTCTGCTCGAAATAAGTGCGGAGGTTTTCCAGCTCGATCTCATTCTGCTCTTTGATTTCCTGCCGCTGCTGAGCGAATTCTTGTTTTAGTCGCTCAATGTCATCAACCCGTGACGAGCGTGCTAGCAACTGCTCTTTCAGCTCTATAGAGAAAGAATTACAGGTCTTTGTAGTTCACATCAACACTAAATAATAGGAACTTTGCTCAAAACAAACATCAATTCAGAGGAAATAAAACTGGTTTTATTATAAATAATAAATGAGTAAGACAATACAGCAGTCTAAGCCCATAGAGATGTTCAAAAACAGAAAATGGTTCAAAGGGAAATAGCCCAGCTTGCCTCCGAGCTCCTGTCTGTTGGTTCTCATGCTCTCCAGCTGGGACCAGAGGTTTGAGATCTCCTGTTCTGAATTGGTCTTCAGTTCGGCCTTTTCTGACTGCAGACGGTCAACCTTTCACAAAGACATTTCCTCAGTACAAACAAAAATAAAACATTTGCATTGCAGTTTTGTTACAACAAATGCCACATGTGCATGGTACCTCTTGCTTCAACTCTTTTTCTCTCTGCTCCAGGGCTCGAGAACGTTCCAGTTGCTCCTGCAGTGCCACCTTGTGACATGCAACCAACTCCTCAACTGCGCCTGAAGGGGAAAGGATGGGAATTTAGGGAATTTCAGACCTGCTGATTGTTTGCTTCGGTCTGAAACAGAGTTATTACAATGTTGCACTTTCTTCTTGGTTTCAAAATGCATTCGGGCTGCAATGCTTTCACCACAACTGAACTACTCCAGAGTTTTCAATTGAGCCAAGCCCATGTCGTTCAGGTGTTATCAAACCACTTGTTATGGTGTGCTCGCAAATGCTTAAACCAAACTAAGGGAGAAAAACCACTGGGTTCTGAAACAAATACTCCAAACAAGCCAGTTGTAAAAACACCCATAAACTGGGACAGCAAACCATATCACTTTCAATATGGCTTAGTTCACACAATTGTTTAAATGACACTCACGTGCAGCAGCATCTCTGTCAGTCAAGGCCTGGTTGAGCTCTTTTTCCAGATTCTTAATGTCTTGATCTCTGGAATGCTGTAGGTCTTCTAGCCTACCCTGTGTCTCTGAGAGAGCTACTTCAGCCTCAGTAAGGGCCGCCTTGGTCTCACTAAGTTTATGATGGACATCATTTAATTGACTCTGGAGTTCTGTCTTGACCTTCTCAGCCTCCAAGAGCCACTCTGCCTTCAGATTCTATGGAGAAAAGAAAACATTGCACTGCACAAATCTGTTTCACACCTATTTCTTGGCAAGCCACAATATCTCAGTGGGTCAAGATGTTTGTTCTTTTGGAAAAAATAAGTTCACCTCTAGTTTACAGGCCTGCAACTGTTCCATTGAGCTCTTCTCTTCCAAAACTCTCCTCTTCCATTCCTGATTCAGATTATCTATACAGTGAAAGAACATACCCATTAAAAATACACACATACTTTGAGCAAACACACATCCTACTTGCCAGTACTAAAGTAATACTACAAATGAAAACATTTTGATATTAAACAACACGCCTCACCAATTTCTTGCTGGTTTTGTTGCTCCTGCTCTCGGCTCTTCTCCCGGATTCGCTCCAGCTCAAACTGTTGGCGTGTCTGCAGCATGGCGCTTTCCTGTGCCCATTTCTCTCGTAACATGGTCTGCAGTTCACTGAGGGCCACTTCCTTATCTTTCTGCATGTTGGACTGAGAAAGCTCCAGCTGAGCAGTGTGCAAGTTGGTCAAACTCAGACGCAAGGCTTCAAGCTCCAGGTTGTGCTGGCTCTGATTATAAACAGTAAAACCAACCAACATGACTATGTGGAATTGTGGTTAGGGCATAACTGAAGGAAAGCAGGGTATGGGTATGTTTAGAATGGCACATTGCTGTACTGCTATTAGGAATGCAGCACACATACTTCTTGTCAGACACACAGGTCACACCCAGCTGCTGAGCTCCTGTGCTAATGCTGCTGTAGAAATGTAGGCAACTGCCCAAGAAACAGGCATTTACATTTCCATGATGTTAATTTACATGGAGGGTAATACCATTAATTGGTGGGGGTTACACTTCAATTGGGAACACATGCAGCTTTGTGCATTGTTTTTTTTTTTTGTTTGTTTTTTAATTAAATTAAAATGCATGTAATATAATTTTAAGTAGAAAAACGTGTGAACAATTTATGTAAATATTTAAAATACCACTGCAATGCTGCATTCCATTTCTTAGACTATTAAAAATGCACACTACTACTCAAAAATGTGGGGTCGGTAAGATTTTTTTTAAATGGTTTTGAAAGTCTCTTATGTTCACCAAGGTTGCATTTATGCATTCAAAAATACAATGAAAACTGTAAAATATCACAACACTGTAAGATATTAGTTTTCCATTTTAAAACTTAATTTTCAGCAGCCATTACGCCGGTCTTCAGTGTCACATGATCTCTGAAACATTTTTTTCAGATTTTTAAATGAATAGAAAGTTCAAAAGAATGGGATATTTGAAATGGAAGTCTTTTGAAACATTTTAAAATTTCTTTACTTTCACTTTTGATCTAGTTAATGTATCCTTGAGTAAAAGTATTAATTTCTTCCTTTCTGAATTTTACTTTTGAAAGCTATATTATTTTTATATATGAATGAGAGAGAGAGAAGCAGCATGTCAGCTTCACATTCCAAAACATACCCCAGGACCCAAATAAAAATCCTGAGATCAAACAAGTACTTGTGTCTGTAGTAGCTCAGCCTGGTGCGCAACCTCCAGGCCGTCTTGCAGCTCCCTGGAGAGCTCATCTTTTAGTCTGCCAATTTCCTCACTATGTTGGGCTGCCATCTGTGTCAGCTCCCTCTCATGTTCTCGTTCATAGACCTACGACAAAGACCAGTGTATCCGAATTAAGAGATCCATATAGATGTGTGGTCAGTCACATATAGGGTCAATAAAGTTAATTAATAGACTGTTTAACCTGTTTAATCATGCTGATCTGTCTCTTCTGCTCATCTTCCAGACGAGCAGACTGCTCAGAAAGTTCACGCTCAAAACGTACATTCAAGTATTTAACCTGGCGGTAGGAAAAACATGAGATATCAACTGATATGTACAGTATGCACAATTTCATGCAACTCCTTTCAACCACTTAATTACACAACATTTCAATTGTCTTCACTCAATGAGTCTTTTTCACTCATTATACTTTTAAATGGACATTCTCTCATTGTCGCTGTCGCAACCTGGTTCTCACCTCTTTCTGGTGTTTCTCTTCCAGATTTTTCTTCTCCTCCTCATGTTGCTTTTGTCTTTCTTCCAGATCCTGTTTGACTATGATGAGTTCTTTCATTAAGGCACTCTCCTTCTCCATGTATTCCTCTTCTGCCTTCTCTTGTGCTTCCTTGACTTCCTTGAGCTCTGCAGCCTTTGATTCAAATTGGTGCTAGAGAGACATATACGAGTTAGTTGGAGGACCACATTTGTGTGTCATACATAAAATACTCCAGTTTTTTTTTATGAAAAAAAAAAAAAAAAAAAGTACACAAATTTATGCCTTTGTTCATTCTCAGTATACTTTAAATATGCTATATTTCAAAAGAGCAATTAAGTTTCAAACCTCAAAGTTCTTCAGTTCTGATTCAAGAACCTTCTCCATGCTCTTTGCTTGGTCCTCCAAAGCTTGGAGACGTCTTTCAAGGGTAGCTTTCTCCTCTTCCATGTGGGTGAGGTTCTCTTTAAGGCACATTAGTTTAGACTCAAGGTCTGTCTTCTCTTTCTCCAAGTTCTGCAACTGTCTAACCTTCTCCTCTACTTCAGCTTTGAGCTGCTGAAGCTCACTATTGGCTTGGTCCACCTGCAGGGTCCTTTGACCAAGCAGCACTGAAGTAGCTTGGTGTTTTTCCTTTTGCTGCTCCAGCTGAAGTAGAAATTCATCTCTCTGAGCTTGCAAAGAGGAAAGCTCACTATTTATAGAGTCAGGAGTTGCTTTCTGTTCATGGACATCCTTCACTAGCTGCTCCTGACATTTGAGCTTTAGCACCAATTGGGCATTTTCCTCCCTTAGTTCCTTTAACATCTCCTCTACAGATAAAAAGACTGAGGTTTTATTGGAATCAGTGTTGTCAGGCATTAATCTTTCATTGTCCTGATGCTGCATCTGTTTCTGGATCTGCAGGTGACTCAGTATGTTCTTGAGGTTGTCTTCTTCGTGCATTTTTTGGCTTATAACTTCCTCATACTGAATTCTTTTCTCACGTTCCATCTCCAACTCCCACTTAGCTTCCTCCAGCTCCTCCGAAGCTTTGCTCCAACGCTCCCTTGCCTCCTCAACCTCTTCAGCAGAGTGCCGAACCTCCTCTTGAAGAACCTCAAGCTGTCGTTCCCGCTCTTCTAACTGCTCTGACAGGTCTCGGCACTGCTGGATCAGAAGCTCTTTAGCCAAGTCCATAGTGCCAGAGCTCTCATTCAGCTCTTCAACGACCGAGGTTGAGTTTTGCCACTGGGCATCAGTGAAGGACATTTCATCAGGTTGGGGCACTTCAATGCCATGAACAACAGACTGTTCTGGCTCAGACTTCTCACCATCAGATGTGACATTGTTAGGGACATCTGAAGTGTGAAATATGACCTCACTATCTAGCTCAAACCTGGACATCCCAGAGGTTTCCATCAGGCTATATTCCTCCACACTCCCTTCAATTAATGAGCATTCTTGAGGCCCTTCAGAGGCCAAGTAACGCTCCATAAGAACATCCTGGAAACCCCCTGTAGAGAGGTCAAAACTATAGCTGTCTCTGACAACATTCTCAGTGGCTGTCTCTTCATTGTAGTGCTCTTTGGAGACTTTGTTCCAGGGTACATCTGCACCAAAGTCTTTGGAAACATTATGAGAATTAGTATGTTGACTTTGAGCCTGGTTTAGCAGCTCCTGAATGCAACGGATCTCGTCAGAGTGCTCCTTCTGCAGGCGGCTAAGGGCAGCCTCATGAGCTTCGGTTAGCTGGGCTACATTCAATTCCCTTTCCTCCTCCAGAGTCTGAAGCCTGAGATCATAATTGGAAATATCGGCTTCATATTTGGAACGCATATGTCGTCCTGTCTCCTCCTCTTCGTGAAGATGATTTTGAAGTTCCTTCACAAGGTTATCTAGTCTAGCCATTTCTTGGTTCAGCTCATCTTTCTCTGCTTTATATTTCTGGGCTTCCTGGGCTTGTGTTTCATTAACAGCAGCCAGATGAGCTTCCATCAGCATCTTTTCATTCTCCAGACTCTGTAGCCTCTTCTGAAATGCTTCTATTTGTTCTTGAGCTCGCTGGCTGTTCTTACGTTCTCCCTCTAGCTCAGCTCTAAGGCTTTGCACTAAAGCTTCAGAGTTTGAGTCAGGACCGTTATCCAGGAACAGGGGGCTCATAATGGAAAAATCTAAACCACCATGTTCGTCAAGCCTTAGATCTTTTTGATCAGCACTTCTCTGGGTAAAGGCATGTTGAAGCTGAGAGAGGGATTTTTCCATGACACACAATTTGTGTTGCAGGTCTGTGATCTCAGTTTCTTTTTGGGCCAAGAGGCACTGTTGTTCCTTGGTCATCTATAAAACAAATGGAACAAATACACGTTGATCAATGCACATTTTGCTTCAAATGACAAGCTTAACTGTTAAAAAGACATGTCCCCTAACCTGTTGCGACTCCTCCAATTGTACATGCAGCTGATTCTGAACAGCCTGGGTCAGATCCACACACCCTTGACTTTTGCTACGTAGATATTCTTTAGCCTGCAATTACATTTAATTCATTGAGACTTTAGTTGCAAATTGGAGACTAAGAACTAACAGGTTTTGTTCATTTGGCCATTAAGGAAACCAAGAAATTTCAGACTGTCCATATTAAGAGGATTTGCATTAAAAGTACTCCATTTAAATTAAATGGGGTCTGTTTGAATGAATCCGTGCCGAGAACTAGAGGCAAGATTGAGAAACTTTAAAAAAAAAAAATACAAATGTATGAGCTTTACCTGCTGTAACTGTTGTTGTAGTGCTTGAATCTGACCAGTGAGCTGCTGTGCCTCCAGCTGCACCTGGTCTCTGCTCTGCAGCGCCACCTGCAGGTTCTTACTAAGCTGTGATATGATCTCATTCCGTTTCTCTACTGCTGCCTGTAATTGCTGTGTGAAGAAATTAAGTAATTCCAACAATATGCTTTAAGTATCTGTAAATAACATTCACAACTACAATATTTTTTAAATTGGACTCTAGCCACTTTGACACCTAAAAAAAAATCTAGGCTTCCTGGAGCAAGAAATCATAATCCTTAAATACATGAGTGGAATGAACACACGGAATGAGGTCACATTTAACCTCATCCATGAAATTTAATTGGTTCTTCCTTTCCCTCCGCATCATCACAAGGCTTTAAAAATGGTTTCTCTAAAATTCAAGAAAACCAATTATGGTAAACTACGCTCCAGAAAGCAGAACTGTGCCTCAGGATTCTAGATTTGTGCATAACCATGACCACAAATTAATCTGTTCAAACGGACAGATGTAACCCAGTTTGGAGAGAATCTTTCTCTGTTCCATTTCAGGATAATGGCTGTATCCTGAAAAAACTGCACACAGACGCACAATTCAAATTTCAACTGAACCTTTCAACACAACATCATCTGAGAAAAGAGTGTTAGACATGGTCTCCACACAGCTGGGATTACTGCAGTTTAAAAAAAAAAAAAAAAAAAAAATGTATATATGTAAATGTACGTATCTATTTCCACATGCGCTGCGTGATATCACTGCGCCTGCTGCGGCCATGTTACTGCAGCAAACTTCCTTGATTATTACGCCGGAATGGGAGTATAGTTCCTAATCATATCGGCCTAGAAAATTGCAACTTTTCATTTTCCGCCGGTCTTAGTACACGATATAACTACAGAAGAGTCGAGTTTTAAATAGGAAAACTATCGAAACTCTTTGATCATTTTTGATAAGAAAAAATAAGCTTTTTAAACGCTATTTGAGCGTAAGAAACAACATTCATGGGGCAATTAAATTCAGATCTGTGTTGCTAATTTGACATATGTAATTTAATTGGGAGTTCAGCAGCAGCTTTTGAGATTTCAGAATACCCCCATTCATTAAGATAGGTCTTGTACGAGCTGCCCGGAGACGTTGCAAATATGGCCGCCAAGTGAAGAGAAGGGAATTCTCAAAAAAAAAAAAAAAAAAAAAAAAAAAAAAAGGGGAGTTTGTTTTAAATTTAATTAACTGTCAGCTTTTCATTAAACTCACAACCCCCCTGCAGTTCCTTTACGAACCCTAGTTTGGGAAACCTTGATATAATATAATGTTTAATGCACTTCATGTTGTAAATTACAATGAATGGAACAAGTTCTCTTACTCTTTGCATTTTTTTTTTTACATCATTATGGTATAAGATAATGCTATTATTTAAAATCAATGTGATAAACGAGTTAAATCAAAAGTAAAATGTGTAATGTAACGGATCACGTTACTGACTACAATTTATGTCATGTAATCAGTAACAGATTACAAATTGTAAGCAATCTACCCAGCTCTCAGTGTGTGTGTGTGTGTGTGTGTGTGTGTGTGTGTGTGTGTGTATCTCAAAATATATATATTTATACATTACACACACACACACACACACACACACACACACAGAAAAACATAACTGCAATTGTAAGATTTGTCTTATGTGTTCCTTAAAGGGTAAAGGTTTACCTTCAGTTGTTCTTTGCCAGTATGTGCAACTATAATCATTTCTGCAAGTTCATCCTCTGCCTGATCAGGCAGCTCTGACTCTGCCAGTGACCCAGAAGAGGACTTCTGTTCCTGGGAATCAGTTTCATCATCCTCTCTGCTGCACTGATGGACCTCTGGAACACTGCTGTCTGTTCCGTCAGGTCTGAGTGATGCCTAAACATTCATACAAACATGCATATTTTCTACAGTTACCATGACTACATTGCCCTTAGCCATGTTATGCTAACTGACCTATTTTCAGGTGGGGAACAAATGTACATGCTACAGATTTGAAATTTTCTGTATTGGTGTGCACATGCTATTTGCATGTGACATTGCAGGCTTAATGTCTAAATAACATGTAAAGACATTTTTCAATGTTCAGTTGAATTAATATTCTGGCTTAAAAGACTGGAAAAGGATATTGTACATTAGTGATTATAGACATTATGCCCTTTAGAAAAATGTCACATAACCAAGTAGCCAAGCCCTCAAAGTCAATGAAGCGAAAGCGTAAACTGACCCACTTCTCAAAGAGGCCATATCATACACATGCTAATAAAAATGTGTATGCCATTTTTCAGTATATAATCACCATTTTCTACATCTCTAGAAACGTTATAAATAAAACAGTTTCAGAGATAAGGAACCTTGATAAAATCTAAACTTAGTTTATCTGGCATTTAAGAAAAAAAAGCATCTATACTGCTTTCTCCTTATTGCATCACTAGTGTGACTGTTGCATCTGACTGGTGTCAGAAAACTACAAAAGTTTTTTTGCTCATTTTTGCAGTTTAGTTTTGATAAATCACTGGATAGCAAGTTTTTTGTTTGGAAATATTTTTTTTATAAAATCAAGCTTCTTATTAAAATTCTTCATGATATGGCCTTAAAATACAAGTCAAGTGAATTGTCTTTGTGCTCGCTATGCATTACATCTTTAAATAAATTGTCTTCTGTAACAAAGGAACATTTTTGTCAGTTTAAGAAACACTTAAAAAGGGCTGCATGCAGAATTCAGAAACCCTTGGTGGCCATTAAGTAAACTGCAACCAGCAACTTAATTGCTCATTCTCATACTGGTGCACACAATCACAATAAACTGAATGTGATTCAGTGGCCTGATATACTCACGGTGAAGTGAATTTTACTTTTTCTAAATAAGAAGTCGAAATATACCGTTAATGAACATCCAGATACCATCCCCACTGATAAGAGCGACGTTTAGATTAATATGTAAATATGTACTGTGCTCTTTCCTCAAAGTAAACAACGAAAATGATAGCAGTGAGAAAACAGTGGTTAAGAAAGCATCTGATCATAGGGATGTGGATAGATTTACACAAGCTCAATTCACCGGCATCATGTCGATAGATGAGGTAAAAAATTACACCTGTTGTGATAGTTTTATCATAAAGTATACTTGAGACTACAGACTATAGATCTAGCTATGAGACTATAGTTTGAATTAATCCCTTTTCTTTGCATGATATATTGAGATTACAGTAAAGAATAGCTCTTTTAGCATTAATCTAAACACTGTATAAGCATTCGATACATGTGGCTCTCAGACACGCATGTAAACTCCACATCTTTTTGATTTTCTTGGCAAAAACATCCAGACTCCTTGAAATAAAAATCAATGTACAAGCTTTCATAAACAACCCAGGAAATCGTTACAAGCTGTTCCCACATTGACAAAAAAAAAAAAAAAAAGGGCTTAAGATATAAAAATCCTAACATATAGCCCCTTTAAAATTAAAAGCACACCTCTGAGGTTTCCTTGTTGATCTCTCCATGACAATCATCTGTCTGCGATTCCTCTAGGTGACGCTCTTGCACTGAAAGTTCATTCGTTTGGACAGTCTGGCCCTTCCTCTTCGGCGTCTTTTTCTGCGTGCTCGAACTTTCGCTTTTTGCCCGGCGCTGTCTAAAGTAAGCAAGCTGCGCCAGAGGTTGAGAGACAGGTAGAGGGAAACGTACATCAGGATGAGATAGCAGGTAGACAGAATCAGCATTGTGCTGGGCTTTAAACATAAGCCATATCAACAGTCAAACAGATACATCTCCTGCACGACTGACATTTCATGAACAAACCAAACAAAATAAGGCAAATTCATCTTCATCTCAAGGGTTGGTTTAGTCCATAAATGTAAAACAACGGCAAGAAAAAACGGTTTAAAAAGCTGATATCCAAAACGATGGGCTCTTCATCTTCTAAAAATCATCATCATCCTCTTCCTTTTTTGGAGAATCCCTGATTGTCAAGCATGGAAATGTGGTGAGGCTTGAAACACGCACAATTCTGCAAGAGATGGTTTCTCACAGCTGCCTTAAGAAGCTTATTCCAGATTAAAAGCAAGCTCAAATGAGCCCTGCTGGATCAAATATGACAATGGTGCTTCTATGAACAAACATCAGCATAACCCTAAGGCTGTTAAATTAGTCACATGACAGCAATCCATCAACCAAACAGAACACCATATGATTCCTGGCCAGGTCTATGAAAACACTAAAACCACCAAGTGAAATGATGTGCTCTGCAGAACCCATTGAAAACCAAATGAAGAGGGAAAAATTAAGAGGAGGAGCGAATACACAAACCTTTCACACAAACATGCATACTATGACCTAACTTGAAGCTGCTCTCTGGACTAACCCAGATCACAGTATGAATACACCTGAAAAAAAAAAAAAATAAAAATAAATAAATCACACACGAGAGCAGGCTACTCCACTGGATTACATCTGACCCGCTTTCACAAACATGTAGGGAATCAGTTTTGTTTCACCCACTGTCTGTCAAATCACATAAGACGCTAATATGAAGAGAGCCTGGGGGATCACAAGCCACAAACAGCATCTAGAAAAGCGACTTGCATATAATATTCAGGCTACATCATTCAGCATCCAGTGGTCACTAAAATGGTGTGCATATCTGAATTGAATAAATACAGTGAAGATTTACTTTAAAAGAACATTTGCAATTGGTGTTAGCAAAGCTGTGTTATGGGCAGATAGATGATTGCTGACCAGTTAACAAAAACCATGGCAACAAACTAGCCACTCTAGAACAGGTTAATCTTTAAACTAAATTAACCTAACAACTAACAAACAGCAATCCAGACACATCCCATGAACTAATGTTAAATGCTTGAACACTAATGCATTTCATTTGGCTGAAGTTACAAGACGAAATTGAGGGTTCGACAAGAATTGATCCAGTGACTCAGAGCAAGTGCAAGATGTAGATGAGGATTTGTTGAAATTCCAAGAGCGACTTAATAGTTTAGTTCAAATGAGAGAAATATATTATAGAGAAATACCATATTAATAAACTTTTAAATGGAAATGATTAGCTTGATTGTGACAAAAAAAAAAAAAAAGTTGTGGAGGCAAAGAGACGACAGAGAACTTTTTAATAAAGTAAACTTGTGTGTTCCACATAAAATAAATACAATATAGAATTAAAACAACATTGGGGTGAGTAAACGACTACACATTTACATTTAATGAGTCCTGAAATCCAGCATTGTACTGTTGATGTTTTAATCGTATGGTGCCTCCTGCAGGTCTCTTTATAAACAACAGGCCGTTTTCTTCTGTGGACTGTATATCATCATCATCCAACAATGAGAAAGTATTTAGTTAATGAATGCAGCCGATTATCGTGTTGTTTACATCATTTGATGCGCTTGTCCTTTAAAAAGGAGGAAGGTAAAGAAACACCTAACAAACGAAAAGATGCCACTTTATTTCTGTTTTCTTCTCATTGCGGATAAAGTGCAGTTCCCGTAAAAGCTCTCTTGAGCTAAATATATACTGTAGATAAGTTACCTGTGAGCTGCAGTGATCCTGCCTAGAGACAGAGTTGTATCAGATTCCCCTCAGCTAATATAACTTTATTTGCAACATAAGACAACCTCATAAGCATAAAAAAAGTTTTTGGCAGCAAAGCCAACACACATTTACCCCAAATTTAAACTCAGATCAAATAAATACCCAAAGCTACATATTAACAATTGAAAAAAAGCTCAAACGTCCCAGCTGAACCAGTGCAAATGAACGACGTACACTCAGAGGAAATTCAAGGAGTTCAAGCCTCATTTTGTCCATTATGACTATAGCATGATATTAATAAAATACTCAGCACACTGAATTATGATAAGGTTAGGTACAGATACACTGATAAATTGAGTAGTAGTATGTAGTTCCTCATACAAACAAGTTTTATAATAAGACATTGTGCGCCAAGAACAATGGGAGTGACTGTGACATCTGTGGCTGTCCGGTAAACAAGTACATCTCAAATAAAAGCAAGAAAAAACACCTAAATAAATGTGGTAGTTCATATAATTACAGACATACAAAATAACAAAACAATATTCAAATTCACTTCTAGCCAATGTAAAGTTACTCTGCTAATGTTAGCGCTTACCTTTGCTCGTCCGGCCTCTAATTTTCTCTTCCTTTCATCCTGATCCATCTCCTGGATCAAGGAATTTCATGGGAATGAAGGAAACACTCAAGGGGCGCCAGTCAGACTGAAACGGTGTTTCTGTAAAACTCCTTAAACGAATTTTTCGCAATGTTTTGTGAGTTCAGAGATTTTCCTAAGGAGTAACTGTCAGTGTAATTTCAACATGGCCGCGAAGTGTGTTTGTCCCCGCCCTTATCAGATTGACAGTCTGCGAGGACCTATTAGAACACAGGATGTGAGCTTGCCAGCCAATGACATTTCTTGTTGCAGAAATGCGCCTGCTCTTTTCAAAACGCCCTCCTTTAAATGCATTGGGCCTGAATGACCAATTAGAAAGTGTGACCCTTTGATTGACAACTTCTAGAGCCTATTGCGGAGCAGGATAGAGAGAAACTACATCCTACGTAGGCTCTGTATTTGTTGTGGTAGTCGTGTTTCCTATAGTGGTTGTGATTGACAAATGAAAGACGCGGGTAAAAGCCCGGGTGAATAAGATTAACCAGTAACAACGGTTAGTTGTTTTCTTCACTAATAATATAAGGCCAAATTTCATAAATTGTAAATGTTATGCCAATTTAATGTAATACACTTTGATAATATAATTAATATAAGTAAGAAATAATAAACAGATTATAAATATATAAATATAAGATGATACATATAATCATTACCTTTTATTTGGAGTATAAAGGTATAAAAATATATACAATTATTTAGAAATGTCAATTCCACAAAAAAGTAATGAGTATAATAATTATTTTATTAATTATTCCATATTTATGTTATATAATATATTCCATATTTATTCAAGACTACAAATAAAACATAATGCTGTACATTTATAAATGCTCAAAACACATAATTGCGTATGTAAAATAATAATAATAAAGGTTTCCATAACCTTTCTATGATTACATTTTGAGATTTTCCTAAAACACAAATTCAAAATATTTAATTGGAAACTATATACAATATGTTTGTCCATTTATTATTATTTATTTTTTTTTATTTTTTTTTTTTAAATGCTGTGGGTCCACCATAAACAAAAGAGCCTCTGTCTGGATTTCTAATGTAACTTAGCAACTTGAGGGTTGGGCAAAGAACTCTGCAACACAGATATGTTTTGACAACAGAGTCAGACACGCTTCTACAGCAAACATGGACAATAATTAAATAAACGTATCTACAAAGTGTTTTTAAAATGGCGGACCCAGTGGTTGACCAAATGACGAGGCTCAGATTGAAAATGTTGGAAAAGGTAAGTTGGTTTAATGCGATATTTCTCAGTTATACATAACTGACATGATATATTCTTTCTCTTTTGTTGACAACATACTATCATGAGACCAAACTTGTCAATTAAAAGACGTATTATATCATCTGTTTGCTCCTTTTTAGAGACTGGAGAATGAGAGAAATGACAACATTGAAAGAGAAGGTTCAGCGTTTTCCACAAGTACACAGACAGTAGTTATTTTTGTGAACTCCACTTTTTTTTTTTTTTTTTAGAATTTTGAGAGTAGTTTAGGTATAATATTACATGAGTGAAATGATTTGTGTTTACGCTCTCTGGCTGAAATTCTGTTTCCAGACAGAATGCCTGTTTTCTATAGTAATTCTCTCAATTGTTTATTCCAAGCCTAAATAAAACCTATCATGGAATAAAAACAAAAACAGCTGAGCATGCCACAAATGCAGAATACAACATATATGACTAATGTCTTATATTTTGATTCCACAGGAAGTTATGATGGGCAGGCAGATGCATTACACAGCGCTCTGAGACGGAAGAGAAACCTCCTACAGAGACTGAGGGTATGTTTCACAGAGATGATATTAAAATCTTCTTTGCACATAAACAGTATCCGTTCAGCTTTTTAAGATGATTAAGCCAAAAGCAATCTTGAAGTGTCATGTAATAATCAATAGAAATGCAAATATTAACTATTAGTGTGGATTTGAGTATGTTTATATGCATGCACCAGGAACAGCATATGCTGGAGGATCTGGGAAGGCCTCACACATGGGGTGGATCTCATAGGCAACAGCATTATCAACCTCTTCTTGGGCCACTCCAACCTGTACCTCCCATCCATATCCACCAAAGTGCACCTCCTGCACCTCCACCTGCTCCTCTTCCTCCTCCTGCCCCTCAGCCCCCTCAAATAATTCAACACACCGTATGAAAAGTTTACTCAATTTTAGTTATACTGGTTTAATCATACACAGAACATCTGCATTTACTATTCCAGTTCAATCATATGGCTTTATAGCTGTACTCAAATATACAAGTACAAAACAATTTATGTGTGTATGTGTCTGGTACAATGTTGCTGGCCCTCTAACTTATATTTTTCCTCCCACAAGGTTCCTCAACAGCCAGCCACCATTATCCAGCAGTTACCACAGCAACAGCCTCTCATAGCACAAATCCCACCTCCACAAACCTTTCCCTACAGATCAGGAAGTATTAAAGAAGGTATACATCAAAAGCAGAAAAAAGTTATTGTATACTAAGACGCAAAAGCAATAAATAATAGTGACATTTAGGACATTTAAACCTGTACTTTCCAACAAAAGACTACTTTCAAGATTATTGTTTAACAAGTACAATACTGTTCAAAATTTTTTTTATTTTTTTTTATTTCGCAAGGGAAAATTATTTAGCAAGGACAAATAGATCAAAAGTGACAATAAAGACATTTTATAATTTTATGTAAGATTTCTATTTCAAATGCTGTTCATCAAAGAATCCTGAAAAATACAAGCATAATAGATTTCTGAAATATCAGGTGACTGAAGTCTGGAGTAATGGATAGAAATATTATATATATATTATTTTACATGAATGTTTTTGACTACATTTTTAAATAAATACTATAAACTTTAATAAATAAGAATCTTCTATTAAAAACAGAGAAAATCTTGAACAGTAGTGTAGCTGCGTGTGAAGTTGCATGCAGTAGCTGATAAGAATAAAGTACTAAATGGAGTTTAAACTACACTTCGAGATTTATGCTAGGCCAAAAGTTCTCTACTGTATTATTATGATGTCCACAGACATGGTGGAGTTGATGCTAATGCAGAATGCACAGATGCACCAGATCATCATGCACAATATGATGCTGAAGGCTCTTCCGCCCATGGCCATGTACCCAGGAGGAAGCAACAGTCAAATCACACCTCTAGCCTCACATTCAGGGCAGGTAACCATCTAGAGATGTTGTATTCTGCTTAAACAATGTTGATATTCCACAATATGTAGTAATAAATTACAATGGTAAGTTTGATGTTGTTTAGGACCTTCCACATTCAACAATGAGAGGAGGGGTTGTCCATCATCACCATCACTACGGCTCCCATGTACCACCTCTTCCTCCAATTGGCTACTCTTTTTGGCCCTCTTTGATGCCAGCAGGACAAAGCGGGACTCATCAGCCAGCAGTGCAGCCTGTGATTGGTCCTGTAAATCTGCCCCCCTTAAACACGTAAGAGTCATCAATGTAACAATACCAATAAATAACAATAAAATAAATGTAAAAATCATTGTTTTATTTTAATTATACATTTAAAAACGAATCAAAAATTATTTGGGACCAGTTGCTTTGGCAATTGTCTCTAGTTTACAGCAGGACCTCAACTGAACTTTATCATTTTTGAAACCTAGTGTTGTTTACAAATGTTGTTCAGACATACATGAGATTTTACAGTGAGATCTTACACTTTACTGGACAGTACTAATGTTTTTGCCATAAAAATAAAAAATCACTACATAATTATCTTAACTCATGATTAGTTATGAGTATTTTGTGCTACATTTCAATGTTTAAAACATTGTAGCCTGAAAACAAAATATTCACTAGTCAGTCATTGTGAATCATATCATAATATTCTCATGTTAACTTGTTTTGCCTTGAAGAATGGGGATTGATGCAGTGAACTCCAGGACTCCACTTGGACTCTGAGGTAAACATACGGTAAATTTATTATCCCTTTCACTGATATTACATATTTTTCGAATATATTAGAAGTACTCCTAAAGATATATTTTTTTTTTACCTTTTTCCAGAAAAATTGCCAAGGGCGGACAGATACCTCTTCATCTTCAAAGACAGATGATACATCGAAATGGATGTCTGACATTAATTTACAACTTTCAATACAGTTACATCATTTTGTTATTCATAGGGATTTGTTATTTTTTTTTATTTTGTTGTATTGACTGAAGGATTAAATATAATATTAAATATGAGTGATATTTAAAAAGGAGTGCTCAGTTTAATAATAATAAAAAAAGTTTCAAAAAAAGTCACGTATGCAGTTTTCGTGGCTGGTTTGCCATACAACAGACCCTTTTAAAAGTTACATTTCATGTTTTTGCAGTGTAGTCACTTGTCATGCTATATTTAAATAAGCAGTACATTGTGTAATGCTGTCTTGCGCAACATAAAGCTTAGCTGAAGCTAAAACTGAGAATATGTCATGACTCATCTCAAGTAATGCTGTTTAAAATACTTCACATGCCTTTGCCATGAAAACCATTAACAAACATAGAACATTGATTCAATAAGTAAAACAAGCACACCCACTCGATATCTCTTCCGCTTTGAGACACGTGATCCTCAGTTGCGCATCTGATTGGTTGCATGATTTGTCCCGCCAAATATTTAGTTGTAAAACTAATCCCTTTACTCATATACCAACAATTAAAAATCAGCATACATGTAATATACAGATAAAATATAAGTAATTAAGTTTTTAATGAAACATTATTTCGTTTGTTCCATTTTATTAACTGTCTTGCACTGAACCGAGTGACAGATCATTACCAAATACTTACTATTTGCTGCTCTGCAGCGCCTAAGCTGGCGGTGTAAAGGAACGTCAATCTCAGTGCAGTGGAGTGGGAGGGCTTAACCGACGAGCAGTGCTGCGGTGTCGCATTTGACAAATCAGTGACGCAGTAAACGTACGGCTACGGAAGGCTTTTGAAACACGAGTGGGTCGATTTTTCGGTTTCAAAATCTTCAGTATAGACCTGGCACAAACAAACGAAGCAGAGTCTTATTCATCGTGGTGGTTTGTGATGTATGAATGGATAGTTGACGGATTATCGTCGCTCTTCGTGCCTTTTTCTGGTGAGAAATCCGCAGCCTGGCCTAGTGAGCACGGTAACGGTGTTGCACGAGCCGCGGGCACAGACACGCAGCGGCTGGAGAACAGTAGGCCCGCCAAACGCAACTATCAAAGGTGTGTTATTAGTCTTTTTGTATCCCTCGTTTCTGAATAAACTTAATTACTTTTGGTTTCTATTTTAATTAACACGGAGCGCCTTGTTTTGTCTGGTGTCAGTTTGTTTCTTGTTAATTTACATGAACATTTACATGAACAATAGGCATTGTAGTATGTTGCAATTGTCTTTAGGGGCAGAAATCAGTCCAATGTAAACAATTCGTCAATAGGCAATCTACTTTCAGCAAACAATCACTATCTTTGTCTTTAAATTAATAGGATAACGTTGAACATAGTCAGTTTACGAAATGTTTGTTGTGATTAGAATTATTACAGATCTGGTGCTATTAAATGGACGGTATAGATAACGTCCTTTACTCTTAGTGCCTGCACAATATTGCAAAGTGTTAAGACAGCTGTTTAAATATGAATGTTTTTTAAGAAAGACGTGATTTTTTTTTTCTTCTTCTTTCTGTTTACCTGTGAGTCTGATGGCTTATAGTGATTTTCATTTTGTTGCTTTTATTTTAAAGATTTAGAACAAAAACTAGTTTATTTAAAAATGAAAGCTTGCTGAAAATGTACTCACCCTCAGACCATCCAAGATCTAAATGAGTTTGTTTCTACATTGGAAGAGATTTAGAGAAATTTAGCATTACTTGCTCACCTATAGATTCTCTGAAGTGAATGGGTGCCGTCAGATTGAGAGTTCAGACAGCTGATTAAAGCATCACAATAATCCACAAGTCATCCACACGACTCCAGTATGAAGTGAAGTGAAAAACTGTATGTTTGTAATGAACAAATTCAGCATCAAGGCGTTTTAACTTTAAACTGTTGCTTCTGGCAAAAAATCGAGAGTCAATAATAACACTTCCTCCAGTGAAAAAGTAACGTTGTCTTCTCGCATTAAAATACACTGGCATATTTGTTTAGAACTGTAAATTGTGCTTGTTCTCTGCATGTTTCTTGATTCAGACAGAAAGACTTTTTCGCTGGAGAGAGCAGTATTATGGATAGAGGACTCATGTGTTAGCTAGAAGCAATAGTTTGATGTTAAAAATGTCTTGATGGACATTTTTGTCACAAACACACAGCTTTTCACTTCACAAGAAATTAATTGATTGTCTTGAGTTGTGTGGATTATTGTGATGTTTTTACGAGCTGTTTGGACTCTCATTCTGACGGCACCCATTCACTGCAGAGGTTCCTTTGGTAAGCAAGCCTTAATGTTACTTTTCTCCAAATTTGTTCAGATGAACAAACTCATCTACATCTTTGATGGCCTGAGGGTGAGTACATTTTCATTTTTTAGTGAACTAGTCCTTTGCATCTGATGCACTTACTTGAAGTGTTTCATTTTCTCCTGGGTTGCAGTGTGTACTCAGCTGATTGTGTGAATGAATATCCAGAGGTCAAAAGAGCAAGACATGGTAAATATTTAGATGAGCTCTTCTATGTAAACAACAGTGCCTAACTGACATTTCTCAGTCACCTACCATCAAGAAATGTTTTCATATGCCTGTCATCTTTCTACAGATGTGATCGTCAGAGTTGTCAAGAAGACTTTTGCAGGGATTGCAGGGCTGTTTCGATCAAGACACCACAGAAAGGCAGAACATGAAAAGCAGAAAGCCTGTACAGAGGTATGTTCATATAATCATCACTAAGCACTTGCAAATGCATGCATTGTTTGTACAGCCTTGGCTTCATGCATTGTGTCTTGTTTTGCTCACTGGTGGCTCAGGTTGGCAGGGTTGCCTTTATGGGTATTGATGACATACACAGCAACAGCCTGAGTTCATGGATTGAGAGTGACAGGATGGGTGAGTGTGATCTCACTGTCCCCACGTGTCTCTGTGATCTGGCAAAAAATTGACAGACATATATTACTGCTCAACTTTGGGTGTCAGTAAGATTTTTTTTGTTGTTGTTTGGAACTTTATATTCATCGAAGGAAAAAAATTTTTTACAAACCCTAAGTTTTTGAATGGTAGTGCACTATACATAAAGGTCATTTTATACCTATTTACAGCCTGTCAGTTTAGTAATGATGTACAATTATCTCTCTTCAGATAAACAGATAGAAATTGGACTTAAAAATAAAGAAAGAACATCAGCCAATGTCCACCACAACCCCCAGGCTTTATGGAAACCTGAGTAAGTATCATTTAGTTATATTTTACACTATTTGACCTGTTTCTTAGTCTTCTCAAAGACTTCTCAAAGCTTTTGTCATTTGTCACTTGCTTTTTAATGGTTACGTTTTCTGATGGGATGAATATAAAGTTGTAATGACTTTACATTTATATGTGATTTAGGAGAGATTGTAAATTTCTGTTCTTATAAAAAGAGCAACACATGATCCTCAGTTTTCCCATATCCCATAATGCACAGAATATGGGCATAACATAAGTCACATAACAAACACTCAGCTATAATGAAGAGTCATGCTTTATGCAAACAATAAGAAGCATTCATTAAAACCAAATATACACAACATTTAGTTTAAAACAAGCAAGGTCATGGTTTTCTTCCCTATTCCTTCTCTATCAGTGTATTGAAGGAAACAAACTGGTCAAAAATGATTAACAGCAGCATCTTTGTTTGTTTACTTATTTACTGTTGTGTACATTGCTGTCAATGAGCAAAGAATGAACTGCCTCTACACTTACTTTTTTGAATGATAGCTGAAATTAATTTATAAATGCATCAAGTTAAAAATCAAAAAGCCTTTATGTCTGACATTAATAAGCAAATCTTACCTGTCAAATGAAGTATTAAACAGAATATATTATGCAGTATTTCAAGTCTTATTTTGATGCCATAACCAGAGATACTTCTGCTTTGTAACTATAAACCATGTTCTGGATGGCTGCTGATATACTTAAATGATTTGTTCTTTAGACGTTGTATAACGGGGCCGTGTATTTATCTCCTTGAGCAGTGGAGCAGTGCTGTACAAGGGAAGCCAGGACAAAGGCAGGGAGATGCGCAGATCCCTAAAGCTTGTGCCGTCTTGCACTACCCAAGGGCTGAGCGCAAAACCGGCTGAGATGGAGCATCCGAGCCGCACACACAAACCTTGCCTGACCGTGGAGGAGGTAGGGAAACTGAATTTTAATGTACTGGAAACTTAATGCCTTTATGTCTGTGATTTCCTGAGCATCTGTCTTTTGACTAGGCACTGAGAGAGAGCGATAGAGAGCATTACAGGAAGCTGGTAGAGATGGCTTCAGAGAAATACTCAAAGAGCAAACCATTGCCATTTGGACGGATGAAACCTCCAATGTAAGTGGATGAGCCCTTAGAACACTTTTGATATCAGTGTAGCATGGCTAGAGAAAGTTAATGCTATGTTCATTAATTTTTAGCACAACTTTCTCCCTTGATGGACACAAGGCAAATGGACACACCTCCATCAGTCGCACTACTGACATGAGCAGACCTGCTCCAGTCAGAGGTGAGCTTAATTACACCCACTGCTTTTCTTTTGCTGTTTTCCTGTAACTATCTGAAATTATTTTAAACTTTTGATGTATAGCTTCCATGATACTTTTTAATTGTCAAATCAAATTTTCCATTTTTGCCTTCAGCCATACCTAATATGTCTGTGTGGCGGGATCCACTGATGCAGGCTAAAGACAGGTAACATTTTAACTTGCTTCAAAAGCATTATTGATTAATAAATGCATGATTTTAAATGTATTTATTTTTAAATCTGTTACAGAACAATAGATGTTAATCGAAGCACTCCAGCAAGTGACATCATGGAAGGAGTCTTGGAAAATCAAACTGCAAGAAAAATCGTAAGTGCTTTATTGTCTTTTTTTAGGGGTGTTAACGCATGTGATTAATCTAAAAATTTTAACGCGTTAATATTTTTTTAATGCAGATTAATCGTTTGATAAGGTTTGACCCCAACTTCTTCCCGTCATCGCAGCGCGGAAGGTTATCTATCATTGTGTGATGAGGGTACAGCACCGGTGTTGCCAGGGTAGCGGCACAAGTGGGCTATTTTGAAAATACAGTCGTGGGAAAAATTACAGAGCCATGGGTTGCGGTTTTTTGGGCTACTTTTATAATGTACTGCGGCATTATACATTTATATAGACAAATAAAAATTAAAATGGATCCTTTTACTAATGTGTATTATACTTGGAATGTATCCCTGGCAACGGAGAGGCGGTTGTAACATCACAAACAGTGAGTTTCAGCCAGAGCATACATGTTTAGGCTTTTACACAGCAGAAATAAACATGACAACAGCCACTATAGATTATATAAGATAATAAACACACGATTACGATAGGATATTTGTATGTGATTTTCTTGAGTGGAATGTGTACATCTTAAATGCTAATTTGTGCAGCGATATAAAAGGCTTTAAAAAGCATATTTTAACAACAGTAAATGACCAAATTCCACATGTGATTGCAAAAGGAAGTTATTACAAATACTCGATGGTGGTTTGAAGTGAGTTTTGAGTAAAAGTGTACTATTAATCTCATAAGTTGTCTTATGAAGCATGATGCTAATATTAGCTCTAATGCACCTGCAGAACAGATCCAATTATTCATAATGCATTTTGTCATAATGCTTCATGTAAGGTCGCAAGAAAATGTTTTGTTGTATTTATTTAGAAATACTTTTGATAATAGTTGGGTAAATGTATACTGGGATTGAAGCGATGTGGCTTGGTAAACATTTTATTGCCAGTATAAAGGCTGATAATGGCATTAATTATTATGTCTCATACCTGGCGGAATTGTGAAAGGTTCTGTTTCCTTAAACTAGTTTGTCATGCATTTCTTTATTTCAGCATATTTACAGGTAAATCCTAGTATTTTAAATTTGTGATTAATCACAATCCATCGATTGACAGCACTAGTATTTTTCATGACATGCAAGAGGTGATGTCTACAGATGAACGAGTATTAAAATATTAATCTGAAGATGTGTTATTTAGTTTCTTAAAATCAAAGATTGAAATGTTTTGAGAGAACGGCTTTCTGTGGTTTTTATTTTTATTATTATTATTTGTCTGTTTTGTAATTATTTTTTTCTTCCTTTTTTCCCTCACGCTCTGTCCAGCCTGTAGATGTGGATCTGTCAGCTGAGGTTGAAGCCAGGTTGAATCTTAAGGAGAAAGAAACAGCTGCAGGACCCTCGCTGCCTTCCAGATCTGAACTGATTACAGATACAGTGAGGCGCAGTGAGGAGGAGTTTCCCAGACTGAACAAGGTTAGTGTCTCAAACTAAATCTAGTCCTTAATAACTGTTATTATACCACACTCTGTCTTGCTTGTTTATCAGTTTTTAAGATGTATTTTATAGAAACAAGCTCAGGAATATTTCTGTATTAATGTGGAATTTGATCATATACTGATTATAAATGTCACAAACACATTAACCTATTTCCTAAAGTGAGCATATCCGATAAGAGAAATGTGTGAAGGAAATGCATGTCTTATTTGCTTGGGTTTTCGTGAATGCCATGTAAATAGGGATATGCCAATATCTGTGAAGTAAACCTCTTTTTTTGAAAAAGACTTAATCAGAATATGAACAATGATGTGTATGTAATTGTGCAAATTTTTTTCCACTTACACATTGGTTCCTTTCCTTCTGCTTTGACTCACAGTGTTGTCTTTGTATCATGTAACAGGAGATGCAGCAGGAAGTGAGTGCTGCTCTTGCTCAAACTGATCCAAACCTGGTTCTGTGCAGTGCGTTCAAACTGCGTATCACACAGAGGGATCTGGCAACCCTGCAAGAGGGCAGCTGGCTCAACGATGAGGTAGCATACTGGATAACTTGTTTACTTCTTAGTATTGGCCGATATTGGATATTTAGGTGTGTATTCACTTTTCTGCTGTTTTTACAATACTTTTGCCATCATGTAATGCTCATCTAAAGTTCATTTTTAAAAATCGTAATAATTTGATGATAATGTCAAATAGTCTTGAGCAAATTTCAATATATATGTCATTCATTCATAGTGTACATTTTAAAGAGTAAATATACTTGTAGTGTGTGGTCAGATTTCTGTTTATTAAATATATTTATAGAATTTAATATTTTATATTAAAAATGATTGATTATTTTTCAATTAATATTTTTTATTTATTTAGGGAAAATAGCACAGTTTTTAATCAACCATTTATTGGTTACCGGCCGTAACTTGAAATGAACTATTGTTGTTTCCTTTTTTTGTCTTTTAAATTCTTAAATCAGAATGTGTGTCAGTTATGACCACTCTCTAATCAAATAATTTGACAATTTGACAAACATTAATCAAATATAAACCCTGTCACTCTCAGGTGATCAACTTCTACATGAATCTCGTGATGTCCCGCAGTGAGCAGGAAGTAGGGGGCAGGAAGGTCTACTCTTTCAGTACCTTCCTCTTTCCCAAGTTGCATAGTGGTGGACATGCTGCAGTACGGCGGTGGACTAAGGCTGTAGACCTCTTCCTGTATGACATCATTCTGGTCCCCCTTCACCTGGGCGTTCACTGGTCCCTTGCTGTGAGTAATATACTCCATGTATCATGAATTCAAACATTACAAACCCTTACAACCTTAACAGTCTGCTGTGGCACACTGAAAACGACAAGCATTTATTGTTTGTTGCCTGATTAATAGTTATTGGATTGTGTATTGGATATCTTTAGCATATAAAAATGTTTATTTTAGAATTCATGCGTGTATGTGTTATGAGGTTTGAATCTGTGTGTAATGAAATTCTTCTTTTTACCATGGTAGGTTGTTGACTTCAAATCAAAGTCTGTACGGTCATATGATTCCATGGGTCAAAGGCATGATGACATCTGCAACATGATTTTGTAAGTGATAATGTGAAACGTACATTTTATATGTATAATAATGTGATCATACTGGATATACTGTGGTGCATGTACTGTGTAGTTAAAATCAAGCGTAGCGTTAGTTCTGGCAAGTCACGTTAGTCAAGCTCGCATCAGCTGATCCCCATCTATCTATAGAAATGCGACACCTGTCTAAGCATATATATATATATATATATATATATATATATATATATATATATAGGTCCTTCAGTATATCAGCAGTTTTTGCGTTGCTCAATAGCTAATGACCCTCCTCCATCCCCAACTCCTCCTCCTGTCAGTCAGGATTCAGCCTTTTGATTCTCCTTTGAATCAGACCAATTCTAAAATGCGTAAAAAAAAAAAAATTACTGAACTTTAACGATATCTGCAATACATTTATCTTTGTTCTGTTCTGTGTACCCCTGGGGGGTTGTCGCTGCTCTCCCTGCTGCATGGATGCGCAGGGAGTTCTTGCCCAGAACAGAACCATACCACCAATCCAAAACTGTATGCTAATTGTCAATTATCTTTGATGATAGTGGTCCTGACAGAAATGTGTAGTTTTGTTTTTTGTTCTCAGGTTAAGTGTATGTGTGTTAAAGTTTGCGCTCATAGTTTGTTTTTCAAAGGGGACTGTGCTTGGTTATATTATTAACCTAATGACTATATCTGTCCAATAGGCTTTATCTGAAAGAGGAGTTCAAGGTGAAGAAGGGCAAAGATTTGGACACGTCTAAGTGGACCTTGAGCAGTCTACGACCTTCTGTAAGCACATGTATAATTATGAAAAATCTTACAAGAACAGTATAGGACTGTCAACAGGACCAAGATATTCAATTCAGTGTTTTCAGTATTAACAAAATTCAGAATTAATTTAATATTTCGGGGTAAAAGCTACAAGACCTCGGTGATCACCAGTTTAAAAAAAAAAAAAAAATCAACATTGTCAAATAGGTCCACAAGAGGGCACAACAAATAAATATAAATGAAACTGCACTGTTTTGCAAAAAAAAAAAAAAAAAGTATGAGTCTGCATTGTTTTAAATGTATTTTATATTAGGTTTTATTTTTTGGGTTTGTCTAGAATTTTAGCTAGTTTTAGGAATTTGTTTGTTTTTTTAAATGTCTGTTTAGTTTTACTCATTTATTTGCTTTAGTTTTGGTTTTAGCTATTTTAGTACTTCAGGCTAAACTAAAAAAAAATGAGAGCTTGCTTTGGCAACTGGCTTTTTAATAAATATTTTCCCTTTCAATTAATGTTTTTTATTTCAGGTAACAACTGTGTGTGTGTGTGTGTGTGTGTGTGTAGTTTTACTTAAATATAATACCTCTTTTGCATTTTAATTCGAACAATATTCCAAGTTCAAAATTTTAATTTGACTGCTGTAGAAGAGTGATTCATTCTGTCTACATACTGTAAGAGCTCAACTCTGTTCTAATTATTGTTTGTAGGAGATCCCTCAGCAGAAGAATGGTAGTGATTGTGGTGTGTTCGTATGCAAATATGCTGATTATATCTCCCGAGGACACAACCTCACGTTCAGACAGGTACTTTGTGTATACAGGTACACACACTAACACATGCATAATAATACGTCTCAATAATACATGCATCACTCTCTCTCTTTCTAGAATCATATGCCGTATTTCAGGAAAGCTATGATCTGGGAGATCCTCAACCAAAAGCTGCTACAGTAGGAGTGTTGGGAATGTCGTACTGACTGAATCAGATTGACCAAAGCACAGGACCACTATTCGTCTATCCTTTCTGCTCTTTTCTAGAGACATTTGACTTTATATTGGCCTGTTGCAAAATTCCACCCAATTTTTCTAACAGACAGTGGATTGCTGGTTCCAGGCTGGGTTTGTTTGCACTAATAACCAATCCCTACTGTACGAATCCAAACACTAGAAGCGCAAATATGAGCAAAACACTGGACTGGGGTGTGAATAGATTTGAGCAGGTGGAAGCCTCATTAGCATTTGTTGTGAGGCTAGAATCGTTCTCATTCCAAGAATGTAGTCTTATCGCCCCCTACTGGTAATACTGTGAGCCTTTCCCAACTCACAGAAGTAGCTGTTGATGTTCCCGTGTTTAGTTACGATGGGGGACTAAAGTTACAAAATGGACCTTATTTTCAGTAAGAGTTTCTTAGCGTGGGGATGTTTTAGTAGTTACGTATCTCTTTTTACATCATATGTGCATTAATAAGGAATGATAAGCATATTTATTTTGTTTGAATGAGATGCAGTGATGTCAGCTTAGTATGTCAAGACTTGTGTTTTAAAACCTACGATGTTACCTATTAGTGTCAGAGCATCCTAATAGCAAGGTTTGATGTGCATGGCAATGATGGTACTTGCACTGAAAGCAACAGTATTCAGTGGATCTTGTTTCTTTTGTGTCTCTAAATAGTCCTGGCCTCCAAGTGCCTTGTTCCCAGAGCATCTCATATTTTAAAGCCATTCAAGTATTTTGGCTTCACACCTGTTTCTGGAGCATCTAAACATGCTTGTTTTATAGTTGTCTGTCTGTAGTAAAGCAACAGCTTAACACAAGTAAAACCAGAGTTGGATGACTAGGAGGGGAATGCATTAATCTTGTTTTTTTTTTTTATTCTAAATGCTATATTCATCATCCCAATGGCTGTATTAGACATTCATATTGAACTGGAAATGTGGAACAGTGAAGTTGTGCCAAATGGACATTTGGGTGGTTCATTTCTGCAATATTCCTCTCATCCAGAAACGCAGGATCAAAAAGTGCTTTAATTCTGACTTGAAGTAAAAAAAAAGAAGTAAAAAGGTCTATATTTATTTGTTCCTATGTGGCTCTTCTGATTGAGTTTGAGCTTGAGTGCATATCCTTGAGTGGACTTGTTTGTGAGAATGGAGAGTGTTTGGATTGGCAGTGGGAGAGCTGGCTGAGTTCTGATGCAAGCTTTAATATAGAAAATTAAAAGGCCCACTGCATATGAGCCGTTTTTGTCATTAATGCAGAATGTTGGTCATTATTTTTGTAAGTAATAAAGATGTGAATAAAAAAAACGTCTTCTGTCTTCCATTGAGAAAGTAAGTCACCCACTAATATAGCTACTAAGGTCAAAATCTTGTCACAAGAAGTTTTTTTTTTCTTTTTTGGTAATTAAAGTACAATATATACTGCAATTAAAAACATAAATTACAACCATTTGATTGCCAATTTGATTACACCACTGTTCAAATGTTTGGGGTAAATGTAAAAAAAAAAATATATATATATATATATATATAGCAAATGAGCTCAAAAGGGAAATTTATATAAATAATTACCATTAATTATGATTAATTACAGTTATATCAGCTGCCAATAGTAACTGTAGCAAAATTAAATTGCCATCAACTAATCTGTTTGTCCAGCGAACATCCAGTGTAATTTCATATCAACTCTTAAGAAATTCTATTTTCTTGGCGCCACAAAATACTTTTCTTACAGTACTGCATTAGAGCATGTAGCTAGATCAGATTGTGAAAGAGACGGGCATTGACAGGACCAGAAACTCATAATTTGTGCACAAAAGTTTTATTAACTAAGCACTAACATAGAACTAATCTAAACAAGCAAACATACAATCACTCATACATGGAGGAAGGGCGAGTGAAACGGGATGAAGCTATGAAAAGGAGTCAGTTAACCTTTGAGTGAAACCATCGGTGCCGTTTTATAACGGTGTCTACTGCTTATAACCTCTTTTTTGTTTAGTTAAATGTAAGATGTTTGCATTGCCTTGATCATTGAAAGTCTTGGTGGTTTTTAGGTTTGGTGGTGTTGGAATTATTACATTCTTCTGGGTTTGAATGGTGATAAACTCCAAAGATATTATTCTGACTTGGTGATTGGGAGAGTTTTCTCACAGGTGAAGAGTGAAGACATGGCTGTATTTGAGGCCTGACGGGTGCAGCTGCATATGTAACTGGATTGGGTGTTGATGCAAAAACTCTTGTTCTTAGAACGCTAATATGTTGCATAGGTATCAAGTTATCATTCATAGAGACCAAACATGGTTTAGGTGAGGTTATATTAACTAGTGATTCTATCATAACACATGCATAAAACTATACAATACCAAAGACAATATACAAGAAAGTAATAATGAAATACAAAATATTCTGAAGATAGGCATACTCATTCCTGGAAGTTTTTCTGTAAATGAATAGGGAAGGAGTCAGTTTTTATAGGAAGTATGTGTGTTTTTTTTTTTTTCAGGTGGGAGCATTAAGTAAGAAGAAGATGGGGTCGTAAAGTTGATCTGCTCTGGCTGAGGTGTCCTGGTTGCCATGGTAACCAGGGGCCTGGGGATCATTCACAGACAACTTGGCATCCCATCTGGTTGTTGGGTGAGGGGATCTGTTGGATTATTTGTTAACTATAATGAATAATTGTGTTTCTGATTGGTCCTAACGCTATATATTTATTCTCGGAAAAACCAACTCAAAACTTAATGTGTGTGTGTATTTATATATATATATATATATATACATACATACATACAGTTGTGCTCTTGGTAAATATGATCAAAAAAGGCTGTGAAAATAACTGCATTGTTTATCCATTTGATATTTCATTCAAAAATTTAAAAAGTAAAAGTGGGGGAAAATCACATTATGAAATGAATATTTTTCTCTAGTACGCAATGGCCACAATTATTGGTACCGATTATTGGTGCGATTGAAATATCTCTGAAGTATATTCCCATTCATATTTGCATTATTTTATCACACCAGGGTGACTAGGAATATGAAATTATCCATCCATGACTTCCTGTTTCACAGGATTATAAATATGAGGGGAAACAAAGGCCAAATTCCCTTAATCATTGATCACAATGAGTAAAATCAAAGAATGTATTTCTGTTGTGCAGAAAAAGATTAAGTTTCACAAATTAGTGAAGTGGCTGTAAGAAAAGAGCTAAAGCATTAAAAATTCCAATTTCCACCATCAGGGCAATAATTAAGAATTTCCAATCAACAGAAAATGTTACAAATCTGCCTGGAAGAGGACTTGAGTCTATTTTGTCTTAAAGCAAAGTGAGGAGATTTTGAGTGGCCAAAGACGCTCCAATGGTCAGAGCTGAAGAATTGCAGAAAGCAGTTGAGTCTTGTGGTCAGAAAGCCTAAAAAAAATGATCAAACGGCACCTGCATCACCACATGTTGTTTGGGAGGGTTTCAAGAAAAATTCTCCTCCCTCATCCAAAAACAAACTCCAGCATATTCAGTTATCAGACACGACTGGAACTTCAAATGGGACTGGCTTCTATGGTCAGATGAAACTAAAAAATGAGCTTTTTAACAGCAAACAAGATGGGTTTGGTGCACACAGGAATAAAAAAGTATCCCATGTGTACAATGAACTATACTGCTAAATATAAAGAGATCCTGGATATCTTGTTGGCATCAAGGATTCTACCAACTACCAACAGATAAAAAATTAAAAACTGACTGTCAATGTTAGAAATCTTACAATGGGCTGTGGTTGGATCCTCCAACAGGACAATGATCCACAAACAAACATCAAAATCAAAACAATAATGGGCCACTGATAACAAAACCAAGCTTCTGCCATGGCCATCCCAGTTCCCTGACCTGAACCCTACAGAAAATGAGTGGGGTGAACTGAAGAGAAGTACTAACATGGAGCTGTGAATCTGAAGGATCTGGAGTGATTCTAGATGAAGGAATGGTCTCTGATCTCTTGTCAGATGTTCTCCAAACTTATCAAGAATTATAGAGACTTATTAAGACTCAGAGCTGATATCTTGGAAAAAGGAGGTTGCAAAAAGTATTGAATAAAAGGGTATGATTAATTGTGGCCAATTTGCATTAGAGAAAAACATTTATTTCATAATGAAAATTTTCTCCCATTTTAAATTCTTATTCTCCAATGAAAGGCTACATTTTTGTAAATTTTTAAAATAAAAGATCAAAAGGATTAATGATACAGATTTATTTTCATAGCCTTCTTTGATCATATTTACCAAGGGTATGAATAATTTTGAGCGCAACTGTATATATGTAACTTATTTATTTATTCTCGAAAAAACATAAAATTCAAAATGTTTATGTAAAAATTCAAACCATGTAAAATTCAAAACTTTAAAATGTTATATTTTAATTGTAAACATGGTAAACAAATATGGAAAACATTTCAATCAGCACATGAATTTGGTGAATCTTTTAATTTTTGTTCTTGACATTCTAGTGCTTGTAATTTAAGCTCTTGAAATTCCATGCTACACAATCAACAGATTAAGATATATTTTTCCATTAATCACTCTGTTCTGAACATATTGGGGCCAACAGGTGTCAAATAAGCACACAAATGTAACCTTGCACTATCCTGGCTTTCAGTTCACATGCTCTCTGTGAACAGTTCCATGGTGTCCTGTTCACGGAAGACAACTGTCAGCGAAGCACTTCCTGCTCTGCGATCACGTGATCTACAGGCTAATTTATTGATAGGCCTGAATTATTAAGGCGGCACAGTGCATTCAAAAACGTAGCAGCTGGTCTTCATGTGATGAAATAAATATCTGCTCTAGCTTTTTGCCCTAAATTATTTGTTATCTTGTCCATTTGTATCTGGATAGGCAAGAAACATCATCTTAAAACCGATATAAATGAACATTATGGACAATATGTAAACAATGTGACACAAAATTAGCACCAAGTATTGTTTCTGAGATCAGTCTTTTTAGTTTGCATTATTATTAATATACTGTATTATGTGTATTTTACTGGTTTTCAATTATTATTGTCGCAATGTGTATACCAGTCAAAATTTGGGAATAATTCAGATTTTTTTTTAATTAATGTTTTTAAATGAAGTCTCTTATGTTCACCAAGGCTGCATTTATTTGATCAAAAATACAATAAAAACAGTAATATTGTGAAATATTATTACTATTTAAAATGTTATATATTTCAAAAAGTAATTTATTCCTGTGATGACAAATCTATTCCAGCAGCCATTACTCCAGTCTTCAGTGTCACATGATCCTTCAGAAATCATGTCCATTTGGTGCTCAGTTATTAATAATGGCTCTTAAAATTATAAATGCCGAAAACGGAAATGGTGATACTTTTTTTCAGGATTCTGAAATAGAAATCTTTAACCTTTTAAATGTATTAAATGTCACTTTTGATTATTTCTGTCCTTGCTGAATTAAAATATTAATTTCTTCTTCCTTCTCCTTCTTCCTTTACTTTACTCAAACTTATGAACTGTACACTTTCCACAAAAATATCAAGCAGCACAACTGTTTTCTATATTGATAATAATCAGAAATGTTTCTTGAGCAGCAAATCAGCATATTAGAATGATTTCTGAAGGATCATGTGACACTGATGACTGGAGTAATGGCTGCTGGAAATTTAGCCTCGTCACCACAGAAATAAATTACATTTTAGATATATTAAAATCAAAAATAATTATTTTAAATTTTACTGTAATATTTCACAATATTATTTTTCTACTGTATTTTTGGAGCAAATAAATGAAGCCTTGGTGATCATAAGAGACTTTAAAAATCATTAAAAAAAATCTTAATCATTCCAAACTTTTGGCCAGTAAAGTAGATACTAGATAATAATTATTATTTAACAACTGTGATACTAGGGGTATAATAATGCACTCGCATACAAGCTGAGAAAACAAGCAAACATTATATATCAATCACTAAACAAATTATTTAATCAGATAATCAGATTGAGGTCAGATGTTTTAGAAGTTGTTGAAATCATCTGTTTTACAAAGTCAGTTCCACTAACAATGAGCAAAGAACATTCTTGCTTTCATAAAATGTGTTTTTGCCAAAATTAAAGCAGAGGGTTTTACATCTTGTGGTCATGTTGCACAACATTTGCATGATAATCACCCTTGGAGTTTCTCCAGGCCATTTCTCACCTCATAGTTTTATGCCAGAGGTCAAAACATGGTACAGCGTGGAGACGGACATATTTATTTCCCCCTGAAGAACATTCCAGGCAGCCGTAGACAGTCTCACGCCTCTGGTGGCCCATTCCACACAAGGCACACGGTCCTTTAGGTATGTTATGGTTGAGCAGATTTACACGTATGTGCTTTTCATCCCGCAAGTAGGCTGTGGACAGGTCAGTCATGCTGGCAGCCTTCTCATAGTAGTCCGTCACAACATCATCCATGTACATATCAGAGTGAGTGAGCTCTTCAAACGCCCTGTCATCTACAGCAAGCACAGAGTGACAAATCAATTATATGTGGAATATTTCTTCAAGATTATTTTAAATATTGCAGATACAGATATGACACCAGAAATTTTATCACCTGCTCTGAAAGGATTTCCATAGATGATTCCCGACAGGAATCTCCTAAGTCTTCCAACGGAAAAGCGGCCAATGAATCCCCCAAGCTGCTCACGGATCTGTTCCCTCTCAAATCCTCCTACTGACTCTGGAGCCACACATATGTCTGTCCAAGTTCAGACAAAGATCATTAGATAAAGCAATAAACATTTTAAAATCTAAAAAGATCTATGAGTGGGTTTCATATATAAAACCACACTGTAAAAAGTGATAAGTTGACTTAACTTGAAAAAATTGAGGAAACCTGTTACCTTCAAATTTTTAAGTAAATTCTAATTTAAAAAAGTGAATTGTCAAGTTCACTTAACTTTTTTAATTTTTTTATTATTATTTACTTAATAATTTTAAGGCAACGGGTTTCCTCAATTTTTTTTAAGTTAAGTCAACTTATCACTTTTTACAGTGCATAGATATAGATATAAATATAAAGCCCCCTACTGTTCAAAGTTTGGGGTTGTGGTTGAGGTTTGAAAAGAGTTTCTTATTTTATCAAAAATACATGAAAAACAGTGATATTGTGAAATTATTATTATTGATCATTATTTTAAAATAACTTTTCTAGTATTTTAATATATTTCAAAATGTAATTTATTTCTGTGATGGTAAAGCTGCATTTTCAGAAGTCATTACTGCAGTCTTCAATGTCACATAATCCCTCAGAAACCATTAATATGCTGATTTGGAGCTCAGTTAACATTATCAGTGGTTAAAACCATTGTGCTGCTGCTTATGTTTGTGGATACAGTGATTTTTTTATGATTCTTTGAGGAATAGAAAGTTCAAAAGAACAGCATTTGAATATTATGTCTTTACTGTAATTTTTGATCACTTTAATGCATCCTTGCAGAATACAAATATTAATTTCTTTTTTTTTTTTACTGACCCCAAGACAGAACACTTCATTGTTGGAATTATGAAGTCATTTAGTGCTTACCTAGACGTCCATCAAGACGCACATAAAGTTCTAGAACACTGAATGCTATGGTCGTGTGGGCTGGAATAACAATGGCTTTATCTCGACCTTTAGGGTTTCGACCATCATCTATCTGGAACTGTGTGAGAAGATAAAAAGTATCAGAGAACAACAGATTTTACCACCAGATTTACTGTTTGGGGGGGCACACTTGCATTTGTTTACCCTCATGGTAGTTCCTCGCACTCCAGCGTGGACGGTGAGGGAACACTGTCTTGTGGTGCGGATACTCTCCATGACAACACACAGGACAGTCCGCCCACTCTCTTTGGACTGACGGATCAAACAGTGATCCAGGTCAACTTTCCTGATAGAAAAAAAAAAGTTTTGTTAGTGAACCCCAAATTTTTGAGAGCAAACTGAGTTTCTTGGGAATTAAGGGGATGCAAGATAATGTGAGCAAACCCAAAATTTGTGTGAGCAAATACAAAGTTTCTAGGTGGAACGCAATAATTTTGAGAGAGAATGCAAAAATTTTGTGAATGGTTGGTGTGGATAGCCTAGTGGGCAAGTGCACCAAAAAACAACACTGTTGCATTAGGGATGTCTCGAGTTCGAATCCCGGTTTGAGGACCTTTCCTTATCCTGCCCCTCTCTTTCTCACTTTGCTTCCTGTCTGCTGTCCACCATCGTATCGTAATAGAGGCAAAACATAAAAAAATAAGTCTTAAAAAAAGGTTCAAAAGGTTCGCAAGCAAATGCAAAGTTTCCTGACCGAATAGTGGTTGAATGAAAGGATCTAGCTCTCTCATAAATACAGTCACTTATTGCCACTTACTAGCGTAACAATGTAACCTGTCTGTACAAAACGTGGAGTGATGTAAACTGAACATTCCTAGTGCTGCTGGTCCAAAAAGCTCTCAGCTGGTACTGAGTGTTATAAAAATATGTAGCCTACACAGTGTTTTTTTTTTTTTTTTTTTTTTTTTTTTTTTTTACCTTGCATTGAGTTCTCTCAGTAATGTTGGAACCTCCACCTCATGCTTGGTCACAATTCCAAATGAGGCCTTTACTGCCACAGAATCTGAACCACTCACGTTTACTCCCACCTCGTGGATCAGATGGTTGCCCAAACGCCCATTTAGGGCGACATCAGACTTGTCCTCATAGTTCAGGAGCTGATATGAGGAGACCCCTGTCAAAAATAGTGAGGTGACATACTCCTATGATACCACTTACAGTATGCACGTCAGGCAAAAAAAAAAAACACCTTCATTCTTAATAAAAACTACTGCATACATAAATTTAAGCGTTTTATGCTTTTTTATGTAAAATGACACAAACATGCACATAAAATTCTACATGGATGTTTGATTGAATGTTTGCATGATTATCATGATTATTGTTTGTTTATCTACTCATCTAGATATTTTATATATCAAATTATTAAATATTTCTAACTCACCTGCTGTGATCTCTTTTTCTCCCACGAGTATGTCTTTCAGCGAGAAAGGGGTTGTGGCATATTTGGTCTTCTTCCAGAAATGTCGTCTCCTTTTCCTTGTCACCAGACTGAGGGGTTGATATCGGTCTGCTTCACTTAGACTGGGCACAGGGACTAGGCGTCCAGTGTTCCCAACCTGCTTCACAAAGTTTTTAGTTGCTGCCGCAAACATGACAATATCGCTACCTGTTCGAGGCTAAATGAGAAGCAGAGGTGCTGCTTGGGTTTGTCCAACCAGATCATCAATAATAAAGTGGCTGTAAGCTGATCAGGGTGTTCTCTGCCATATGTGTAGTGTCTTATCGAGTTCAAATAAATAGGCCTGACTGACACCATCACATCTGTTATAAGTATCTCCCTCTAAATTAGAACATGCATTGTAGTACCTTGTTAATGCTTGTCCAGTATTGTTTCATTTTATTTTGTAAACAGAATGTATATTAGCTTGATTGTTTGGTAACACTTTATTTTTATGGGGTTGAGGTGGTAAAAATCATGCATGATGTGCTGTAAGGGAATTGGATTGTTTTTTACAGGTAAAAATGTTTAAACTAAATGAAAATAAACTCTACAGTACTGATACTGTAAATGGCAATAAGGTAATAAAACTGTAAATGAAAATACAGTAAGGACATTATAGTGCTGTAAATGAAAATACAGTAATCATACTGTAACCATTTTTACAGTAACCATCCAGATGCCAGTAAGTTACTGTAAAATTTACAGCAATCTCTTTACAGTGTAACTTTGCAACTACATGTCAACTAGCAGTCATATTAGTAGACTGTCTGCTTAATATCTTCTAACACTTTATTTTGATGGGTCCACAACATACAACACGCTGTCTGAGACACTTTGCAAGTATATGTCAACTTATTCTACTAACCCTAAACCTAACAGTCTACTCTGAGAGTTAGTAGACATGTAGTTGCAAAGTAATGAGAATTAGTTGACATGTAGTTACAGTTACTTACAGTTAGTAGAATGTCTAAAGTGGACTATCAAAATAAAGTGTAACCGATTGTTCTGTAATTACCTAGTTTACATTACTGTAATGAGGTTTTTAATGTATACAGGATTTCAGATCTGATTACCTTTTTTATAGCATAATATGGTCAAACCATTTTACATGAGCCATATTTGTGGTATTGTATGACCAACAGTTTATTTTACTGGTAACTCTTTAAAATAAGGTTCCATTTGTTAACATTAGTTAACAACTTCTGCTTTGAGTTTAAACTATTTTAAGGTCTGTTTTATTTAAAGCTGCAGTCTGTAACTTTTGGCGCTCTAGCGATTAATAAACAGAACTGTGTGCGTGTTGCAGAAGAACATTGTAGCTGGAGCTACTTCTCGAATCACTCCGCAGCGGTACCTACCCGAAACAGTCTAAATAGTCTGAATATAAACACTTATTATAGGTGTACCGTAGTGATTCAGGACAAGCCAAAAACATAGTTTGGAAAATGGATTCATGGTGTAGGCTACTCGCTTATTATATCAATTTTGTAAATTTTGAACACAAAAAAGTTACGGACTGTAGCTTTAAGATGAACCAGAAAGTCTACAATCTGTGAAGTTGTGTAAAGTTAAAGTCTGGCATTGAAGTGATTCACATAAATTGTGAAATAAACTGTGGTTTAAAATGACTAAAAGATGTTTCTCACCCTTTAACCAAACCAGGATCCCTTTTGCCTACACTAACAAAGCATGTGGATACTTATACTGTGGTGGAAGTGAACCTGTGAGTCCGCATAAAGCAGTTTGCTAAAATGTGTTTATTCTGCAGCGTACAAGGTTCTTCTGGCTAAAATGTATTTACGGAAAGACTCATTCAGTCATGACCTCATGTGGCTCCTCTTTATGTCCACTGATGGGTGGAGAGAACTCAGGTCTGTTACTGTTGAAGGCACACTGTTAAAACATTAATGGAGAAAAAGAGCTTTTGTAAAGAGTTGTTTATAGTTTCTAGAACACAGTCTGTACAGTACATTGTGATTGCGGCCAAGAACACCCTGAGGTCACCGTGTTAGTGAGGCAATTATGACGATAAGGTGGGAGAATGTTTGCAATGGGAATAAACTTCTTCATTTAGAACTGTACAAACAACTGTAATGAGATGAATAAAAGGGAAACAGTCAACCTATATTTGTCTTGAAGTAATTTGCCTTCTCAGATGTAGAAATATTTGTGCAATTAGGCTGGCTGAGTATGAATGGCCAATACTGGTTTCAAAATGAACCCTCACCCACCAAAGTTTCTTTAAGAGGTATAGCCTATAATTCTGTTTTTAAAGAGATAGTTCACACAAAAATTTACATTTTGTCATCATTTACTCATGTTGTTCCAAACTTTCTTCTTTGAAACACAAACATTTTGTCCATAAAATGAAAGACAGTAAGGGGATAATGTGCATTACAGTTGAAAGTTTGGGGTCAGTATAATTTTTAAAAATGTTTTTGAAAAAAGTCTCTTATGCCCACAAAGGCTGCATTTATTTGATTAAAAATACAGTCGAAACATTGAAATGTTATTACAATTTAAAATAACTCTTTTCTATTTGAAAAATTTAAAAATGCATTATATTCCTGTGATGGCAAATCTTAATTTTTTAGCAGTCATTACTTTTCAGTGTCATGTGATCCTTCAAATCAAATCGAATTTGAATTCTTTGGTAACATTATTGCCACTTTTGATCAGTTAAATGCATCTTTGCTGAATAAAAGTATTAATTTCTTTCAAAAAAGCCCAAACGTTCAAATATTAGTGTATAAAACAATTATAAACAGTTACACTAAAACCTTATTGTTATATAACATTTAAATAGCATATAAATGGCATATTAAATTACATATAAATATTAATAGTTCTTTGTTCATGACCTTCATCAGCTCATTGCATTACAGTGTGAAAGACTGATAGGAATATCTCATGTTAATGAGTTTTAGCTCATGAATATTAATGAGAGTGTTGACTAATTCATGTTTACTAGCTTAGCAAATGATCATGTTTAGCACTTTATACATTCAGGCGCAATATAAGTGTCAACTACAGACATAAAAGAGGTATATTTAATCTGAAAATAACTGTTTTGTATTTTACTTGGAAACAATTTTCACTCAGAAATTGCTTATGAATTTCACAACGAAGAAATGGCAAGTACATTGAATTAAATGTGAAATTTTGAAGTAGAAAGACTGAAATAGTACTTTTATGTAAAACCTACTGCAATAATCTTTGTTTTAGTCACGACTTTGTAGTGTGGTTATTCTATAATTAAAGTCAATTGGTGTCTGGTGAGTGATGCTGGTGAGCTTTCAAGTGTTATGACAGTGATACATGATGCATTCTGCTTCATGTTGTTCATAAGTGTGCATCATCTTAGAGCAGACTAGAGACTAGAGTTATTTTTGCTCCAGCTCGATGAGAGGCTGGAGAACCACAGGGCGGGGGTGCACAGGCTGCCTGGAGTTTCATACAGGAGCGTCTGCGCAGAGGCTGGCAGCTGTGCTCTCGGGTAGAGTGGGCATCTTGTGGAGCGTATGGTGAAGCTGTGATTTTTTCATAGTCTACCTCCTGTGGCAGGCACGGGCAAGGCCTGCGCCTCCTTATTGTGAAAATGACCGCAGCTCATCACCTCAGGATACCTGTATGGCTGTGGATCTGTTTGGCCCAGGTGTTATTGATCACGTGCCAGGATGTCAAGACCGGTGAGTGACTTGTCTCATACTTCACTAACCTGACACAACAGGTGAAGAGTGATACTCTGTATATCAGCTGTAGTATTTGATGTAAATATGTAAGAAGTGCTTGAAAGAGGTGAAATAAGTTACATTTACCTTGTTTACACATGAATAATCGTACTCTGGGCTTTCATACAATGGCCTTTCTGACCTTCTTTTACTATAATATCTGGGAAAACAAAACCATGTCATGTTTTTTTTTTTTCATTGCACTTAGACATTCAACTTGGGTGTCTGTGGAAATTATTATGAAGATAAAATATGCTAAATGTTTGATTTACATTTAGACTGTTTTGTCTGGACTGTTTAAAATGGTTTGTTCGGTTTTAAAAAAACGAGAAAAAAAAACCCTCACTATGTTTTTTTTTTTTTTTTTTTTGTGGTATAATTATGTAAATTATGCATGAAATATAGGTATTTTGAGACACTTTTGTCCTGATTTGCTCCCCCCCCCCCACACTTTATTTTGAGTTTCTCCACATAAGCAGGTTACACCATACAATTACAGATACAGATTGATTCACATCATGTATATGCACTTCTACTCCTTAATATGTGAATGTTTCAGTCTTTCTAATCTTTCACATTTATTTAAATGTGCTACTTGCCGTTTCTTTGTAATTATTTGTGAAATATACTAGTAATATCTGAGTGAAAATGGTTTTAACCTAAATCCTACACTAAGTTGTTTATTCAGTGTACAAGTTTAGGATGAACGTAATGCTCAAAATGATAGTTTGAACCCCAAAATTGAAACTCTGTCAGCATTTACTCACCTCATGTTGTTTTAAACCCATATGACTCAGAGTCCATTTACTTTAATTTTTGGAAAGCCCTCATTTAGTGTTCCACAGAAGAAAGAAAGTCATACAGGTATGGAACAACATTAGTGTGAGTAAATGATGACAGAATTTTCATTTTTGGTTACACTACAACCTAATTCATCCTATTAAATGTGATCAGTAGTAATAGATGTTGGAAACACACCACAGTAAATAAGTTGTTTTAGTCCCATTTATGTTCTGAACAGAATTAAAAAAGGATATGAGGTGGTGGAATAGCCATATTTCCAAGCAATGCTGTTGTAAAGAAAGACCTTCATAACAGGTTTTACTCTAATAGCATCCTTCCCTACAAACAAGCACAATTTGAATTTCTAATTTAATAGTAAACTGGCAAGCTGAATTATCCTGATCTTCTGCTTTGTCAGCTCTATCTTAGTTGGAGACATAATTTCATGGCCTTGTGTGTAATGATGTGAGGTTTTCACGGACCAAAGCAGGCCACCAATTGTGGTCAAAGTTCTTCCCAAAAGAGATGCTAGACACACCCAAACATGTGGCAAATGCGTTCGCCTGAAATCCAGCTGAGATGTTTTCACATTCACTTAGGTTAGTCACACTACAGACAATACAGGTAGCTCAGCAGGAATCGATTCAGAGTCAAAATGGAATTCAAAACCTCTGCATAGTGAATTGATGCATTCACACTCTAATCATAGTTTAAAGGGATAGTATACCCAAAAATGAAAATTCTGTCATCATTTACTCACCCTCAAGTTCTTTTAAACTTCTTTCAGTTTCTTTCTCCTGTTGCAAATAAAAGAAGATATTTTGAGAAATGTTGCTAACTGAAAAGTTGCCAGTAGCCATTGACTTCCATATGGACAAAAAAAAAAAAAAATGAGTGACAGAATTTTAATTTTTAGGTGAACTTCCCCTTTACTGTACATCAGTCTGATCTAATATACAGCACATAAAACAACGTGTGTGACCTTCTCACAGTAATTATGCCAGATGGGGGCACGTCATGACCCTTATGAGAGCCAGCTTGTAATGTGTTATGAGAGGAAGGGTGTTACGTCAATCACAGGGTGTGAAATACAGGATCACTTTGCGGAGAAAATCGTTTGCTCCAATATAATAAATACAAAGTCTATTCTTTCATTACATGAAAGTATAGTAAAGAAATGTACATTCCAAAGAGGATATTTTTGTTAAAAACTTCAGACAGAGGGCGTGCCTTTTCACTTTGACAGAAATAAAAGTTAGCCACAGACTAAAGTTAAGCATAACCTATAATAGAGGCTGCTGTGGTTTCCCCAAAATAACGTATGTGCCTTTCCACTAAATTGGTACTTACTTTCTTTTCAGAATTGTGCTTTAAAAAAGGCCAGTTTCATACAGATGAGCAGTAGCAGGTGTCCTGCTGCTAGTAGTTTTAAGGCTTCAGTGCAACTGACAGTACTGAAAATAATGTACATTTAATATTATTTTAGGCTTTCATTTGAGATGATGACTTTAGACATTGCTATGAAACAGTGAAGTTTAGACAGGCATTGAGCAGACTGAGAGGACCGGAAATTCCATCATGCTCATGAGACCAAGCATAATATTTAGCTATTATATTTTAATGCCCTTTTACAAAATACATTTGGGGTTAACTGCTTCAAAATTATACAGTTCAGCATTCAGCAGTCGCTGTATTAGTGACTTAATTCTCATGGCCTTATATCATTACCACTTATTTATTTTTAAGTTATACATTTATATTTAAAATATTTATAAATTATATTCAGTTTGACTTTCAAAGTCTATCATTTTCAAAAGAAAAAGTGAAGAAAAATTTCACTCAGTCTTCTTAATTGCTTGGAATGTTTTTAATGAAATAATTTGGGCCTACTGAAACAATTACAGCTGTCACCAATGCCTTTGATGAAAGAAGGGGCAACAAATGTCTCCTAAAATAATTCTTACCTTGCGTAAAGCTGTCTGCACTTCCACTGTGTCCCTGCTTTAGAGCACTGCATTAAAGGCTTTCAGAGAGTCATACACATTATTGCTTAATTACAGCAGTGGAAGCAATACTTGCCAGCCCTCAGGATAGTCTCTGATGCGACAGACATTGAGCATCAGAACTGCTATTTACTCTGTCTGCCACCTCTGTCATGCTACAGCATCTAATCAAGACTTATCACAGCCTGGAGCTGTCGCTCAGAGCCACAGACAAGCACAACACAGGTAACATGAGAGGTTCATCACAAAATGATGATCGGTATTCTGACTGATGATATCATGTCATTTATTATGTATTACTCTATAATTATGTTAAAGTATTAAGTGAAAGTTCTTAAAAATGCACTTTAGCATTTAACATTTCCATATAAGCTTTCTACTGTGATACTGTCAGTAACCTCCTGTTTTGGAAAATGGGCAAAAAACATGCAATTTCATTTCTTTTTACAAAATAGACAATGTTGTATAAAACAGAAACAGTAGAACATGATAAGATACATAAATGTAGTGATTTGAGCACAGAGAAAACCTTTGTTGGGCAGACAGAAAGATGTACTTACAGGCCAGAGATACCCAAACCAGGGTCCGCATGTCAAAGCTGGCCCCTGATGACCATTGATTTTGCCTGCCTTGCCACATTACAATAGTGAGGGGGGAAAACATGCCATTGAAGCATATATAATTTTTTTTGTAACTATGTATTTGTGTGTGTAGAGAAGTGTAGAGGATATAGATATGATTTGATATCGGCTATAATGCTACATTTACCCTTGTCAAGTTAAATGTTTAGCCCATGGAGTCCAAATTTGGGGCACCTCAGACAGAGTAGTTTCATAATTTGACTTAAAAAAAAAGGTTCAAGAAGTTTTTTTTTTTTTTCAGATTAAGTCTTGATGTGGTACACAAGAGGTGCATCCTCAATGTACTGAGTGTAAAGTGACTGAGGGCCTCCAGCTGCAGACCTCAATTACAGGGTGTGGCATATAATGTGATCACTATCTACGAGGGCAAGCAGAACTGGATGAATGGTGGCCTTGCTCTAGTTCTCATTTTTATACTTTGACTTATAATTATAGTTACTTACATGTCCTGGTCAAGGGCATATTATGGAACAGGCCAGTGGGACCATTGCTCCATTACGGGCCTTCATCAGTGTACAGATGCTTGTTACTTTATATGCAAAGTTGATACAGACTGACAAACATATAGGTTGAACTGCCACTAACTGTTGCCGCAATGTGAAATAAATGAAGAAATTAAAAATGATATCCATTCCTAGCTCTCCCTCAACACTAAAAGTGTCTTCTGAACAACTTTGGTCTGCTTCTGATGTTTTATATAATAACTTCATAGGAAATAATTGTCTCTTTTGCAATATTTTACATAAATATGGCGTCCATTCTTGTAACACTGCATCTTTAATTTGATCATATTTGGATATTGTATCTAGCAACTGAGAAGGGACTTCCTTTGAAAATATTAGATTAGATTAAACAAATAGATTAGGATAAAATAGTATCATTGTAATTTTTGGTTATTACTACTAATAAATCATAGCAATTAAAACTGATGTAAGTAATATGTTATAACAGTAGCCTACATATAAAATGTTTCCATTACCTGAACAATATAACTGAAATAATGTGTGTTTTGAGATATCCAAATTGTCTCTGGTTGCATATAGTTTCTGTAAACTAACTAATAAAATATAGGCTATGTGTCAATCTGACTTATGTTAGCCAGTTAGCAATCTTGAGACTGCACTGTGCCAGTGCCCTGAGTTTGGGGCGGGAACATCTGCTAGCGGTGCAGAAATTTTACAGCAGCTCTCCTTCAAACAACGGAAGAAACATTCAAGAGTCGAGTGTGATTGTTTTTTGTCGATGACAGTGGTGGTGGTACCGCGTTGCGATTGTAGAAACAAAATATGTGGTGAGGGAATTATGGTTACCTCGGTAAGTATTTGTAAGTACTGTTAGCTGTAAGCACACATTAAGATATATGAAGCAATATCATGGCAGTAAGTATGAAGACAAGAGTGGTATTTTAAAATGAAAATAAACATGAGCACCAGCTAGTGTACTGGGGACAAAAAAAGTTCTAACGCTAGACTGACCTCTGCTGGAGGATTAAATTGGTACAGTAGAGTTCACAGTGCTAAATACAATCTCACCTCATAAAAAAGCAAACTGTAAACAAAAAACAAAACTGTTGTCCCTCATAAACAGCAAATAACCGATAAACCGATTTTTTATTTTTTTTTATGTGATAATGGGGCTAATGTGAATGCAATATTTGTGTATGATAGGCTAGAAATGACTGATACTGTATATATTTATGTTTGTTTTCATTTTCATCTTTGAACAGAGGAGACGAAAAACTGTAAAGATGGTGATCAGAATTATTCAGAAAATGAGATTTGGAAGCCAGAGCCGTGCAGACTGTGTGTATGTGATAAAGGCCAGGTGATCTGCGAGGAGATCCGCTGTGAGGATCTGAAGGGATGCGAAGACCTCATGATCCCGGAGGGAGAGTGCTGCCCTGTCTGCCAAACCTTCGCCAGCGCGCGCGGAAGGATCGGTGAGACTGACATACACGCTACAGCCGCTAGAGGGCAGACGTCAATTACATTCAGAAAGGGAATTCATTTAGATGAGTAGGAGTCATAGCTTATTTATTATTTTTTACATATATAATTTAGCCTGAATTCATCTCAGTTCTATTTTGTGTTTCTTTTTCAGAAACAATTGCGTTTAAGGTATGTGAATGCTTTTAAATTTTAGGCATACAGGTTAACTTAATATTAATGAAGTTTCGATTAGTCCTGCATGTTTTGTTTTGTTTTTCAGGGCCAAAAAGGTGAACCTGGTGACATTCCTTATGTGAGTCTATAAGATTATGGTTCTGTTCATCATATTTGCAATATTTTGTGCCACACGTGAGAATATGTTATTAGTGTTAATTATGTTATATATGCCATTAGTGTTAATTATGTTATAACATGTTATATATCATGTTATACAGATTTATAATATTTTATTAGTTTTAATTTATATATTTTATTCCTTTTTTTTAGATTGTGGGAATACCTGGACGCCCAGGACCAATGGTAAAAAAAAATAATGCGCGCACACACACACACACACACACACACACACACACACACACACACACACACACACACACACACACACACATACCTCTAATCTTTTATTTTTTCCCCAGAATCTTTGAAATGTCAATCAAAGTGAAGTCCATTATATTGTGTGTCACATCAAACAGGGTCCCCCAGGAGCAGATGGCCGATCAGGATATCCAGGAAGCAAAGGAAGACGAGTATGTGGCATCAACCAGTAACTGATATTCATTGATGTGGTTATTTGACCCCAGAAACACATTAAAGTTATGTACAAATAGTGGTTTTCTCTCTTTTTTATTGCATGGAATGTACTGTAAATTATGGCTCATCAATATTACTCCGAGTGAATGCAGAATCATAATGTAGTAAATGTTGTTAAATTCACAATATTTTTTGTGAAGGGTGTCCCAGGTCCACCTGGTTTTGATGGAGAACCAGGTGTCCCAGGCATGCCAGGTGAGCCCGGTCCTGTAGGCAATTCACTGCCTGGGGTGAGTAATATTGTTTATCCAGATTTTGTTCTCCTGTAATTGTTACATTCCTAATCAGGGATTTGTAAGATGTGTTCCTCTGATCTGAATGATGAATGTTATTACTAATCAGGATAAAGTGGTAAAAATGTTTATGGAAAAAAAATCTATAGTTAGGAAAATACATAATCCCTAATTTTGTTCAACAAACAACAAAAATGGAAATGCAGAATTGCTAGTGTAGCTTTTAATTACCATTTTGTGGACAATACCAAACATAAGCAAACGTACAAAATCCAGCTTTAATCCTGTAGTGTTTTTCAAAAACTTGCCTGAATGTGTTTTATTTTTCCACCCCATTTTAATATATATCTATCTATAAGTTTATAGTAACAGCAAAGTGTGTCATGACTGTACTTTTTAATTTAATATTCAATTTAATTTGTATTTTTACAGAGTCAGTTTGCTTCTCAAATGGCCTCTGGATTCCAGGATGGGAAGCTTGGAATGTCGGCGATGGTCTCTGGAGCACCGGTAGTGATCATCCCACATTCAGAAATGACTTTTCAGTGAATTTTTAGCTGGATTGTCATATAGGCCCATTAAACAGAGATAAAATATATTTGTTCTGATCAGGGTGAAACAGGACCAAGAGGTCATCCAGGCCCAACAGGTCCACCAGTAAGTTCTCTCAAGATTGGTGTTGTGTATAGGCTTATGCATCGAATGGCTTTAAACTTTTTTCTACACCTTGCATGTTTATCCAAATTTCCATTTTTTTTTCTTTGTCACTCAGGGGCCAACAGGAGCTCAAGGTGCACCGGGAGATGCGGGTGATCCAGGACCTATGGTAAGACTAAAAATGTAGAGATGTTTCTAATGCTTTAAAAACAATCTGAAAAATACAGGTAAATATTTTAATTGCGCCTGTATGTTTCAAATATTGATTAGAGAAATGGTCCATGCCATGCAGTTAAAAAACAAAAAACAAAGAAAGGTGTCACTTACTTTACAATGCAATATTTTTTTCTTTGTAGGGCTCTTTTGGTCCAAGGGGACCAGATGGTCCTCCTGGAAAACCTGGTCCAGATGTAAGTTGACCTACAATTTGCACAGTGATTTCATTATTTAAACATCATAGTGAAGCAGTATGTTCAATATGGAGTCAAATGCTGTCAAGTCACATTTTACAACACTAACGTAAGTAAGTTGAGTTGCTTTTGATAACACAAGCCCATTCCTCTCTTCAACAGGGTGAGCCTGGACCCCCTGGGAATACAGGAGAAAAAGGATTCTCTGGCTCTTCAGTAAGACAGTGCTGCTGTTTTCTGTCCTGTTTTAGACTGGATGATATTATCAAAAATTTCACTGTAATGCATCTCACTGTCTTTTTTTTCAGTGATTCAAGTTCAAAGAAGTTTTTAAAAATGCACCTTTTTGTTCCTTTGTGCTGCATCTAGTTGTTTTTGATTGAGAGAACACAGTCTCTATGGGTTAACTTTTAGACTTCTAAGTATGAGCACTTTTAAGATCTACTCCACCTGTACAAACCATAATAGGAAGGGTCATGATAAATATTGTACTTGTACTTTGAATAGCCCAAAAATAAGCCTTTTGCCACCGGAATGTTGTAGGTCTGGCAATAAATAGAATGGGCTAAATGAGCTATGTTAACCAACCAAACCCTGACATCTCAGTTTGTTATGAACAATGTAATATTTGACAATAATTATTTACACAATCTTCTAGCAACGTAATCTTCTGTCACCGTAAAATTCCACAAATGTTGGGAATGCTATTGAATGATGATTCCTGATCTAAATGGGCTACAATACTAAAATATGCTCTTACTGATGAGAAACTGATGTATAGGCTGTCAAGCGATGTTGAGCAGTGCCAGATCACAATGTCAAAAAGACTTGAATACAAATCAAAGGTTTTAATTAGAGTACAACTCATTTATAATAATTACAAGATGACTCAAGCAGTACACAAGAAAGAACAAGTGAGCAGAGAGAAACAAAAATCAAACTGAAAAAGTGCAACTTAGACAATGGCAAATTAAAAACAGATGTAAACACTGACTGATTAATTTGAGGGAGCTAAAGGCCCTTAACACAAACTACAAGACTCTATGGTGCCAACTAGTGGCCCGCAGACTGAACTACTGTGCAGCTCTATCCTTAACACAAATGAAAACATCAGATGAATGCCGTCGATATAAGAAGATGTGTGTGGTGACAGGGATCAAAAGCTGTAATTAGCTCATAACTTCCATAATTCCTGCACATTAAAAGCTTTTTAGTGCATCCTTACCAATTATGATTTGTTTCATAGGGCTCCAGAGGGTTTCCAGGATTACCAGGTCAACCTGGGATGAAAGGTCTAAAGGTGGGTTAGGTTAAAACTTCCTTCTCAAAACACTGATTAGATTTGCTATTCACTCTTTGCACTGGTCACTAATTGCTTCTTAATATTTTTAGCATCTATCATTATAAAATGTACAAACCAAGTACATAATCATGTATTAAGTTTGCTTTGAGGGCAGTTTCTGATTAATCCCATCCCCATTTTAGGGTCATCCAGGTCTGCAGGGTGGGAAAGGAGAACCAGGTGCAGTGGGGTCAAAGGTCAGAGGCCACATATTTGAAGCCAACAAGTTCTTGTAAATGGTTTTCTTGTGTCCCTGTGGTTTGATTGTCTTAGCAAATGCGACTTTCTTTTCATGATCAAAGGGAGAATCAGGAACTCCCGGTGGCATGGGACTTGTGGGTCCAGAGGTATGGAGCACTTTGTGATTGCAAATTTGATTGCAATGTTTCATTTACACTGATCTTTATTGGATTTGACAAAACTACACTTTTTGGATGCTTACAGTATATTGTACTTTAAAGGGCCCGACTGGCATGCCTGGTGAGAGAGGACGCATCGGTCCAACAGGGCCTGTGGTAGGTGATTACTTTTTGCAAACTTTGCTTTGGTGGTATTATATATTTCATCAGTGAATCAAAAAGTTTTCTGTTTGTAGGGAAAGCGTGGTCTTTCGGGAAACGTGGGAAAACCAGGTCCATTGGTATGTGAATAAGAGTAACCCCTCCATCACTTCTGATTTATCTACCCAGATCACATCATCTACACATTCACTTCTGACGAAATACCTTGAAAGACATACACTAACGTTCAAAGGTTTGGGGATAATTCGATTTTATTAATGGTTTTTAAAAAGGTCTCTAATGCTCACCAATGCTGCATTTACTTGATCAAAAATGCAGTAAAAACAGTAATATTGTGAAGTAATATTACAATTATATATATATATATATGTGTGTGTGTGTGTGTGTGTGTGTATATTAAAACGTGTTTTATTCCTGTAATATCAAAGTTGAATTTTCAGCATCCATTATTTGACTCTTCAATGTCAAATCATCCATTAGAGTGATTTCTAAAGGTGGTGCTTAGTATTTTTGTTTAAACCATAATGCATGTTTTTCAGGAAAAAAAAAAATATATATTTTATAATATTATAAAAGTCTTTAATATCACTTTTGATCAATTTAATGTATCCTGGCTGAATAAAGTGTTAATTTTAAAACAAACAAACAAAAAAATCTTACTGACCCGAAACATTTGAACGGTAGTGCATATCTGACATTATATTCAAAGATGTGGAGTATGTTCTATTAATAAATACTGATATGTTATCTAACCTGACACTTATATAATTGACAGGGCCCGATGGGAATTTCTGGAACCCCAGGATTTCCTGGTGGCCCAGGCATGAAGGTATGTCTGATTCATGGTTACTGTAAGAACCATGCAAATTGTTGCATCTTCAAACTTTTTGAGGAAAAAGGAGCTATGGCAAGCATAAAAAGTGAGGAATCAAGCACACTCTTTTTAAACATTGGGCAGGGTGAAGCAGGAGCCACAGGCCCACGAGGTACCAGTGGACCCCAAGGCCCAAGAGGAGAACCAGGCCGGCAAGGTTCATCAGGACCGCAGGGCAACCAGGTGCAGTCTCACCTGTCCTGTTATTTAGTAAAGGGCTACATTTGATTGATTTATGTATTGAAAGGTCTCCATAATATCGATGCCATTTTTAGGGACCATCAGGAACAGATGGCACTCCTGGAGTTAAAGGACCACCAGTAAGTTCCTAAAACACTCATCAAAGAATGCAATTCAATATACTGTTCATTGCACATTAATTACTCCTTAAATTGTGTGCTTATTAAAATTCAGAATAACATTTCAAAAGTAACACTGCTATTGTTGCTCATTCTTACGGTTTTGAAGAAACTCCTACTTCTTAATCTGTTCATTGTAGGGCATCCCAGGTGTGCAAGGCCCTGTTGGACTGATTGGACAGCCTGGCCCACCTGGACCTCAAGGATCATCTGGACTTCCAGGGGCCAAGGGCCAAGTGGTAATGACAAAACGTGGAAAAGCAGAACTCACTTTTTCTTTTTTATGTACAGTATATTTGAGGTGGAGCATTTTATAATATACTGTGCTCATTCATATATTTCATGCATGTCATAGGGTGACCTAGGCTCCTCTGGGTTTAAAGGAGAACCTGGAGCTAAAGGAGAACCTGTAAGTATTGACAGCATTCAGGTGCCTTAAAATAATTTTCTCATAATTGACAGAAATAATGCCATCAGAACATTCATCCAATGATAAAATGGTATATCATTTGTTGTAGGGCCCACCTGGTGTTCAAGGAGAAATGGGGCCGATGGGAGAAGAAGGAAAGCGGGGCCCAAGAGGAGACACAGGGGCCATTGGAGCCCCGGGCACAGCTGGAGAACGAGTCAGTGCCATTAAATTATTGTGAATGACTAACATGCAAGTCTTCATATTCAGTGTGATTATTGCAGGGTGTTTTTTCTGTGACATCTTTACATGTTTATTCAATACAATAATATTTAATGTTTTATATTTTTCAAGGGAGCTCCAGGTAACCGCGGCTTCCCAGGAGCTGATGGTTTGCCAGGTCAAAAGGTTAGAAACATACTAAATAGTGGTCAATAAGGTTTTAAAGGCACCTAACATTGTCAGCAATGCCACCACATATCTACTGTAAGATAATACTTAAAATAATACTACAGCATTTATTAATCTTAGTTAATGTTAATCTCAGCATTTACTACATTTTAAAACTGAATGTTGTATCGTTAACATTAGTTAATGCTCTGTGAACTGACAACTAACTTTAACAAAATTGTATTGCTCATTGGAAGTTTATGTTAGTTAATGTATTAACTAATGTTAACAAATGAGATCAAAATGATTCATTTGTTTTCTCAACGTCATTCTCTCATTCTCTCTGTAATGTCTTCAGGGGGCACAGGGTGAACGTGGTGTCCCAGGCTCATCGGGGTCTAAAGGTGCAAATGGAGACCCTGGCCGACCTGGGGAAACAGGAATTACGGGGGCAAGGGTTAGTAAAATTAGTATTCTGTATATTTGTATTCTGTATATTATCTATATTTGTTTTAGACATTATGTGGCATTTTGCAGCACACCCTATATATAGTGCCATGCGGTTATAAAGTATATCATAATTCACATAGACTTTGTTACTTTGCTTCAACAGTATGATATTACTGGTAGTTTTAATTTGCTCAGATGGTATTGAGGTGTTGACATACTGTACTTTGTGTCATGTCTCTTTAGGGCTTGACTGGCATTCTTGGAATGCAAGGTGCAGAGGGGAAGATAGGCCCACAGGTAATACATGCACTTGTTATTCCTTCCTGTTGTATACCTTCTTAAAACAGGTCTTTAAACTCCTCAGTTTGTAGTCCTATTTGAACCAGTGGTTGCTCTGGGAATTTCTTTGGGAAAATTAGATGAACTACACACGTGTAAACTCGCATACTTCTGGAATCAGCTTTCTGGATTGGCCTGCTGTTATGGCGGAACTGCTCCAAATCACTATGCATTTAAAACAACACTTTGGTGAGTTCTGCCATCTCACTTTCTGATAAGAGTGGTGTTTTTCTTAGGGAGCACCAGGAGATGATGGGAATCCAGGTCCAGCTGGGCCTACGGGAACCAGAGGCGCAGCAGGACCCATGGGTTTGCCTGGACCTAAAGGCTTCAGTGTAACTCCTTATTATATGTATATTTATAAAACAGCCATAGGATAATATTCTAAATGCTATTAACGTGTCATACTGTACATCTCATAACACTTTCAGAGCAAAGAGTATATCAGGGTGATTCTTCTATTAGGGGACTTTCTGTAAAATTGCAAAGGATATATTATGGCAACTTGCATTTTATATATATATAATTTTTCTCTAAAAGTGAAAATGATCATTTCTATTACATATAATTGCCATCACACACAGTGTCAAATCTCACGCTCTTAGACATTACATTGAAAGCCCTTTGAAGGATGATGAAGGCCACTGACCAGATCTTTATTTAAGGATGTCATAAATGTTTTAATACAGATGAAACATTATTTGAAGATGTTGCAATAGATAAAAGTGCCTGTAATGGATGAATTATCCATTAATATTATAGTTAACATGTTAAACTACAAAGAATCCGTAATATAAAGAGGGAGTCTATAATGATGACTTTTATAATGACATTTTTATGGGCAGCCAGTCACTTTTATGTGTTTACCTATTATGATTTTTTTTTTTAATATTCAGGGTGATCCAGGGAAAGCTGGAGAGACAGGATCACCAGGAACTTCAGGACAAAGAGTGAGTGCAATTATATTGCAACATTGTCGTGGCAATCTTAAAACATACTGTAATATTTTACAAAAAGCTATTATAAATGTCATTCTCTTTTTGCGTAAATGCTTCTGTTGTAGTCAGTGCTGGTATTGTATACTGGCGTGATTTAAAAGTCAGGTCAATCATTATGATTTGATATGACGGTTATAATTCCTGCAGGGACCTAATGGAAAAGATGGAGAAGAAGGTCCAGCGGGAACATCAGGACCTCCTGTGAGTCTTCCAATTAATCATTTATGCCAAATTTATGGCTATTTACATTTTCTGTATATCTTGGTTGATTGATTTCTTAGCTATCTCAGTTTATCTCAGGTAACACCTCTGAGTGGTACAGTATTAAGAGGAGGAGCTTACAAAATACGGTTGGGTTTATTGTATTTCTTTTCAGGGAGTAGCAGGAAAGAGAGGAGAACAGGGACCTCCTGGACTAACTGGCTTCCAAGTATGTTCTTTTTTTTTCAGTTTTGGTTCCAGTCCGAGATGATTGTAAACATTGCCCTGCAAATTTTAGGCCTCAAAATTTCATCCCTAGTTCAAAAATTGTGAAATCTTTTGTTAAATTTTTGCCCACCACATTACCAATGACACTTATTTATTTGGTGTTCACAAATTTTGTCTGGGCAGGTAAGGTCATAAAACACAGTAAATGTGGGAAAATCTATCAAACATTGTACTGTACCTGGTTGTGTGTAGCACCTGCTGCTCTGCACAAAATCCTTCAGGGACAAAAATAAAATGATAAAAATATATATCATCCTTAAGTATTTTGCATATCTGTAAGTAAATTTGATATGAATTATTCCTGAACAAGCTACATCTTTTATTATGCTAAAATTTTAGGGTTTGCCTGGACCCCCAGGCCCACCAGGAGAGTCAGGAAAACCAGGTGATGAGGTGAGTTCATCATTCTTTTACCTGATCGCTGTATTCTAGTCTTTACTGTGTCATTTTTGCTGGTGAGGAAGAATACAAACTGACTGCGAAAAGGAATTATTAAATTATTATTTTTCCCCCTCAGGGTATCCATGGAGAGGCTGGTGGTGCAGGGCAGACTGGTCCAAGGGTGAGCCTACTGTTCTTACACTTTAGCGTATCAGTGCACAGCTTTTAGAAGTCCACATAAGCAATCTTCCAGTGTTTTTATCCGCCGTAGGGTGAACGTGGAACCCCAGGAGAGAGAGGCGATCCTGGACCTAATGGGTTACCAGGGCAAAAAGGAAGCCCAGGAACCCCTGGACCTGACGGTCCCAAGGTTAGAGCCAGATGTTTACTCAACATCAACAGCTGCATGGCTCTGTGCATGCATTTAGCTCCTAAAAGATGACTGAATAACACCACTTGCATACAATAACTGAAAGCTTTTACCATGGTAAAAACAATTTATTGTAGTTTTATTTACAACGACATCATGATAATCTTGATACACATTAATGGCTGTGCAGGGTAAACCAGGTCCAGCTGGAATTGTTGGAGAACCAGGACCACCAGGTCTACAGGGCATGCCAGGAGAGAGAGGAATAACTGGACCAGCCGGGCCTAAAGGAGAAAGTGTGAGTGTGGCTCTGAGAGATAAGAGAAATCGGGTCTGCTTAATCAAAGGCTTTGGCACATGTTAAACATTTGCACATGCATAACAAATACAGTATAGATTTTAGTTTCATTCTTTGCAAACAGTGCAACAATATTGCATATATTAAATGCCTTGGTGGGTAAAGTTCTGTGAGGCATGACGGTTGACATATTCTGGATGTCTCGATAATATCCTCAGGCAGGAAGTTAATATTCTCTAATATTATCTGAAACATTTTCTGTGTGGCACTGTCAAGTAGAGAAGGAAACAACATCTGTAATACATCAAGCAGAGTTCTCTGTTTTTCTTATCGATTTGCACAAAACCTTGTGTTTTAATACTCTTTATCTGTTTTCTCAGGGCGCAGTGGGTGGCAGAGGGGCAGAAGGGGCGGCTGGCAACGATGGGGCTCGAGTGAGTGAGACAGAGCCATAATAAACTGGATGAAATTGAACCTAACAGTCAATAACTCTGAATTCAGAAATATCCACATTTAAATGTATTATCCATTTCTTAATACAGCAGGGGTTATAAAGACACTAAATAAAATGTCATTGATGTCTGTAGGGATTACCTGGTCCTGTTGGACCTGTTGGACCAGCTGGCCCATCCGGGGAGAAGGTTTGATCATTTTTTTTGATTACTTTTTTAATTCGATTTAGCTAAGTGGTAAATTGATCCCTCCTGTTCTGCCTCATAGTGTTTTTTCCCACAAATACTAAGACTTTGATGTTTCTTTTGTTTCTTAAAAGAATTGAATAAAAAGTGTTTTGCAGCTGTTGCTACTTAGATGTACTTAGAAGTAATTGTTCAATTACAGGGAGAACAAGGCCCAAGAGGCCCTGGTGGATCTCCAGGATCTAGAGCAATGGCTGTGAGTAGAGCAGTTTACCAGCAGAAATCCTGACCTTTTATGTTTGTTGAAGTTCTTTTCTCATGTGGTTCACAATTCTATTGATGTATTTTGTTTTAGGGCTCACCTGGTGAGCCCGGTCCTACTGGTCCAGTTGGGTTTGCTGGACCTCCCGTAAGTTCATCCATCCATTCATCCACCCATAACACACACATATATATATATATTTATAAATAATATGGTATGAGTTGTAAATATTGCCATGTTTTTGTGCTAGGGTCCTGATGGTCAGCCTGGAGTTAAAGGTGAAACTGGAGAGGAAGGTGCAAAAGGAGAGGCTGGGTCTCCAGGGCCTCGAGGAATGGCAGGAATACCTGGACAACAGGTGAGTAAAAGAATTGAAATATGATCAAAGACATAATATTTGATCAAAAGTAACAGTAAAGACTGGTACAAAAATAAATATTGTTTTTTTTTTAATCTGTATTCATCAGAGAATTTTAAGAATATATATCATGGTTTATATATATATATATATATATATGTATACATAACCCAACTTTTGAATTGTAGTGTGTATATGTATAGACTATATTGGTCCCGTATGAAAAAAAAAATGTATAAACATAGTGTTTATTTTTAGGGACCGGTTGGAATTACAGGCCTCAAAGGTGGCAGAGGAACTCAAGGAGCAGCTGTAAGTTACAAAAATCAAAGTATCAAAATCACTCTTTATCGACTTGGACACACCCAGAAATGCTACTTACTGAATACTCGTTCTTCTTTTCTTCCTCACTTTTGTTTAATCCTCTTTGGCTTTCTTCTTTTTCTAAAAGGGTCCCAGTGGTTTCCCAGGATCCCCAGGAGGTGTCGGTCCAGTAGGCTCTGCTGTGAGTGATTCCATTATACGGATTTAACCCATAAAGCAGTGCTTAACAGCTAGTCCTTTAAATCGGTTTTTCCTATGTGTTAGATTCTTTTTGACCAATAAAACATATATGGACTCTTACACTGATATTATTTTCAGGGTCCAGTTGGTGAACCTGGTCCTATTGGAGCCCCAGGTAAAGAGGGCCCACCTGGGCTTCTGGGAGAACCTGGAGGTCCTGGCCGCCAGGGGGAGCGTGGAAACCCTGGACCTGTTGGTAGCCCTGGAGACAAAGGTGAACCAGGAGAAGACGGACTGCTAGTATGTGATACCTTATTTCTCAAATTTAAATTTTTGCAGGATGGTTTTTGGATTGTCATTCATATATTTTTTAAAAAAAAGTTATATCCTACAGAATTAAAATGAAATAATTGTAATACTGTATCTAAAATTTTTCTTGAACTTAACATAGGGCCCAGATGGGCCACCAGGACCTGCTGGAACTCCAGGACAGAGGGGACTTGTGGGTCTTCCTGGAATGAGAGGAGAGCGTGGTATGGCTGGCCTTCCTGGACCTGCGGTAGGACACCACTTCTACCTTCTTGTCATACAAGCAAATATTTAGAAATTTGTCTTTTTAGAATTACATTTCTCAGCCTCTTGTTGGTTGGTTAATTGGTCAAAGATGATAATGATGTCTCCAAAAGTTAGCTTCTTTGACTCCTCGTCCCATATGTTTGGTTTTTTAAGGGTCAACCAGGAAAAGCTGGCACCCCAGGTCCTCAAGGAACAAAAGGTGGCGCTGGACCAGTTGGTTTGCCAGGAGCATCTGGACTCAGAGGAGATGCTGGCCCAGAGGTATGACATCTTAGTGTGAAAAACACAGTCAAGATGATCGATTACATATATACCAAACAATGTATTGATGAATTCCTTTTTAAATTAGGGTTTGGCTGGAGCTGATGGAATTCAAGGAGCTGATGGCATCATTGGACCCAGAGTACGAACCCATTCGTCATTTGACACGGCCTTATTAAAAATTGTTTAATCAAATAGGACCAAGTTCAAATGATGTGTTAACCTATTTTCAGGGTGACAGAGGAGACCCAGGACCAGAGGGTCTTGCAGGTGGTCAGGGAGCACCAGGAACCCCAGGACCTGTCGGAACACCTGGAGGTCCAGGACAGAGAGGAGATCAGGTTTATTTCCCGTATCCATTGCGGATATTTCACAGCAGATTGGTGTTTAATAAATGCATTTTTAAAAGCATGTATAATGTAATTTAACAAAGGCACTTCTTTAATCTTGTAGAATTTGAAATAGCTATACGGTATTTTTTATTTTATTCAGTTTTTATTGGTTGATTTTGCTGACAGGGTGCAAGAGGCCCGCCTGGTCCTGATGGTCAAGCAGGATCCAGAGGGAAAAAAGTAAGTCTGCATATTTACATATTGATACAGCTAACTTTACATGATCATTTTCATATATAAAATACAATTGAATGATAGCAAAATTAACTCTGAATTCACACGATAGAAATATTTGGAAAAAGAAAATGTGTTATATAATGACAAGTCAATTTGTGGAAATAACACAAGGGGAATCTACAACTTGTGTTTATCAATCTTCTAATCAACCATAGGGACCACAAGGACCAATGGGAGACAAAGGTGACAAAGGAGATGCGGGTGAGAGAGGTCAGAAGGGCCATCGTGGCTTCACTGGACTCCATGGGCTTCCTGGAACTTCAGTATGTATAATGGACAATATGTCACCTATGACACAATACAGTAACTACCTTCTTAATAATCATCTGTCAATCATTTCCCTCCAGGGTGCCACAGGGGATGATGGTGCTATAGGAATCATTGGACCAAGTGGGCAAAGAGTGAGCAACAGATTCAAATATCACTCAAATTTGAATTCTCAAAGTACCAGCAATTAACATGCATGTTGAACAGAATTTAATACTGAACATGTCATTATTAGGGACCCCCTGGCCCTGTTGGTCCAGCAGGAAAAGAAGGAGATATGGGTCCACCTGGAGCAGTGGGAATTCCTGGATCTCGAGGTGCCCCTGGAGATTTTGGACCTGAGGTAAGGAAATGAGATTATGTCTACGATGCATTTTATGTATGTTATGAGATGGGATCTCCTTGCTGAAACAGCTTAAACCAGTCTAAGGAAGTTTGCTGGTCTTTGCTGGACTAGAGAGGTTTTGGGCAGTTTTCACATGTGACCAGCTGAACAGCTGATGTTGGTCCATGCTGAGAAATCAGCTAAACTCGCCGAAAACCAACTAAAATCAAAAATGACTTAAGATGTTTTTCAGCTGGACTGTGCATATTCAATCGCTGTCTCGGATGCAACAAAAAATCTACAATTTATAATGTGTTTTCATTTCTCTTTTGGCAATTGCCAGTTTTCCTTCCTTAATGACTCATAATCAGATACACTTTGTACTTCATGACTCATAATCATGATTAATTACCAGATGCTGCTAATGTGATTAGATGTTTCAGCACTAATGTTCTACATAAACAGTATTCACCCATCTGTCTGTAGGGACCACCTGGAGAATCCGGCCCACCTGGACCCCCAGGTCCTCCTGGCCCCCCTACAGCCGCTGTGGATGACCTTTTTGGAACAGACTTCGACTTTGATGTTGAATCCGAGCCAGAGGAACCTCCACCTCCCCCACCAGAGTTCAACGAGGATGAGGCAAGGCCCAATAACGGATCTGAAGCGGTTCGGGTTGACAGTGAAGTTCACTTGTCTCTGAAGAGCTTGGGAAGTCAGCTGGACAGCATGCGCAGTCCTGATGGCTCTCACCAATATCCTGCCCGCACATGTCAGGACCTGAAGCAGTGCTATCCTCTGAAGAAGAGCGGTGAGTGAGACAAACTGACACGTATTAATGTGTACGTTTAAACTATAGTTTAGAAGCTGGTCTGAATGCTTCAGTTTTACTGACCCTGATCAGGTACAGCATGAACTGGTATATCTTGATATATCTCTGTAGGAATTATTCACAAAATATAATAATTTCTTCACCGTCTTGACATTCCAAACCCAAATTGCTTCATTTTGTAGAAAAAAAGGAGAAATTTAAGTCATCCACTTTTATGACTCATACTCCATTTTCAGATTTTTAACGTCAAACCTGACATGGTGCATCTTGGCATGCTGTATTTCAATGAGCTATGGAGATTAATGATTTAAATTTAGGTATGTTCCAAGCTCTTGTACGGTTTCAGAATGCTTGTAATATAACACACTATGCAAAAATAAGTTCTTTGTCAAGTTTTGCAGTAACCCAAATTTTCTTAAACTAAGATAATGCAACCTGATAAGTGAGGAAAACTGCATAAGACATCAAGTCTTCGGTTTAGAGAATGTTTTGAATGCAAGTGCATTTTATCTCATTGCACTGGCAGATTTAGCTAGTTTCAAGTGTAAGCCTAAATTTAAATGGAAAAAAATCAGGTAAAAAAAAAAAAAGAATTAAACAAGACAAAATACAGTTTCCCAGAAAAAAAACTTTTAATATGATATGCAATTTTCCATCTCATGTACATTTATTTTTTTCTATGGATGTTTAGATATTTGACTGGAAAAGTTGTATAAACTTTTATGGTGGCTTTTTTTATGGTGACCCCTGTTCCCAAAACACTTCTGTTGCAAGAAAAAGAGCCAATAACAGAAGAAAAAAGATCAAATGGGTTTGGAATAACGAGATGGTAATAAAAAACTTCTAGCTATTAACAATAATTTAGTTATTGTTTAAACCTAGGGCTCACAAAGATTAAAATAATTATTCACTCATCTACTCATTATTTATAAGAATATAAAATTATGTGTTTTAAAAATATTGTGTTAAAACATTTAATTAATATCTTTAACATTTTTGCTGTGACAAACCTACAAAATACATTTAGTAAAGTCTTCATTTTTTTCTCAAATTTTCTGCAGACTACTTTGTACCCTAGAACACCATTCAAAAACCTTTAAGTTTGGTTTGTGTGTATGTGTTTGTTTGTGTGTGTGTGTGTGTGTGTGTGTGTGTGTGTGTGTGTGTGTGTGTGTGTGTGTGTGTGCAATATCATGGGAAAAAAAAACATTGGAACTGAATGTTACAGGCCTTTAACCACAATCTAGTTGTAGATGGATTGAAACACTTCTCATTTTTTTACTTCTCATTTATGTAATTAACAGTTATGCAACACCAGCAGGCATTATGTGAGAAAGTAATGTCCTGCCCATTCAACAAAATTTACAAAGATAATTAGAGTCAGCACATTAAACAGTGTTCCTTAGCAGAAATAAACAAGAATTGGCTTAATTGGAGGGTAGAAAGACAGAACCAGAGCTAACCAATATAAAAAGGTTATGTTGTATCTGACAAGCATTACCTGCATGATTCCCAACCGTTATGTCTGGCATAAAACAAATGCAGCATCCCACAGTAAGCATATATTCAGAAACTGATGAGCAGTCTACTAAACCTGGATAATGATCCAGATCGCTTGGATTAGCCCAAACCAAAGATTTACTTACCAATATTCAAAATCCATGAATCCAAACCAGAATCCAGTGTGAGATACATGGTATAATCAAAAAGAATGATTTTTTATACCAGTGTGTATGTGAGGATCAAGTTTAACTTCCTTTCCCAATGTATCACAGGTGAATACTGGATAGACCCAAATGAGGGCAGCCCTAGAGATGCCATCCAAGTGTACTGTAACATGGAAATGGGGGAGACATGTATACCTGCCAACCCTGCCAGTATCCCACGAAAGAACTGGTGGACTTCCCGCTCCAGCATACCAAAACCAGTCTGGTTTGGGGCAGTCATAAACCGGGGAACTAAGGTTAATATGATTACAATGATGATCATTTCAGAAAAAGAAAAGAAGGAAGTTACAAATAAACAAAGTTAAGACTGTTGCCCTGTATTCCTGTGCAAATACAGTATGCGGTTAAATTTACTGTATACCCTGACCTTTTATTACTCCTCTTCAGTTCACCTATGGAAACAAAGAGGCGCCAGCTAACGCTGTATCTGTCCAGTTGAGATTTCTCCGTCTGCTGTCAAAGGAAGCAGCACAGACCGTCACCTATCACTGCAAAAACAGCGTGGCCTATAAAGATGAGAAGAACAGCAATCTGAAGAAGGCTTTAGTCCTAAAGGCTTCTGATGGACAGGACATCAAGGCATATAGCAACAACCGTCTGAAGTACACAGTCTTAGAGGACGGCTGCTCTGTATGTTCAGATTTTTGACTTTTATTATTTACATAAAATGGGAATCAGTGTTGGGGAAGCTACTTGGCAAATTGTGGATTGTAGTAGTTAATATTCTATCGTAATCTACACTACATTAAAACTTGTGAAGGGAGTATCATTTTAAAGATGTATTTTAATATAACTTATTTTCATACTTTTTCAAGTCTCAATCAAGACTTTTTAATGTTTTTGAAAGAAGTATCGTATGCTCACCAAGCCTGCATTTATTTAATCAAAAATACAATAAAAAATTATTACATTAAGATAATTATGGTATATTTTAAAATGTAATTTATTCCAGTGATGACAGCTGATTATTCAGCAGCCATTCTTGTCTTCATGTATCATGTCTTCAGTATCACACGATCTTTCAAAAATCATTCCGATATGCTGATTTGGTGGTCAATTTTTATTTTTATATTATTATCAATGTTGAAAACTGTTTTTGTAGAAACCACGATACACTAACATTCAAATGTTTTGTGTAAGTATACTTATTATCCAGCATGGACACATTAAAATGGTCAAAAGTGACAGTAAAACACATTTATAATATTGCAAAAGAACTTTTCAACATTTACAATAATAATTGATAACTGAGCAACAAATCAGAATATTAGAATGATTTCTGAAGTATCATGTGAAACTGGAGACTGGCTTGGTGAGCATAAGTGACTTTTCAAAAAAATGTAATTATTTCAAACTTTTGACTGGTAGTGTGCATTTACACTAATAAATACAACTAATTTAAATGAAAAATGTACTGTAGCTGTTACTGTATATGTTACTTCTACATTCACACTAACAACAATTCAATTTGTGCTGTGTGGTGGTAGTTTCCATCCTCATTTGCATAGTCATAATTGTGCTAAACTTTGCTCCACTAATCACTCATCTCGAGTTAGTAGTCCCCAATGCTGATGACAATATCACGAATAACATTCTGTTGCTGTTTTCATTGATGCAAAAATGCTACCAATGAAAAACAGCCTCACTATTGTTCCTCTTTATTCTTCCCTCCAGAAACCCAACGGTGAATGGGGCAAGACCGTCTTTGAGTACCGCACACAAACACTTTCACGGCTGCCCATTGTGGACTTGGCTCCAGTGGATGTAGGTGGCAAAGATCAGGAGTTTGGCATTGATATCGGCCATGTGTGCTTCTCATGAAACCAGGATAAAAGCATCATCATTTGGACTTGAGCACTCTGCCAATACAGTATTTATTGTCGAACACCGTCTGTAAAGGCCTTGAGGAATTTCTGACCTTTATTTCATGATTATTCATGATGGTTTCCACTAGCCTGTGGTGAACGAGTGCATGAGAGACTATATGGACCTTTTAATTTATACTTTATATGCCAGGTGTTATTCAAAATGTGTGAAAACATTCATTGAAATTAATTCAAAAAGTCACGTTTTAGAAATTTGACAGTGCCTTGCCTGTCTAATCTGTATATTGTTTTGAAGATGTTGTTCGCTCTTAAATCACAATCATTTCAAGTGGATTTTGAAGGTCAAGTGGAGAGATGAGTTTGTTTGTGTTGTATTAAAGTGGGATAATTATTCAGGACAGCAAATCTGCATTCAATTCCCCAGCAGTTCTCTTCCCAAGCCCGAAAACTACAGGTTTTTTTGTTGATAGCAAACTGTTGGACAGATGATTCATTTAAACTTAATTATTAATGAGAACTCACACAGAAACCAATGCTGGTATCGTTAAAAGGCTCATTAGCCCATAATACAGGACAAAGAAACTCTTTATCCAGCTTTTTACAGCACATGCCCGTTTGTACTTTTAAGGAGGGGGGGGGGGGTCAATTCTTTGTAATGAATGCCAAATTAAACATTTGAATTCCTTTTCAACAGACCTCTATTGATTTTTACCATGAATAAATGTCTTCTTCTGTTTTCTGTTAGTAGAGTTTGTGGCTGTTAAAAAGCACAAAGCTAACAGTGTGCTATCAGTTTTCATTTATTCACCATCAAAGAGCAAGTCATACGCATTTAACAAATATTAAAACAGCCATCAATGAAAGTAAAAAGGAGCTGAACATCTTGAAATATAAACCTCAGCAATGATCTTGCTGAACATATGAAAGCCACCCACCAGTTTTTGATTTTATTTCAAGGCTAATAAATCTATAACCCTGAAAAAAAAAATTGTTTAGATACAACATTAAAGTTTATGATTGCACCATTACAACATGAGCAACTGTCTCTGTAACCACCTCACCTTTTTCATAATTTGGTATAAAAGATTCTAAACACAACTTTTGGCCATGAATGAATGCGGTCTAAATTCGGTCAAAACTCTAGAAAATTCTAGAAAGGGCTCGCGCGCATTTTGCGTTTCTTTCACTTCTTCAACAATTTCTGTTATAAGATCAAGAAGTTAAAATACACAAATCATAAAATGTATGTACAATCTGCTGATTATATCATATAAAAATAGAAATGACCTCTACAGACCTTCTTAAGGCTCCTGCTAAATTTCTTTCAAACTCAATTCCAAATCAAATATTTAATATGACTTTTTTGAGGGTTTTACGGTCAAGAATCACAGCATATACAAAAACGTCTTTCCAAAATCAGCATCGGCTGTCCACCTGATCCAGGGTAAACACCGTCCCCTCTAGAGTCAGTCCCATTTGGAACCCCTCCTATGCAAAACAAATGCAAAAAAAAAATAAACAAAAGTGTGAGCTCAATATAAACACACAACAAGGTCATTGACGAAGACTGTTTAGATAACACTGTATAATATAATATCATAACAAAATGTAAAAACTTATATAATAACTTCTATAAAATAATTATCATAATACATAACAAATTAGCAGTTTATATACATTTAAGATTACCTTTAAATTTTTAAAAACTGCAGTAAATTCTGTTTTACATCGCACATGTAAGCAGCACTGCAGAGTAACTCCAGCAGCATTTTTATTTTGTTTCCACTCAATTCTTCTGCATCTGCGGTTGTGAAATGTTGACTTTCGTGAATGCAGCCGCAATGCATGCAGCCAATAGGAATGAGTCTCTATGAGTGCTAATTCTAACTGGATAGTGCATTCTTTTCTGCATGCACATTGCAAAAATAAGATTAGGGCTGAAACTACTTGCAGCTGCACAGTACTGCTTATATGCGTGTATAAAACAAGTTTATGTTTCAATTAGTCTGAAAAAACAATGAGATGGCATGCATGCAATAACCAGCATCACACAGAATCTGCAGAGCTAAACACCTGTCAATGACATAGTTTTTCAAAGCACTTTGCCTCTGATGATTATACTTTGAAAGAACAGTTTTAAAAACCAAAAAATAGACAACGCAAGTCATGCTTGTAAATCAAAATATATATCTTGTAAAACCATATCAAAATACTACAGCACTGAGAGGTGAATCACGAATGAACATGTACAAACCATCTCTGCCGCTGAGAGGTTGGGGGTGGCATTCAGGGTGAAAGGAGAGATGAAGATTACTGAATTATTCAGGATTACAGGGTTTACAGACACAGAAGTGCAAATGACACTAGCGGAGTCTAATAATCTCATAACAGGTACGATGTCCTCAGAAACGGAAACTTCCATAATCCTCTGGATTATCGAAATCAGAATTAAAAACGGTCTATAATATAGTGGGGTGAATGCTGCCAGCCAAATACTGCACACTTTGATCTAATAATATTGTCTGCCAATCATGTTGGCTGCTTCTGCTGTTTGTATGTTTATGACACATTACTAACAGCAATTCTCTTTCCTATATCAAGAATTCTGTCATAATCCTACTTCAAAGCATGTGAGCAACAGGTTCAAAATTATTTACACCATTTTTAGCATTCAAATTTGCACACTGCGTCAAAGCCAAAATTAAAACTTTATAATACATAGTACATACACAAGTACCGTGGTACAGTTGTAATAAAGATTGTGCTTCAATCCTATAATGTTTAGTACTTGCATGGTATTACAATAATTTTACAAGATTACAAGATCTTTAACATAATATATTATTACCATATCGATATTTTTAGTCATCATATTGATCATTGATTTCAATATCGTTGCATATCTAAATGAAAGAAGTAAAAAAAAAAAACAACAAAAAAAAAACATTAAAGACTAAATATTCTCACCTGCATCTCATCCAGTTTGGACTGGATGTCTGGAGTGAAGACAGCAGGTCCACAAATGAATGGATCAAATGGTTCTGCTCCAAACAGGTCTATATCTATAGCAGATCCAGATGATCTAGTAAATCATCTATTATTTAGCAGACACTTATATTAAATGTGCAATAGTTCATGATCACCACTTGCAAGTTAAAATTTATAACATTTATATATATACAGTCACGGCCAAAAATATTGGCACCCTTCTCTCAGAAAATTGTTGCAGTTGCAAATGTTTTGGTACTCATGTTTGTTTGTTTTTTTGTTTGCATTGGAACAACAACAACAAAAAAAACAGAAGAAAAGTCAAATCTGACACAGTTGGACAAAATTATTGGCACCCTTAACTTAATATTTGGTAGCACCCCCTAAAATAACTGAAATCAGTCGCATCCTGTAACCATGAATGAGTTTCTTACGCCTCTCTACTGGAATTTTGGACCACTCTTCTTTTGCAAACTGCTCCAGGTCATTCAGATTTGAAGGATGCCTTCTCCCAGCTGCTGTCTTGAGATCTCTCCACAGGTGTTGTATGGGATTCAGATCTGCACTCATTGCTGGCCATTTCAGAACTCTCCAGCACTTTGTTTGTAACCATTTCTGAGTGCTTTTTGAAGTGTGTTTCGGGTCATTGTTCTGCTGGAAGACCCATTACCTCTGGTGGAGACGCAGCTTTCTAAAATTCTTTGGTAATCATCAGATTTCATGATACTGTTCACACAGTCAAGGCATCCAGTGCCAGAGCAGCAAAGCAACCCCAAAACATCTTTGAACCTCTACCATGTTTGACTGTAGGGACTGTGTTGTTTTCTTTGAAGGCCTCATTTCTGTAAACGGTGTCGATGTCCTTTACCAAAAAGCTCTACTTTTGTCTCATTTGTCCACAGTACGTGGTCCCAGAAGGACTGTGGTTTTGTCACATAAGTTTTGGCAAACTCCAGTCTTGCTTTTTTATGCCTTTGTGTCAGCAGTGTTGTCGTCCTGGGTCTCCTACCATAGCGTCCCTTTTCATTCAGATGGTGACGGATAGTGCGAACTGACACCGTTGTACCCTGTGTCTGTAGATCAGCTTGAATTTGTTTGGAAGTTAATCAGGGTTCTTTATCCACCATTCGAACAATCCTTCGTTGTAATTTTTCATTAATTTTGCTCTTCCGTCCATGTCCAGTGAGGTTAGCTACAGTGCCATGGGCTGTAAACCTCTTGATGATATTGCGCACAGTGGACACAGGAACATTAAGATCTCTGGAGATGGACTTGGAGCCTTGAGATTGTCCATGTTTTTCCACAATTTTTTCTCTTTACACTTCTTTCTTTTCTCCATGTTCAGTGTGACACACAACACAAAGGTTGAGTCAACTTTTCTCTGTTTTAACTGGTTGCAAGTGTGATTACTATATTGCCCACACCTGTTACTTGCCTCAGGTGTCTAAATACAAATTACAGGAGCATCACATGCTTGAAAAGCAATTATTTCTTACAATTTTGACAAGGTTACAATAATTTTGTCCAGTCCATTTTTGAGTTCTGTGTGAAATTTTATCAAGTTTGACTTTTTTTGTGTTGTTGCAGTGCAAACAAAAACAATACGCACGTGAATACCAAAACATTTGCAATTGGAACAATTTTCTGAGAGAAGTGTTGCATTTTCTGACAGAATTGCAAGGGTGCAGATATTTTTTGTTCATGACTGTATATATAAATATAAATTAATTTATAATTAATGTATACATACAAAAAAATCTATCAGTGAAATTCTCAACCGCATACTAACAAATGTCTCCATTCAGCATCTATATTCTGGCTTACATTTTTTTTCAACCCCAATGGACCCTTTTATGGAGAAGCATATTACATTAGCAATTATGGATTTTGCCTTCAGGTGCTTGAAAATGTAACACATTCATCTAAGTGAGACAGCAGAAATAAAGAGCCCCCACCTCTGTCTTTTTTTGGAGACAGGTACGGAGATGAGATGCCGTTACAGTTCAGTCGTCTTGTTATTGGAGATTCGGGGGTGAATGGAACCATATCAAATATGTCAGTAGAGGGCGCTCTAGCTTGTATGCTTCCAGCCTAATAATGTGGATATAAGAGTAAAATGTTAAATGCGTCAAAACCAGTCCAAATGTAAGATCAGACTGCATCCATGTGATAAGCATTTAACTGTAAATTCAATGTATAGGCAAAATTTTATCACAATGCTTTTCTTTTTTTAGTAAGAACAAGGTTGAAACAGTGGTTCTCAAAAAGTGTGGAGACTTCCCTAGCTATTAATTCTTGTCAACATTCACAATTTAAATTTACCACGTTCACTCTTAAAAATAAAGGTTCTAAAAGGGTGTTTTTGCAGCAATGCCATAAAACAACCTTTCAGTGAACAGTTCCTAAAAGAACCATTTTGAAGAACATTAAAAATCTAAAGAACCTTTTCTGCATTTGAAAGGTCCCATGGATGTTCAAGATTCTTCACAGAACCACTGATGCCAATAAAGAACCTTTATTTTTAAGAGTGTTGATGCAAGAAACAAATAAGGTTTGTGTTAGTTTCTTCTTCTCCTAAAGGGATAGTTCACCTATCCTCATTTACTCACCCTCTAGTTGTTCCAAACCTGAGTTCCTTTCTTCCGTTGTGCACAACAGAAGATATTTTAAGAATTTTGGTAAGCGAAGAGTTGATGGTAGCCAGTAACGTTCACAGTATGGGGAAAAATGCTATGGAAGTCAATGGCTACTGTCAAATGGTTGGTTACCAACATTTTTCAGAATATTTTTGTGGTCGACAGAACAAAGAAACTCATATAGGTTTTAGAACAAGTAGAGGTTGAGTAAATGATGACAGAACTTTCATACATTGAATTGCAGTTATGTAAGCAAACAACATTATCCCACACATGCCAGAATTAAATGGATGAGGAAACAATTTTGACTTGGAACGAACTTGGAACAAAGTCTTAGAATAATGCACATCATATGGACTACTTTTACTGTAATTTTATGTGCTTTTAAGAGCTTGACGGTTACAAACACTGTCTTGTGTTTCACAAATGAAAACACTGGGTTTGGAGAAAAATGAAGGTGAGTAAATGTCAAGAATTTTTAAAAATTATTATTTCAGCCCAGCTGTTCCTTTTATATTGCACCTGCAAAGTAGTATTACTTATTCATCTACTTTACACATATTGTTTAATTCTTTGCAACACAGAAGTTATAGGCCTACATATAAAAAGTTATAGTCACGCTTCATTTTAAGGTCCAATTCTTGGACATAAACAAACCAATTAACTAAAACTTTTGCCTCAATAAACTACTAATTTTCGGCTTATTAACACTTAGTAAGGTAGTTGTTAATTTTAGGTATTGAGTATTAGGGATGTAGAATATGGTCATGCAGAATATGTGTTTTAGAAGCACTAACAAAAACAGACAATATGGTAATTATAGGTATGCTAATAAACAACCAGTTAATTTTATGCACAAAATGAGCTTGTTTCAAATTTGATGCCTGCTACAGGTCTCAAAATAGTTGGGACGGGGGCATGTTTACCATGGCGTAGCATCTCTTCTTCTTTTCAAAACAGTTTGAAGATGTCTGGGCATCGATGTTATGAGTTTCTGGAGTTTTGGAGTTGCAATTTGTCCATTTTAAATGAGCTTTGGCCCACAGGACACAACGGCGCTTCTGGACCATGTTCACATATGGCTTCCTTTTAGCATGACAGTGTTTTAACTGGCATCTGCAGATGGCACGGCGGATTGTTTTTACCGACAGTAATTTCTGGAAGTATTCCTGGGCCCATTTAGTAATGTCAATGACAGAATCATGCCGATGAGTGATGCAGTGTTGTCTGAGGGCCTGAAGACCACGGGCATCCAACAGAGGTCTTCAGCCTTGTCCCTTATTTCTCCAGTTTCTCTGAATATTTTGATGATGTTATGCACTGTAGATGATGAGATTTGCAAAGCCTTTGCAATTTGATGTTGAGGAATGTTGTTTTTAAAGTATTTCACAATCTTTTTATGCACTCTTTCACAGATTGGAGAGCCTCTGCCCATCTTTACTTCTGAGAGACTCTGCCTCTCTAAGACATCCCTTTTATAGCTAATCATGTTACAGACCTGATGTCAATTGAACTATCGAACGCAGATGAGTCAATGGCAGTCGAGTATCAGTTGCATGGGGAGCGGAACTCGGACATCTTTAGGTTTCAGCGCAATAGAGAAACATTGGAAGATCCGAAGCTCGCATCAGTTTGATGGTGTTTACAAAAACTACAAAAAATGCAAAAATGATGTGCATGTGGTACACTGATTCCAGGTATCCTGAGAGGATAGGCAATATAATTTATTTTATTAAATTTCCTGAATCCAAACAAAACAGAGCAAAATGTCCCTAAGCATTCAACCCCAATCCAAATGAAGACAAAAACGTTCATTTTCTGGTTGTCATACACTCATTAAGTTACAATTTTCATCTGCTCAAGCAGAACGTCAATGTTATTCTGTGCTTCAGAAAGGTATCTCTGGCTAAAACTAGCTAACGTTAAAGTTAGTGAGTCCATGCTAATGTACAAACCTAAATAGCGGACTGTTCTGACGTGTTGTACGGTGTTGGTCAAAAACACATAAACGAAGGTCTACATTTCACCGTCTCTTCATATTAAACTGGTTAAATGTACATTAATTTAATTGTACACTGCGATACATGAACACTGCTGATCCTGCATGTTGTCATCCACAATCGTGATGACCGTAATATGAGACTTCTCCCACTTGCATTGTGATCTGTAAACCCTCGCTTCGAGTTACCCACTGTATTTATTTTTAAATATTTTATAAATCCCTCCATGGAATATTTAATTCCCATTTGGTGGTCTTCTGTGTCCAAAATTGTGCAAAAACATCATGGGACAAGGTTTTCACACTACAGCTGTCATTGTAAGACAGTGAGCAACTCCGTTGTCTGAGGGAGCAACAGTAACTAAGGGGGGCAGGGCTTACTGATAGGTCAATTAACTTATTTAGTTGCTAGATGTTCTCCCAGCTGAATCTTTTCAAAATTTCTTGCTTTTTCAGCCCTTTGTTGCCCCTGTGCCAACTTGAGACCTGTAGAAGGCATCAAATTTGAAATGAGCTCATTTAGTGGATAAACATTTGTTGTTTTCCATATATTCATTTGTGAATAAAATATAGGCTCATGTGATTTGAAAGTCTTTTACTTTTCATTTTATTCAAATTTAAAAAAAACGTCCCAACATTTTCGGAATTCGGGTTGTAGCTTACTGCTTTAATTAAATTAATAAATATACATTTTTACATATTTGGTATTGATTAATATTGAATATGGGGTGCGGCTTTCAAAAGGAGGTGTCACCAAAAGATTTGAGAACCACTGCGTAGACAATAGTTCACCCATGGTTTGTTCTGAATAGAACTATCCTATGGTTTCAGAAGACTACATAATAAATAAATAACCACTTTTATGGTATCTTTATGGTGCTTTTTGTTCTCATTTTCTGTCATAGTATGGAAAAGTGCAGTCTGGACATTCTGCAAAATAACTCCTTCTGCAAAATAACTTTTTATGGGGTGAACTATCCCCCCATATTCTGTTTGAAGCATGAAAATTTGTAATTGAATCACATGCAAAGTGCACTGTGTAATTTTTTGTGTACGAGACATTTACACGAGGTCGTGGCACGATGTAACCACTTGTGGGCTGTGAGTGGGTGGGCTTAGCAGGAGGCGGGGTGAGCAAGCTTGCTGATTGGCTGGAATCGGGTGAGCTGACAGGCGTTAGAGTGACAGAGGAGATCTCTAGGCTGGATAGTGATGTGACATCATCACCACACCAGGACAAGGCAGACGGCTTCTGCAAAATGTACGGCTCATTAGAGACATTAACATGCAGGTGCTGAAAAAGGGCACTGGGGGTTTGGGAGAGAGAGAGAGAGAGAGAGAGAGAGAAGATTGGAATGGAGAAAAAGGGAAAAACAAATGACGGGGTAGATAGAAGAGAAAAACAAACACATTTTGATGAACTGAAAGAGGACAGAATCATTGAGATTGGCAGGAAAGAGCAGCATTCGACTGGAATGATAAGCAAGTCTCATTTCCTACTGAACATACTGGCGAGCAGCGAGAATCCATCAGCTGATCCTCCAGCTCCTTAAGCTTCTTCTTCAGTTTGGAGTTCTCCATCTCCAAATCCTGAATCTTCAATTAACATAAGCACATTGCACAAAAAGATTCACATTTTCATTTGTCAATCACATGAAAACATTCTACATAAGTCTTTGGAACACGGGACGCCTCCGCAGCCTGCTCACGGGATTATGAGACAGTGAAATTCTGGTTACATTTGCCTATCTATACTCATATTTACACTTCAAAGGAAGCTGAGTTTTAAGCGGCATACAGTATAAATTATAAAAAGGAGCATTTATACAGTCATTGTAATGTGGCATACAGTAAATATATTTACACTGGAATCAGAATTGGGAAGAGCTAAATCTCTGATTCTTCTGCACAGCCGTCAAAAAGATTGAAAGCAGCAAAAGTTCCCATTGTGTTTAATTTAGGTTGATCAACTTTGTCTGAGATATTTATCAAAAAATTAATAATTGCTGGTTATGGGCCTTTTGCACATTTACTAATGCCATGCGGATTCCAAGATTGACATTAGCAAAGTTTGTAGTACACAAGACTCAAACGTGTTAGATGAAAGCTATTTATTGACAACAACTCAAATAATAAGTTCTTCCCCCTTTCTAAACCCTTGTGTGCACCAGTCTACAAAAAGTTTGCTCCCTATATTTCCCCAAGCACTGTCACATCCATATTTTACACTGTTTTTCTTATTTACCCCCATTCTATACAAATCATTTAAAAACAACTGCAAGCTTTCCTCCATGTTGTTGTTGTTTGTTGACATGTTTCCAAGAATCAACTCTCAGACTGATGGGTGTTTCTTCAACTTCAGGCACTTTTACGTCTCAGGGGCTGATTTTTATAAAAACTAACAGCTTTTAACTTGGAGATGATGTTAAAACAGTCTTGGAAACTTTTTAGGGAAACTTTGCTTCATCATTTACTTTTATGTATATATTTTATAATTTTATCCATGTCCCAGACCCACATTCTAACTTAAACTATTAAAATCCCTAACACAAAAAAATAATTACTAAATGTGAAATATTTTATTAAAAGTTAAAAACACACAAACAATTTCAGTATTTATTGTGTGAAAATTACATTTAAAAAGACCCACAATTGTAATCAAACAAATAAATAATATTTGACTAAATAATATTTGAAGAAAACACAAAAATCAAGGTAAATATCAAGAATATTTTTAATATGAATTAGACAAATTATGCAAAAAGTTTGAAAATATATAACTGTGTATTCATGATACACACTGTATAATACGTGCTGTGAAAATAACCTTAGCAATATATATATTAAAAAAATATTTTCCACCACCATCATTCATTTCCATCACAGAATGCTGTTAAACATAAAACAAAACTGAGATGGAGGGAATTTTCATTGCATTCAGAGATAAATAACAATTCTCTAGAGGAATCTTTACTGTTGTACAAATGAAATAAATAGTGAAAAGTGTGTTTAGTGTGGGTTAAAGAAAGCTATTTCCTAAAATTCTACAGGGCCATAAGTGCCCATAGAATCCCCCTGGTATAGGTTTGTTTGAGTGAGAATGTTTTCTGGGCTCATATCTACATCTCAAACATGTGAGCAATATTCCAAGAACATAATCTTACTCGTTTCTGAAGGTTTCCAATCTGTTTTCTTGTCTCTACATCTTTTCCACCAGACTCTAGGAACTTTTTGTAGGCGAGATCAAAGGCTTGTCCAATAGCAAGAGTGATCTCCTCCGCCTGGGTGAGATTTGCACACACTGCTATCATTAAGCAAATCAGGTTTCTTGTGTATGTAACTTTTGTTAGATGTTACAAGTGTATTTACTTACACATTTTTCACTGTCAAACACATAACACAGGTGTTTCTTCGTCTCGGGCTCTGTGCAGATGAAGGTGAAGATTCTTTTATCTGTTTTGTCGTCTGCACAGAAGGACATCCTGTGAAGTTGGCAGTTATGCTGCATCTCCTGGAACAGGATGGAGAGTTGAACTCAGATGAAAAGCTCACTGGTATGACTGACCTATTTTGAGGCAAAAAGGAACAAATCGAAAACAGCCTAGAGAAAAATATTTTTAAGTGTCTCGGGAGAATGAACTGTGTTCTCATTTATGTTTCAATTAACTTTTTTCAGATGTTTCTCCAAAATTAACCGGAAATAATTGATACCATTTTTGACATGAGCTTATGCATTTTACATGCATAAGAGGTGCTTATTTATATTGTTTTAAAAAGTGGTAGGAATGGGGGAGAGAGAATTATGAACTCATTACATAGAAACTTGAGACCACAATAATTCTTGCTGACCAGTTCATTTAATGGGGTTGTTTTAAAGGAATATTTCACCCAAAAATGAAAGATTGTTGAAAATATACTCACCCTCAGGCCATCCAAGATGTAGATGTGTTTGTTTCTTCAACATAACAGATTTGGAGAAATTCAGCATTACATCACTTCCTCACCAATGGATCTTCTGCAGTGAATGGGTGCCGTCGCAATTTCATTTCATCAAGACATGTTTAAGTACATATTTGTTTACATGTCATTTTGATGCGAGAGGACAACAGTTGATTTTTAAGTGTTATGGATCAGAGACTCATATTTTGGCCAGAAGCGATGGATTAAAGTTAAAATGTCTTGTTGGATTTGTTTATTACAAACATGCAGCTTTTCACTTCACAAGATGTTCATTGATGGACTGGAGTCGTGTGGATTACTTGTGGAATATTGATGTTTTTTATCAGCTGTTTGGACTCTCATTCTGACGGCACCCATTCACTGCAGAGGATTCATTAGTGAGCAAGTAATATAATGCCAAATTTCTCAAAATCTGTTCCGATGAATAAACAAACTCATCTATATATTGGATAGCCTGAGGGGGAGTAAATTTTTCAGCAAGTTAAAATTTTTGGGTGAACAATTCTTTTAATAAAGCAAAATTGCAAATGTTTGTCAGTGTATGTCTATCAAAAGCGGGGACTCATGCTTTTTCTTTTGTGATTTCACTGAGATGAAAAGCAATAGATTGGAGCATTTGTTTGTGTGTAGTTCTGTGCACAAGAACACTGTGTTGTTGCCTTCAGCCACAGATAACAGCCTCAACAAGCTTTCATCAAAACATTCAAAATAACACTTTCCAGCTCTAGACTGCCACCCATTTTATGCACATACACAAAATGTTTGACAACTGTAGATGCTGAATTAAGCTCTTTCAAGATCTGATGGGGAATGAAGCTTATTACTATATTAACTGTTTACAGTGTTCACAGTGGACTAGTACATTTATTGTCACTTGGATGTGTGAGCCCTCATCTATAAATTAGATTTCATGACAATTAAGTTTGTTATAGTTTTCAATGGCCCACTGCCAAAATCCATTTATGGTTTAATTTGTGAGAAATTTCCAGAAATCACCTCATTTTCATATGCAGCCCCAAAATCAGCATCCACAAAAGATATTTACATGAACAAATGCAGTGTTCAAGTCAAATCGAAAATGAGGTCGATGAATCGTACAGTAAATTCATTATTGAACTGTAAATGATGATTGATACAGTTTATTGATGGAAAAGTGTTTGTTTCACAGCTGATGTCCTCTCACTCATTCACACTGACAAGCATTACAGCATAAGTCTAAGGAGGGATACTGCAATTGTAAATTCACTTAGTGTTTGAAATTTCCCCGTCTTTCCCCTTTGAGCATTAAATGCCCAGAAGCAATCCTGATGCCCAGAAGCGATCGCCCTTGGTTATTACCGATTTCCCATGAATGCGCAGATACTGTGCTTCTATCTACAACACCAACTCACGTTACACATGACAGCAGAAATGATTTCTCATGTGAGAAGATTCTGCTATTGAACAACCCGCCACCTTTGCTTTAGAAATGGAAAATAGGCATGTTGTATTCTTAAGTTAGAGACGTATCTTAGATACTTAACCAAAAGTCAAAAGTTTCCCACAATATTTCTAATAGTTATTATTTAAAGGTTAATTTATAATTAATATTACAAAAAGTTTAATGTTTTTGGAAGAAACATCTGAGAGATCTCATTTACGATTTTTCTACTACTGTTCACAAATATTGGCTCTCTTTTCAGATCCCGACAGAGCTATTTTGTTTTGAACAAACACATCTAATTGCATTTATCAAGTGCTAATTGGTTACTTTAGTTGTTGAATTAGTTAAATTGTTTTAGTATTGGAATGAAATAATTCTGTCAGTTGTGCTAACGGCACTTAATTGGTATGACATTAAACAGTAAATGTTTGAAAGATAAGATAGCACATTTAATTTTCTGCTAAATTGCATTTCATTGTTCTGTCAGAGCAGGTGTGAGGATGGCAGTAAGGTAGTTCATGGGGCTGAATAAATTATTGTGACTTTTCAAGTCTAAAATTAGAGTTGCCATGCATGAAATCACATCAGCTATGTGGTTTTATCTTTATTCATAAAGCACTTCCTGTAACTGAACATAAGACGATTAGAAAACCTACCTTTGTTTTAGGGTCCAATATCTTCACACCATATATAGAGATCTGAAGCTCCACTTTAGGAGTTTTCTGCCCCTCCGACTTCTTGATGTGCCTTTGAAACTAAGGAAGCAGAAGTGATTCAGCACACACTGGGCAAATACATACTATCAAGGGAAAAGCAGACAGAGCCGGAGGTGTTCACCATTTTTTAAAGGCTGCTGGAGAGCAGTAGAGCATCAGGTGAAATGAGGTGCTCAAACACGTCTCTAGAGCAATACACTGACCTGCAGAAGTCCAAGCTGGACATAAATTGGGCGAAAGAAATATCACCCAGGAAAAGGACATTTTTATTGTGCCCTTAATCTGTCCCCTAAAAATCCCACCATGAAAGAGTCACAGCTTTATTTCAGTCTCATAAACAGTTTTAGTTATAAGCAGAGTCCTGTGTATTGACTGTTGGGTTCAGTTATTAAATAACAACACAGTTGTTTCAAATTGATATTTGTTTTCTAAAGGAAATGTGAGTTTGCCAATGATAGGGTTGCACTGCAAAATTGTTCATCAGCCCAAAAAGTGCCACCTAAAAATCTCTAAAGGTGCATCCCAAATCATGTACTTATACACTATTCTATGCTGTTTTGTAGTATAAATAATGCGATAAGAGTATTCCCACTGAAAATTTCAAAAATGAAAAGGTTCACTTTAAATACCAGGATGATGCACTTATTTAACCAAAAAAAAGAAAAGAAAAAAAGTGTGGATGTTGGACACTTCATGCACTCAACTACATAATTAATATACTAAATAGAAGAGTGCATAGTGCATAATTTGGGATGCAACTTATGATATTATTGTTCCTGAATATGGCTTAGGTCCCTGATTCAATTTCACTAGGTGAAAATCATAAGCAAAACACAGTATAAATGATAACTCAAGACAAATGGTCAAGTAAAATATAACAATAAAATACAGAATATTAATTTATAATAATTAGATATTAATCAATTAAGAATCACTATTCAATTATTAATCATTTTATTCTTTTTTGTTTAGCAATTTAATAATGATATAAATTATTGTTTTACCTACCAGCTTTTGCGTTGTGTTATCTGGCACTCACATAAAATTGAAATGCAGCCTGACCCAGTTATACGAACTTTGGAAGTAAACGTGGCCTTTTAAAACGTCTGTATATTTACATTTAATTATCACAGCCGTTTCTGACCCATAAACAGGCGGGAAGAACCGTGAGCACGTTTTATAGCCCATAAATGTGTCTGTGAACACACTACCTTCAGCTTCCTGACGGCCACACGGACCATGTCTGTCCCTTTGGGCTGATCCACCTCTGTGATTCCCAAGAACTACATGAACACACAGTAGACACAAACCACAAACCTTAAATAAAACATTAGTTAAGTAAATCAATATAATGTATTTTGTATGTAATGGCGACTGGGCTGATAAGCATAGGTGTGTGTATCATTTTGTACTGGTGGCTGGTGATAAAAACTGATGAAGGTCAGAGAAGGGGAGTTCAGTGAACTCACATAACACTCCCTCCACACACACTCACACACACTCTCAAGTGCATTTAGTACAACTTTAAACATCACTACATCCATCATAGCAACAGCTTCAGTGAAGCAGGCTATCTCTCACACACTTACGCACACACATCTCACATCCCAAAGTCAAAGAAATGGTGTACACAGTGGTACGCAGTGTGCATATGCTGTTTAGGATGGCCCACAGGGTGCCTGAGCGAGTGTATATGTTCCTCCACTGCGTAGTAAATATAGTAGAAGCAGAGAGAACCACAGGAACAAATAAGAAATATGTCTCAAACTCTACCTTTGCATTATACACAACATGACTTCTCACCAAGGCTTCAGGTGTGTGCATGCTGGGTTTATCTGGATCAAAAAAGAGAAAAAAAAGAAAATTTTTTTTAGGTGTAATGGCAGATGACTGACATTTTCCATCAATCAATCAATCAATCAATCAATCAATCAATCAATCAATCAATCAATCAATCAATCAATCAATCAATCAATCAATAATTCCAAAGCTTGGAATTTTTCTAAATGAAAATTACGGTTACCGACTTAAAAATTGCCTGAGCATGTCACAATTTAATGCAGGCTTTGCATTTATATTTAATAATATTTAATATACTGCTCCATATGATTAAAAAGTCAGTGTCTGTGTATCTTTTCTGTGCTGCATTGCTGTGCAAAGATAGCCTTAGTCATTGAATGTTTCATTTGTTAGATTTTTTAATACACCACAGAGGCAGCATAAACGTACTGTAGTTACACAGGAATCACAATCACTGGAAACTTTAAAGTTGGTTATTGATTCTCCTGCACAGTCGACAATGCATCTTTACCACAGAGACCCCTTAAAATCTTTTCTATGTTTTTCTTTCTAAGCATTTTTGAACAAGGTGTATAACGTGAGGTTAATAACACTGTCATGCTGTACTTGAGATCACAGCAATGCATGGCATGAATAAATTAAACTGATTACTCTTGATTTTATTTATGCTGCTGTTGTTGCATTTGTTGTCACTTTCAATTACTTTTCATGTGGTGATTAATCAGACCTCATCTTTTAATTAAATGTGTTCTCGTGGTTGTCACTGCTCTTGTGGTTGGTGTGTTAAATGTTGAGGTCCATGCGCATCTCGTTAATTAGACCAGGGGTTTTTAAACTGTTCAGGGAGTTCAGGGACCCTCTGCGTCTGCAAGGGCGCACTACGGGTCCACAGAAAATGTTAGAAAAAAATTGTGTAGTAAATGATTACGTTTCTAAAATTATTACATATAATAAATGAAAGTTAAAAAGTACAATTTACCTCTTTCTAAACACTTATTCAGAAATTATTAGGTAACAGGGATGTAACGGTACACGTTTTTGTACCGAAATCATTTGTATTTCAGTTCGGCATGCATGTGTAACAAATGACTGCAGTGCTGTTTTAATCACTGCACAAGTGGAACTTTGTTGTGTGCTGAATTCTGTTTGAAAATGAGAGTTCCCCCCTGGGATGGAACAATAAGTTTTATGTCAATATACTTTAATGTTGTGGATGCATCTGGAAAAATGAAGGACACAGAGAGAGCTCAAAAGTGCATAACCCATTTGTCCTAAAAATGAGATGTGCTTTATATTAAGCTCTTCAAACTACTGTAACCCATAAGCCTACAGTTTAAAGCCACTTGCCCTCTTGTCAGAAGCATTTGCTGTTTAATGCTTTTCAGACCTGATTACCTCAGCACATAACTTTTATGGTTTATTTTTATATTCTTGTCTGTAAATGTTGCATAAAGGCTCATCCTAACAGAAAGTAGTTCTTTTTAAAACTTCACAGACTTCAGTGAAGTAGTGCTGGTGTTCACATGCACATCAAAAAAATGGTAGCATAATAGAATGGGAGAGCAATAATTGTGACTAAAATATACATTTTGTTAAAATATTTCGCATCCAAAAGTGGAGGCATTTCAAATCTTTTTTCAATCTCGAATGCCTGCTACAGGTCTCAAAATAGTTGGGACAGGGGCATGTTTACCATGGTGTAGCATCTCCTCTTCAGTTTGAAGACATCTGGGCATTGAGGTTATGAGTTTCTGGAGTTTTGGTGTTGGAATTTGGTCCCATTCTTGCCTGATATAGGTTTCCAGCTGCTGAAGAGTTTGTGAACATCTTTGATGTATTTTGATGCACCAAATGATCTCTATTGGTGAAAGATCTGGACTTAAGGCAGGCCAATTCAGCACCCGGGCTCTTCTACTACGAAGCCATGTTGTTGTAATAGCTACAGTATGTGGTTTTGCATTGTCCTGCTGAAATACACGTCATCTGGAGGGGAGTATATGTTGCTCTAAAACCTTTATATACCTTTATATGCCTTCCAAAACATGCAAGCTGCCCATACCGTATGTACTAATGCACCCCCATACCATCAGAGATGCTGGCTTTTGAACTGAACGCTGATAACACGCTGGAAGGTCTCCCTCCTCTTTAGCCCGGAGGACACGCCGTCCGTGATTTCCAACAAGAATGTCAAGAGATTGTGAAGAATGTCGGCAGATTGTGTTTACTGACAATGGTTTCTGGAAGTATTCCTGGGCCCATATAGTAATGTCAATGACAGAATCATGCCGATGAGTGATGAATGAGCTAATCATGTTACAGACCTGATGTCGATTAACTTAATTAGTTGCTAGCTGTTCTCCCAGTTGAATCTTTTCAAAATTTCTTGCTTTTTCAGCCCTCTGTTGCCCCCGCGCCAACTTTTTTGAGACCTGTAGCTGGCATCAAATTTGAAATGAGCTCATTTAGTGGATAAAACTGTCAAATTTCTCCTTTTAAACATTTGTTATGTTCTCTATGTTCTATTGTGAATAAAATATTGGCTCATGTGATTTGAAAGTCTTTTAGTTTTCATTTTATTTAAATTTAAAAAACGTCCCAACATTTCCGGAATTCGGGTTGTAGATTGGACCAGACAATTAAATAATTTGAGTTGGTATAGTTTATGTCCTCGCAAGTTATAAGCCGCTTATTTATTACAGATTCCTCAAGGGGCCTTCTTGGTACTTCGGGGACCTCTGTGAATGCCTATACCACTTTCAGGGCGGGACGACCCTGATCAGACAGCAGCATTTTTTTCCTAGCGTGCTGACTGATATGCCGTGCTTTATATGCTGTGTAGGTGTTGATGAAGAGCTTCTCATTGTTCATTTTTTTCTCCCTTGTGCTGGAGGTGAAATTGTGGGTTGATGAATTGGGAAAAGGAGACCTCTATGGTCAGTGCACGCTGCTGTGATGTAGACCTGACTCAGCAGGGCACGGCTTTAAAAAAGTGGAGAGAAACTGAAAAAACAGTGGGAGAGAAAGAGAGGGAGACAGAATGAAAGATTAAGGGACGGAGAAGGAGACCAAGAGAGGCAGCGAGTAAGAGAGATGGCCCTTAGAGTATAAGAACTGTGCAGCTGACAAAAACCTAATAATATAATGAAGCTGACAAGCCGTCCAATCCTGTGCCAAAGAGGAGACAGCTCTCTCACTGTTTATTTGACACCTTTATAACACAGGCTCTTCAGCATTCACCACCACGCAGGTGTACACACACTCACACTTTAATCAGCTGAACTCTCCTACTGCACAACAATTAATGCTCGACACAGAGAAGACGAGCTCTCAGATATTCCCTGCTGCAGTAATGTCATGAGGACACTGGGAAAAACTTATAGTTATAGTTTCGGTGGCACAAATGTCTTCAAACAGTTTCTCAAGAAAATGTCAGTGCTTTCCTGTGCAAAACTTTTCCTATTATCATGGTTGGAAATAGTAAGGAATTAAACAATTTTAGTTCTGATTCTTTGCAGTTCCAATTCTTTATTGGTTCCATTAACAATTTTTGTAGTACTTTTAATAGAGGAATTTTTGAAGAAAATAAAAATACAAAACGTGAATTTAATTTTATATTTACTGCACTCAGTGGAGTGCTGCCAAATGATGAGATCAATCAATTTGAACAGGACAAATAAAAATACTATACAATTAAAAATGTGGTAATATTTAATTCATTTAAAAAATGTATTTGTTTGTTCATTTATTCCACAAGAAATCAGACTACAGTGGTCACTGTATGTTTTAGATTGATTAAAAATGGGCTTAAAATTCAGTTGTTTAAAAAGGTTGCACAAAAATAACAGATCAAAAGAATCTTTAATTTGGCAATCAGACTACACTGGTCGTGCTGTATATTTCACACTGAGTGTAGAGGTGTTGCTTAGTAGGAGCTCCAAGTAGCATGCAAAAATCATTAGAACTAAAGCTCATGAAAATCATTCAGTTCCAGAAATATAAAAAGGACAAAGAAAAGGAAAATGTTCTTGGATCCCCAAAATTATGTGCCAACAGGGGACCACATATAGCAAAATATATAACCGGGGACCCCATAGAGTCAGAACACTCTGACTATTGGACTTTAACCAGGTGCAAAAACCACTATACAGCAAAAAACTACAGTGCAACTTTTGTACTGCAAAACTATTAGGAGAACACTCCCAGTTCAGAAAATATGAGTCTCTATTTTAGAGAAAACTGCTGAGGCATGCGACCTCCAAAATTAATAACAGCAATCTACTAGGTCATTGCAATATTTTTAAATACTAATGCAAGTTAGTGAAACCACAACAGTGCAATTAACGGATTCATGTAGCTCATTGGTCTTTGAACTCAAAAATAATAGACGTGGTGCAAAGGAGACCGGTTCATTTTTAGCTTTACCCTTTGCTTTTCCCTGTACCTCGCTGAGTTATGAAAAGGTTACTGCACTGCAGGACATCTCTGTCCAGAGCTCAGGTCTAAAGGTCATTTTGTAATGCTCCCACCGATTAGCTGTCAGTTTAAACACAAATAATCATAAAGGGTAAGCATTCAAAACAACTGGTGAAATGCAAGAGCACGGATGAGGTCACTAAATGCGCATTAAATTAGATGTTAAAATACAACCTGTTGCCAATGTTATTACCCTGCCAGGCTTATTTATATTGTGAACATTATTTTAAATTCGACCTTTAACTAAAGAATAGCAAAACTCTGCTTTTTCGCCTAAATAAAGGTCATCCTTATAGCAAAAACAGCCTGTTCCACGAAGCTAGTTTCTAATGGTTACCCAAGTCTGATTTGATTATTTTAGAGGGTTTTTGGTTAGTCAGTCATTTAAAGCATTTTAAAACAGCTAAGAGCTTTCTGTGTGGACTTAAAAAATCCCAGATGAGTTTAGGATGTTATAATACAAACACTGATTTACATCAAAATTTAACTTAAACAAAAATTTTAAGTTACAAGGCACGGATTTCCTAATTCAGTTCTCATTCAGAAACTCCTGATTCAGTTAAATTCTTTTTTTTAATATTTTGTTTATTGAGTTTTTACATTACAATTTTAAACAGTACTCTCCCCCCTACCCCACAACCACGGCCTTAAAAAAAAGGCACATAATCTTGAGTCAAAAACATTGCAGAATTTTCAGAATTTACAGTGAAAATTTTTTTATAAAATAAATAAATAAATAAATTACATTTTTTTAATACAAATAAAGTGTCCCATGCTTGTTCAGTCCATATGATATCATTTAACGCGAAAGGCCTGACAACATCCAAAGATAAATTACTTAATTAATTAATAAAAACAAAAAATAAATAATAATAATAATAAATAAATATAAATAATAAAACAAATCGCAGAAGAGGTACATCTTCATTAAGAATAAATAAATAAATAAATAAATAAATAAATAAATAAATGAATAAATAAATACAAAAATTTAAGTACACACTTTCAGAATACCTGTCTAGATAACACAGTAAAGGAACTAAAATTATTGGTAACAGAGGCAGATATACATGCATACATATATACTCAAACCTAAATATATGAAATAAATAGGTGACCTTTAGAAAAGAAAAAGGAAAGGAAATAAATAAATAAAACAAGATATGGAAAAAAGATCTAAAAAAAGAGGTGGAGGTTGAGACTGGCTACTCCATCCTAAAGGCCAGGGAGGTCTTCAAAGTATTTAATAAAGGGAGACCATTTGTCTAGGAACTTACGTTTCGAACCTCGAATCATGTATTTAATCTCTTCCAACTGAATATAAGACATTACTTCTTTTATCCAGCTACCATGAGTTGGGGGGTCCGCCCTTTTCCACTTAAATAATATTAAACGCCTTGCTAGTAGTGTAGTGAAGGCAATTACAGAATGGATATCTTTTCTGAGATCTATACCCTCAGGCACCACACCAAAAATGGGATCAGGGTCAATCGGGATGCCATATATCTGTTTATATGATTCAAAAATCTTCTTCCAAAACTCCTCTAGCTTGGGACACAACCAGAACATATGAGCAGTAGTAGCAGGTGATTGTGAGCACCTACCGCATACAGGGCTAATATTTTGGTCAATCTTGGCTAGTTTAAAGTTAGTGAAATGAAGCCTATGGAAAACCTTAAATTGAACTAAGCCATGTCTCAGTTTAAAGAGACATGGCTCTAAGCCATTCAGTTAAATTCTGATTTGATTTAAATCAATTAATTTTCAGAATAGTTATAATGAGAATATCATATCATTTAAGAATGCACTCTAGGACATTCTGGGTTAATTTTTACAATGGTTTGTTTTCAAACTTCACGTTTTGTTCTAGAATATGAGTCAAAATGTAGCTTTTCAACTGACCTGCAATTCACTTTTTCATGTAAACATGGATAAATTCTTTAACAGTTCCTGATTAGTTATGTAATGCGGAAGCATGAATCATTCAAACTCATACAGTATTTCTACTTATGCTTAAAATCTTTAATATTCCTTTTGAACCTTTGTGATTAACACTGTGCATTCAGCAGAACTGTTTACACACAGTAAATTGTCCCTCGGTGACTATAAAAGGTCAATGAATGTGAGGTCTCACATAATTTCTAGTTCGTTAAGCAGCATTATCATCTGCTGAAAAAGAGAATCGTGTGCAAGAGTGTCTGTTTGGACTTAACGATAATTTCAGGCAATGAGCGAATCCCAATTGAGAGCTATGAAATATTCAAAGCAGCCTACTACTGCAGTGTCTGTGGCTGGAGATAAACTCGCCAAACGTGGGCTGTGACCACGCCAGCAAGTCCAGAGGCTCCTCTGCCACCGCCATTAATAAAACATTAGCCTAGAAGGCACACTTTCTGTGGGAAGTAGCCTCACCTGTGTCACCTATGAATCCAGGTGTGTCCGTGTGGTTCAAATTAGGTAAAGTGTGTGTGTAGAGGAGGTGTGGAGTTGGGAACGAAGAGAAGCAATGAGAGCCAGGAATGAAGCTTTGAAAACCTGATGTGTGGGGGTGAAACTTAAGTGTGTGTCCCATTTTAGCAAGCTTTAAAGGCAGGCCTGGAAGTCATTACTTCCCAAAGAAAATGTGTTGAAACTAAATTCTCTTAGGTTCTTCTAGGTGAAGAAGTTGTTTTTACAGGGAGCTAAAACCTCTAGGAACTGTGTCCCTTATGGTGCAGCTAAAAAAAAAAACGTAGTTAGCTATCAAATGCAAAAACATTTAGCCAACATGTTCTTCAATGACTTTGGTTTCAGGTAAATTTAATGTGACTGAATTCTGTCACTCAGAACAAGTTTATATATAAACAGTCTGTAACACAAGCAGACTGCACAAATGAACATTCGTCTTCATCAGTCAGTCAGGCTTGTTGGCATATTGGCAGCTGACACTGCAGGAACATAAACTCTATTCCCTTACCCTTCCTCCTGTTAAATGCCCTGTTCATTCTGCAGAGCTTGAGAAACGCTTGTAAGATGAGGACGGACTCCAACGAGAAACCACCTGAAAAAAAAGCACAGAGACACAGTTTACTTCTAGCTTATCTGTAGCTTGTGGTTTACGTCTCCAGCATTTGTATCCGTAATGAAAGTCAATGGAGGGCACAGTTTTAGTGTGACTGCAGCTTTACACTGAGCAAGTACACACAAAAACAGCCAAACAATTGATCTCCGCAAAGACCCGCCCCCCTTAGTAACTGTTGCTATGTCCAAGAAACCATGGAGCCTGTCAATCAAACTCCCTGCAAAGGGACAATTACCAATTTAAAAGTTACACAAGTGGAGAACTTATTGCCCCTCGGTGACCATGGCAGAACTATGCCCTGTGGAGGTTGTAAATTCAATCCCAGGTAGGATGATCCATCAAGTACTGAGTTACTGAGAATACAAACCTGCAATTTCCTTTGCACCCTTAAGCAAGACATTTAACCCCAGGGAGAGTTTGCTACAGCTAGAATCTCCTGCCAATTAGTGCAGTATATGTCACATATGATTTGAGTGCTGGATGACAATCCTGTGCAAAGCTGACTAAAAATATTTTATAACTGCTTAAAAGTACATCCTGGCATAGTTTGCTCAGAGTGTTGAAACAGGATTTCTATGGCTCAGAATATAGCCACCCTTAGTCATATAGGTGACGTCAATTCCTACTTTTGCTGTGAAGCGTTCGCTTGACATTGAGTCAATGAGTGAGATGACACAGAAGTACACAAGATCAAAGCCTCAAAGAAACGGTGGAGGCTGAGGTTGTCAAAAACACAGAACCAAACACATTCAATATCAAAAAGGAAAATTCCTCAGGGCAGATCCTTTTGCATTAGAACAAATACACCTCAGAGACCCCACACAACTGACGTACCGTATAATCTCATCATGCAAAACATATTGTCTTTTTCTTTTAACCCTGCGAAGCCTGACATATAAAATAAAATTGAGAAAAATCTATCTTTCTGAAATGGAACAGTTTATTAAACCTTTAGACAATACGTATATATAGGCTACTGTATTGTCTATTGACAATACACACACACACACATACATATAAATATATATTATATATGTGTATGTATATGTACATTGCATATTTTATTTTTCAGTATCATATTTAATAAATCAGGCTTTTATGGCCAATAAATAAATATACTTATAAGTACACCTCTATTTTATTCAGATGTAAAAATCGATTTGTTGCAGAAGCTGATATTTATATGGCCAAAAAGTAAGATGACAGCTTGTAATGTGAATCAATAAGAACATTATAACAGTGTAGCAGACTACTGACATAAATAATAGAAATGTAATGTAAATATAATTATAATTTATGAATATAAATATTGCCACTTTGTATCTCAATAATGTCTCAGCAAGATGATTTTTAAGTGCTTAGTTTTATAATCAAAGCTCATTACATATAACGCAATGTAATAAATTATAACTGAGAGATGTACAAATAAACATTCCTCAAAAACCTGATTTATCATTTGATACTCATATTTTAAATCTGAGTTACAGCAAAGTTAAGTTCACAGCAAAAAGACAGATGTACCATGATCAGAAGGGGGCATTTTTTACATTTATACGTAAAAAAAAGTTGCTAAAAAGTATAAACTATCAATCCGATGACAGAAGGCATGTATTAGATCATGTATACAACAGGTTTTTCCACAATGTTTTGATCACGTTGATAATTTATAGGCCTTAGACATTTGCCTATCAAATATGATACAGAAGGCTTTGTAGGACTAAGGACTAAGACAACAATGCAATCATCAGATTCAATGCCATTTCAAGGCTTTCAGCATTTCAGTTGATTTGATTTGATGCAAAGCTTCCAGAGCATTCCGATGGTTCTGTGCCACGTTTGGCTCGATTGCTCAATGACAGGAGCAGGAGTCAAGTGGCTTCTATGAAGCCCTGAACAACAGGGAAACACATCACTTCCTTTTATCAGAGTCAAAGCTTTGCTCTCTGTCTGAACTGCAGCGCAAAAGACCCTTAGCTCAGAATACTTCATCTTGCGCCAGCACTTCAGCCCGTCAATCAAGAATCGTCCTCAGAGAAGGGAATGGAAGAATGAGAAAATATCGGAAATAGAATGTGCAGAAGAGAGAGGGCCAATTTGACAGCTTGCGTTCAGGAAAGTTGCTAAGCCTGAGTTTTCCTGCTTGAAGTGCTGCTTAATCTTTCGGTTCTGACAGTCTTCCATTTAGGGTGAATGCAAAAATAATTATGTGATCTTAGAAAAAATGAGAAGGAAGAGCAACATGTTAAAAATATGCATGAAGTGATACACATTAAAGAGGCCACTCATGCATTTAAGGAAGGATTAGTTTAATGAGACACAAGGATTTATTACTCTTGACTGAGCATGACAGCCTGTGTCTTAAAATGGCAAATATAATCTCACAATTTTGACACGAGGCAGAAAGGACGTGACACGTGGTGACCTTTTCAAGTTCAGAGGTTTAAAGGCAACACATTACTAACATAACTCTAAAACTAGTTGATGCACATTTTACATAGTCTTAACACAGATTGCCACATATCAGCGCCAACACAGAACGGCACATACATTTTTATGTCACGAATGTAATGCTTAAGGTGAACAGAAATGAGATATAAATTCTCTCCGCTTGCAGCATGTCTGTCAGGAAAGTAAGAAAACATAAATAAACAGTTAGACCAATTCATACATCATGAATATCAGTTCAGTGATTTGGTACGACTAAGTTCACATCAGAAACTAACCATACCAGAGTTTGCAGGTGCGTTCACATTATCCAAACAAATTTGGGTGTACACCACAAGTGTTAGTGTGAAAGTTTCCTTCACACTTTCCTTTCCTAGTGTGAGACTCTTCAGAACTCGTTTTATATTTTAGATACATTTTATATAAACTTGTAAGATATACTGTATCTCTCTAAATCAGGGGTGTCTTGTTCCCGGAGGGTTTACTTCCAGCCTTAATTTAACACACCTGAACCAGTTAATCAAGGTCTTCAGGCAGAGCCCCTTTAAAGCAAGCCTCCAAGGTTAGAAAAAAAAGAAGGCGGCGAAACACTGCAGTAAATTAAATAAATCTCATAAATCTCTAATTTTTGATCATATCAAATCTAGGCACACTTGATAAAAGATCCACAACTCTAGCAGATATGCTGATATGAGAGAGAAAATTCTGAGAAACAGGAAATATTACTGTAAACAATTTAAAAAAGGAGATCAACTTTAATGTTAATTTCTTATGGAAACATATGAATTTCTGTGTACTGGCTACATCAAATATACTGCATAAACATTTAATGTAATACAAAGTGACCGCTAGAAAAAAATCCCTTCTTTAAAATAAATGGTATATGCTGTTGATGGAAAATAGAGATATTTTAATTAAAATTATGAGGTCAAAATATAATATGCATTGGTGAATCATTCACAATAAAATAAACCAAATTTTTGCTTTCATGCCAAATTTAAATGTTAGGATGAATGTTTGAAAAGCTGTGAGCCTACACACAAACAATGGAACTTGTTTACCATTAAAGATTATTCAGTCCATTCACCACAGTAATTTTAGCAGGTGTATCAGACTAACAAAAGAGATATATAAAAAGAAACCCATTTCTTCAGCTAAGGAGAATTAGCATTCTTTACAAGACCTTACCATTGAAGCCTATTAAAATGTACTTTTACATCAGACATTGAGTGTCTCAGCCAAGTGTTACGCTAGCTTTTTGACAAATTGGAAATATGTGTTATCAATGAAGGATAAGGATTTAAGATGATTTTATATATTTAAATAAAAACCACGATCTGACAAATGTAAAATAACGGGTCTAATTATATTCCTTATGCAGAGACAGCTCAGTGGCCTGAAACTGAAAAACACTCTTGACAATGTCATTTAAAGTTGAGGTGTGAAACGAGAGATGGGTAACGGGGAGCACAGGAAGCAATCTCATTCCAATCATCTTCCATTTCAGGATACACATCAAGTCACATTTAACTGCAGATTTTAAACGGGGCTGGAAATAAGTGTAGTGATTCCCAAGGACCAAAGTGAATGGTGTACACACATACATGCACATTCCAGTAACTCCCAGGTGAAAAACAAGTGCACTTCCATAATGTACTTAAAGTGCTCTATTTTCGCGCACTAATTTTGTACTTAATATACTAAAAATGATCCTTTAGTACTTCTTAAGGTCAACTTAAGATCATCTAAGTGTACTCAACTGTGCTATTTTGAGACACCGTGAATATGAACTAAAATGCTAGAGCACTTTAAGTACATTATGGAAGTGTACTTGTTTTTCACCTGGGCTGACAGGGATCAGATCATGCCTGGGACAGCCTGATGTCTTGAATCTTCAAAACCCAAGTTTTAATGGGGTGCACTTGTTCAATCTTTTCATACATTATATGCTGCTTATTTGTAATGTCTGCAGGGATGACATGCTTGCAAACGGATGACGGCTTGTATATGACGGAAGCTAAATCACCCCTGGCAAACCCCAAACTCTCTGTAAGTGATGAACAGACATACAGTTCTGTCTTAAAGATGCTCTATTTTTTGCTGGTTCTTCTTTGTCCCAAGCATGGTATAAGGTAAATGTTTCTTCTCATTATTTTTTATTAACAATAAAACATTGACTTTGCCTGTTGGCTACTTTCCAGAGTACATGTTAAGCAAAGCCAAACATGCATTTTGACAAGGTTTTGACAAAAGAAAATGACCAGATATGAGTACAAAACTAAAATGTAAAAGTCTATCATTTATCACTGCAGGTTTTCTCCTTCAAGACAGAGGACAAGCAATTTTTTTCTGCATTGCCTCAAAAATGCATGATCTGCAGCTCTATTAAGCAAAAAAGGACATTGCTATCAATCAGTGACGCATATATTCTTACAGTGACAGATCCACTACAGGCTTCTAGAGAACCAGTACTAAAATAAAAAAAAAGTGAGGGGTCGTCCAGAGTATCTCGAGGAAGGTCAGGTCATCACTCAGGAAACATTTTCACATAGCAGACAGACATGCAAAAATCAATGCAGGCTATCAAATCCATCTTGAATCCATATTTTAAATGCTGCTGGAGTCTGTACCAGGCTTTCTTAAGAAGCTTAACCAAGACTTTTCTGGATTTTTCAGCTTCTCCACAAAGACAATGCCAGTTAATGAGTTTCCCAGTCTACGTTTTCTTGGTAAACAGCAGCATTGCTGGTCAACCAGCATTTAAATTCACATGAAACACCCTAAACCCAAATGGAAAATGTCTGACACTGCAGCTAGGTTACTGCATAAACTCATTTACATAGTTTTATCCAAACCAGACGTCCTAAGTTACCTATTTAATAGAAAAAGACAAACACAATCCATGAGTTGTATGCCTGGTAAAGAAAAAAGAAGTCAATAACCATATGTGTGTGTATGCATAGAGCTCCAATATTCAGCTTCTGCTATACCAACTATTAATAAATCAGGAAAAGGAGTTTTACATTACAGATATGGAGACCAAAAGGGACGTGCTGCTCCATGAAGCATATAATCTCATTATCAGGACTGTTAAGAAAGCCAATTAGAGTGTAAATCAGCAGACGGGATAATTCAGAGTTGAATATGCAGCAAGATGTCCTGCTGTATTGGCAGAAACATAGAGAAGGTAATCTCAAACTGTCTCAAAGAAATGCAAACTCTTTGTACAGACTTTTCTACTCTTTTACTAAACTTTTCAGGGTGCAGTTCATCCTTGTAGCTTGCATTGCATATTTGCAATATACAAAAGACTGAAATTTGCCTTTGGACCTGGCATGCAGAATATCAAGAATTTTTTATTTGAAGGAGAATAAATGATCGGTAAGGTATCAAACATGGCTCATATTCAGAAAGTGACACTTTACTGTAGTCCTAATGAATCGGTCAGTGGGACAGTGGATCTACAGTGTATCATTGAGCCATACTGGCACGTTTCTAGGGTCCAAGTGTATAATCGAACACACACCAAGAGGCACGTCAGTGTTGTTCAGGTCTCATGGGCAGTGCCTACACTTGACAAGACAAAGCACTCCGGAATAATGAAGTAGGTTCATAAATCTTAGCTGGTGACTTGGAGCATGCGTTAAATCCGTTTTTATAATTTTCCTCTAATCTTCATGGCTGTTTCTGCATGATAAGGACTTTCCCTGGTGAAATGCTGCAACTTCTCCAGTCACTTAAAATATGCCCATATTTTACTGTCAGGCATTGATTTCTGAGGGCCCGTTTCCTCTTCTCTATGTGCAGCGGTAAAGCAGCTCAAGGACAGACTAAAGCAATTTCAGTCATTTGGCTTGTTTTTCATCAAATAAATTTGAATGAGCAAGAGGCAGCAGGAGAAAGCAAAAGCAAACTGATGAATCTGATGTTCAAATGGTCCCGTCAAAGTTGATTGAGCTAAACACCCTAGCTGAATGAATAACTGCTGGTTTTTATTAAGCAAAGTAACATCAAATAACGAGATATACTGAGGTTCTCTAATGGCACTTTTCCACTGCATGGTATGGTTCATTTTGGGGGGTTTTCCACTGGGTACAGTACCTGGTACCTGGTACTTTTTCAGTACCACCTCGGCCGAGGTTCCAAGCGAACCGTACCATTACCAAAATGTGACGTGTAAACTCTGATGATCACTGATTGGCCGGAGAAAATTGTCACTGCCTGCGTCATTGAACTTTGAACACGAGACACAACAGACCCGCTAGATTTAAATCAGCACAGCCAGCGAAGGATCGTATGCAACTGTTTTGAATGAGCACACCTTTCTTTTAACAACCAAAAAATGGCTGTTTTGTTGTCTGTTGAGGAAGTACAGACTGTCCTCTCGTTGATAGCCGAGGAGCGGATCCAGCGAGAGCGTGATGGAGCAGTAGTGGCAGCGCAACTATAACAACACGTGAATAATCCCGCCCACTCTAAAGCGGTACTAAACTGCAGTGGAAACGCAAAACGAGCCGAACTGAGCAGTGCCGTGCCGTTCTGAACCATGCTGAGCCGAGTCGTACCACGCAGTGGAAAAGCACCATAAGGGAAACACATTTCCTGCAAGTAAACAAGGGGTGTATCGGACTTCACATTGACTAGTGTAGAGTAGACATTCTACAGTTGTTCTTTGTAATAAATTACCAATAAAATAAAAGATGCTTAAATAGAAACAACTCTGGCAGGAATGCAGATGCAAAGATACAGGACTGTTATAAGTATGCAAAATACAAGTTTACCATTAGGAGTCTGCGGGGCAGTGAAAGTTTTATATTGGGATGTGAATTCGCAGGGCAGATAGTTAGTGATTTTATTTCTGTAGACATCAGACACTTGAACAGCACTGCATTGTGTGGTAATTTATTCCCAACTGAATCAATATCTCTTAGTTTACATGGAGGATTTTGGCCCAGGGCTGCTGTCAGATTACTTGACACTGAAACGAATGCAAAAGTGCAAAGTTTTGTGAGTAACCGTCTGTAAATATGGGCATGAATTCCCTAGATTAATTAGATTAGATTAGTACCAAACCTGTGAACACTGATAATCATAGCAATGTTTTTTTGGGGTAAAGGAAATGCATTACCATCCAGCATTATCTATTGTAACCCACCATACAATTCTTATATAGAATATGATTAACACTTACAAGAAGATGTACAACCATATTTAGCTGTTGTGTGATTTGTCATTGCCTGTATGAAAAACCTCCCTCATCCCCCATGAGTTTCATCACGAAGGAGCCATGCAAATCTATTTTTTTCTCAGCTCCACTGAGAAACAATTATATTCTGAATAGTGCTTATACCAGTGTAATATTGTCTCTTTACCAAGGGAGGGAATCAATAACAGAGCATGTCCAAGCTGCTTTCAACAGCAGTCTTCTGAAAATCCATTTACATGCACATATAAGCTCATTTTCAGCATTGTTGATATTCTGAACTATTTCTCTTGCCACAAGATACAGTTATTTTATGATAAATCATCTAGATTGAGGTGCATATTAAAAGCTTTTCCTAAAAAACATGGTAGAGCTCACAGAGCTGCATTTCTAGAGCAGAACACTAAACAGAGCATATAATCCCTTGAAATACATTGTCCCTGTACATGACAATGTGCCAAATATATATATATATAAAACAGCCAGTGTTGCCAAAAGTGTTTAGTATAAGAACTAAAATGCAGTAAAAATCTACTATTAAAAATTACACATTGTTTGTGACTAAATGAAAGAATATTGTATTATATAATTTTCATGCACCAACTATAAGGTATATTAACCACTGGCTCAACAGACATAAAAGGATAGTTTACCTAAAAATATTTTACTCACTCATGTCAACCTGTGTCGTTCCAAACGTATAAGATTTGCTTTCTTCTGTGGAACATAAAAGAAGATATTTTGAAGAATGTTTGTATCGTTTGTATGGACAAAATAAAAAAATCTCAGAATACAGGTTTGCCGAACAGATTTGTAAGAATATGCAGTTAAGTAGATAATGACAGAATTTCAATTATTTAGTGAATGTTCCCTTTAACAAATTACAAATCAAAATGATCACTGTCCAAATTTGTAGTAAAAGCTTTCATGGTAAAGGCAGCGAGAATTATGAATAAATTCATTTAAACTGACTGTTTGGACTGATTCACAGAAATTTATCAAAATGGAACATGATTTTTACTACTGACGCATTTAAAAAAGACACTTTTAAAAATCTCTTTTAACAAACTTGCGAGATAAGACAGGACTATGTCATGCTTTTTAATGGCCAAGTAAAAGCGCATTAAAATCATTGTGATATTCAAAATGTTGTATCTGACTGTGGCGAAAAAAATGTGATTATACTGTATCATGAATATCTAGTCCTAGAGTGCACTTAACTAAATAGGTTTTCTCATTCTGTAACAAGGTGAAGAGAAAGGGTCTTTCTTTTCATTGGTTTGATTTTTTTTGTCAGTCATATTCAATTTGATGAGGTGAAGGACAGAAACAAAAACAATCTCAAGGTTAATGAGCATGTTTTTCCAAAGAACAATTAAAACATGCCATGCTAGAATGTGACTGAGGACAAGAAGCAAGCAAAAGCAGCAACAAATGTCTCTGCACATTCTGCCATCCCCTTAGCAACAATACCAACATTACGTCAAAAAAAGCAAATGGTGATAATTCATAATTTAGCATCCTGAATAATGAAAGGCTCCTAAAATAAACCCAGACAGCAGATAAAAGGTGGTCTGTAAAGGCCATGCTAATACCTGGCACATCATCTCAGCTATGTAAATAACCAGCACAAAGGGTAAAGTACAGCACAAGTCTGCCTGCAGCTTCAGTTTTTTGTTGATATTGAACAAATCCACAAAACGGGAATAAGTTTAAATTCAAATAAGGCTGATTGCCTGTCACATCACTCTAGTTTGTCAAATTACACAATTTAATTGTAATGTTAAGTTGTTTAACAACTTAAGCTACCCTTTAGCTTTAACTAGAAAACCACCAGGGATGTGACATTTTTGTAGCACATCAAAGAGATTTAAAAACTCTTTTCTTATATGTCTCACAAAGTTGCTCATAAATTATTTTTGCCAAAAAGAAGAGAGAGTGATAATATAGTCAAATATTAATGAAGACATGCAATACATTCAAAAGGTACTTTTCTTATTTTAAGATGCTTTTATCAAATTTAAACTGGCCATCTATGGCTTACTATATGGCGCAGCCTCATCAAGTAATAATCATGAAGTAGTATATAAAGAAAATGCTAAGCAAAGGTTAGTAACAGTCACAGTATAAGTTCCAATTCCAAACATGATCTAATTAACTATTAATTATTTTCTCCTTTCAACTTTTCGTCACTTTTACAAAAGTTGAAGAACAAGTGCTTTCATAGTGGAAACTGACCAACAGAAATTAGTCTTACATTCAGCAGATAAACCTGTCCATTAAACTTAAACTTTTTAATCCACAATAAAGCACAATAAAGGCACAAAATTACACTTTTATATACTGTATTTATGTATTGTAGCTTGAAAAACTACTGATAAATACTGAATTTTATTTAAAGGGGTCATATGTTTTTGCTAAAAAGAACATTATTTTGTGTATTTGGTGTAATGCAATGTGTTTACATGGTTCGAGGTTAAAAAACATACTGTACATTATTGTCGCTTCTCTATGCCCGCCTTTCTGAAACGTGCCGATTTTTTCAAAGCTCATCATTCTGAGAAGCGAGGTGTGCTCTGATTGGCCAGCTATCCAGTGCGTTGTGATTGGCCAGATACCTCAAGCGTGTGAAGGAAATGTTACGCCCCTTACCATGTTGTGATGCCATGTCCCGGACTTTTTACAGTCTATGGTCCTGGTGCGATGAGACTAAAACAATAAAACCCGCTATAAACAAGGCATTTGTTGCATTCAGTGAGGACATAGGCCTAATTACTGATTATCATGACTTATATGGTCTTTTTACGTAATGCGCCACGCTGCCTATACATATAACACCATGTCTGCATTTGTGATCGTAGAAACACCAAACAAGCACTACTCTACACAGCTCAAAACTCGCGTTTGAATAGCCAGTAGCAAATTCTTTAAATATCGAAACATACTTACAGGCTGTGAGTCAGAAGCACCAGACTGTCCTTGCGACGTTGGAATTGCCCCACTTTACAGTGTTCACAGCCATTCATAGTGTTCACATTGTAGGCTACTCTCTCCCAGGATCAGGAAACAGTCCTTCGTAAAATGCACTGCACTGTTCTGGAACAGTGTTGTAAATATAACTTAACCACTAATTTCTAGTTGTGCACTTCATTTGGAAGGCCAAACAAAGTACTTTTGCGTTTACAATGAAACACAGTGTCTCCACGACATAGCAGCGGCAACAACAATACTACAGCAAGAATAAAAGTTATGCCTTCTTTCATTGCGTGTACGTTTGGGCGGTGTTAAGCAAATCTTCCAACACCGTGACGTAGACATGTGGGGGCGTGTTTGAATGAGCCGTTTTAGGAGGGCGTGGCAGAGTATTAACTTTTATAAAGAATATCTCTTTGGGATTGAGACTTCAGTCTTTGCAACTTTAGGGATCTTATGCACAAACAGCTTGTAACACTCCAAAGAGAAAGGAAAACGAAATCGCACCATATGACCCCTTTAAAATAAAACTCCAAGTAGTTGGTAGGTTCTCAAATTAATTGGTGAATCATTTTTTCTAGTGAATGAATCATCTGAATGAACTGATTCAGTAAAAGAAATTCATAATACTTCATATGGATACAAGAGTCTGCAAGTGTGTTTGCAAATATGTAAATATGCAACATGCAGCCATGAACTGTGCTGAAAGGGTTGAAAATGAGCAGTGCCAAATGTTGTTGTGATTTTCTGGAGGGCTGGGTTTTGGGGGGGAGTGGAAACTAATAGGTTTAAAATTATATCCATCCATCTTAGTTTGTGCAGCGCACCTATTCACGTCAACCCAACGGCCGCTTCATAAATGATCTTAATGCATCATGTAGCCTTTTAATCATTTTTTTATGAACGATGCTGGTTTGATTTTGCACTTAATGAGGGTTACTGTATAATTCATATAATTCAAAGCAGACATCATTACTTAAATAGTGTGCAAGATATTCTGCCCAACCAATACATTTTTGTCCACATAAAGGTGCATCGCTGGGTAAGAAACAAAGGCAGGCTATGAAGTCAATGCCAAATAGAGACCAGAGCATTTGCCAGCCACATAAAGGGCTGCCTAATGCACAAGCACACACACATAAAACATTTCGGCCCAGATAAAGCAGGGGAGAGGACATAATGACAATGAACCAAGCCAGCTCAAGCGCTTCACAGCTCACATCAAAAGCAACAGCGTTTTTTTCATAGATGCTCCCATAAAGCCTCTGCTTTAGTGCTGCCTAATGCAGATATACCCAGGGCAAGCATTTGTTTGTGGGGTAAGTATGTCACCAGTAAATTAGAATGTCTTCCAGAATCCAAACCAGATCCTCTTTGGCACCAATTCAGGGAAGACCCGGAGGGAAGACAAGAAAGCTGTGCAGTCAACAAAAACCAAACACAACAACCAAGCTTCTGTGTGAAAAACCGCATGTACCTAACAAACAGTGCACCACATAGACTTTAGATTATCAATACGGACAATAAAACTCTGTGATTAAACTAACTGGGGAGTCTTGATAGGCAATGGTGAATGGACCAGCTAAACACAGGGCGGTGATATATTTATGGCTCTTTTTCTCTAGAGCAGGTCTGGTACAGGAGAGATAAGACCCCTCTTCCCTGCACAGGTAATACAAAACACCTGTAAAGTCACCCTGTGGGCCGTTCAATGCATTGGGGTTGAATAAAAAGTGAGGGTTACGATATATCTAAGTCATTATTGACTAAACGCACCAGTGGTTACATAAACAAAGGCAGCAAGCACTGGAATGCACAGACTAGAATGTGCTTTTGTATGTGCAAATATACTTAGATTATTAGTTAGTCTGCAGAGTTCACAGCGCTTCATTATGGTGGTGGTGTGGTGTAGTGGTTAAACATGTGAACTGGTAACTCTAGGTTCAAACAGATGATCCCAGAATGCAAAAGAAGACGTTGGTAAGCAAACAATTTTGTTTACTGTTGACTTCCATTATATGGACAAAGAGACATTTCTCATCTTCTTATATGTTCTGCAGAAGAAATAAAATCAAGTTTGGAATTACATGAATATGAGTAATGATGACAGAATTATCTGTCATCAGAATGTCAGGTCTGTTTAATATAGTTTTAATACATTTAACAGCACTAAGGAAGAAATGTATGAAAATATTGCAGTTGTATTTTTAAATTTCTTCAAGTTTCTACTTTCTACAGTATGTGTCATAATAACAAATACCATAGTTGTATAGAAAACATAGTTGGCTATGGCTATGCATCTGTTCTTTTACATGTATAATCTTTGATTATGGGTGCAAAACTTGTTTGCCTTCAAATTTGACAAGAAATAAAAAATCCAGATAGAATAATGTAACTCAGAGCTGAAAAGTGCACATTATGCAGATCATTTCACCTGCCATCTAAAGGCAACCATTAAATTTTCATAATAGTCTATTGTATGATGGATGCACTGCACAGCTGGTTCTTTATCTCCACATTTTCCCCATAATATCACATTGATTGTGCACTCTGTCTTCTTTTCCCTGCTTTTTCATTTCACATTTACTGTTCACCTCACAGCATTCTGTCTCTCCCTCTGCTTCTTTCTCTCAAAGCATAATAAGATAACACTCTGTCTGAATATTGATTACTCATATAACGGAAACACAAACTACTCCAGAGAAATATGAATGGAACATGGGAAATCCCAAAAGAGGTGCAACTTGCTGCACTGATTCACGATTTACATCTCAATCTCATACACTGACAGGCACACTCCTAAATTTGAAAATTAGAAATGTATGAAAACAGCTATACATTTCATTACAAATCCTAAACAATGCATTATTAATGAATTCAACACAGAAGTTAAACACATTGCAGCTCATAATTCTTATTTGAATTGCCTTGAATTTGGACTGGTCAACTTGGACCGAACCCTGGCTTGTACTGTGTATCGGGCCATACTTCCTGCAAACCTACAGCCTTCTATCAGACAGAAGAGTAAAGATCTGAGTTAAGCTTAAAGGGACCTTGCTAACATCCCACAGTCTATTAACTGACTAATCTCGATACATATTACACAAAAAAGCACTTCCAAAATCATTTGATCTAATTTGATTGACGGCATTATGCAACTTGTCAAGGTATCAAGGTGTGCAGGGTTTTAAAAGTATAGTTCACCCAAAAATGAAACTTTTCCTTAATTACTCATGTCATTCCAAAACCATATGATTATGTTTTTCTGCAGATAAAAAAGCAGAAAATCATAAAAGCTGATATTTTAAAGAAAGTTGGTATGGTTGGAAAGTTTTAGTACTGACAAAGCACATTTTTGTATGTTCCACAAATAAATAAGGACATGAAGTGAATAAATAAAGAATTTTCATTTTTAGGTGAACTATCCCTTTAAGGTTTACAAGGGGCCATTATGATTATGAGTGCTATTGAGGCTAACTAGGGACAATGACCTATAAAAATGTTCATAGTAAAAAAAGGAAAAATCTTTCCTTGTGAAAATATAGCAATTTGAAATATTTTTGAATAGACATACTTTCTCATTTCCATCATTTTCTGCACAGATTTTCTGGACTGGGACTGCTTTGGTATCATCGATTTCAGATGTACCAGCCCCTAAACAAAATTAAGTTTTTTGACGCTTTACATGCTGGTCAGATGGGCTCTTCCTGACAGAGTGGATGATCCTTGGCCAGAAGAAGCATTTAAGGATTGAATGTGGAGAGCGGCAAGCATCAAATCTCCTATTCTTTTAAAGAGGTTTGTCTTATAAATCCTTAATTTCAAGGTCAATTTGGCCAAACACTTCAAAAGCATTGCTGAAAACAGACTAGAAATTCTAGTAAATTGTTCACACAAACATTTTGTTTTAGCCAGACAATACACACACACATTCAGCAAAGCCCTCAATCAATAATGTGTTGCTCCATCTCACCACAAGTGATAACCTTGAGATGTCAAATTGTATTTGCTTTACAGCAAACAGTATGTAATAATTCCTCCATCCATATTTTATCATTTGTGACATCTGGGAGCAATAATGCAGATTAAGTTAAGTAGCTGGCATAGTTTCCCCTTATGGAACAAATACAATAAGTTCAAGTGTTAAATGGAGAGCAGCTGCAAAGCCTCTACCTAAAACATTTGGAATCGAACCAAACAAGCAAACACAAGTAATACCCTACTGTACTCAAAGGAAAAATTGACCCAGTAAAGACATGTGACAATTGCCTCAACAACAGCAATGCAAAATATCTGTCACGAGACCTGAAATGCTGTGAGAGGGATTTTAGTTTTGCTAATCTAAGCTTCATTCCACTTCTCTTCGTCCCCAGAGTTATGCTTCCTGTTTTCTCCTAAAGAGGAAACAGTGTAATGAGTGCATTCTGAAGGAGGCTATGGGCGTCTCCAAGAGCAAAATAGACTTTCCTGGCAAAGTGTACAATGTTATTTGGACCGCACCCAGAGGGACACTCCCAGGAAGTCTCAGGGTGGACACCTTAAAGGACTCCCTGAATCTCTTCCTGCATACATTCTTAAGCAACAATACCATACAGTATGTCTTTCATCTCACATAGCTTTTCCTCCAAAGCACCTCTAATTTTTCAAAAACTCATCATGTTAGCTCTTTGTCAGACTGTGGATAGTTGAACAACTTTATACTGCATCTACACCGAACTGGATTTAGCTTGACAGTAAATTCTCCCACTTCCTCTAGTAGGGAAGGTCATTTTTGATGGACTATTTTTAGAACTCTGCGGCTTTCTTCAGACAATGGAATGCTTAGATGCAAATCCATTTAGTTTTTGGTAGTACAAACAGCAAATCTCCAACAACAACAAATCAATGCACAATATTGCCTAGAAGTGTCCAAATTAGGACCATCAACAATTATTGTGATAACCAAGTAACTGGTCAATTATTTTGACCATTAATCAAATAATCAGGTAATGCTTACTATAAAGATTAATAAATATAAAAAATTAGAGCTGCACAATTATTCAAACACCAACACAATCTTATTTCTAAATGACAACGATTCGCCTGTCCTCTAAACCATTGACAAAGTCATACCAGAACATTCAAATCTGTGTTCGCACTGCCGCTGACACAAAAAGAGCAGTTATTGCGTTTAGGTAGGAAATCGCTTCACAACCACACAGTATTATTTCTGTCTTCCAGTCATTTATATTGTCACAGAAGTACTGGGGTAAAAGTTTATAGCTTGGATACAGACACTGATGTCTATGGTAGCGATCAAAATAGAGCAGTTCATCTTTTGAAAGTAGTGTGTGCTTCAAATACAGTTCGTTGTTTACATTGTTTCACCACTCGTTGGCGGAAAGTGACTTTTAAAAATGTATTTGTCATTGAATCATCCATTCAAAAGATTTATTCAAAGATGCTGATTCTTTTTTTATCAATTAATCATGACAGCCCTAGACCAAGTACACTTATTTTTGCTCACTCTTTCCTTATATAGCGAAATATGTGATGTTCACTGCCTAGAGAGTCGCGAATAAGTTAGTGTGCAAACGTGTGTAAAACACTGCCTGCTTATGTTCTTTCATGTACCTCATGAGTTCAGAAATGCAGTAAGCTGTCATGATATACAAGGGCAGGGGCAAATTCCCTCCTCTTTCCACACTGACAGCTCTCAGTTGTTGTATGACAAAAATCTCTTGCCATTGTTACTAGCGAGCCATGTACATACACCAGGTATTGACCGAACAAACAGATCAGATTTCACTCGCAAAATGACAGAACAGACAGTGAATACATAAACATCAGATTTGAAAAACAAAAAGGATTTGTGTATAGTGTCAAAAATATAGGTTCATTAACACACACAGGCAAAATAAATGTTTTCTTCAAGATTAAGATTATAGCATTCTTAAAGATAGCACAACTGTGTAATATGCAATGTTTATTCAGGTAACATTTAGGCATCAGAAGGCCAATGCAACAATTTCATGAGGGTTCATGAGTGTCAAAATGCTTTATTAGCACTGAAGAGAACAGCAGTATATAAATAATGTATGTTCTGTTGTGACCATGAGCACCAGGCTTTAATAACTAACTTTCACATAGTCTGTGACAGAATTATAGTGCTATAATGACAGCCCTATGATAGAACTGGGGAAATTTCTGGAACACAATCACAATATTATAAATCTACTGCTAAAAAAAAAAAAAAAAAACAACAGTAAATTCATGGTGGGGCATAACACATAAAATCATCCAGCCCATATCAGCTGTTCACTCCAGTACGATCGGTCATGGGATCGGTCACAGGAAACAGAAAACTGAAGATGGAAGATGACTGATGCAGGTCCTTCAGATCACTTAAGGCACAATGGGATGTTATGAAATCTGTCTCTTTTCCCTCATTCAGATGTGTGAATCACATCCAAATGACTTTTTCATACAAGTAATTAAACTAATCCTCACAGCATCTCTGTGTCTTCAGCTAAACGATCATAACAAGGCAATTAATCAGCATGTACATAAAAAAACACAGTAGTGCTCTCCCAAATCAATTCCAAAATGATGAGTGAATACAATGATTTATATTATTCTCATAACAGACTCTGCCTGCTTCTGAAAATAAATAAATATATAAATGAATGCATGAGGAAAACAATAAATGGGTTAGTTCATCCGCACATTGCTGCTTTTCATATCATTCCAAACCCTTATGACTTTCTCTTTCTAAGTTGGAACACAAAAATTAATGAACTGACCAGTCTTTTCCACAGGGAGGTAAATCTTCAAAGTAACAAAAAAGCACTGTAATATTAGTTAACATGACTCGTGTGCTATATTCTGAAGAAATCACTAGTCAACTCACTAGCCAAAAGGGATGACGTTTTTACAGGCCAAACCCTGGAAACAAGTTAGCATTTTAGCACTTCCAGTTCCATCATTCTGAAGCCATTTTATTTTATTTTATTAAGGTCTGTGGTTAACACAAGCTCAAGAAACTTCCACATTTTATTTTATGCCTATACATAATATTACGACTATGCATTACAAAATACATCAGTAAAACAAAACTTTTACTTGTCTTGAAAAAGCCGGTTGCTAATCGGTTGCTAGTCTGCTTTTATAGCTTCCCTGTGTTGATAATCCAACTATTTATAATCCAAGTCAATTTATCGGGAAAATGTTTTTTTTTTTTTTGTTTTTTTTTAAATAAAGACAGAAAGAGTTTTTGGAAACTTAATGATGCAGTTGAAATCATGCAACCTGTAAACACATTGCTTTCAATGACAATCAGCTGCCGTCAATACAGTATACAGTAATGAATGAAAGGGTGTCACATGATTTTATCACGATTTTCATTATCGGAGTGAGGAAACCTTTGTGAGGCAACAGCTGATGACAATATGATTTGACACCATATGTGGTAAGCATAAGCGTGTTTACCATTAAATTTTCATTTTTAGTATTCATTGTGGCTGTATTTGGTGTTTGCAACAATTGCTGTTTTATCACAGAGAATTTTGCGACAAGAAGGATTAAGTTTATGACACTACTTTTATTTGTATAGTTTTCATTTTGGCTAGGTTAAGTTCTGAATGACAGGTAGCTTCTTAAAGTTACCTTTAGGTAGTCCAATCATTAGTAGCCAAATTGGCTTGTTGAGTGAAAAAGTGAATTTGATACTCTGTAGTTAATCTTCCATTCTTCCGTAACACTTTGTATTCAAACTAGCAACATTAGACACGTGACACAAGACATTCCTCAGACAAATCTATTGTTTAGCTTGAGAAGGCTTAGAATACAATGCATAAAACATGTGGATTACTTTCATGACATATTACTATGTAGTCCTACTATGTACTCCTCCTTTAGTGTGCCATAGAAAAAAGATAGTCATACAAATTTGGAACAACATCGATGTAAGTAAATCAACATAATTCCACAGAAGATGCCATAATGCTGTTGATAAGGAGTAAAAGTGACATCAAAAAGGAAACAAAGATGCTGTCCGCAAAGTACACACTTTTGCATATTGTAGTGTAGTTTAAAAAAAAAATCTCTTTAGACTTTTATAGTTCAAGGATGATTTTATGAGTATAGTCAAGAAGTCAAAACAAATCAGAACAATTTGATCTCTCTTTTAGAGCTTAAATACTTGTTCCCATTCCAGCTTACCTATAAGTAGGGTATTTGTAGGTCGACCAGGATAACTAGCAAAATTAGCTAGCTTGGGGCGGGATTTTTTGCTTGTCTGGCCAATGACAGACGAGGAAGTGTTCTGGAAACCTGTTTTAAAACACTATTTTTGCATTTCCATTTATAGATTTTTCTACAGGTTTGCCCACCACCCCACTGCACACATATAATTATAAGTCACATTCATAATGACAATCACTCATGCTTGGGTTCTTTTATTATTATAATGACTGTGGGGGTAAATGAGTCACATTGTACCCTGATGAATCAATACTAACATTCCTGATAACAAAATGGCATTAAACAGGCAAATGAAAATGAAGAATCGGTCATAACTTGTTTACTCATTTATTTTTAGATCGATACAGCATCAGGCCGAGGGCAGATTTGTAAAGGATCATATGATTTGCATGCTAAATTATCAGGCATGGGCCTGCTTCTCATACAAAATCTTGAAAACTGTTGCTTCACTCAAAATTCACATTGTCAGTTAAAACAGAAGTCTATTGGTTTTTTACGCTTCAGTGAAATCAAATGGACAACCCATTAGACTCATGCAGCACCTGCTCCAGTCAATTACAATTTAAAGCTCAAAAAAACTCAAATCTAATTTGGAAGAGACAGCACGAAGACACGCAGTCAGACGTTGATTCACTGACAGGAAATGAAGCATCAGACGCCACTGAGTGATTATCTCTGTCTGGATGTTTTGAATGGGAGGCCTATGGACCCTCTCAGCATTCAGTCTTTGTGTTGTACATGTTTGTTTCTATTGTGCATATGTCGAATGCAAAAGTGTAGTTGGCAATTACAGCTAAGAGACAGATAGATTTTCTGAGTTACTAATCAATGTCTGGAGAACAAGAGCAGAGTTTAAAATGTGTACGGTAATTTGTATGCTTCAGAAGATCGTAATGTCAGAAACATCTGTTTAGATTGAATTCATGTGCCATCTCTTGAAATATTTTCATACTTTCAATTTGCATGCGAGTTGCAAAACGTGTGGTGATAAAAGATGTACTTTCCAGGGAAATAAACCCAAGTTTTACTAAATTAGTATTCCTTGGTAGGAGGTTTCTATCGGGCAACTAAGGACATGTTGCTAATTTGCTCAGGGTAAAACTTGCTGGCAAACACAATAAATAATACTTCCCTGTGCAGTAATGTGAAAGTAAAACAAACCAAAACTAGGATGCATTCAGAGGATCAGATCTCTTTAGACAAACACATATCATCTTATTTGCTATTCAAATAACATCTCATCTGAAGTGTACTTTATCAAAACAGAATGAGTGTGCCTGCAGGGTTAAAAGCTGTCTAATTTTAACAGCAAAGTTTTGCTGTAGAGCCCCCATATAAATCACCATCACTGATTAAAGCTGAACTGTAATATCTGAGTCAGTAGCTTTGGGCAAACATAATAAGGGTTTGGTGAATAGTCCCTGCCTCGTCTGCCATATAATATTTTAATTTTTATTTCAAAACTTTATATGGTTAATTGAGGTGTTTACATGAAGGCTTTTCAGTCCGATTGAGCCATAAATCTGACTGTAAACATTATTTGGCTGCATGTAAACTTAGCTTGCAATGGTACTGACTTCAGTGAATGGTTTAGTTCAGTTCATTTAGTGAAAGATTTGTCAAAACAATTCAAACTCATGAGTATGTGAGCCTAGTTGACTCATTCATTAAAAGAACTCACGAGTCATCAGTTTGTGAATTCGTGAAGAGAACACAAGGGAAAAAACATGTTGTATAGGCATTATTCACATTTATCACATGAACTCAGATTTTTTTTTGCTGTGGTGCTAAAGATTCAAAAGGTGCAGGAAACACTGCAAAGTTTAAATAGCACCATGGTGTGTTTTGTAGGGAAAAGCAACATAAAACGGTTTACTTATTTTTGTACCTTATTTGTTGACTGCATACTACTAAAATCTTACTGAAGAGGCTGAAGATGCTCCTGACTGAATATGCTAAAAGTGTGTGATTTGCTTCCTTTTGGCCTGTAACATCAGAAAGCAATCAGCAGCCAGTGTTCATATCAATTCTCCCAAGACAAATGCAATCGAGTTACCACTGGGAAAGCATCCTTTGAAAGCCATCACACCTGTCTTCCAATCTATAACCCCTCTAGAGTCCAAATCCCATGACAAAACCCAATCCCACATGACCCAGACAAGAACAGAAGCCAAGACTGGAACCAGACCACTCAAGTCTAGGATAAGACAGAGTTTTATTCTGTCAAATCATCAAATCAAGCAAGTCCAATCCATTATTGACAGCAATGATCATGAGTAGAGTCCTGCCAAACATGGAAAAGTTATCAAAATATTTGGTTTGGATCATGTTGTCATTACATCACAGCACGAAACAGACATTTCAGCATGTGATTCTGGCTGGGCTCATGCTTTTTTACTAACTTGGAATAAAATAATCTCATGTTCAAGAAAAGATCATGCGATTTGTGGTGTTTTAATTACAGCTTGATTGAATGACACCTGCTGATCGGTGTTATTTAAAAACAATTTTCCCTTGTTCTGTTAATCATTCCATTAAAATGCATTCAAAGCCTTATGTAAATGTCTCGCCTAAGTAAATGACACATGGCTCTTCAAGAATTATGACAAAAATATATTCATCCTCACGAATGATCTTAGCAAATTAAAGGAACAGTTAAATTTATTCAACCTTACGGTGTTTAAAACCCACGATTTTATTTTCCAAACTGCAAATGACGCACAACTGTGACCTGTAGCTATCAAGCTAAAAAAAGTACCATAAAAGTAGTTGCCTTCCATCTGTTTCCGAAGCCATTACATCTTATAGATTTATGTGGGGAAAAGGATGAAGTTATTCACTAAAAGTCTTCCCTAGAATTGCATATAAGTTTAACCTTTTTATGTTGTCAGTACTCAATACTGAGTTTTGATGGCACATGAAATAAGTTTAAATAATGCATAAAATAAACATATCATGTGCTTGAAATGCCACTTCAGTAGCTAGCGGCAGCATGTCTCTCTGAATCAACGTGAAAGTCGTCAATAAATTGTGAATATTAATGGAAAATGGTTAATGTCATTAATATGTCTCTTGACTGATCTTAAGGTTTAAAAATATGGAGGTGTGAATGAGATTTGAGCGATGTAGCAGGGATAGATTTCCGGTAATAATTAGGACTATCCATCTGTTCTGTATACAAATTTACTGTATGGCATGGCTTCAGAAGGCTTGTAATTTTGCACATGAACTACATTAACTGCTTTTATTGTGCTTTATGGAGATTGGGAGCCACTGGAATGCTTGTGTTGTATGGAAAGAAGCAACTTGCCTAAGGCATTTGTCAAAACATCTCTTTATATAGAAGTTATATAGGGTTTGTAAATTTGTATATTTTAATTTTGCATTAACTATTCTTTTAATGTTAGCATAGCTGGTTTAATCATGAAAAAAATGGTTTAATCATGAAATGTCATTTTTAATTAAATCATATGAGGAGCATAAATGTGCATTTCTATTCAGCAAGTTCACATTTGACTGAAATCATTCTGTGAGGCAAATGGATTTACAGTCTGTGGAAAGAGTCTGGCTGCCTCAGTTATTGAAGCACAACAACAGCAGCTTGCCTGAGAATGTCAGAATGTCGTTATGCTGTTCTCTCGTTTTCCTCTGTCAAGGGCAGCAAACGGCGAGGGACACGGTGTCAGCGATATCATTATGAACATTATTCTGTCTGTGTCACTGCTGGGGTCGGTGGCTGAGCTCTGGGTCAATGCATTTGGCTAATGCACAGCAGAACAGTGCTGAAACCACGGAACAGTTAAGCCGTGTGAACTGAACAACAGACTAACTTTACAACACGGCGATCAAATATACACGCGCATACACCTGCTATTCTACTTATACTGTAAATGAAAATCTTTTAGCACAGAAAAAACAAAACAAAAAAACATGGGAAAAGCTGATGGTTTCCCTTTGTTATCGATATCACAAGTAAAACAGCAGTGTAGTTACAGAATAAATGTAACGCGTAAACCACAGCACGCAACAGATTCACACTCAAGCAAACTACTTTTTATCTTTGAAACATTCCGATAATAAAAGGTCACGATATTAACCATATATTTACCTTAATAATAATGCCTACATTTAAAGAAACGGAAGTTCTCTTACAAGGAATGTTGATTTTGTAGTTATTCCCAGCAAACCTGAGCCCGTCCAGTCGCATCTGCAGCGAGTGGCTGGAAAAGCGCGCGCGTGTGTGCCTTTCCCTCCGCGCGCACTCCAGCCGCTTAAAAAGTTTAATGACGTCAAGCGGGCATTTAAAACGCCGCTTTTTTCATAGGAATCTACGACGTGCTCTCTGCCTTAAAGGGACCGCGCACTGTGAAGACCCATCACTGAGACTCTATAAAATCAACTGTTGAATGTAGCTCATTCAATTTTATCATCGTTTGCACACCTCTTGCTTCTTCTCTGGAAACACAAAAGGAGAGCTCAGTAACCATTCAGTCAAGTTGGGCTTCTTGACACGTCTTAAAAACGCAGCAGGCATGATGTAAACAGTGAGAAGCAGCAAGAAGCAAAGGTCAAAGATGTCCATCTAGACAGGAGCATGCTGATACACCACCAATAAGAAGTAGGCTTTTATCCACTTTATTAAGAGCAGGCGCCACCATTAGTTGTTATCATATGTTAATTTATTATAGAAATAAAAAAAAAACACATTGGTTTGTAGCACAAATAATTTTTTCCATTTACTAAACTTAATGAATTGTAAGTCTTGTACTTTCACAGGAAATAGCTTATGTCTGCCTTGAAGAATGAGGTGGATTAGTTGCGATCCTGGGGTGAACATTTGAATATATGGAGTGTCAAAGAATACTTAAAAATGTTGCAAGTTTGTTACTTGTTGGTCTTAAAGTGATAATCCCCCCCCCCCCACACACACACAAAAACTCCAAAAACATATATATTATTTTTTTCATATCACTGGAACGGAGAGCAGAGAGAAAATTGCTGCTCTATAACATGATCTACACCGATAAACAACCGCAGTGAATCCTCAGCAAAGCTGCAAATTGCCTCTTGTTATATCAGAGAAATGAGAACTCTTGCTCAACAATTCCTCTTTACCAGATACATCCCTGCTACTATATTGCTCATTTTCAACAGAATAAAGCTGTAGGGTCAAAATGGACCTTGACCAAAAAGATGTGGAACATAAATTTTGCTTGCATATAGTGAGCAAAAAACCAGGTGTAATGCACGATTCAGCTGCAGATGCGCAGTCTAATAAATTATATGCCACTAGCCTACATCAAAAAAGAGACAACAAAAATAAATGAAGGAAAAATTATATTGGGAAGCATAAATGTTTTCTTTCAGCAAAAATATTTTTTTCTTTCAGCAACAATACAGTTCCTAAACACATTATACCTAAACAGTCTGTAATTAATCAGAAAAATGTAATAAATAAATAAATCCATCCATATTTTCCATACAAGAAAAGTGGACTATCAGGATCCAATAGAAAAGAGCAGCTTTGTTATTCTGTCTAACATCTCCTGTTGCATTTCATGTAAAAAAAAAAAAAAAAAAATGGGGTTCGAAAGGAGATAACAAAATATTTAATTTTTGAATGAATGTTACATGACACAAAAAAAGTGACTGGAGAATAAAAGTTGAGCAGTTTAATAGAATCAACAGGGGACTGGGAAATTATTTGATTGGTTTTGTTTGTTGGAGGACAGCCATGTGAAACTAATTTGCATGTACTTCCAGAGGAAAATTTCCAGAGGAAAAAATCCTGAGATTACCTAAAATGTAAAAACACAGCATCACCTTTCCTCAAACTATTGTTAGCCCAGACTCTCATTCGCTAGATACTATTAGAGAAACTGTCACTCATTACAGCGAACCTACCTTTGTTAACATTTTTTAAATAGTTCATCTAATCAATCAACAGATGGTAGATCCTCATGCAATCTAGCAGCAACACTTACTGACTGGTAAGAGCGGCTGCTAATCAGAAACTGGGAGAGCAATCAGTACGTGGTCTCCCTTCACCTGCATCTGTGTGATGTCTTGATCTCTGTGCATCTGCGCCTGTTAATTTCTAGAATAAACAATCTCCGTCTCTGCCTGTGTGTCTAATCAATAATGTGTGCCATTCAGGCAGAATGTTCCAAAACCTGGATTCCATTTGTCATTTGTCAACCACTATTTGCAATCAATTTAACTTTCCGCTCCAAGAGAAAAGCATATGTTTACCAAGGCACTGCGCTCTCAAATGTTCAATGGGTTATGTCCCGAAATACTAATGTGTTTACATTTTTAAGCAAATATGTTAAGGAAATGTATGTGATATAAAGGGGCAATTTAAGGAATGGAATAGTGATTGACAGCCTAATCCCGAGGGACTATGTGATAGCAAATGTGCAGTTGATGCATTTTTCTTGATTTGTCCATCTATCCATCCTGATTCACGCATCCGATACAACCGGCAAACCTACTTGCTGAAATGGTGTCATCCTGATTGTGTATGTTACGCAATGCATAATATCTGAAGCCATGAAAATGAATTGTGTGTATTCAATAGCCCACAGAGCCGTAATCATTTCCTCTTTTCTTCTATTCCTTTTCTGTTTGGTTCTATTTTTATTTTTAGCACACAGCAGGTATAGGCTTTGTGTTTGTATTTTTTTCAGTTACTGTTAATGAAGCCCAATAACTAATCTACTCGTGTTCAAGGAAATCATTATTCATTAATTAGTTTAATGCATTAAAATGTGTTAAGACTCAAAATCTCTTTCTCAAATAAATAAAAAAATAAATACATACATATAATTCAAGTGATTGGTTGAGTTGCACATACCAAAACAAAATGTCTAAAAGTCCAACAGTTAATTTCGTCTAAATTTTCATTTATTATATGTTTAATTATTTTTTTCCACAACAACAACAAAAAGTATTATATACTTAAGATAGGCTATAATTAATATATTTGTCAAAATATTTTAAAAGCATATCTAATACTTTTAAATATCAAAATATTTGAGAATGGAGAAATTATTTTGATCAGTTTCAAGAGCAATTATTACCCATTTCTTATACATTTTCCTCATATACCAACTGTATGAGAGGAAATGTTGAAATTAAGTGTTATTTTGAGTGTTTTTACACAAAGTTGGTATAGGAAGAGATCTGTTAGTGTTTATGTTTGAATTTATGGGGGGTCTGTTATATTGAGTGTGTGCTTAGGTAGAGGATGGGCCAAGAGACAATGAGACTGTAAGCTGAATGTTGCCTAATATTACGAGCAATAACTGTGCGTGCGTCTTTATATTAATTATATAGCATGCATGTGTACTGTATATGCATCATTTCCAGCTAATCATTAGCTGCTATTTTAAATAAATAAAAAAATAAAAATGAGTACATAGCTTAAGATTATAAATGAGTTGCAGAAAACATTTTGAATTTGCTCAATACTTTGGGCCAAGAATGACAATGACCTTCTCCCTTCTCTTCTCCCATTATCAAGTACAATTTCTAGCACCTCACACTATTTTTTTGCTCTTTGTTAATAAAAGTGGGTGTGACTTAATTAAACCTCAGCTGAGAGTTTTAATGATAAATGAAGCTGTAACTGAAATTATATGAGAGAAATAGTCAGAAAATCAATGTGCAAAATGTTACACTCCAATGCTACACTCCAACAATTTGCAGCTACACTCCAACAATGCTGCAATGCTACACTCCAACAAACCAGGTCAAGAAAATATGATCATATTACCCCAATTTTACAGTCTCTGCACAAGCTACTTATTAAGTTCCCTATCAGTTACAAAAAATTATTACTTACCTATAAGGCCCTTAATGGTTTAGCTCCTGTGTACCCAGTCTTCTACCATGCTACAATCCATCACGCTCCCTAAGGTTGCAAATCTCTGGCACTGGCTAAAATTTGGACGAACCCAGCGATTAGGTTGTTCAGACCCAGTGGTTGGGTTACTTCCCAGAAGGTTGAGTTAAACATTTAACCCAACTGTTGGTTGAAAACAACCCAGCATGTGTTCTGTCCAATCTTTACCCTGTACTGGGTTGCATTTAACTCAGAATTTTTTAGAGTGTAGGATAGCAAAGTCCACTAAAGGAGGTAGAGCTTTTTCGCATTTGGCCCCCAAACTCTGGAATAGCCTTCCTGATAACGTTCGGGCTTCAGACACACTCTCTCTGTTTAAATTTAGATTAAAGACACATCTCTTTAGCCAAGCAATCTTGTACTGTAGTTATATCTGATCAAATGCACATTATTATTCTTTAGCTTGGGTTGAACAAATCATTTTTGCTTGGTTGGAACAGCAGCTACACTAATTATGTCTCCATTTGTTTCTCTGTTTCTGCCGTAACTAGGAATTACACAAGCTTCAGTCTGGATCCAACCCTTAAAAGATCTGAGATGACCGAACACCTGAGAAGAGATGCCAACCCCTCAGAGGACCTCAGGTGATGCCAACCCTGAGACAACACACATAACTGCCAAATTTTGCTATAAGTTTGATTGCAACATATAATATCATTGCTGTTAATAGTGTTCATCGTATGTTTGATTACATCATTAACTGATTTTTACCACGTCAACTTGACATAGTCACCAGTGATAAGCTACTACTAAATATATTGTAGAAACTTAATTGCCTGTAAAGCTGCTTAGCAACGATTTGTATTGTGAAAAGTGCTATACAAATAAACTTGAATTGAAGTGAATTTTATTATCAATACAATATAGTATATTTTGCTGCTGAGTGCTGATGATCTATATACATATTAAACATGCATTTTATCATTTATTGCCTGTCTTATACACTGTGTAAAAAAAGAAATCAGCAGAAAAACAGATAATCTCCCAGAATAAAATTACAATACATTTTTCCTTCAACCTTAAAATACAACAAAATGCAATGCATAGTTCAAAATATGGGTAAAACACCTGTAAAAAAATGAATACAGAAAATTCCTTCATACAGAGCATTACTTTATTCCTTCAATGGTACATTGAGCTGCACGTGGTTTGTTTTCCCTTTTGCTAAACCACACCTCCAGATGCATTGTGAAGTGCATCAACTACAGTATTTGTGTCACATAGCTTGAGTAACCAACCAATCAAGAGGAAGCAGAAATGGTGGTGTATAACCTACCATATATCTGCATACTGTCAGTGTTTTAATTTCGTGCAGCCCTACAATAAATGCACTAGGCTATATGATAATCGCATCCTCATGTCTGTAATGGCCTCACATAGTGTCCAAAAAGAGCACCCAATCAAGAAGCACTTGTGCATATGAGCAATCACCCTTGCACATAAATTCACACGGGCAGACATATATAACACAGATGTAAATAATCAGCCATGCACGGGGTGAGCTGGTGTTAGCCGATGGGCAGACAGCGGTAAATCAGACAGAATGTCTTATAATGAGTCTCTCTCCTGTCTGATCCCGCTAAAGATCCGCCTAGAGCAACCTCATTTAACAGCTTCTCTTCATTTGCATCAGACACCTCATAAACAAGAAGTCCATTAAAACAGTCTGCTAATAGGATTCTGTCTCATTCTTCTGCCTCAGCTTGTCATTTAACAACACATCAGACTGATAATCATTACAAACAAAGAGAGACAACAGATCTGGTTACGAATGCATGACTCATAATGGACATCTTATTCATTTAATGCTTCTTATCTGAGACAGCATTATAAATGTTTTTTCCTCAAAGTCACTTTATAGGTTGTGATATTTTGTTTAGAGCTTTGCTGACTGATATACAATTTCATCTTCATGTGTTCTTCCTCTTATTATTATTTACCATACTTATCATTTAAAAAGTATGCCTAATATCTATAATTTATTAATCTGTTTTAATGTTTGCTAATAAAAATACAACTGGTCGTTTCATATTAGGTCAGGTTCATTAACTAATGTTAACAGATACAACTTTTGGTTTTGTATTACTAAATACATTAAATAGTGATAATCTATCAGTAAATGTTGAAATGAACATTAACTAAGTATTTTAGTAACTAAGTATTTTTTATTGTTAAGTAATGTAAACCTGACTGTAAAGTGTTACCAGATAATCAGTACTGTATCGGTTACACATAAAAATATAAATTTAGTATGCATTGAATTTTTTAATGAAATAATTACATGATATAATAATTTATTTATTAATAAAATGAATCATATTATGAATATACTCAGTGAAGATAATTAAAAGACATTAGGAAAAGATGGCTTTAGAAGTCAATATATTGTTGAATTTTTTTTTTTTTTTGTCACTGGCCTACACTCCACAGCAATTCATTTTGCACTCGTGTAAAATGAATACAGTATATTTAATCATTTAAATTAGAATATTATTTCAACCTTATTTCCAACACTCATTCCTTGGCCATAGTCATAATTTTGACAAAATGCAGAATGTTATTTAAGTTTTTGTACAGAGTAATTTTTAATATGTATCACTGAATGCAACAGCACTTCGAATTGTTTTGTGAAGTTGAAGTTATCTCTCTGCGGCAGCTGGAATGATAAGCGCGCTGAACAGCTGACTTCACCATTGCAGCTTGGTTGAATCCAGCCAGCACACATTACACCTCGACTCCAATCTATTTCTTGAGTTGTTATGGCTCTAACTCTCAGCGCGGTACAAAAAGCCTCAGTCTGTCAGTTTTAAATCGATTTGTTCTCCACAGAGAAATCGGCCAGCAGGGTGTCAGAAAATTGCATCACATTGCATTGCTAATGATGCCATTTAAACTCTGTGGAAGATCATTAGCTGCAGTCCCGTTTTCTTCGCTCGTCTTCCTGTTTCCTTCGTGTATCTGTCTCTGGCAGTGGGAGTGGAGCTTCAGGGAAATGATACGAGACAGGGGGTGATAAAACACCAAAGCCTCTGGTCTTTATAGGGCCACACAGGAAGGCAGATCACAATCACGTCTCTCGTCAGATAGCGGTTAGTGCAATCAGAGCAGTATTAGTGGAACATAGAGATAGAAGAAAATATTTTTCGCCCTGAGCCTTTTCATCATAGTCTTCTATAAATAGCTGAGCGAAACCTATTCTCAGTGGGGTTACCCTTTCAAAAGAAAGAAAGAAACATGGAAAATAAGAAGATAAAGTCACAGCACTAGCTGTTTTGCATTTGAATTAGTTTGTATTTGGGGTTTGATCCTTTGACGTGTGTTTGTGTGGAGTATATCTGTGCCTATTTATTCCATCATCACAAACAAAATGCTTAAAAGCGTCATCCCTTGGACGTCGCATCCTAGTCGTGGGATAACAATTTTAGCTTTTTCGAGTGCTTAGATGAATGCCTCCTTCAAATATCGGCATTTAATTTCCACTCATCTTAATGTATGCTTCGAAAGCAGGAAGTGAAAAACACATAAATAATTACACCTATTTCTCTCCTGCTCTACCAGAGCATTTCATTATCATTAGCCGGTGCTGTTCGTTTAAATGAGTTTTGAAAAACACCCAACTCATTATAAATGTCTGATAATGCTGCTGAGTGAATCAAATAGATTACAGATCCAGGTTTTAAGAATTCAATCTCTTCGTAGTGGCCAATACTGGTGTTCTAGATGGATTTTTGTCGTTAATCTTAACTTTGAATAAGATTTACCTGCTCTACCAACACATTTTTGTCTGCCACATCCACATCATGTCACAATATACAATTATAGAAGGTAAGTTATGGTTCAATCTGCTTTTATTGGGGAAGTATGAAGTAGAAGTGTGTTTTACTGTACTGAATAACTGGTGTGTGTGTGTGTGTGTGTGTGTGTGTGTGTGTGTGTGTGTGTGTGTGTGTGTGTGTGTGTGTGTGTGTGTGTGTGTGTGTGTGTGTGTGTGTGTGTGTGTGTGTGTGTGTGTGCGCGCGTCCGCATGTGTGCACAGGAAGTTATCCACTAAGCATTATACGAGTCACAGATTAAAATTATATTAAAGGTTTTCTGCAGATCATCAGAATACACTTTCATTCATTTTAAATCAAATTTACATCCTATTTACTGTGTGAAATGTGTCTTCTCTCTCTCTCTCTCACTCACTCACACACACACACACACACACACACACACACAGAGAGAGAGAGAGAGAGACTTAAATACACATATCATATTCAAAAGTGGTATTTTATGCTTCTTTAGTTGTCAACATTTATTATCAAATCCGCAGCAATACAACAGTCAGCAGTATTGTGTAATAATGTCACATGCATCTATTTCTGTTTATATCAGGACCTTTGTTTTAAAGTTTAGTTGTATTGTGTTGTCATAGTTGTGTTTATGATTCCTCCCTGATTGTTTCCAGCTTCCTTGTTTAGTTATTTCATCTAAACAGCCCTCATGTGTCTTTTATCAACAGTTGAATGTAACTTGTAGTTTAACTCAGCACAGCTCAATTGGGAGTTTTAGTTTTCTCAGTTTTGAGATTGTCATTTATTTTATTACTTTTGTCTGTTTTGTTCTCATAATGCTGCACTTGGGTTTCTTATGTCACGCATTGTGAGCTCTAGTCATTACAAATTGCAGGCAATGAGATGTAGTATCTGCAGCTCCAGAGATTGAAGAAAATAGACATAAAAGTGCAGTTAAAGAGCAAAAACAGGCAATGGGGATGATTTTACTTTTTACGATTTATCTTATATTTTGATATCATTTTCCCACTGTATCTGCTTTTTTGTTGCAATTTTAAGTTTAAAGTAAACAGTATTCTGACTTTTTTTTTTTGGTAAGTGTGAGAAAAAAAGTCTAAATTGTGAGATACAAAGTCACAATTACCATTTTTAGTTTTTTATTCCATAGCTTAAACAGGCTTCCATAGAACTGTGCAAAACTGGCAGTATGTAATACAATGTTTATCAAGCAATGTAACAGTTATAAAATGTAATGGCTTTAATGGCTGTTGGAGTGGTTATGAAAGGTCACCTGCAGATAGAAACTGTTCTGACGTTTGTTGGTCCTGGTCTGAAAGCTTTCCAGACACTTAGAGATAAAACAGCTAAAACACTCATAATCTTGCACCAAAACTTTTGCAAGAAAGTCAATGCAATGCGAAGAAATCAATGCAAAGACGCCACTCAGACATACTTTAGCCATTATTATGGCAGAAATAGTTATAATGGCTTGCACTGAATCATCTCAACCAGGCTCTTCAGTTTCTCTCTTTTCTGTGCCACTATCCCAAGAAATGTCTGTTTTGGCATCTTCTTACCCTGTGGTGATAACAGATGGGAGTTCAGCGAAGCAGAAAGCTGAGTGATGTGAATTTATCCTCCTGCCCTGTTCCTCTCTCAGACCCACGAGCGAACAATAAGCCATATGATTGCATTGCACTGTCGCAGCCACCAGCCATTTAAAAACCAAAAACCTACATCATTCAACATCCAGATTGAACAGTAGGAGGCCTGAGTCACTGGTCCACTGTGTTACATTTCAGGTGTGATTGATTTCTTGTAGTTACATGAATAGCCTGCTACTTATGAAAACCTCTAAACGCAAGTCCAAAATGACCCTTCACCACACAACAAATGAGAGTAAAAAGTGTCTTTAGTGAGTAAAAAAAATTAGGTTATCAACAGTTGGCCATTAGCAAAAGTAACCTAAGAAATTTCATCTAAAGAGTTCAAAGATGTATGTGTATGAAAAATGACGGCATCACCTGGTGGCTGATTTTTTATTTTTATTTTTTTCTCAGACCAAGAGTCAAATATGTCACATTTGATTCTGATTGGCCTTTGTTAACCTTTTCTAATAACAGCTGAACTGTGATCAGCCAATAGTGGTCATGTTTCTCAAGATACACAACTTCATGTGCATTGATAGCAAATCACAGACAAGCAATGCATGCCAATTTTGAAGTGAATTGGAATCCAAAGTTAGAGACAATTTCATGCCAAGCCCCACTACTTTCGTGTTCTCAGATTGATCCCTTATATGTTAAAAATGGTAAAAAAAAAAATATGTGATTCCATTACATGAAGACATCAACACCCTCTATTTTCACAGAACCAAAATTTAGACTTTCCGTTCCAACTGAGCAAACACCATAGAAGCAATTGACCTAAACATTTTATGCAATAAAAATCAAAATTGTCAATTTGTCACAGGGCAAACCATGGCAAGTTTGGTATTCCTACTATATGACATAAGTTAGAAGCATATATTAACATGTTTTGTCCACTAGATAATCTCCAAATGTCTCAAGCTCCTTCAGGGCATGGTGGTGATGACAGACATCAGTTTTCATAAAAATATGCAGATGACTATGGATTCGCTGCACTGAATGTCACCAGTCTTGTAATACTTGTGATGAAATGTACCGGAGGTTTTGTCTCAATATGCTAAAGTGTTATGGAAATATAGCCTCATGTCTGCTTAAGCTAGTTCACTTTCTAATCTGTTGACTCGCTATGCAAGAGTGAATTGGTAAATCAATTCCATAACATTTTTAAAGTATAGTCTAACAATTATCTGAGCCATGACTTGCTGAGGATTGAATGAAGCATCTCGGAATCAGAAGAAAGAAGATTTTGCTTCTTGTCTTTATGGTTCATAACATAAACATAAGTGCAAATTTGAGCTATTGGTGGCACTAAAATATATATTTAGACTTTCCATCAGCTGTGCAAGTTTTCAGCAGAAGAAGAACTCTAATGATTTATCTATAACTTATCTATTGTTTTGGGCTTGAAACAGCAACAGCCAGCATGGGAATTGGGCACTAATGATTTAACTAAACTGCTATTTTGTACCAGCTGGCCTTAAAAAAAAAGCCAAATAGCATTTCATGGCCAGTATGAACGACTTATATGAAATACCCTTTCCAACATATTACAAAATATTTTGGAACCTGCTTTTCTGAGCAACTGATTATTACTACAAAGCAGGGAACAAGACAGTTAAAAAAAGTGTATTGACATTTATTCTGTATACTCTTTCATTTTAAAATTTGTGAAAGATAAATGAGCATTTAAATGTCTCTTTTGCACTTATTGCACACCTTTGCTGATATCAACTTTGTAATTTCCTGCTGTCAGCAGTACATGTGCTACTGTGGTGGACATCCATGCATTAGTGTAGATCCGGTCTGAGGAATCATCCAGAAAGATTTACTGATGATGCGGCCATCATTTCCCACATGCCGTGTGCAGTAGCTTTACGTAACCCAGTATGTGGCAGGTCATTGCTTAGCAATAACACCTGCAGAGAGCAGGATGTGAACATGAGAGGGTAAAATTGCTTCTGTGTATGCATGTGGTGCTTTTCATTGATTGTGCTGTTTGTAGACGAAGCAGGGAGTGTAAGCAGGCACAGTTGATAAATCCCATTTGGTTTTCTACAAATGTTCCTGTGATTCTGGCTATGATGTGATGTTTCAGGCAGGAATAGATTTTTAGAATTTTTTTTTTTTGTTGTAGTTTTTTGGTTAACATGTATTCATGTTAATCTCAGAAAAGACTCTGAAAATGTAGTGTAACAATCAACTAAAAAGCAACAACATATAATTCCTGTGTCTTTAATAATAATAATAATAATGATAATAATAATATATATATATATATATATATATATATATATATATATATATATATATATATATATATATATATATAATTTTTTTTTCAAATGAATTATTATTATTATTATTATTATTATTATTATTTATAAATATCATGAATTCTGAATGATTAATTTACATTTCAAAAATCATTACATTTTGGGGACTCACACCACATGACACTTCACAACCTGATATATTTCCTTGTCATAAAAATGCCGAAGTATCTGATATTTTATATCTGATATCTGATATTTTAAGAGTTTGATCTTGACACATCTTGACACATGGGTGTCTTGACACTCTGCATGGGTCCTTTTTAATTTTTTAATTTTTGCATGCTATGGAGTCACATCACAGCACCACATAACTTGAACAAAAGCACTTTTTTCTTTTAACAGTTTGTGTCACTTTTTTGTCACATTTACAGTTTATTGTTTATTACTTATGGTATACTTATGAATTAACATTTCCATTCTTTTAATGTGTTTTTTTTTCCAGTGTGATATAAAGACAGTTTTGACATTATGCCTCACAAAAACGTCAAAATAAATATTAGAAATTAAAAACATGTTCATCACAGAAAAGGTGCTGTCAAGTCTTTGTATGTATGAATTGCAATTATTATCTCTCTATTTTAACAATGAAAGAAATGACACACTTCCTCTATAAGTGCATTTTGTAATTAGAATCCTTTTATATTTTACTTTAGGGTAAAACACTGCAGAGAGTGATGTAGAGAGTAAAGTATTCATTGCTATTAACCAAACTCTCTAAAGTCAGTGATCCAGCTCTGAATAACCTATTGTCTCAGAGCAGGTTCTCTATTGTCTGCAGCACAAGCATAATTGGTAGAACTGCAAGACTTTGTAAAATGCAACAGTTTGTAATGGAAGTCTGAGTGAACCATCAAAGACTCTTTGTTTGAACAAGTTCACATCAGCTCTGTGAAAGCTTGTAGCATTAAACGTTTGACATTGAATCCACAATTATGCATTATGAATAACCGCTTCTTAATTGCAGCCTTTACACCGTTGTGCTGCTGCCATTGTGACAGAGACTCAAAGACAGGGACGATGTGTAGCCAATTGCCATTGTTAAGCTTTATTATAAGTGAGTTCATCAAGATTCCTCTTGAGCTGTGAGAGCAAAGAATCATGCAGAGAGTCTTTGCACATGGACTTGTACTCAAACAGAGTGAGAAATGAATGGCATTTCTGACCTTTAGGTCGTGTGCAGTGAATATGGCATTGGTTCTCGGACTGGCAACGGGCTCAAGCCAGTCCCACAGGACGTAACCCAACAAATAGCATCCAGATTCAAAATATTCTGGCTAAAAACACTTTACGTTTGAAGAATATTCAGTAACAAGGAAAGAAGGATAGGTGTAAACTCAAATTCCCAATGTACATCATTTGCAGCCTACATAAACTAAAAAACACGCACTTTAAAAGTGTTTATTTATGGAACAAAGCACTGCAGGAATATCAAAGAAATTGGGTACCTGAGGATATCTCTCTCACATTGATTTTGAGCTCCTTGATGGAAATCAATAACAGCCTAGTATGTGTGCATCATTAAAGGATTCTGGGAAAGCTCTTGACCCTTGAGTCCTAACCCAGCTGCCTGTCACCACACAACTTTACATAATGCTTTCAATAATCTGCTGCAAGGTAAACAAAAATGTGAGGAAAGACTAGTTTTACAGCTGTTGTCTTGTCTTCATTCTTTAACCACACAAAGGTGTTTTCTGATGTCTGATGTGAAACCCACAACAATACAATTCATTGTTTTTCAAGTTTGTACTACTATCTACTGCAGGTTGTGGTGGACATGGTCTGCTGTGTTTTTAGTACCAATCATCCATGACCACCAGGCATCAAGAATCTAATTGTAGATACAGTTTTAGCCCTACAATTTAATTGCTTCAGCTGCTGTTATAAACAAGCCATAATCAAACCGTAAACCTCAATACAGCTGTTCCGATCGACTATGTCCGGCCACATGGCTTCTCACTTTCTCTGCACAAAAGATGTCTGGTCACACTTATTAGGTGGCCTTAACTACTATGAACTTACATCAAAAAATAAGTACAATGTACGTATTGTGTTCATACTGTATTGCAAAACACTAGTGCTGCTATTGAGGTGGGATACGGGTGAGGTTAAGGACAGGTTTGGTGGTATGGGTAGGTTTAAGGGTGGGTTAAGGTGTAAGGGATGGGTCAACAGTGTAATTATAAATGTAATTACAGAAATTAATTACAGATGTTACATAAAGGTATTTTTAAAAATATAAGTACAATGTAAAAACATGTATGTATGCAATAAGTGCATTGTACCAAATGATTAATTTAAATGTAAGTACATAGTAGTTAAGGCCACCTAATAAAGTGGGACCAGATGTCCTTTTCAACTCTTGAGACATCTGCATCCCTGTGCCTCAGATATGGGATGATCTCCCAAATCCTGCCAGAACAACTGACTCGCTGGTTACTTTAACACAGACTTACACCAAATGTACCTTCATAAAATATGCACTAAACCTCAGTCATGACCGCACTTACTCTTATAAAACTTGACATGTATCTTATTCTACTATTTAATTTATGTTTATGCACGAATCTACAGTAGAGCAGTAACTACTTGGGGAGAGCTGAAAAATATTTAGGGCAGAACATGCACTGAAAAAACATCTAGATTTTAATGAGTATCTTTTCCATGTACATCAGTTTAAAAAAAGAACGAAATATCTAATTAAAGTTGAAAAAAAAACTTTTAGAGAATGTATAGCTTGATCTTAAATAAATAACTAGTCTTACAAAAATAATAATTCTTAATTTATAGTGTCACTGCCAGTGTTTCTATAGCTCAGCAGCAGAACATGGCACTACATTGATGAGGTCAAACGTTTGTTTCCATGGAAGCGCATATTCCTGTACTGATAAAATGTAATTTAATACTGATTACTGGTAGTTGTATTGTATCTATTTTACAGAGAGCAGTTTTAAAAACACATTTAATCACATGAAATGTTAATTCTGTGAATGTGGTATATTGATTTTAATATTGATTTTAAGAATTTAATATTGAAATAGTGAGTTTTTTGTTTCCTTGTTGTCTTAATACAACAGTAATAGAAAACTAAATCTAGTCCAAATCTATTAATTTATTTGAAAATACTTTAAAAATGTGAATTATACTTAATATGACTTGAATACTCCACTTTTATTATTAGCACTTTTTCATTTCTGAATTATTTCATGAGGAAGAACAAAAAAACTAGTTTGAACATTTTTTATTATTGTTTTGTAAATATATTTAATATTCAGGAATAAATAATATATGGAACCCAGAGGAGTGTTTGACATCCTGCTGAGCTTTTCCATCCACATCTCAACAACGGCCTGGTCATGCGTTATTGCACTCTGCAACCTTAGGAAAATCAGAACCTTCCTGTCAGAATACGTGGCACAGCTACTCGTCCAAGCGCTTTGTAATTTAAAGACTGGACTACTGCAATGCTCTACTGGCGGGCCTTCTGGCCGGCTCAACTAAGCCTTTGCAGATGATCCAGAACGCGGCAGCACGTCTAGTCTTCGATCAGCCAAAGACAACCCACGTCACACTCCTCCTGATCTCACTTCACTGGTTCCCAGTTGTGGACGGAATAAAATTTAAAGTTTTGACACTTAAAGGCTTTTAGGACTACTGAAAAAGTTCTTCCCTACTACAACTCGCTACTACAAATGCGCCAGCTCAGAACACTGAATGAGCGACGTCTTGTTCCCTCACAATGAGGAAAAAGGTCACTCTCCAGAACTTTCACCTTTCTGTTCCTCTCAGCTGGAATGAGCTTCCAACCTCAAACTGACTTGCTAAGACCATCACAGACACACCTCAAAAACTGCAAAAACTCTCAAACCAGTGCACGCACACACACACACATACACATACAATTTTTCTCTGCTTTTCATCTCTTCTCTAGCTGGTTGTCTAAGGCCACATGTACTGTACATTACATGGTTCAAATTACCCATTTCCAATTTTTTCCTCCCATGAGACACAGATCAGATATGACCCACGAATGTGTTACAGGAAAGAAGCACATGGATTCTGATGTTTCCTGATCAGTTTCAGGCTTCATATGCATGCAAAAATCTGATATGACTCGGTACTGTACGTTATTGAAAAAGCAATGGTGGCAACTGACGTCGACTCTGGTGGACGCTTTTCCTGGGTTGTTTTGCCAAGTGTATAGTGTAAATGCAGATATCGGATATCTGATTAGCTCCTTGATGAATAATTTTGTTTCTATTTTGTAAGTCGCTTTGGATAAAAGTGTCAGCTAAATGCATAAATGTACATTGTAAATGTACAATGTACAATGTAAAAACATAAAACCAGAAATTATATCATAGACACCAAAGGTCAATTAGATTAAAATATCAGATAATTTTACCTTTTTATGACAAGGCAAAGGTAGTTCATGTTGTATAGTGTCATGTACAGTAGTGTGACTCCCCCAACACTTAATAATATTTATAAATTAATGATTCCTGATACTGGCATTATAGACATTCATATTTGTCAGTGACCCAGATTTTGAATCACAAACCATCTCCAGCCAAGCAATTGTCATTGAGATGCATGAAAATGCTGTTTTCATGTTATTACAGACCTCTGTGTTTTCAAAGCACAGAAATTAAATTTTTTTGTATCTTTTTTTAAGTGTTTAATCTGATGTGCATATTTTTAAGGTAGACCCTCCAGTAAGACTGTCAGTAAAGTGTTTAGAATTTCTAAATAAATGATTACATTTCCCCTGATTTAACACAACACCCTACTGAAGGCCACTATCACAAAAAGTTCTGTGCGCAATTGAGGTGGTCCAAATCCATATAAAATTTGTGCAGCGATGTCCTAATTTTCTTCTGTCATGTCATGTTTATTCTCTTTTTGTATTTTTCCAAACTCAGTTTCAAAAACATATCTTCAAACACATTTCAAACACAGAATTTGAGTTCTATAACTAGATGAGAGCGCTGTCACACTGCATTTGGGGGTTTGGAGGCCTTCCCTTTTGACAGTGCAACAAAGGCCTGTGTTTTTGAATGGTCTACATGTAGATCTCTTCATGTTTGTCTGCTAAACAGATCTGCTCTGACCATGCGTTCAGACGCCCAAATCCCATTCTACCTCATTAACTCCACAATATGAATATTCATAGCTTCATTAACTACAGGCAATGCTTGCTGTCAGCACTATAGAACAATACAGCCACTGGCCTGAAAAATCCTGACAACCCAGTTGAAGTTGAAGAGTATGCTTATTTTATACACCCTGATGTTGATTCTGTTCGGCAGGCAACATAAAGCAAGTAAACAAACAAAACTAACAAACAAGAGCAGTCAGTTAATTGTGCGGAGTGATTATCTTAATTACTAAATCATTTCCACTAATGCTCATTACACACCGCCATGATTTTTAAACATGTTACTGATGCACCCTGATAATAGATGCTGTTTAGACAAATATGATAGAGAGCACAGTAATTAAATATGAGACATGACTATGCATCTTCATGAATAATTCATTGTGGTAATAAAGCAGACATGAGGAGTGCAACAGACAACAACCAATCACCTGATTATGGATGCCCCATGTTTTCTCATTATAATAATGAACAGAGCTCCATGTGGAGAATGCTTACCTTGTTGCTGTGGATGGTTATGACCTATGAAGTGGCCTTCCTTCTGGAACATGATATAAGAGTGCACTTTACTGCTTTTCATTATTCATGGAACCAGGAGAAGTGGATAAAAATACCCAGCATCCTCGGACTTCTGACAGTTTATGGTCTCCGGAGGTTTTATTGTCATGGTCCCTCATGGCGTTTGTTGCATTGATTTCCATGCGGAGATGCTTTCAACAGACATCAACACCTGACACATGAAGCTAAGGCAGGGCAATGATCCTGGGCTTCAAAAGAAAATAATAGTCCATGTTTTTTGAGAACCCCCCTCACACCCGCTCGTCTCCATCCTCCGTCCTCACTAACCCTCGATGGCGGTGCGGCTAGGGGGTACGAGCACATTCCCCAGGTGGAGAGAGCAGTTGCAGTGCACTTGTGCCCGCAAAACAAAGCCACTTGGAGGAATCGTCCGCATCTCCCGTCCGAAGCCTGTAAAGTGACAGCCAGTGCTGCAGGCCAGGACGCCTCTGCCTTGTATGCCATGGCTACCCTGCAGGTACACCTAGCCAAGGGTAGTACCGACCCGGGGTTGATGCAGGAGCTACGCACAGCAACTGACTTTGCCCTCCAGGTGACGAAAGTCACAGCACGGTCCCTCGGGACGGCGATGTCCACTCTCGTGGTCCAAGAGCGCCATCTCTGGCTCAACCTGGCAGAGATGAAGGAGGACACTTTCTCGACGCTACCATCTCCCAGACTGGGCTGTTCGGTGACACTGTCGAGGGCTTTGCCCAGCAGTTCTCGGTAGTGCAGAAGCAGACCGAGGCGATCCAGCACATCCTGCAAAGGATCGCTGGCAGCACATCGCTGCCCCGAGGGCCTGGCCTCAGTCTGCTTGTCGCCGTGGGTGCCCTCCTGCATCCTCTAGAGCTGTTCCGCCCCGTGTCGAATCGACACCTAGGACAGCGCGTCAAGCCTCTCACAGGAGTTCGCCGCACCCTGCGTCCCAGCCAGTCCCCAAGTCCTCCAGGAAGTCAACGAAGCGGCCCTGACGCGGGCAACCCGGAGATGTGGAATTTTGCTCTTTCCCAGGAGATGACGAGGACAGCGTCGCTCCTTCCCCCGGAGGAGGGCCAGGTGGAGAATCCTTTGTTTCTTTTTGTTTCTGTCCCACCTTCTCAAAGAAAGAGCAATTTCCTTTTCCTCCGGGTTCTCAGGTTTGCAGCCTGACAGTGTGTAACGCGCTGCCTCCTCACTCTCGCCCGCAACCCATCTTGGCAGCAGCCAAAAGAGTGCAGTTGGGGGACGCAGTGCCTCCCCACGCGCCTCTAGCCAGTCCCCCCAAGGACTCAGGGAGTTCTGCGAGGATGGGTCAGAACGCAGTGCCTTCTGTACCATCCAGCCCTTCTCCCCTTCGCTGCACCACTGCGGGTACGTCAGTTGTTCCTTTGGTGCCACTTGCACGGTATCTGGGGGCATGGCTTGCGCTGCCCAGCCCATCTTGCTGGCTCATTCGCACAATTTGACTCGGCTACGCGATTCAGTTCACCAGGCGACCTCCCAAGTTCAGTCGGTGGAATTCCGAGACGCACCTGTCTTGCGCGAGGAGATTGCTGTCCTCCTGGCAAAGGATGCATTCGAGCTGGTCCCTCCAGCCGAGATGAGGCAGGGGTTTTACAGCCCCTACTTCATCGTGCCCAAGAAAGACGGTGGCCTTCGACCAATCCTGGATCTGCGAGTCATGTATCTCTGCACAAGCTCCCATTCAAGATTTTGACGCAGAAGTGCATTATCAAATGCATCCAGCCCCAGGATTGGTTTGCAGCGATCGACCTGAAGGACGCTTACTTTCATGTCTCGATCCTTCCTCGACAAAGACCTTTCCAACAGTTTGCGTTCAAGGGTCAGGCATGGCAGTCCTCCCCTTCGGACTCTCCCTGTCCCCCCGTGCCTTTACAAAGGTTGTGGAGGGCGCCCTTGCCCCGTTACAGGAAGTGGGCATCAGGATCCTCAACTATCTCGATGACTGGCTCATTCTGGCCCAGTCGCGAGAACAGTTGTGTGGTCACAGGGACCTGGTGCTCCAGCACCTCAGCCAGTTGGGGCTTCGGGTCAACTGGGAAAAGAGCAAGCTCTCCCCTGTGCAGAGAATCTCTTTTCTCAGTGTGGAGGTAGATTCGGTGAGTATGACGGCATGTCTCACCAACGAGTGTGCCCAATCAGTGTTGAACTGTTTGAGTTCCTTCAGAGGCAGGACGGTGATTCTGCTGAAACAGTTTCAGAGGCTCCTGGGGCATATGGCATCCACAGCCGCAGTCACGCATGCTCGGGTTGCTTCATATGAGACCACTTCAGCACTGGTTGCACTCACGAATCCCGAGATGGGCATGTCGCCGCGGTACACATCGTGTGACCATCACGCAGTCTGCCACGGAGGTCAGCAGAAAGGGAAGGCTGTCTCCGAGCAGAGGTTGGCCCATTGGATAGTGGATGCCATCGCCTTGCCGTAATAATTCCCAGGTGAGCCGTGCCCCCTGGGGGTGAGGGCTCACTCCACACGGAGTGACATCTGTAGAGCTGCGGGCTGGGCGACACTGAACACCTTCACGAGGTTTTACAGTTTCTGCATTGAGCCAGTTTCTTCCCATGTGCTGGGTAACAGGTAAGTGGCGAGAAGAGCTGGCCGGTGTCACGCTTGCTACACCATTCCCCCTCACCCGGGGATACGAGCGCCTTTTTTTTACTCCTCCAGTAAAGTTCCCCAGACGGTGAACCCTGGTGGAGTTCCTCCAGTACCCCCAGCAGTCAGACTGGGCGGAGCAGTCTGACGCCAGGTTCAGTGCCACGTTCTCGGCTCCTCAGCGGCAAACCTGATGAGTGGATGCATCTGTCACCTATTTATACCCGTATGTACGAGGAGTGGCTCAGGTATGCAAAATCCACTAGCCAATATTCATTGGCGTTTTCTCTTAAAGTCAGAGGTGAATGGGGCTCCCAAGTGAATCCCCTAATGTCGTCACGACATAAAGTCTCCGTTCCCTCCATCAGGGAACGAGGGCTACATATGTAACCGAGATGTTCTCTTTATAGTTGTTGTTCTTGGTGTGAACTGTCTAAAATGTATAAGTTACTCAATATTAACTTATTCTTTATTGAATTGTTGTATAAATGTCACTCCCAATTTGTACCAGTCTGAATATTAGCACAGTGTTGTTTGTGTGATATTGCGTAACTGTAACAGCTGTAATTTTATTCGGCTACTTGCCGATTTAGGATGTAGCATCAAATTCTCAAGACACCATTACAAGTGTTTGTGGATCAGGTTTCATTCCGTGTGTGATGAAATCCATGGCACATTCAATAAATCAGTTCTCTGTAATATAGGCCTCTTCTATACCACAATACATTTATACCATCTAAATCACAGCTTTTTCTCATCACATTGTGGAAGTCATTAAAACGACTCTCCGCTGTTTGATAGATCTGCAGTGTTGATTCTGTGTTTGTGGAGGCTTGATATGCTTTATTGATTCCGTTGGTGAGAGACTGACAACAGCTGCTGTGTGTCTCGTGGTTAAGACAGCGATGGAGCATCAACAAGCGTCGGGGACACTGGCATATGGTGAGAGGTGGCCTATGTTACTTCAGGCACAAACATGCACACACAGTTGCACAACACAATATGAAAACACACACAAGGCCTGAGGAAGCAACAGACTTGTGCTTGAATCAAACAGTTCCTTATGTTCTGACACGATTTCCTCATTTTTAGGTTACCATTTTGAAGGAAAACTGTGAAATTAAAAGTTTTAGTGAGTAGTATTTCTAATTTGTCTTATTACCTTTTGATTTTTGCTATATATATATCTGTAAGTAAGAAGGGGTTTCCTACTTATTATTCAAAATGTGTTCTGCATGGACTTGCTTTCGAATTAAGCCAGCTACAACAAAGCAAGGTCATCTGCTTTTTTTAATCGACTGTAATGAGGATAGTCTTTGAGGGAAAGGTGAAATTTTAATGGTAGTTAAAGGGATAGTTCACCCAAAAATGAAAATTACTCCATGATTTACTGACCTTACTCAGAGTCATATGACTTTCTTCTTTCAGATGAATACAATCAGAGTTATATTAAAAAATACGCTGGCTTTTTTAAGCTTTATAATGGCAGTGAATGGCTGTTGATATTCAGTAGTCCAATAAAGTGCATCCATCCATCATAAAAGGGGGGGGGGGGGTTTATAAAGGTCTTCTGAAGCGAATCGATACATTTGTGTAAGGAAAGTATCCATATTTAAAACTTTATAAATTGCAATCTCTAGCTTTTGTTTACTGTTGTACGCACATTCACGAGAGAGTGGCATTCCAGCGGATGACGTAAGCCATTGGCGTAGCGTAGGGTGAGTAAATCATTGGGTAATTTTAATTTTTGGATGAACTATCCCTTTAAGTAAATCGAATAAAGGATAGAATAGCTATGATAGCTTGAGGTTGAGTAACTCATGTGATTAATTTTCATTTTTGGGTGAACTTTCCCTTTAATTTCAGTTAAATCTTTGCATTGATTATTAAACAGTGACAGAACTCTGTTCTGATCAGCTGGGACTCTAGGAATAAAAATGTTACAAGGAAAGGATTTTGGACCTATTTAAAGCTTTGTTTGGGATTTTTTGATTGTCATCTCTTAGCAGAACAGAAATATTTTGAGGCGTGATATTTCCTGCCTGTGATTCTGTTCCATTGACACAGGAAAGAGTTTTGTCTCTTTTAAAGAAAGATGATTCACTTTATGATTGACACAGCTAGCTACAGTCTCACTCCCTGAACACAAGAAACAAAAAAGACAAAATCAATAGAAAGTGTCTATTTCTCCTTCCTCTTTTAGTTAAGGTTTTTCATTTTAGAAATGCAATTCAAAAGCCCTATTTTTCCCAGAAACTACTCATGAAAATCTCCTCATTTGTAAGTGCTATATTAATGAATCCTCATTACTGCTTCAAAGAGAGTCACATGTGCTACCGCTTGTTAAAGTCCAATTCAAATTGTTCCAATTTCTATAATGTGTTACAATCTTTTGGAAGAATAGGGTGACACACTCAAGAGGTTTTCAAATAGACCTGGTACAAAGCTTTTGGAAACAAAAGCTGGAAGCGGATTGACTTGAAAAGTGTTATTATGAGACTACAATGAATTAGAGAAATGGATACAGAATGGAGAGGCAAAAAGCATATCATAATAAAAGAACTCATTTTTTAATTAATATGGGGGCTCTCAGTAATTGAGTCATTAAAGTTTGGATTCTTGTAAAATATTACTACAACATTATTACCCAACAACGTTTATTAGAAAACATTACACTGTGTTTTTAATTGAACATGAAGTGGAGACACTAGGCGGTGCCAAAATTGTAAATTGCATTAAATAAACAATAATGTCCTTTTAATCAAACATTAAAATGTATTAATATTACTGTGACTGCCCAACAACATGCATAATTCTTAACATGGCATAGGCTGAATAGGACATGACAATTTTGTAAATGCATAAACAACAGAAGTATGATTTATCTGGCTAACACATGAAGCAAAAGTTTGGCCAAATATTGCATTAGGCTGCTGAATATGAAAAATGCACAGCCAGATGTTGGCATCTGGCCAAAGATGTACCCATTCAGGATTCAGGGGACTAAATGTAATAATTTAGGAATCGGCATTGAAAAATATGTCAGTCGAGCTAATCTGAATATCAAGTGGACATATGGTAAATCAGTCCTGCATCTGCCTGATTTAGCTTGTGTCTACCAAATGACAGATGAATTTGTACCAAATTACCCTTTGATGTCAACAACAAAAGAAAAGCATGCTCTTCTCCCATTTAAAAGCTGAAAATCATATTTATTTTTGCTGTCCTAAACATGCATGATTATATCCACAGTCTGAAGAAACTAAAAGTGTATTTTTTTTTGTGAGGTGATGTGTACATGCAGGAATGTGTGTGCCAATCTGTGTGTCTTTCTTTGATAATATTGTGTCTCTGCATGAATGGATATGATGATTGTTTATCATGTATTGTGTCTGATTAAAGATCAGCAGAATCAGGCTGCAACATGCGGAGCACTTGTTATCCTCTCTGACGGATCTGCACGCCATGTTCCTCATATTATCAAGGCTGAGGATATAGCGAAGGAGAAATGCTGTTATAGTTTTTACTCCAGTTTTATTTATCAGTTTCTGTTCAGACACAAAGTCTCGGCTACAAAAAAAAAAAAATAATTGAAAATGTCCACTATCATTGCTCAGAGGAAAAAGTTTACTGAACATAAACAGACCTTCTTGCAACAGAATAGCAAGAATGTTAACAAAATATATAAGGTACGCATTCACAATTAAACTTGTCTTTAAAAGGGTCAACGTGAAGCAAAATTATTAATGAGGTTGCAGCATAACAATATATAAAATCTTTATTTAGGCCAATGAATTAATAAAACATCTTTAAAATTTAAAACATATTTGACAACTTGCCCCAGCTATAATCTGCTAAATGCAACAGTATACGGCATGAAGATATGAAGTTTTTATATATTATATGTCACAAAGCTAGCCCCAGTAGTTTGTAAACAACAACCATACCGTGAGTCTTTGGCTGACTGTTTAGCTCCCTCTAGTGCTTTTTACACATAAATAACATTTGTAACAATTTGCTTTAAATGCAAAAATGGAATGTGGATTCATTATTTCCATCACCATCTTTAGAAGATCCTATGTGATACCTTATCTGAGATCCGCATATACTGACTCCATGCTGTAACATTTACAAGCAGCTGCCTCAGACACTAAAATCATAAAGAAATGGCTTGCTCATTCTCATTAAAGTTTGACATGTGGGACAACAGCCGTGCTTGCATTTATCAGCAGAAGGATGATTTGCATATCCTGTTCTTTTGGGAAAACAAAGCGGCTGTGGGAGTACCCACCTGTCAGTCAGGATGATTGACATTATCTCAATAAGCATTTTATGATGCACGGATTGAATAATTTCACATCTTCCCAAAAAGGAAATGGAAAGATCAAGGGTAGACTCAGCTTCTCCCAACCTCCTCAGTCACCGAAGAGACAGAATTGTATTCTTTACTGTACATGACAAATATGTTAGAAAAGAGAGAAATCATTCCTGTCAAGTTCACTTTTCTTTATGATTCTTGGGAGAGTCACTGTTCATAACACTATAACTTTGAAAACATGTTTTCAAAGAAATACCTCCCATTTTACCTGTGTGTTATGATTATCTTAATTTAGTGCTCCAGCCAGAGAAGCCGCAGGCTATTTATGTCTGGTTTATTAGTAATCCATGCAGGGTCCTCATTGTGTGTGCTAAATTCTATAATTGAGGTATCAATAAATGTTGGAAACCTGTAAATGTCAATAGAAAGAACTTAAATTTAAATTTAAATATATAGTCACACACCTCCTTTCACTCCCAGGTTTGAATATTTTATGAATATTTTGCTGAAATAAATGAGAAGTGCTTTACATTTTCACACATTTCCATGCAGTTTCCACAGATGAATTATGATCCTTCAGTGTTCTAAAGGCCTTCATTAAAATTCTGACATCTTTTTTCTCATCAAAACAGACATAAAGTGCAGATCACAGGGCCAGGAATAGCAAAGGTAGTACAAGGACAGTGACAGACTCACAAGTGGATCAGATTCAAACTAGCAGTATCCAAACACTGCCGTTTAACAGCAAATTATTATTGTGGTAATTGTCAATATTTCATTTCATGTTTCATTATAGGCTATGAAATTAAATGTCTAATTACAACTCAGTGACAAGTCATCTCTGATGCTGACCTGGACACCAGTTTTTCCCATTCAGCTTTTCTACTACAGTCTATTGAATGTTTAAGAATTGTACTGAACTAGGTAAATTACATTAAAACCCATTTTATTAGAGAGAGAGAGAGAGAGAGCATTGCCAGAGCAATAAAATTAATTTGTACATTAGATTACATTTAAGTAATATTTAGTTTTCAAAGTTCTCATTTAGAGCAGCCCTGCAGTATAAATAAAATAAGAGAAAAAAAAATTATAATGAGAAAATTGCATCACTTTTGTTCTATAACAAGAATTCCTAAGGATTAGGTTGTGTATTGGTAAATGCCTGTTCTTCTTAATTAATGCATCAGGGGACTGTTTAAAATATTTTTTTTTTAATTAAATTTGATCAAATTTTAATAAGGTATTTCGAGATGTTAAATCATTTGACTAAAACTGTATTTTCATATTGCCTGAGGGGACTGTTGCATATTTTAATTGAATAGATCATTTTAGTCACCTAGAGACACTTTTTACTCCCTGTGCAAATGAGTTCGAAAGTTTGACCAGTAATGGAAGCTCTAGACATTTATGACATTAGACTAATCAGTTTGACTCGTATCTCCCTGTGCAGATACTTTTGCATTTGGTTTCTTTCAGTAGTCCTACTAAAACACGAGGAGGCGCTATAGTAGTAATAGTTTATTTCCACAAATCACACGACTAGTTCCATGGCTTCAAATGGTCGTGCTACTGTATATGTAGCCTATTTATGTATTTATGTATTTTATAATATAGCCTCTTCTAACAGATTTACTCTCATATGCTTTGACCTTCTTTTAAATGAAAGTTAACTAAATCAGACACAGGTTTGGATAACTTAGCCTATATAAATGCGTGATCTGTTTATTTATGTACGTATTCATTCTTTTATTTTACATTAGACTTTCCTTTAGATTGAATATGACCACGGTCTAATCTAAGTCGCATTTAAACGGTGCGAGCGAGGCTGGAGACGGGACCGAACCCGAACGCGCGTTTGCAGTGTAACGGGACACTCAGATGAGCTGTGTGATGTCACAGGAAACCCGTTACACACTCCTTTGCTGCTTCAGGGGCCTCAACTCATCACAGAGCACATCTCCCAGTACACACTACACACTACGTACTGCCGCAGCGGAGAACACAGGACCGAGCTAACGAGGTAAGAGCGAGAATTTATCATCTATGTCAACATGTAAATGTCTTCTTCCGACGCTTATTTCTCGATCTTGGTTTCTAAGTAAACTCACTGCGCACTTAAGTAAACTTTACTACATCCTGCTGTGCCATATTGCTCAGAACTGAAATAGAAAACTTATTTCAATTTTTTCTTTTTTTTTTGAGTAGGCTAATTAAATTCTGTTAATTCTATTACTTGCTGTGACTGTGAGCGTGATGAGTACCTCTAAATCTGAAGATTTATTCATTTTTCTTGTCATTCAAGAACCTTTAAAACTTGAAAGGTTCCTGTACCAACTTTTTTTGTAGTAAAGTCTGACAGTTATTGATCTCAGTTCTACATTCATTCTGAATGCTTAAATTTGCAATAACATTTAAACATTAGCCTATATGAAAATAAAATGGTGAGTTTACATTAAAATATACTAACAGTAGTGATAAACTGATATTATTATGTCATATATCTGCTAATATTTGGCCATTTTAAGGTTATTAGCATTATACAGTATGTTACTGTACTCCAGAATCTTAACATCAGTCTTGTCGCTGCAATTTTTTTAAAGTATTATTAAATATTGTGGAAAATATGTGTTTATTTACATATGGCACTAATTTGCTGCCATTAAATTATAATTGCCGTATTGCAGTCCTGGTGGCACACTAGATGCCACTAAAAGAAAGAAAAACCCTTATCATCTGACCACTAATTAACAGTGATGTCTTTTAGTTGAACATTGAGGTGTGTTCTGAATAATGAATCTCTTGAACACTTAACACATTTAATAGTTTTAAAGAAGATGTGTTTTTAAGTCATTTAGATGGGTTGGAGGGTTCTAACCAATCATATTATTTTGACTTGTATTGAAACTTGACGTAGAATTGTTACTTAAATGTTGACTGCTTACAGATTTCACATTACATTTTAAGGACTTACATTGGTTATTATTGTGTTAATATGAAACGCGTACACACAAGCAAAACAGTGATTTCAGTTGAACAGTCTAACAGTTATCTCTGTGAGTTTGCACATCATTTCTGCTGAATACAACTTTATGCTGTGTCACTTTAAGATAAATCCTTATGAGTGAAGAGTGGAAAAATTTGGTGTTATATCCATGGGTGTTTCCTAAACGGACATGAGTTAAACTAACTTCCTGATTTAGAATCTGGAGAGTGGCTTTTTGCGACCAGGCCCAGTACAGAGAGAGTGACAGGATCGAGAGAAAGGGAGGGAGGGAATAGGTGGGAGGGTTTGGGTATGAGAGAGAGGGGTCTCTGGGAAAGTCACATCTATAAACCACTCCTTTAGCTTCACAGGAAGGGCAAAAAGTTATCATGTTTTAGCCCTCTGTTTTTCCACCAAATGCTGGGGTCATCCAATCATCCAAAATGTCTAGGAAAACACTTTATTTTCACATTCCTATTAGAATGACATCTGATTTATGCTCACCGCCAACACCTGAGTGGTCAGATTTATAGCTGTTTTTCCTCTCATTAAGTAGTTTTATGGAATGTTTTTCACATCACTGTCTTTTTAATGTAGATTTATTGTAAACACAGTCATCAAGAAAATGTTCAGCCGATAAAGAAATGTCATTCATCAAAGCGCACTTAGTACATTCATGCTGATAATTCATAGTTTCACAGTCGTCTTTCTTTTTGAGTTACCCTTACTATAACTTCTGCATTTCTTTTTGAACTTTAGTTTTTAGTATTCGATGTACAAAGACAATATTGCTACTCTGATATCTTGGTATATCTTGGGCACCTGATAAATTATATGGATATCAAGATAGAAGGTACAAATTAATCTGTCCTGTGAAATTATTCAATACAAATATTATATGTAGTACCTCAATAAATGTCTGTTTGTCTCGAATGAAGTAATGAGAGTAGATCTGTCAGGGTTTGGAGCTTACAGGACTGAGTTCTTGTATTCACATAAATGCTGATGACCCAGAGACACATAAATTCTATATTGACGGTGATTTACACTGCTTAGGCGAATATGTTTTGCCAACTGGAACTGAATTGGCTGAACTATAAATAATTGTACACACACTGGAGGAATGGTGACGGTAATATAAAGGTTACAGCCAATGCAATTGACTAATGTTTTCAAACAGGTTTCCAGAACACTGTCTGACTGGAAAAAGATCTGGCCCCAAACTCTTGTCATTGTTTGCACAAATGTTGCTATGTTGAGCTGGCTGGGATGTTCAAATCAAGCAATGTACCACAATGTTTTACACTCTTTAGTAATGTATTCTACCAGTGTCTCAAAGTTATCTCTACGTATTAGGAGAGAGTAACACTGAAAATTACACTTAGATGTGTCTAAGAGTTGTTTTCAGTCCTGGTCCTGGGGGGCCAATGGCACTGTCTTTTTTTTTACAGAATCTGACACACTGGATACTGTAGAAAGACATTCATGACATTCACTGAGCCTGCAAATACAACAGTTCTGGCTTGTGCTGAGTTAGATAAATCTATACTTACTACTTCAGACAGAAATAGTTTATGAAGTCTCTGTGTCATTTTGCAGTGAAATTTCTGGAGGTGTCAGAGATCTCATTCTGGACAGAAAATTAGGCATACAGTGACCCACCAAAATATTTCAGCAACAGTTAAAAATGCACAAAATCATTGCATTTAGATTATATTACATCAAATCAAGTGACATTTCACAATGAAAAACAGATATACAGCTCAAAATTCTTTATTTTTTGTTTTGTTGTCAAACTTAATGGAAACAGTTTATAACAGTTTATGAGGTTACTCTGCTTGGACACCAACTAGTCAACTTGAGGAGAATATACATTTTAATCATTTGGTAATAAAAATTGCTAAAATGTCTAACAAATGGCTCAGAAAAGGTGAAGTTAAAAGGAAGCTCTAGAATGAGGTTCATCATTTGTTTGCAGGTGCCAATTGCTTTAATATTGAGTTTTTTAATCCATGTATAATTCATCCCATTGTGGTCTGATTCAGTGAGTGCCCAGATTTATTTATTTCTATATTTATTATGATATCAGAGGGTGGCTTCAAACAAACAGAACATGCACTCATTCCTTCTCATGTAATTCAGTTTCATGTTTTTAAATTAGATAGAGCAAAGTGTACTCTCTATATAATGCATTTATTATTATTTATGAAGCAAAATACTGGTATTATTACAGTGGTACTAAAAAGATTTTAAAAAAAGTCTTATACAGAAATTTCTTCAAAAGTTGCGATTATTGCCATTTTGCATCGAGAAATATTTCCTATCCAAATGGAAGTTATAAAAAAAGCCACACATTCGCTAATTCACTTTGTCTGGACTTCTGGGAAGCATGTTCATTTTTGAGACTAAAGACAAATCCAAATGGATAATTTTCCACATATGAGTCTAGTCATGTGGTTTCGGGTCCCCATCCAAGCAGGAAATGTTTGGAGGCCGAACAAAAGAATCACATGACGTTTCAGCCCCTTGGCCATGGCCATACCGACAGGTATTAATTTAAAAAGGAAATAACAACAGAATCAAGGCAGATGTTAAAGATGTTTTGGAATGCTCTGATAGTTCCACATGGAACACCATAAAAAGAATAAACCGGGGTTGTGTATAATCAAACTGTAGTCCAGGATGTCATAAAACATTAGCATGTAAAAATAGTGAATACTTCTTTTGCGAGCAACTTTATTGTGGCTAAAACAGATCTTCCGATGCTTTGAAACTGATTTATGATGTTATCTATATCAAGCGAGCCAAAACAGCCACGGTGAACCGTGTAATGCATGTTTAATGATGCCTTCTTGCCTTCTGTGGCGATCATCAACGCCCTGATGGACTGAACTTTCATGTATAGCAGGCTTTGATTCTACCCTCCTTTCCAACTTCACAACAGCGCTGTTACCGCACTCCTGGGAGCGACAATAGGTCGACAGTTCACCTGGCTCCAATGACTTGTTTTCTTGGAACTGAGAATTTACTGTCAGCTTGACAAAAATAACCATCAGAAGTCCTTTAGGGAAATCCCTAATTTCACGTTTTCATTGTAGCTCACCTACACTCTTTGTTTAGCTTAACAGTTAACCTAAATCTGTTAGCAAAGTGTCCGGTCATCGCTCAGTACTTTCGATGTGTTTTTTTTTTTTCAGCAGAAGCATTCAGATCATTTGGACACACGAAAGCCAAACACTGGAACCATGTTTGGATGCTGGATTACCTCATTTCTCTTTCTGTTGGCAACCTCTGAGGTATTTGTTGATCATAAACAATTTTATACAAAAGTTATACACAGATTAATATCATTTTTTTTGGGTTAACTTGCTAGTTAGCTATTTATCGTAATATAATTTATCCCTAACTCAAGTGTAACAAAACAAACTGATCCATAAAAAGTTTTTAAGTAGCCTACTCAGCAAATAAACAGTAATTTGAGTGTGCATCTGCAACTATTATGCAATTCAAAGGTCCTGGACAGACAAAGATTTGTTTTCTAAGGTTTATGTATCTGCCATTTTTGACGTTCATCATCTAATGTCATTGTTGATCTGTCTTTTGTTTTTCATGTCTTTGAATAGTTTTTTGTGGTGGTCCACTCAGAGAACAACACTGGAGGTACGACACAAAAGAAAGGCAATGAAATGGGCTTCACTCGTCACAATATTTTGACCGCTCAGTTTGAATGTTACCAGAAGATTATGAAAGACACTAATCACAACAGAACAGGTGAGAGGTTCATATTTCACAAAGATACTTGACTCTGAGTAGTAGCTATAAACTGTCAGTCTTTAACTTGGATGCTCTTAAAGGGATAGCTCACCCAAAAATGAAAATTCTGTCATCATTTGTGTTCGGTAGAACAAAGACATTCATACAGGTTTGGAACTACTTGAGGGTGAGTAAATGATGACAGAATTTTCATTTTTGGGTGAACTATCCCTTTAAGAATATTAGGGAGCATGGACCGTTTTGTCACATCATCCTGGAACTTAAAGGAAGGCTCTTATGTGGACAGTTGATTAATTGGAAACATTCTGCTGGGTGTGTCCTACAACATGCATTTCTTCATCTACAGAAGCTCAACATCAGCCGTCTGGCCTCTGAATTAAGATTCATTGCTGTCTACAAGACACAAGTTACAATTGAAGGACGGTGATTAAAGCTTGACAAGGGGAGGCGGATGTTGTGTAACAGCTGTTTAAAGCTGTTTGGCAAAAACCCCCAAAACTGAAGATCATTTGCAACTCACTAAAAAGATACAACAATTCAAGAGTGCAACAGTGTCCTGTCCAACCACATTTTTTGGACATGGTTTCTATTCATATTTCCCATAGGAATTTAAATAAAAAAAAGTCTTCATGAAAGAGCCACAAACCAATGCAGCTAGCTACAAGGTGAATTACAGCATTACAAACTTTGAATGAAGCAAAAAAGGATGTGAAAAAAAAGACTTTGAACCTTTAATGAATTTAATGAGGTTAAGAACTACAATCACATTGCAAATTATCAAAGTGTGTGTGTGTGTGTGTGTGTGTGTGTGTGTGTGTGTGTGTGTGTGTGTGTGTGTGTGTGTGTGTGTGTGTGTGTGTTTATAAACAATATAGTTTACATTTATTGCAAAATATGCATACATTTACAAATATTGAAGTACTTGAGAGTGTGGTGTTACATGAGAACTTTTGGCGCGATTTGCTCACCTCGACTCTCTTATTGGTGGAATCATGGGTAATGTAATTCACACCAGGAAATATCGCTGTTAAACATAACTCTTTGAAATATAGGTTGAAATAATCCGAATTGATGGCTTCAATAAAAGCATATTCCATTGACAACCTCAGAGATCACAGTAAAGTATATCTGTCTCTAAGGGACGAGTTATTGTTAAAAATAACTTTACTTATGGAGAAAATGAATGGAACATTTACTTCCGGAATCCAACTGCTGCACTCTATAAGCAGATTTATTGTTATTATTGATAAAAGATCTTTACTGGATTTACAGCAGTCTTGTCTGAGAAGCCGATTGCCAAATGTAGACACCAAATACAAAGACCTGTTTTACATGCATGGTTTTAGAAAGACCAAGACTACAAGTTCCAAGTCCTTATGTTATTAATAACGGCAAATAACTCTATTGCAGATGGCTCTACGTGTAAACGGACCTGGGATGGATGGATGTGCTGGGACGATTTGGAAGCAGGAGTCACTTCAGCTCAGCACTGTCCAGGCTACTTTAATGATTTTGACACCTCAGGTGAGTCCCATGTTAGATTTTCTTTTTTTTTTTCACGCTCATTGAAGTTTACTTAATACTTTAGAAAAAAGTCTGACTGATCCAAATTGTGTTTTTATCAGAAATGGCAACGAAGATTTGTACTGATTCAGGCCATTGGTTCGTTCACCCAGAGAGTAACAGAACATGGACAAATTACACGGGCTGTAAGCATAAGTCTAATGATCACAAAAGGGTGAGCTCTAATTTAGGACTACGGTGGTCCATGCTATCTTCAAAATTCACGCACTTTGCTTCACATAACTTTTGCTTTTGTTCATATGGTACGTTTTGTATATCTATCCTCTTTTTTTCTTTCCTTCTTTTCAGACAGCACTTAATCTCTACTACTTGGCTTTGATTGGTCATGGATTGTCGCTGATATCTTTGTTTACTTCTCTGGGGATATTTTTCTATTTTAAGTGAGTAATGTGGAACAAACCTTGTCGCCATATCATATAAACATGCCTCCCTTTCCACCCAGTCTAATATAGTTTGCTGTTTTCTTCCACTCAGGAGCTTAAGTTGTCAAAGGATAACTCTGCACAAGAATCTATTCTTCTCTTTTGTGTTGAACTCGGTTATAACCATCATCTTTTTCACTTGTGTTGCAAACAACCAAGAAGTAACACAAGCCAACCCAGTAAGTGTACGAAAAGAATAGTGGGTTCTCATGTCACGCACAATATGACCAGGGATGTGTATTAAGAAGCTGATTTCACATTGATGTTTTTTTTTCTCCCAGGTGAGCTGTAAAGTGTCCGTGTTCATCCACCATTATCTCCTGGGCTGTAACTACTTCTGGATGTTGTGTGAGGGAATCTACCTGCACACACTCATTGTGGTGGCAGTGTTTGCTGAGAAACAGCACCTCATGTGGTATTACCTCCTGGGATGGGGTACGTTTTTAAAATTGCATCGCTAAAATGCACCAAAATAAAATGGCTTTCTGTTTTCTTTTCACATTTAATGATTTTATTCTTTTCAAATGTTTTCCAGGCTTCCCGTTAATACCTGCGTTTATCCATGCAATATCCCGAAGTTATTACTACAATGACAAGTGAGTTAAATCGAATAGGAATTTAAGAATTCTGGCCTTGCTTAATGATTCGGGTTCCATAATGATTCCAGTAACAGTAAAAACAGTCATATTGTGAATTATTATTACAATTTAAAATAACTGTTTTCTATTTTAATGTTTAAAAATGTAATTTATTTCTATGATGGCAAAGCTGAATTTTCAGCAACAATGAATTCAGTCTTCATTTTAATGTGCTGATTTAATCCGCAGGATTTATTATTATTAATGTTGAAAACAGTTGTACTGTTTAATATTTTGTGTAAACTGTTATACACTACCATTCAAAGGTTTTCGGTAATTAAATGGGTATTTAAATTAATATTTAAAAAAGAGAAATCAGTTTTTTTCATCAAAGAAGCATTTAAATTGATCAAAAGTGACAGTAAATACATTTATGTTTTTTTTTTTTAATTCCACATTGATAATTACTGTTTTTACTGTATTTTTGATTAAGTAAATGCAGCCCTGGTGAGCATTAGAGATTTCTTTCATTCAACATTAAAAATGATTAACTATTCCGAACTTTACCCTTGATGTATATTTCTTTCTTTTTTGCCAATTCTTTCTCTCATGTCAAATTTAATTCTGACTGCACAAAAAAAATCAAATTTCATATGCTGTAGATTGTAATAAACTGTTAGAGCATTGTAGTAGCATGGAACCAATTTTAAAAACTGAATTAATTCTCAATTTCGAATTTAGTTAAATGTAATGTTCAGTTCATTCCAGCTTCTGTCAGGTCACAGGAATACAGTGTCCAGGCAAAGGCTCTGTAGAACATCTTGTGAAATCATAGCAGTGTCGTCACTGAACATTTAACAAAGTGTTCATGTGTTCATTGGTTCTGCTTTCCGTAAAGCTGAACTTTTCTTACGCTTTTGTCCACAGCTGTTGGATAAGCTCAAACACTTCTCTGCTCTACATTATTCATGGTCCCATCTGTGCAGCACTGTTGGTAAGTCTGTTTTTCCTTTTCTAGTCTTATTGTACTTCACTATTTCATTTTCTCACACTTTATCTCTCTTGGTTATCTTCTACCCACCCTTTGAAATGTATATATATCTGCGTGATCTTGATTTCAAAAAATGAGCTTATGCTCTGGTAGTTTTAATCAAAGTGCCGTGTTCTCTTTGTTGTTTATGTTGAGGTCAGTTCTGATTAGGAATGAATTTCCATGCAGCCCATAAAAAGCATGTAATGAACACATGCTCAGTATCAAATGAATCTTGGACTGACTTCTGCAGTGCTGCAATTACCAGTTTAAAGCTGATTTTGTGTCATTATAAAAAGTTGTTGCTGTTTACAAGAATATTTATACTTTCAAAATTGGTTGATGACAAATATCCAACCAATACTCACAGGAAAACGTAACCATTTTACGAGCTGGCAATTTCCTTTGTATGATGTGAAATTGTTAATCATACAAAAATGTAGGATTTTTAGAAAAAAAAGGGTCCACCCATTAGGGTCCACCCCTACTGGGATGTAAGCAAATTATATGAAAATGTATGGATAAAATCATACAAATTCATATCAATTAGCCAAAAGTCGCTAAAAAATGTATTTTTTCTCTGCTTGGTTTCCACAGGTTAACCTCTTCTTCCTTTTAAACATTGTGAGAGTGTTGATCACTAAGCTGAAGGTGACCCACCAGGCAGAATCCAGTCTGTACATGAGGGCCGTCAGGGCCACCTTAATCCTGGTACCTCTGCTGGGCATTCAGTACTTACTGCTGCCCTACAAACCCGACGGACGGCTCGCCTCCGAGATATTTATGCACACAATGAACATACTTATGCATTACCAGGTAAGTGTTGTTGTCAACAGGAAAAGTATAAGTTTATTATAAAAATTTAAAATGCAAAGAAATAAATCACCTTGGACTATTAATATAGATATTTGAAACTTTAATGAATTCATGTTTAAATCTGTAGTTAAATATAACAATAAAACAAGTAATTAAAGCCTAATGTTTATATGCATGTTGCATTAAATTGCATAGATCAAAGACCTACATTATCAACATTAAATTAAACCAGTGGCATTTTTAATCACTTGGCGAATGAAAAAAGAAATACAATTTGTATATACTTTATAAAAAATGAATATTTAATACATTTAAATTATAATCAAAAAAATAATCTTTTAGTTAAGTCTATTAAATCTAATTTAAATCTTTAAATCTTATTTTATTTAAACTGTATTTAAATGAGAGTTGTCAAATTGAATAATCATGATTAATCGCATCCAAAATATATAAATACACACACATATGTATATATTTATGAAATATTTACATGTATATATGTATTCATAATTAAATATAATTTATATTTTATATAAATATATATATTACATATATTTTTTACATTTTTATGCATGTATGTGTGTATGTATATAGATATAGATATAGATATAGATATAGATATAGATATAGATATAGATATAGATATAGATATAGATATAGATATAGATATAGATATACTAATGCTGGGCAACGATTAATCGTGATTAATCGCATCCGAAATAAAAGTTTTTGTTTATATAATATATGTGTGTATACTGTGTATATATATATATATATATATATATATATATATATATATAAAGACACACATACAGTATATATTTTGAAAATATTTACATTTATTTACATAATGAGTGGAAGTATACATTTATATTCATATAATTTATTTTATATGTAAATATATTTAATACAGAAACATAACATATTTTTCTTAAATAAATACATGGGGTATATTTGTAGCAATAGCCAAAAATACACTGTATGGGTCAAAATTATCCATTTTTCTTTTATGCCAAAAATCATTTGGGTATTAAGTAAAGATCATGTTCCATAAAGATATTTTGTAAATTTCTTACGTAAATGTATCAAAACTTCATTTTTGATTAGTAATATGCATTGCTAAGAACTTCATTTGGACAACTTTAAAGGCGTTTTTCTCAGTATTTAGATTTTTTTGCACCCTCAGATTCCAGATTTTCAAATAGTTGTATCTCGGCCAAATATTGTCCGATCCTAACAACCCATACATCAATGGAAAGCTTAGTTATTCAGCTTTCAAATGTTGTATACATCTCAATTTCGAAAAATTGACACTTAAGACTTGTCATCCAGGGTCACATATATACATAATAAATATACACAGTACACACACACATATATTATGTAAAAACAAACTTTTATTTTGGATGCGATTAATCACGATTAATCAATTTGACAGCACTCATTTAAATCTATTGTCTACATTTTTTGTTAATGTGAAAAGTGATTTATTTATATTTTTAATTTTTTAATTAACCCGTTAATAATTGTTTTCTTTTTCATTTTATATTTTAACGGTACTCACACTCCTCCATACACATTGGTTTACACTAGAAATAAAACTGTAACTTTGAAGCTTATAATTTTATTATTTTATTTTTTTCAACACAGGGCCTTTTGGTTGCCACTATATTTTGCTTTTTCAATAGCGAGGTAAGCAATTTCAATGCATTCATAAATATTAATGTTTTCCTTACGTGTAGCTCAAAACAAAGATATTTGTCATTATACTTACTATCTGTCTGTATTTTGTTTGTTTAGGTGCAAGGTGTATTACGAAGACACTGGAACCAGTACCGCATCCAGTTTGGCAGCACATTTGCAAACACTGAGGCCCTGCGTTCTGCATCCTACACGGCCTCCTCCATGACGGAGGTCCATCGATGTTACAGCATCGACAGCCACATGGAGACTCTAAACGGAAAGAGTTTTCACAATCTGGAGACCACCATTCTCCGATCAGACAACCTGTACATGTGAGAGACTCTAACTCTTTGACCTTTGCGAGAACAGCCTCGCGGAGAGGACCACTGACTGAGGTGTGTGTGAGAAGAGGCCTACTGGACATACATCTGGTTACTTTGGGCTACAGACACCCAGAAGCCTTTCCTGTTCCGTAGAGGCCTTAGTTATCTCATGTTTATGGATGGGAACTGGAGGAAATACTGTATTTTATATGGAATATTAAAGTCACGTGAACCTTTTCCATGATGATCCAGTGGAACACTTTGGAGAACATCACACATTGTCAGTCTTTCAGATTTCTTTACTGAAATGGATCTGTTCAATGGGTGAAACAATGGACTTAGGATCACACCCTAATGAAGCTTTTTTCTTTATGGCACTGTGTTGTTTTAGTGAAGGTTGTGCCACACTGATGCATTGGATGATGGATTCCACATCTATGGATCTATGGGATATTCTGGCTCAAAGAACCTGTAGTAGAAGAAAGGAATAAACAATTAAAGAGACGAAATCACTATGACGTGTTTCCAGAAGATACTGATGACCTTGTCCTGCTCTTTTTGTTCATCCTGAACTTCATCTTGTTATCAGTTATGTGATTAATTTTATGTGAAATTTTTATCCACATACAGGGCAATATTGACAATATATTCTATGTATGCGAAATGTTTTATTGTCTCTTAGGAGTACAGAATTTTTATATATCTGTGTATATATATACATACTTTGATTAAAAAAAAAAAAAAACTAGAGTCACTGTCAACATACACCCCCCTGCTAGCACATCATGGATAAATTAGATGAACCGGTCTGGACTAGCATGTAAATTCTTGCTGGTCTTTTCAGCAGGGTTATCTTAGTTACTTCTGATTCATCGATTACAAATGTCTATCTTAAAGTAATTTATCTGTAGTTCATATGAATCTCAGTATAAGTGAGTCTTGTTGAAGGGCAAGTTACATTATAACACGTGGTTTTACAGTTTTTGGAGATCTACAGATCTACAAACAGAGATGAGGTCTTTATCTGTGTCTCTATGTCTGGAACATACAGATGCGTTTGGCGCTTTTTTTCACTGTTGTGTTTCTTAAAACATTTTATGTGCACATGCTGGATAAATAAACATTCATATTTTGAGATGTAAATGCATTTCTATGTTTGTGTCTTATGCATGTTTTCATTTGTATTTGTACTTTATTGGAATCAATCTTTCCATGAAGAACTTTTAACCTCCGTAATGAAGATTTAACATTCATGGAAGCTTTCCATTGCACAAAATGATATTTATAGTGAAAAAGGTTTCTTTAGATTATTAAAACATTCTTCACAGTTAGAAAAACATTCTCCTTTTAAAGGTATAGCTCGCACAGATATCAAAATTCTGTCATTGTTTACTCACTCTCAAGTCGTTTTCAAACCTGCATGATTTTCTTTCTTCTGTTGAACACACAAGAAGATATTTCGAAGAATGTGGGCATAACCAAACAGTTGGCCACAGCTATTGGCATTTTTTGTTTTCAACAGAAGAAAGAAACTCAAATAAGTTTGGAACAACTTGAGGGTGAGTAAAATGATAGTTCATTTTTGGGTGAACTATCCCTTTAAAAACAGTTCATGGAAAGGTTCTTCAGGGAACTCAAAATGGTTCTTTAAAATCACGGTGAAAACACTATTTTTAAGATTGATTGTTGGAATCTAATGTTTTACATTTAAAAACTGACATTACCGATTAGTCATAATGACACCCGATACAATTCAGACCAATTCATTTTGAAAAAAACTGACTTCTTTGCGCACGGTTTGGAAAAATATGTCGAAAATATTGTCACTGTATGTTTTCTGATGGAAGTACAAGCACTTCAAGAGCAAATGCAAGTTTAAACATCTTGAAATTATTTGAAAAAAGTGAACAAGACCAGCATGAATGTTCACGTGTTGCTGTAGTCAGTTACTATAACTGGAGAGATTTAATCTCAAATTATTTCCTGTTTATCTGTCAATTAGCTCTGTTCCTGTTTATTCTCCAACTTCCAATATAAACAATCATATTCATTTAAATAAGAGTCTATTCTTTGTGATAAAGCTGCATGTTAGTCGTAAGGAACATAATATGCATTCAATGTCACAAACGCGATCGAGATATTATTAAAGTAACAAAGATGGCGGCTGTGTTCCTGCGGTGAGCACATTTCCCACTGGAGTACTGATGTTTTTAAATGTGTTCTGTTAAAGGCAGCAGATTACTAAAGATACTGTTGGAGGTCACTTCACAAAGGGATATGTGAGTGCTCCAACAGGATGTGTAACTTCCTTACTAATACACACATACAAGCATGCACACACACTGTGGAGAAAAAAAGTTGCAGAAACAAACAGTGTGCAGCTGACATGTGTCTCTGCCTCTGGGAAAAGCACAGGAAGAAGCCTCGGATTTGGTGCTGCCACACACTATGGGGTCTCACTTTCACTCTAAATGTGTGTGTGCCAAACACAACGTTACGTAAAATCTGCAGTTATCAACGTTCGCAGAGATTGATGTTCTGTGATTGTTTGCATTGGTTCCATATGTGGTGAAGGGGCCCAAAGGGAAAAACCCTCCCTTGTCATCAGCTCTACTCTCAGCAGATGAATTGCACGCACAAGGACCTGCAGTAAATGCAGGCAATGGGCCTCAAGCAATTTTTCAACCCTCAAAAAATAGTTAATATATTTTTTGACATGTAAATTAATCATTTTAAATGAATTGTTGAGGGGAAAGATCAAAGACAATCTTTAAAACTACAATAGAAAAGGATTTTCTTTGTTTGCCCTACTGAAAAAAAAACCCTGCTTAAAATATCCTGAGCTGGTTTTCGTGGTTTAAAAAGGTCTCACAGCCTGGCCAAGCTGATCTTTAGCTGCTTTAGCTAGTCTCTGACCCTGGTTTAGTTTTGTGGCAAGCTCATCTCTCAGCTTGACCCGCTAAAAGTGTCCATTCGCATCTGTGGAGTGATATATATACAAAGTTCTGGCATGAAACTCTAGATGGCACAGTCCGATAGATCTAATTCAATATGACATAATCATTATCATTATCACATGTCACAGCTGATTGGTTCTCTCCTGTATTGGTAGCCAATGAGCTCGCTGCTCAACATTCATATACTTGGCTATTGTTTGCTGTAGCAGCAACAGTAAACTTCAGAAGCCCTCCACCTTCCCCAGCTCCACCTGTATAGACCTGCTACAGCTACAGGGTGATTCATGTATGCTATGGGGGTTATTCATATATGTTATATGTGCAGCAGCAATATTTCTTACATGCTCACAGCAGCATGTTGTGGATGTATTGGTAGTAGTAAGTCTCAGTACTTGCTCTGCCGCAGCAGCAGCGTAGCAGATCTATTCCGCCAAGACCAAACACATTAACATTGTCATGTACATTACCATGCCAATCCCCATGAGAGTTGTCATGACAGAAATTAGCATGTTGCTAAGCTAATGTCGCACACAAATGTTGTGAAACATTTTTCATTTAACAAAAGTATGTTTTAATTTTGCTGCCTAAAAGTAAAGCCACATCTACCATTGTTCACCGAGTCATTTCAATAGGAATCCATGCAATTGGAAATTTCACATGAAAGATTTACCCACGCAAAATTCCTAAAGGGCTCAGGTTGTTCACTCAGATTCACTGCTTTGACCAAAAAAAAGCTGCTTTGTCTGAAAGTGACTTCTGTGTGAACTCCGCTTCAGACACTAGATCTTTTTGATCATGAATGGGATCACACCTTAACATCTGGAACAGCCTTTCTTTCAAGCATGACTAAAATGTTTTCTACAGTAGTTAGGTAGCTCTGGTGCAGCTTTATTTTGGAATTGGATTATTGGAGTCTCTCTCTTGCCTCATGTCCAAAATAATAACGTCATAATCCAAATAAAGATAAATAAACTAGCTGTTCGTAATCTAGTCCCTATCAGCACAGAGAAGCTGTTCTTTTCCATTCTTTAATCAAATCTTTTGGCAGAGAACATCACTTCCCTTTTCTATAATTGTACTGTGTGAACTTCTGCACCCATCCCACATTCACAGAAGCCTCTGACTCTTCGAGAACACTCTGGTTTTACTGGGCCAACAGAAAACAAAGCGATTTTAATGATCTAAATTAATTTGTGAATTTGCTGTATGTCCGGAGTCTACTTCTAGATTAAAAACAACAGTGAACAGCTCATCATCAAGTTTGGCTGGTGGCTGAAATATTCTGTGTTTATCGCTTGTTTGGCTAACGCTGACGTTATATTGTATCTGTTTACTGAGAGCATGTAAAAAATTATTTATTGATTTATTGTAATGTTCTCATTCTGAGAGACTTCCAAACATTATGATCCAAATACTAGAAAACGTCTTGTTAAAACCACAAACAATCATTGCCATAACAATCCAGCACAGTCTGGTTTTATTTCCGTTAAATTGACTTGTTTCCTTCAATATGTGAGATGTTTTATTATTTTATTTTATTATTTATAGTTTCACTGGAATTGTTCAAATATTTGTGGTATCATTTTTTCAGACCAACACTGTGAATCCATTCTTGCTGGTCTGAGTCGCAGGATAAAACCGCATTCATAAAGAGAACAATACTGACATATTCTGAAATTCCCTTTGTGTTTTTATTACTCATTATTCATGAATGATTGAGTAATTGTGAGGATAAAAGTGATATGACAAAAATAAACCACAGACAGGTAAGTTAAGCCAAATGTTGCTGAAGATAGTGATCTTCCTCTGATTGTGTGTGCTTACTGGCAGTCTGCTCTGTTTTCAAAGAACACTGATTACTAAGCACCCACCTCATTGTTTGCTTAAGAGGATTTAAAAGTGGTCAAGTTTCCTGCTGCGTTCTCAGTATTAATTAATTAATTTGTGGTCCGTGCGCTAAAGCACTGTGCATTTCCCATGAACCTTGAACGAGGTACACTACGGGCTTTCATCTTTTAGAACCTTGCTTGTGTAAAGCAGCACATTTTGTTCAAGGATAAAATACTCAATAACAACATAAAGACTTTGGTTAAGTATTTTAATTCCGTTTTCTAGATTGCCACAGTAAATATTTGACTTTACATGTATAATATATGGGAGCCTGGGGCAATGTGTCACATGGGCTTTATCTCAGTTAGTGAAAAGCCCAAATAATACAAATGTATATATATTGTATGCCAATATGGTTGAAAACCATGTTAAATTGGGACAAAATATGTTTTTCAATGTTTTAATTTTGTATTTATATTTTGCATATACACTGTAAAAAAAAAAAAAAAAAAAAAAAGTTTGAGCTAACTTAAAATTTTAAGGCAACCAGCTTCAGCAGATTTTTGAGTTTTCTCAACTTGTCGTTTTAAGTTTATACAACAACAATTTGATAATCTCCCACAAAAATGAGTTGAGCAAAATCTGCTGAAGCTGGTTGCCTTAAAAATTTTTTTTTACAGTGTATACATACACATGTGTGTGTGTGTGTGTGTGTGTGTGTGTGTGTGTGTGTGTGTGTATGTGTGTGTGTGTGTGTGTGTGTGTGTGTGTGTGTGTGTGTGTGTGTGTGTGTGTGTGTATGTGTGTGTGTGTGTGTGTGTGTGTGTGTGTGTGTGTGTGTGTGTGTGTGTGTGTGTGTGTGTGTGTGTGTGTGTGTGTGTGTGTGTGTGTGTGTGTGTGTGTGTTAATATATGTTGGCCAAACAAGTTATTATTTGTATAGTATATGTATATCATACAATTATTTATTTATAAATACATAATTATTTACAAAAGAATTCTATTTTTTATATGTATATATACACAAACATATTTTTATGTTATACAGCAATATACAGTACATACATTTATATATAATTAATATATCTCATTATTAAACTTTATAATTGTTGTTCTTTCAGTAATTCTTGCATTAACCGTTTAAATAATTGTGCTTTAGAATATTTCTAAAATAATATATTGATTAAATAAATGGAACAAAATGAAAACTCATGACAGCTTGTCCTAATTAAAGGTGGTTTTCAATTTTGTGTTTATAAATTGTTGCTGTTGCATTAATTGTTTTATTGATTAAATTTAGCTGAAAAGGCTCTCATTGTGAAAACGTACCCCATAATGTCTAGAACCTTTTTTGAGGCATTAACGGTGGAAAAGTTCAATAGGTTTTTTTTTTTTTTTTTTTTTTGACCCAATCTCTATATATATAACAAAATCTGCAAACATCATGAAAAGCAATCACAAACAACATACTTTGATGCCAATGGACTGTACCAACCAACCACACATCTGCAAAACCCAGTGCAGGAAAGGAATGGGATTCCAGCACTAAAGAACAATGGACCGAATTCCAAGACCAGGGACAGGCCACATCTGGCTCAAGGATGAGGACAGCTCAAAGACTCCTGCTGGACGTGTCAGTTCCTGATGGACATTTCTAATTTCTTTCTTTCCAGGAATATTACTCCATTTACTGCAGGAGAATCCCTGAACAGATTCTACATTTGGCTTTACATGCTGCTTGCAAAAAATTATGCCTTGGAAGAGAGAAGAGACTTACATAATGCCCAAAAACGAGTAAAAGAGGCTTCACGGTAATGTAAAATAAATAAATCACTAAAAATAGATAAATATTTCAAGACCATAAAACGCAATGACCTAATTAAATAAGTAATGAAGTAAATAAGCATCAGTACAATGTACAGTACATTTCTGAGAACAAAAACGTAATTTTAGTACTTTTAAAAGCACAAAAGGGACTGTACATATGTTCTGCTGTTCATCAGCACAGGAAATGGAATCTTCAGAGCGGGAAGTCCTTGTCCCTGTGAGCGAACAGGCCAGTTTAGGCGCATGCTGTCAGAGGCCCATGATGCACCTCCCTTCAGCTTTTTTCCTCTCTTTTAGCCCTCATTTTCTCCACTCACCCCTTTTTCTGCATTAGTCTCTCTCTCGCTCTCTCTTTGCTCTTCATCCCTTGCTCTCTCATAGGTACGCCCGTAGTGTCTTCTAGAGAGAGCACGTTTTCATCATTTGCAGTTTCCTGCGATTGTTCTCTACTGGGCTAGCAGAGCCCCACCAGGGCCGTGGCGTTATCTGGGAAAAAGGTGGAATGTTAAATCACAGCCTTTCCTGTCTGTCAGCGGGAACCCCAGCCAAACACCACAGCCATAGACAGGGCCGCCCATGAACTCTGACCTTCAAAACGAAGCCCAGGGGAAGAGGCTGGTGCGTTTGCATCGCAGACCGCAATAATCCGCAGCTCTTAACGATTCTTCAACCAGGACAGAAGATGGATAAAAGAGCCAAAGGAATCATTTCTTTGAGGGATTCGCAGATGCGCAATGGACCACGCATCCTTTTTAGGTCAAACTGGTCGCGTTGTTACTGATTGCGACAAACGCTGTGGTCATAAATAATATTAATTGTCTTTTTTTTTTCAAATCGGACATACAAACGCCATCTGGTGAGAGAGGAATTCTCTAACGTTGTGTGCGGGCAGTTTACAAACAGCTGCGGCGATGGAAAGCGGCTGTAACACATTTACGTCTGTGCTTCTTTCGCGCACACACATTTATGGTTGGCTAATATCAAGAACTCCACACCAAGCCATCTAGTTTTTTTTCTGCAATTAACTGAAGCTTTACTCACTGTCTGAGAATTTCCCACACTGCCTTTAGAGGAGAGTAACATGCACAAACATCCTCCCATAACAGTTTTTTCATACAAGTACAGTTTACATATGCTGTCTGCTCTTTGTCTTTAGCACCGATGTGCTTGCAAGACACTGGGTGGTAATAAGTCACCAAATTATGTAAGATTCGACAACCCTGACGCATTATTTGTTTTCATCGTTTAAGAGAAGACAGATGTTTAGAACTGGCTTGCGTTCAGAACTCTTACAACACAACATATTCAATGTTTTGAGCTCTGCAGCACGGCTCGGACAGGACAGCATCAAAACACACACAGCGCAAGGTGAACTCCTTGAAAGGGTGGGAAAAAATCCTTCTCAGAGTCCTTCAGGGCATTCAGAGTCAGGAAGGATAAGGAGGGTAGCTGGGAAAGGTTGAGAAGCTAAAGACACACACACTTGCACGCATACACACGCACGCCGTGGCATGATGAAGGAGCCTTCTGCCAGCGTGTTGCCGTCACTGTGGGCGAGGCATGAGGAAGGTCACGGGCCTGGTGGGGTGGCTCAGCCCACGCTGGACGGCCCGTAAAGTCTGCCCTGGGAATCAGGCGGAGATTGAACAGATTTAGCCGAGGCTATATTCACTTCCCCGGGAAACGAGAAATATTTACCTCCCTGTAGGGCAGTTGGGGGGTGGGGTAGAGAGGGGTCTGGGTGGGGTTTTCACTGGAGACGGACTCACTGACCCACAGCCTAGCGTGTCTGCTGAAGTCGCCGCTACCTCGAGCAGGTCGTCATCCTCCCAGATCCTTCAGGAATAATTATCTCCATCTCTCACTGCGCTTACCATATGTTGCTTCATGCTGCGCATTTATGGCATCCCAGCAGTCATTGTTATTTGCAGGACTTTTCAACGGTCGACTTTGATTTATTTAACGAGAAACACTGGTTGAGCCGTATTGGACAAAAAAGTGGAAAGTTCAGTCTCCCACATCGCTGGGATCTTTCATTTCTGCACTGCACAATGAGCTAAACTGTCCACAATACACAAGACATGCACCACTAATTTGTTATTTAGCTTGGGCTTTATTCCACAGCATTTTACAGTGCAGCATTTTACTAACCACCCCGAAACAAATTAACACCCACCCACTGTTTTGGCTAAAATCTTCCTCTTTCTTCCAGAGTCACAATTACTAATTAAACAGTTACTTCCCAAAAAAGGAAAATCACCCTTGTGTCATTTCAAATCCATAAGACTTTCGTTAATCTACAAAACGCAAATGAAGATATTTTAATGAAACCTGATTTCCATCCATCTCCCAAAACTTCTGTGCTTCAAAACGTCCACAATTGCTCAATTCTTATGGATTTCTTTTACAATGTTGAGTTTTCATTTGTATTTGAAAGCTGAACAACTAATTGGTTTTGAACAATGTGAGGGTGAGTATTTTGGGGTCATTTATCCCTTTAAGAATGGTAGAGGGGTGTTAGAAAAAAACAACAACTGCTTTTAACATTGATATTGTTGCTATATTCTACTGGAAATAAGTGTAAAGCTTGATGAAATTAGAAAAATTAACATTTTCTAACGCAAACAGCGCAATTGTCAGTGCAAAAGACTGAATTTAGGAATTTAGATGCAATGGAATGAAAAGGTAATTGTAATTAAGTTGTATTTCGTGCAGTAACTTTATCTTTCCTGTTGAAAAAAACATCATATGCTGATTAGGTATGCTTTGAAGCATGACTGCTGCATGGTTTAAGCTGGTTTGAGCTGGTTTAAGCTGGTCCTAAGCAACTGGCTCCTGCTCAGGACCAGACCAGCACATGACCTGGCCTGGGTCATGTCATTTACATTCATGCCAAAGCAACCTGCATTCAAGTTACACTTCACTTCATGCATTCCCGGGAATCAAGCCCATGATCTTGGCATAGCGCTGTTACTGTTTGAGCTACAGGGTCCTGTTCCCAGTTCTGCTCCCCTTCTCTCTCCTTGCACCCAGCTAACAGGGAACCTTCTCAGAACTTTGGCTAACATTCTGGCAAGGTTCTCTCAAAATTACAAATAAACATTCTTTCAGTTATGTTGGTAGATTTCAGAGTTGTTTGGTCTTCAATAATGTGGTAACATTACCACAAAAAAAAATATTGGTTCATTGTTTGTTTGTTCATAGAACATTTTCATGGAACAGGTTTATTTGGACATTAATCTAATGTTTTCTTTTAAATGTTATTACATGTTTCAGAATGTTCAGAGAACAATCAAAAGCAATGTTTTCATATTCTTTGCAAAATGATAAAATGTTTGTATATATATATATATATATATAAAGTTTAAAAAAAAAATACAAAAACAATGTTTTGAATGTTCAGAGAACATTCAGAAATAATGTATTCATAACTCAATGGGAACATTAGCTTTTCTAGAACATATATTTGTTGGGTACTTGTTTTTGTTAGTTTTCAATTTACCTAAATAGTAAAGGCAAAAAGCCAATAAACAAATTATAAAAAAGAGAAATTGTTCAATAAGTTTAAACCAACAAACTTCCTGTTACTTTTTAATGCCAAGGACCATCAAATCTGATTCCATTGCAAAGAAACCCCATCCTAAAATAAAAGACAGTTATGTATATTTTCCTGTTTTTCACCCCTTTACAGTGTGTGAAAAATATTAATATTTTAAATTGTCATTGTACTGAATATGAAAGCAAATTATCTGAAATGAATGAATTTTTATTAAGCTGACAGTTATTTTTTTTCTACCCACTATTTGAGTAACCAAACATTTTCATTTCAAATTTATTTGTATAGCACTCATATATATATAAAGCATTCAAATATGTCTTTTTTATTTTCACAAAATTATAATGCATACTTGGTTTCTTTTTCGTTAATACTTGCATAATTGACTTGCATAATGTGCCTGACCCTTCTTTAAAATACAAAATGAAACATTTATTAATTTTGAATGTTTAAATAACATAAAAAACGTGTAAGTGAATTGTGTATATCAATTAAAAACTCCTTTTAATTAATACAGTATCTAAACACATAAAATTTGTCAGACCTAAAACACATCAAAAATAAAATAAAAAATGTTTTTATTTTCTCTCAAGTTTTCTACAGACCCCCAAGCACTCGTCTACCCCCAGTTTGAAAACACCTGCCGCAGGCTATATCGTATCAATGTCTTGTGACAGAAGCCACACGCAGCCTTTGCCTCGGGCTGAAGGCTGGCTCACGAGCCGTCTGTGTCGCTGGGTGGTTGAGTGGGTGTGCGGCTGCTGGGTTTACGTGACCTGAGCAGCGCCTGAGCTCTGCTCCGGGATCTGAGAGGATGGAAGGGGGCCAGATGACTTGGAGTGTCTGAGCCAGATGTCCAGATGTTCCCGCTTGTTTCTGGTCCTCCTCTCTCACCTCTTCAGACAAGAGCAACCATCTGAAGTCAAGACATTGTAAGAAATGTTGCACTGTGAATGGAGAGTTGATTCTGAGTCAAAAGGGATGATATGACTAAATGAAAACAATAAATTGAAGGATTAGTTGGCAAGGCTTTCTTTATGTACAATTTATTCAATTCATTGTGACAAAGATGGACATCCCAAAAAAATGTTTTTGTGAAGCCATTCCTGCAGAAATATTGTGGCCAGGAAACGATAGGAGCCGAAACATAGAGAATAAAAAGATGAGCTGATGATCCACCCGCAGGCCTGTTCAGGGATGGAGAAGGTTCAAGACAAGTTCAGTACAGTGGAAATTTCCACCTTGATTTAGTCTGTGTGGAGAATTTTCTGTCAAACCTCAAGTGTTACAGGTATATTGATACAGCTGCTCTCTATGATTCTATGGGCACGTATTTGCATTAGATCTTAGCTTCATTTGAAAGAGGCCAAAGAAAACGAAAACAGGCAATGAAAACTCTGAGCAGCGCTGTAGGGCTGAGCTGCTTCCTTTGATTCAATGATACTATCCTCTTGTGTTTGCTCTGGGCGAAATGGCACCTTGCAGCGGGCGTTTGTTCAAAAGGTTGTTCACACACTCCCCTGCTCTTGAGGGAGCACTCAGGAAGTAAGCATTCCAGATGGAAACCCAGGACTCACGAGCACTTGACGATCCATCAACGTGCATCAAACATTAACACGAACAGCCATTTCTTTAGATCCCAAATAAAAATCTTACACCATTTGCCCATTTCTTTTTTCTTTTTTTTTTTGCCGCGAACTTGTAAAACATTAAAGAACCTGTTTTTAATCACTTTTAACATTTTCTTACCACAGATTTTTGACATTATTTAAATATTAAAAATTTTTATATTTATGTATTTTTTTTCTAAAATGGCTTGAAGTGTTTTTTTGTTGTTGTTGTTTTGTTTAAAAAACACACAAAAAAAACATTTTTTAAGTAAATTCAAATCTTATAAAAAGAATCAAGGCATGTGATCTACACTAGCAGCACACAATACATAGCAATATTTATCCACATTTATTTTTACGAAACAGTTTTTCTAAATGTAAAGGGTGGGGACTTATATTGCAGTTTGAACAGATTCACAGAAATTAATAAAACTTAACAACCAACCACAATATAATATAATATAGCTATATATATATATATATATATATATATATATATATATATACATATACAATTTTATCATTTTCATTGTTGTAATTGTACAGTACTACAACCAAAATAAATTTTGAAAATGATTTCTTTAATATATTATTAACAATTAGTAATGATTTATATAGTTCATAATAATTCAAATTGAAGTTTTTATAACATTAGTCGTAAACCAAAGTAACCAATTTTTACATTTAAAATCTTTTTTTTTCTCTGAAATTTTCTATGTATCCCTGAAATACATTTCCAATATAGTCTGAATACATTTTCAAGCTCTAATGCTTGTCTGCGCCTCAGTAAACAAGCTAACAACAAAACAAAGCGTTATTGTGCACAGCGATGCTGTTTAGAATCATAGCGTATAATCTCTGTGTTACTGGAGATGTTCCAAAGATTACTACACTGATCTGTTCTCATGTCCCTAATGTTAATAGTGCACTTTGCCAACATTTTAAATAGACCAGGATTCTAAAAATGTGTGTGTGCCTGTACAAGAGCCCAGGAGAAAGCAAAGCAGAAACTGAGGTTTTTGTTGGTGCTGAATGGGGTGGTGACCCTGTAACATGTGCTGAATGAACCCTTACCCCTTTCTCTTCCTGTGCTGGTCCTTCCTCTAAAAAAACAGAGATCACACCATATAAGAAACGAAAGGTGAGGAGAAGAAAAAGAAATAAACATAAAGCCCTCAAAAGGTCACTTTTCTGGGTGTAACCGCCAGCGAGTCTAAACGGCGCTGTTTTCTGTATTACCTTTCGTGTTGGTTTTACCAGACCCAGTTTAACAGAAGTATTATCAATATTCCACTTGAGTATATCAAAAATTGAAGGAATTATTAGTGGAGGCAGGGAGCTTCTCACTCAGTCACACACATTTTCCACTTCAATCCCTATTTTAAACACTTCTATATAAAAATCGCGGCGAGCTCAGTGTGTGTGATGGGAGGGGGTGAAATGGCTGTGCTGGGAGGAAAGCTCCATTATGATCCGCATGATTTAGAGGCATTGATTTAGTGTTCACTTACAGCATGGCTGACACAAACAGGAATCAGGGATCACAGCTCTCTTCCTGACCCTCCTCTCTTAACTCATTCAGTACTTTCTACCTCTCTCTCTCTCTCCTCTTTCCTGCTAACACCCTCCCAGCATTTTAATAGTTGCATGATGAAGCTACAGTCTTTAAATATGAAAATCCATCATAAAAATATTCATTTTTCAAAAACATGATGTATTAACCACAAGTAAATAATCTAACCATTTTAATTAATATTAATAATATTGATATAATTTATATCAATTTTGAAGCAAATTGGCCTTTAGTTCTAAAGATTTCACTCTAAAAAAAATTGCATCAAAAGTTAATGTACGTTTTTATTTATTTTATTTTATTTATTTTTTTTTCAGTGTGAAGCTCATGCTTCAAATGAAATGAGATGTGTGATGTGTGAAGAAAACCAACAGAAATCAAGGTAAACAGAACAGGGGGGCATAATTTAGTTTAATCCTTTCCAATCAAATTGTAGGTTTGGCAAATTATGCTAAATAAATAAAGGATACTTAAAATCTTAGCTATGAAATTAGCCTTAACAGGGCAAAGGAGTAATCCATTTTAAATCTGAAATGTTTAAAATTTAATTTCCACCTGCAGAATGCTATTAAACACTATACATATTGTGACACTAAACCAGTAGTGATTTATGATGGAAAGCCAAAGAAAGGTGATACTGCTTCAAAAATGGGTTGTTAGATGGCGTAAGGTATGTGTGAGATTTTAACTCTATTGTATCTTATTTGATGCAAAGTTTCTAAGGCCTCTAAATCAACGACATATTCAAAACTTTACTGTTGTACACAGTCATGCCGTCTGCCGGACCTTTCTAAGACCTTTTTAATATGATTAAGTAAACTGAGGAATAATTTTTTGTTTGTAATATTTCAAAACAAACACTTGCTCGACTTACGTAGGAGGTTTAGGTTTACTTGATTGTCCATACATCAGTATGTCAGTGCACGGTTGGAGATTATCAGTAGACAAATAAAGAAAGAAAGTGTGCTTTAAAGGGAGTTTATTTTCTAAAACTCTTCAGGGTCAAGAGTGTCCGCAGTTTTAACACCAGATTAGCTTTTAACACCCACTTTTTAGCAATACCACCCCCAATGATCAAGTCATCCGTTGTTGTTACACCTAAGTCTCCAAGTAGACCCAGAAAATTTCCCAAGTGTGTCAGCAAGTTAAATATTCCAACTAATATTTAAACAAGTCATCTAACCACAAAGCGTCGATGTGCTTGTGTAAACCAGTGTTGGGAAAGTTTATTGAAATCATCCTGTGTCTGGCTCCTTGGAGGGAATAGTGTGATGTCAACACTTTTTATGTACGCAAGCTACGTCAGAGGTGATGAAAAGACTGTACTACAGTTTGGGAACAGGCAACTGATTCAGGGTTTGGCTGGTTGACATGGCCGGTCTGCAGACACACAGCATCTTTCTCCAAAGACAGACATTGAAATGTATGCTTTGTTTTATTGTAGTATATGTTTCACGATAGATTATTTGGGGGGAAATTATATATTTTTCCCTTTCTGCTGCTCTTCATGTCACAGCTCAGGAGAGTAAAGGGTTTAGGCAGGGCTGCCAAGTCTGTGTAACAAAACCAGCCCGATTGCTACTCAAAACTAGCCCAATCACAGCCCAAACTAGCCCAATCACATTCCGACTATCAAAATTGCTTGGGTCAAAACCTGCTTCTATCTTGGCCTTCTATCTTGGTCGGAACCATGTTCTGGGGGGCGAGCTGTTTCACTTCAACCTGCAGATAAAAAACCAATGTGCGGCAGCAGTATAAAATCATTGAGTTGGCAACACTGGGTTTAGGACTGTGTATTCTTGATGTGGCATCAACCAATCAGCATTGTCATGAAGTCAGAGTAATCACATGGCATTTATGATTCAGGTGATTGATTCAAAATGTCACCAAAATATCTGTGCCAATGAGCAAAGATGTTTATATACTTTACATTATCATGCTTACGAAAATGTTTATATGCTTTAATCAGATTGATTACTATACATGACCACCCCATTTAAGATGATAATTCTTAGCTTAGCCTGTTTTTAGACTGGCTTTGCAGTGCAAAAAAACAAAAGAGATCCATTGGTACATGCCAAAAACACTCTCTCCTGTAGCCATTGGGTATTTACAACACAAATACCAAATGTAGGCGCCTCAGTTTTCTGTCATGCACATAAATTCAAGCTTCCCACGTCACATTTCATTTACTATATAATAACTTCCATGTCATATAAATGAAAGCACATGAAATCAGTGGACAGATGAAAGTACAAAAGGGTACATTGATTGAAATGGATGGGAATCTCACGGGCAATAAAAACAGGCGTTGTCACACTGAAATGCCTGAAGTGATATGTGCATTATGAAGCATGCATGGGTCAACAGATGTTTTGATGATGTAATCCATTACAAACTACTTCACGTAGGGGTGGAATCTGCAGAGTGATTGGAGAGCAGTTTGTCATGCTCCAGCGCAATGATGCATCAGCACTGCGCAGTTTGTTTTGTAGGATTTACTTTATGACTATACAGGCACTGCAAAATATATCAGCCTGGAGATACAGTGTGTTCATACACATTTGCAATCCTTACAAAATTGCATGCAATATCTGTTTTGGATTGTGCAACAGAGCAGCAGCTTTTGTGAAATATCAGATATTTTATACCATATCAACACATATTGCATACGCAGAAGCTCACATGATAGACTGAATGTTCTGCACACAAATCATGACCTCCCACTGCAAGAGTCTAATATGAACCATGCAGTGCTGATGTGGGATGCAAGGCCAAGGAAGGCGATAGTGCTGCAAAAATGTGGAAGGCATCACTCTCACTAGCAAGCTGAACCCCAAGGCACATGGTGTGTGTTATGGATCTCAGAGGGCCTTTAGATGACAGTAGATATAAGTGAGAATCTAAAGATCAGCAAGAGCTACATGTTCAGAGAGTCACATGTTTTGATGATCATTATCTGTGTCACACTGAAATTGAAATCGAAATAATCTGTTTGCTGTTTAAAAAGGGAGTTCACTGCATGATACTAATGATAACAGTCATGCATTGAGGCCAGTTCCCACAGATCAAAATTTGACCAAAATACAGAAAGCGATTACCATTATTACTACACAGATGTCTTGAACACTTGATTGTAATTGCTCGATCTCAGCATTCTGCTGTCACAAGCAGTCAACTGGTATTTTATATATAATATAGACATATAATAAACATATATAGCCATATAATTCATTTTTATTAAGAGCCCCAGTACCCAGTAAAATATTACTGATAAATGCTTGTCTGAAGACGGAGATTATCGTATATATATACCAACCTGAAAATCATTTTCCTTGATATTCCAGTAATCATGTTGTATGTTTTCTATCAAGTGTTTAGAATCAGAACTAGTGATGTCAGATAGTAGTGATGCGAAAAAATCACTCGTTTCACAATTTAGGTCTATATTTGTTCAAGGTTCATTTTCATTCATTTGGACAGTTGTCACACTGAAATTGTAACAAAATATTTTATAAAACACCAAACAAAAAGTTCACTGTGGGAAACAAAACTAGTAAATGCTTTTTGTAAATGTCTTTTCATTTGTGACCCTGGAGTACAAAACCAGTTATAAGATTCAATTTTCTGAAATTGAAATTTATATATCAATTATAGCTTATAGACAATCATAGCTGGATAAATAAGCTTTTCAGTGATGTATGGTTTGTTAAGACAGGACAATATTTGGCTGAGATGCAACTATTTGAAAATCTGGAATCTGAGGGTGCCTTTAAATTTGTCCAAGTTATAGTTCTTAGCCATGCATATTAATCAAAAAATAAGTTTTGATATATTTACGGTAGGAAATTTACAAAATATCTTCATGGAATATGATCTTCACTTAATATCCTAATAAATATCTATAAATCTATCATACAATGAATTTTTGGCTATTGCTACAGATATACCCGTGCTACTTATGACTGGTTTTGTGGTCCAGGGTCACATTTTTCAGCGAAGCAGCTCTTGAAGCGTGCACATTGTAAACGGTCCACTTCTGCAGGTGAAGACCATTTATATCCAGATAATCATAATAGTATCGAAATATGAGGACTCTTTTTGATGAGAGTGACTACTGATGAATGGCTAGAAACACCCCTGCAGTTATTGTATTAATCTGCGATTAGATAACGAACACATTTAGCAATAGTTTAACATATTTTTCGTTATTTTTCCAGATGACATCAATAACAATAAGCTTAGGAATAAGTGCTGGAATAGGCCTATGTAGTTTTAACATTGTGTCTGTCAACTGTCAAATGTTGATTAAACAGCATATTATTCTTAATGTTTACTGAAAAAGAACTGATATCACAGAGAACACACTTGGGTAAGTGCAGTTAGGCGCAGGAGACAACAGAGACTCAATACCGTCATCTAGCGGTGATAAGCGTCTACTGTTTTTGAACGTAACTTGTTGCTATAGAAACACCAGATACAATAGCAACACCTGATTCGAGACGGAAAGTTTTAGCGTGTTCATGTAACGACTTAAAGTTTTTATGAAACGTCTAGAGACGTACATTGTTGAAGAAAAAGTTTACTAAAAATATACGCGTATTTTTTAACGAAATTGGGTTAAAAATGTTCCGGAAAACAATGTGGAGGAAAGCAGTCAGTGATACTGTCAGCTCACATCAACATCGAGCCCTGGATACCACCATTTTTATTCTCAAAGAGTTTGGACCGATTGGATTTCTCCTGAAAGAGGATGGAGACAGCAAACATTATAAAGTAAGCTTACATTACTTTGTTGTTTAACTACATTTTTAATATATTTTGTGCAAATTAACAATGCAATTTCATATTTAAGGTGTGTTTGGGCGATCCACACACGTGTACCTGCCCTGCGTTTCAGAAAGAGAAGGATCTTTGTACACACATCTGCTGGTAAATAAATGGGTTGAACTCTAGATGGGTGTTTCTTCAACAATAGGCACATAGTTTTCACTTTTTTTTTTACCTAGTTTTTTTTAAAAATGAAAGTGTAGGTCTTGCCTTCAGGGGTTAAGTGTACAACATCTACATGACAGGCATTTGAAAAGTAGCATAAATAAATGATCTAGGCATTGTATAACAGTTATACAGTTGTACAGTTACCTAATCTGTTTTAATAAATAACAACCCCTGGGACAGAAAAGTGCACATTGTTGAAGAAACACATATACAGGTTGGATGTTGAGATATCGTCTAACTTTATCTCATACTTTACTTTTCCACTTCATTCTAGGATTTTAATGCGTAAATTTCGACTACCACAAGATCATGAATGTAAGTAGACAAACTTTTCTTTCTAAGGTGTATCATCAAACAATCCGTTCCAATGATATCTTGCAAACAGATGCACATAAAGGCACATACTGCCTGTACATTAATGTTTTAGCCACAAGTGTCTTTCTGGTTATTTGTTCTTTTTCAGACTGTTTTCAATACGGTCTTGCGGAGAGACAGATCCTAGAGCTGTTACAAGGGCTTCATGTGACCAAAACTACGTCTCCTAATGACAGGAGGAGCTCAGAGCCATCACGTCCTGAGCCTAGTGAGGAAGACGGAAGCATCAGACAGAAAGACATTGAGAAAGATGATATATGTCCAATCTGTCAAGAAGAACTTTTGCTGAAAAAATTGCCTGTAACCTATTGCAAGTAGGAGAACTTATTTAGAATTAATCTTATTTAGGAAATTAAATGGATACTCCTTGAATATGTGACCCTGGACCATAAAAACCAGTCATGAGGGTAAATTTTTTGAAATTGAGATTTATTATTATTTACATAATCTGAAAGCTGAATAAATAAGCTTTCCATTGATGTGTGGTTTGTTTAGGATAGGACAATATTTGGCAGAGATACAACTATTTGAAAATCTGGAATCTGAGGGAGCAAAAAAAATCTAAATATTGAGAAAATCGCCTTTAAAGTTGTCCAAATTAAGTTCTTAGCAATGTGTATTACTAATCAAAAATTAAGTTTCGATATATTTACGCTAGGAAATTTACAAAATATCTTCATGGAACATGATCTTTACCTAATGTCCTAATGATTTTTGGCATAAAAGAAAAATCAATCATTTTGACCCATACAATGTATTTTTGGCTATTGCTACAAATATACCCCAGCGACTGGTTTTGGGGTCCAGGGTCACATATATGTAGAATTTAATGATAAAATTGTATTAAACGGCAAGTGAATATGTTCCATAGCTGAAAAATTTGAAATCAATACATTTTTAAACAGACAAATGTAGTAATTATGCCTTTTCTCAAATGTATCACACTCACCCAAGTTTCCATTTAAACTCAAAAAGCTATTAGTGATCCTCAATGACATGAAATTTCTATGCTGTGGGGTGGTGACTGGTTACAATGTAATTATGCATAATTTTTAAGGTTCAGTTGTGGAAACAACATCCACATTTCCTGCATGAAGGTATGGGCTGATCATCAAACAAAGAGGGACCCACGTGGCCTGCTTAAGTGTCCACTTTGTAGGGAGGACTTTGGTACTTTTAAGCAGCTGATAGAACAGGTACATCATTCCAAGACACAGTTAATTAAATTTTCTTTCCTACCCTTTGTTTAAACTTAAATCATTTCGGGTTTAAATGTGTTATCTTTGACAGGTGAAAAATGCAGGTGAACTGTTAACCTGCTATGAGAAGGACTGTCTGGACAAACATCTGGGTGTTATGTGCAACAGCTGCAGGGTTTGTCCAATCATCGGCAAATGTTTCAAGTAGGCATTTATTACACACATCTATTACACATATACTATTGTTCAGAGGTTTGGGGTTGATAAGATTTTTTTGGAAGAAGTGTCTTATGATCACCAAGGCTGCATCTATTTGATCAAAAATATAGTAAAAGCAGTTGTATTGTGGAATGTGAGTTTTCAGCAGCCAGTACTCCAGTGTCACAGGATCCCTTCAGAAATCACTGTAATATGCTGATTTGGTGCTAAAATATATTTTTACTATTATCATGTAATTATCAATGTTGAAAACAGTAAAAAAAAAAAAAAAAATTCCTGTGAAAACTGTGATGCATTCTTACAGAATTCTTTGATGAATAGAATATTCAAAAGAATAGAATTTATTTTAAATAGAATGTTCTATTTGTAACTGTAAAACTCTTTGTTTTGGTCAGTTTAATGCATCTTTGCTGAATAAAAGTATTAGAATTGATAAACTTTTCAAAGTTTTAATTTTTTTAAAATAAAAAACCTGCTGAGCTCAAATGTTTGAATGGTAATTTATCAGTGGCGTTCCGTCCATATAAACTGCGAATGCGCCGCATACCCAGGCCGTCTGAGAGAATGAGTTCACGGGCTAATGAATATAAACATGATTATAAGTTGATCCCTTGTCATTTGAGATGTGACTTAAAGCTTAATAAAGTGTTGGGAATAAGTATGTAAAATTATTTATTTGAAAACAATGGTCATTTTCTGTAAATCTACGTCAGTGAGACAGTGACGGTGTAACGTGGCTGACGAGACGAGAGGCGTGCGGATCCATGTGCAGGCTTTTATTCTTAGGCATAGTCAAATACAGGCAGGGTCGAGCAATGGCAAACGGGTATGGCAGGGACAAGACAAAGAGTAAACTAGGGCAAGCAAAGGTTGACGATCGGCGAACAGAGTCCAGAGGGGCTAGGCAGAGAGAAAATCCAGGAAACACGGGAAAACAATCCAAACAGACAGGGAAAAACTAGGAAGACTAACAGGGGAACTGTAGTTGCTACGGCTAGGGGAGCGGTAAACGCATACAATACTCAGCGACGAGGGAGAGAAAGTCCAAGGTAAATATAGTGTGTGTAATGAGTGAGATCAGGTGTGCGTGTGATTGTAATGAGTGATTGGTGACAGCTGTGTGCATGTGATTGGTTAGATGGCTGATGGGAAATGCAGTCCATGTGATGTGTGGTGTGAAAGTCAATATGATGAGCGAGTGACCTCTGGTGGTGAATGAATGTAAGTGCATATACTGGATTCGTGACAGACGGAAGCTTCCGGGTAAGCGGATTCTCCGCAGCTTTGGCGCCTCCGCTCTGTTGCTGTGACTCGTCAGGATTGTAGCGAGTTCTCAGTAATTTGCTGGTATGCGCGTGATTTCATCATAGACTGTAAAAAAATTTCATGCGCGAGGTAAGCTGTCCGAGAAGCGCTCGCCCAAGCGGAAAAATGCGCTGTTGCTGCCAGATCTCGATTTACCGAAAATTACATTGTTTTTGATGCAAAACTAACCAGTACGAAATCATATGAAAAAAACAAAAACAAAAAAAAAAACAATAATTGTATATTTTCATGCTTTCTCAAGCAAAGCAAATTTTGAAAGTCCACAAAAAATATATCTGGTCATAGACAATGTTGATGGTGTTATTGTCAACATGCCTAAGTAGTAAATAAATAAATAAAAGTTTATAAAAATGTATATAAAATTTGAAATAATAACAAACATCAGGAAAAAATAGGAAACAATACCTTTGTTTTCCGTATACTTGTGTCGCATCTCCCCACGCTCTGAATATTACGTATCATAACGTAACTATGTTATTTGGCGGTTTTTACTTGGAAAATCAGCTGTTTTCTAGCATTCGAGTTTACTATGGATAAACCTGAAACGATAGAAGAAGGATTGGAGATGAATTTCATGTACAAATAGCCTAAGGTAGGAATGTGCATACTTTTAAATCAACACCTGCCACGGTGTTTTCCTCTTTGAGTGTGTCCTAAAAGCGATGGGGTGGGGGGGGTGGGGGGTCTTAATCTTAGCACTCAGCATACCCTGTTAAAAAAGTCACCGCTCGCCACTGTAATCTATATATCCTGATTCTGACTAATGTTGGATTGGAGTTGTCATATTCAGTGTCTTAAATCTGATATTCACAGATGCACAGACTGCAGTTATTTCCATCTGTGCGAAGACTGCTTTAGGAGAACAGTACATCCACAACATTGCTTCATGGTTCGAATGGTGAGTTTTTAAGATTCACATGTGAGCAGTGCTGTACATGCTATTCATAACTGCAGAATGTAGTTATTTATAGCATAAATTGTGGCACTATCAAATGATATAATGAACAGCATTTTAATGTTTAAATGGATTTTTAAGTTGTTACAGTGATTAATGTGTAGTAATGCATTATAGAATTACTGATAGAATTTAGAGGTTAATACAATTTTATTTCTTTACTGTTCTAATTGTGCAGAAAAGAGGTCAGCCATGGCAGACAGCAGAACCTCACGCCTCTGAGGACACACAGAAAATGGAAAACCACTCAATGGATAGTAGGTTCGTCTGCTCCATTCTCGATTCTGTGCAACGTAGTTCTTTTATTTTTAATTCCAAACTCACGTTAAGGATTTTAAGGGGGGGGGGGGGGGGGGGGGGTTTACTGGAACATATTACTCTGTTTAATTCTACATTACAGCTTCAGCAGAATGTCTGGTGTGACGTGTGATATCATCCCGAACCATATAATGAAGAGTTTGCCGATGGTGAGAGTTCGAAAAGAGTCCAGACTGCTTTATCCAGGTGTTCAGTGTAGAATTTGCCTCTCAAGATTTCAATTGGGTCAGCATGTCAGAACTCTTCCCTGCAAACATAAGGTAACATCTCAAGTTCAGCTCATTCAAGGTGTGTTGAATACTGATAATTAATATCTTTAATATCTTTTTTATTATCTATTTTCTTTCTTTCCTGAACCTGACCCAGTTCCATACTGGCTGTATTGATCCATTGCTCTGCAAGTCTAACTGCTGTCCACTGGACTGGCACGTCATCTACAGTCCTCTTATGTGGAATCCCAAAAGCGGCAGAAAAGAAAGATCTCTGGCTCCATCTAGTGATGTTCTGAGCAAGCGTACTGATAACCAGATCTCAGAGTTCTTTCTACCAGGTATTGGTTTGCACGTAAAAAGAGGTAGTGCTCCATCTCGGTTGAGAAAAGTGATATCTGAACCAGGGTATTCCAGTCCTTCCTCTGTGGATGCACTCAGTGAGGGTTTTCAGGATCTCTGCATCAATAGTTCCCACATAGAACCATATACCAGAATGTCCAACATAAAGCAGAATTATACAAATAAACATCATAGGAGCTTATCATTTGGGAAGGCAATAGTTGCACAGAGGAGAGAGTCCTTCCCAAATAGGCCCTCAGCAGTTAGTCTAACTTGTTTGAACATCCAGTCAGCTTTGGCCAGAACACAAAATGACCAGGAAAGGCTCACTGTGGACATTAATGGGTCATCCAGCATGACTCCGGCTTTCGGCAGGATCAGACCACCGAGGAATGGTCGCTTAAGACAGAGACCAAGGCCAAACATGGTGGATGTGAAGGATCTTCATCTCTGGATGACTAACAATCCTGTCAAAGTTATACTTATGAGAAAACAAGAGTAAAGTAAACAAATATGCAATCAAAAAATAATGGTAGCAAGTTGCTTCAAGGGTGTTTGTATTACCTCCACAGTCCATGAAGCAAGAATTCAAGACACTCAAATGTGTAATATTAAAAAGCTTTTTATTAAACTGCGGCTATAATGTTAAAAACTAGAAGCACCCCGAGGAAGGCTCTTTTTAATGTTATTGCCCTGTTTTAAAATGGGCTTTTTAATGTTATACCTCATATGAGTGCCTTACATTTCTTGCTTAATAAAATCAAGCATGTTAGGTTTTCTTGTATTTAGCTGAGCAGTCACTGCATTTCAGAATCTTTAAACTCAAAATGAACAGTGCGTGATCTTTGCTGAAAGCAAAGGCAAAGACGGGCCATTTTTGACATATATGTTGGTATAAGAGACAGTACTTTTATTATTGTCTTTTACATTTAAGTATTTAATGTTTATTTATATGGTTAAAAAAAAAGTATGCTTTCATTAATTCTAGGTACATAAAACTCATGAGTATTTTTATTTTTGGTCAAGTACCTTTATTAAATGTGCACAAAAAGGCAGATTACAAGCTGTACTTTAAAGCATCCAGGAATGGCTCATGAGCCATTTAAACCAGTGTGTTGAGAAATCATTAAAATATATTACAATTAATGAAATAATAAATGCTACAATACAACATAAATTACGTTAAAACAATGCAATCTCTCCTCGGTCATACTTCATTTTTAATGTCAAACCATCTTAGTTCAAATTTGCTGCCTGACTACAAGAAGCTAGTGTTTTATTGTAACTGTCAATAAGAATTAAACAGTTACAATTAATTGTCCAAAATAATAAAGCCAAAAAAGCTCCAACACATTCAATACATGAGTTGATAATGATTTGTTGTCAATTTGTGAAGAAACATTTCACACACAAAACACATTAGCACAAGAAACATCTTAATATGCTAGGTTTATGACCTGTACAGCTGTGCTTCCAGCACTGGCCTTGGTAAGGTAAACCATAACCTGAGACATATCGTTGATGTTTTTGGGTACTACATTCTTAAACATGAAAACATTGAATGATAAAAGCATCACAATGGACAGCATGCAAATGTGACTAGCAATAATACATAAATAAGTACAGTGTGTTAAAACGGCAATATGACCTCAAAGGCCTTAGTCGCTCCCTCAGAAAACTCTTTGCAACACACTGGTGCTCTTTCTGAATTGGAGAATATATAGTGCTTAGCTTAACAGTGCTCATTTTTTTCACAATTTATTTTATAATTGTTTATGGCACTGTGTGGCAGTTCCTTGCGTTACATTTTAATGTCTGGAGAACTGAATTGAAGATCAAAAACTAATTCCAAGCGAGTCAAAAGATCCAAATTGATAGCATTTAAACAATTTTTCAGACTCGATAGAAGAGCATTGTGGGTACAAGCATTGTGCTCACAGGGCAACAAATGTTTAAAAATACTTAGATATATAGATATATACATACTTTTACAATGTACTTTTGAAGGTAAACAAATATGTTCTTTCAAAGAAGTTTTAAAAACATTGTACAGTGTGGTTGGGAAATTGTGTACAAATGAACTGCTGACAAGATGCTGGATACAGCATAACCACAATAATTGACTTTGAGCTACGGCAGGTAAGACAGGCATTTTTGTTTTATTCATTCTTCCTGATGTTTATGTTATAAGGCAATTTGATCAAAACCATTTTCAGACACCAAAAAGCTACGGCTACACGCAGGTTATTCAGTTAGTGTTTCATTTGGGGTCTCTCCTCCCTCATGTGTCGAGTTGTCTTCTTGTCAGGCTTCTTGTCTCGAACCTTCCGCAGTCTCCGTGGTGGAGGGGTAGATTTGGACTCGCTAGAGGTGTCCCCTGCATCCCTGTCTTCCGGGATGTTGGGAATGGCTGCACTACTGCCTTCTAGGGTGTTCCTCAGGGACGTGTCCTCGGGACTCCCAATTTCACTGCTGCTCAAGTCCTGCTCTTGATTTCCACTTATTTTAGCCATGCTAGAGCTTGAAGGTTCCTCGCTTTTCCGCAGAGGCTGCTGCAGCTCGTTCATGTCCACTCCAGAGTCCAAGCTTGTGTCATTGCTGCTGCCTGGACGATGTCTTCCCTGAAGCTCAATCACAGAGTGACGAACCTGGGCTGCTGGTTTACCATCCAGAGACACAAACCAGGCCCGGGGCGGGTGAATGGACGGCTTACCCTTGGAGAGCTCCAGCAAGGTTTGCTCTGATATTCCCTGGAGTTCCCCCCGGAAAGGCCCCATTCTGGCTGCTTCGTTCAAAGTTCCTGGGACAGATACGGATTCCAGGAGATGACTGTAGCGGCCCCATAACCCTGGGTTTGCAGCAGCGGCTTGCGCTCCTTCCAGAGCCTGCTGCTCGTCACTGTCCTGCTGGGGAACTTTAGGTAATGTCTGAGTGAAACTGTCTTTTAAGTTACGCTCTGTCTGAGCTCCATGCTCCATGCCATTCCGTGGGAAAGTGGCAGATCTACTTCCAGATGGGTCAGCTTGTCCCTGGGAAGTGAACAACTCTGGGGCCGGTACAATTGCCACGGACTGGTTATAGATGTGGAACAGCTTGTCTCTGAAAACTACATTCTCCGCACCATTCTGGCGTGAGCCATTCTGTTCAGATTTTTCCCGTAGCTTTGCAACTTCATCACTATTAACATAGAGATTAGACACTGCGGCTCTGAAGCTTTCTAATCCCACAGCTCCAATATTCTCATACAGATTGCCCGCTGGGCGGCCAATATTTTCCACATAAATGTTGTAGTTGGCTTGGTGTCGTGGAGAGTCTGATGCATCGTGGCCAATGCCTCTTGCAGCCAGAGAGTAAGACCGGTCCCCATTATGAAAGAAAAGTTCTTGAGCCTCATCAGAGCTGGTGGAAGTGGTCTGGTCTTTCTTCAGTACAGTGAGCCTGGTGGAATTCCATCGCTTTCTTCCAGCTTCATAGTTTAAATCTCTGTAAAACAAGATAGGAAAGGACATATTTTTGCTACATATTTTGATAATTGCCATTCACATTAATAAATAAGGTTAAGATTAATTATTCAAGTTAGGCAATTCAATGTTGCTCATTGGTGTTTGAAAAAGTTTTAGAAAGTCATACAATGATGTTTGCATGGCTGAATAAGCGCTTACCTGCAGTGAAATACAATCACAGATAAAAATCCAATGACTATCACAAGAGTTCCTCCCAAGATACCCACAAGAAGGTATGTGTGGTAGGAAATGAAATCCATTGAGCTTGCGAGCCCCATATAACCTAGATTTACACAAACATAAATCTGGTTAGAGGGCTGCACATGAACATAAGAAGATATGGATTTCAGTGTTGAAGTAAGTAATGAAAGTGGAATGCTTTTGGATTGATAAATAGTTTGATGGGCTGAGTGAGAGATTTTACAATACGTATTTTAATTACATCTTAAATATGACTGATTCCTACCTGATGATGGTGGTGGTGCAGCAATCCAGTTACCAAGTTGAGGTGCTACGTAATTCCAGACTAGGCCGTTTGTCTCCATCTGAACAGTGCCTATACCTTTATTTACCCAGGTACCTGTGATAAAATATATCATTAAGTACTTCTATTGGACACAATTCCAATGATCTCCTGACCTTGATATACAAGGTATTGTGTAAAAGCATGAAGCTTCTACTTAAAGTTGTTTAAAATCACGGGGACGCATTTCTCAATAATTAGGTCACTTTTTCAAAACTCTTCACACAGTTCTCCTAACCAACTTTAAAGGAACACTCCACTTTTTTTGGAAATAGGCTCATTCTCCAACTCCCCCAGAGTTAATAAGTTGAGTTTTACCGTTTTTGAATCCATTCAGTTGATCTCTGGATCTGGCGATAGCACTTTTAGCATAGCTTAGCATAGATCATTGAATCCGATTAGACCAGTAGCATCGCATTCAAAAACTTTGCTGCCGTAACATGGCCGCAGCAGGCGCAGTGATATTACGCAGCGCCTGAAAGTAGTCCCCAGCTAGGTAACTAATTATAATATAGCTGGGCACTACTTTCAGGCGCTGCGTAATATCACTGCGCCTGCTGCCGCCATGGTACGGCAGCAAAGCTCCTTGATTATTACGCCGGAATGAGAGTATAGTTCCTAGCCAAATCGGCCTAGAAAATCGCAACTTTTCATTTTCCGCCGGTCTTAGTACACGATATAACTACAGAAGAGTCAAGTTTTAAATAGGACAAATATCGAAACTCTTTGGTCATTTTTGAACGCAATGCTATTGGTCTAATCCGATTCAATTATCTATGCTAAGCTATGCTAAAAGTGCTATCGCCAGACCCGGAGATCGGCTGAATGGATTCAAAAACAGTAAAACTCAACTTATTAACTCTGGAGGAGTTGGAGAATGAGCCTATTTCCAAAAAAAGTGGAGTGTTCCTTTAAGCATGGTACGGCAGTTAATTTCACATTTAGTATACAATCAAACTTCATTGATGTCTCAGATCAAGTAATTTTCCATAACACTAGCAAAGGTTGTCACCCAACAAACACTTCCATTCAATGTCATTTCTATGCCACTAGCCCCCATTAGGGTCCATTAAGTGTTAAGTGTTGCTTAAGGACTGTAATGATGATAGTTCATAGTCCCCACTTCAAGAAAACAGTGGAAGATCAGACAAGCTTCTTCTGAATGGGCAAGTTTGCAATCTTTAAAAGCTGAAATGTTTTTCAATCACCTATGGTCATGTTGAAGGTCCAAGCAGGCAGTGAGTCAGATGGTCGGATGTGGGTGTTATAGGGAAGTGGTATTTTGAGCTGAATGGGTCCTTTGACGTCAACCTCTTTTCCATTAGACACTAACTGGACACTGATCATAGCCAAGGGGTTTAACTTGACATTCCTATAACCTGTAATTGGGGATAAAATGATAACTGAGATTCATTTTATAATCTGCAGAAAATACATTCGAAAACTGTAAAGGTGTGTGGTGTAGAGGATTGATATTATGTGTACAATGTGCCATCATGTTAGCTCTTGTTTAAATCTGGTTATCCTAGAGGCCTGATATTGCCTAATCAATAACATTAACTAATCAATGCAGCATCGAGTCTAAACAGTAATGGAGTTCGTAGCTTTCATTGACTAAAATATCCCTACAATATACTCCTCTTTCTTACAGATCATAAATATTCAGTGAAACACAAAGGGTTAGCATTCACTCAATGATAAGATGTGATTAGGAATGACAGGACAACTGTTTAGATTTGCCTGCACCACCATGTAGTCGGATGCAAAAGATAATTTATGCTTTTTTTCAAATTCATCTTACCTCCTTTACCGCTCTGGTTTAGAGTAAAGAAATTTGAGTCTTTTTCTGTAGGCAGGGTTGGAACTGTCAGATAGGCTGACAACATGGAGATGGTAGTGTTCTCAGACAGTTTGAGGAGACTTTTGGGAAACTGTACACTTGGTTGGAACGACAGATCTGTAATGTGAAAATATATAGATAATACAACAGTGGAAATTTTGTGTGTCAGTATTACATTCCGAGTAGGGCTCCATGCAGCAGATGTATATAGATACTGCATTAAATTATAGATTATAACATTTTTACAACTGCTCTCAATTTAAAAATAGCAGTATGGATAACTGGATAAAATAATAGGTAATAGGGATGTTTTATCTGACATACCAGATGCTTTTCGAGTTATCAGCACAGTATCATCAAAGAGCCAGATGTTCCCTTGTGTTTGAGGGCGCAGGGACATTGTAATAACAGAAAAAACTAGGAAATAGCATAAAAACAATCACTCAAACCTCATTTCAGCAGCCAAGTTTCTCACATTTAAGTGACATTAGTTGTTTTTCTCCATATGTTTGAAGGTCATTTTTTTAGAGGCCAGTTGGGTGTTATAAAACAAGCCAGGGCCAGGGTGAGGTCACATGATTCACAGCTTTCTTGTTGCCTAGTCATCGATTCTCACAATTTATTTTTTCATCTCACTGAGGTGTTTTTTGAGCATTACTCGCTAAAATATACAGAGATTAAGAGGAAACTTAAATACATCATCTAATTATTACATGCCTATAAACAAAACATAACAAAAATCACAGCCTGATGTCATCAAATCATATAAAATACACAATAACCTAATAAATTAAATAATAAATTCAGGTTATGAACTTACTGGGCATCTTGGTGGTTTTCCAAGGCAGCTGGGTGAGCACATAACCCTCCATGCTGGCCACCAGAGTGAGGGTCAGGCCAAGGTGGTATGGGACAGTGACCGTGACCTCCCCGTTCTCCAGAGTCTGGCTGGAGTGAATCTGGGATCCATTCAAAAACACACTCACCAGAGCTCCTTTCACGAACCTCTGGCTAGACGCATCTTTAACCCAAATCTTCAGGGTCAGGAGCGACTCTGGAGACAGAAAAAATGTCAGGTTTTTGTGGAAATTAATAAAAAATGTGCATTAAAAATTTATATTGTGCATAAAAAGGAACATAAAAAGGATATTCTGGTTGTTTGAATGCTACATTTTGCCTCAAGCCCCTTGTACTATGAGTCAAAGATAAGAGAATTATTAAAAAACAAAAACAAAAAAATATTGAAACAAATTATATGTTTAAGGTTAACCACATGCACCAATGTTTAAAAGTTCATTGAGGTAACTGAACTGTAATTGCTCAACACATTAAAAACCAACATAGCCAGCACTGAAAAAAATTGGTTGGTGACAGTAAAATCTTTGCCTTGAAATAGTAATGACCATTGGACCCACGGCTCAGGCAGAGCGACTTAAAAATAGATCAAAGTGCCAAATGTCGGATGAGCACATCAGTGAAAAGCTGAGGCTTGAGAAACCTTGAAAATCCTCTTTGAAATGTCTCTCAATACTGAAAAAAGAAGTCAATCTCTTGTTCTTCGCACACGTGCAGAACCTCAAAACAACAATATAACCAGGATGAAACAATGGCAGACACAAGTTAGTCAAATAAAGCAACACAGCTTCACCAATTTTTTTTTTTTTTTTTTTAATATTTTTTCTTGGAAATGCTTTGGTCTTAACTTCAGGCCCTGATATTTAAGCAATATTAAAAGATTACTATTACATATAACTAGATTAATATAACACAATCGTGACCTGGTACTTAACAAAATGTGTAACAGGATATTTGCTACTATAGCACAATAACATTGATGTTATGAAATTAGGTGCTACTCTTTGTGCTGTTCTAGACCCATCTGTGAATGGCAATGGCAGGTGCTTTCAAGCTGGGGTCCAGGAATCCCCAGGGGTCAGCAGAAAATTTAGAGGGAAAAAAAGTATAAAAATAATCTGAATTATTAAAATTTATTTTGAATTAATGATCTATCATTTATTTTGATCTGTGTGCAATGTAAATAGCAACTGTTTATTTTTTAAACATGTTTTCTTTGCAATATCACATACTATTTTTTTCAAATGCATATATACATATGGCCTCATTGGCATCAAAAAGTTGAAAACCCCAGACATTAAAGGCCTAATGGATTTGATAATACCATCTCAAACAAAAAGGTCTTGGGTGATTCTAGCTCTAAACTAATCCCACCTTAAACGCATAATAACTCTGTACATTGAAGATAAACATCGTAATGTTGCTCAACCATATCAGCTATTCACCTTTAAATAATGTATACATGGCTGTCCTAAATAAAGCCTGAAATAGGTGGCTTCACTGCAAATAGCCCTGTAGAAGCTCTCCGCAGGCTCACAAATAATAGACACATAATGAACGCTATAGGCCAATGTTATGAGACAGCAAGCACAGCGGTCAACAGCGCACCCCTGTCCTTTGTTGTCATGTACCCCATCATGAAAACATCTCTATTATTCGCGAGAACGCCGCATGCGGAGCGGATGCTGAGGATGCAGATGATGCTGAGGATGAACCCAGCGGATGCCGTGACTGTTACCTGATGGAGGCACCGTCGCATCCCCCTGTCCCTTGAGCGGGGACGTCTGTGTGTTGCTGGCATTGTCCTCCTCCGACAGCGAGGCGAGCACCCCACCCTCCGCTCTCCTCACGTACCCATCCTCGCAGAAAATCAGCAGCGCGGCGAGGAGCACACACCCCGAAAGATCTGGCATGGCGTCTCAGACATAACTGCACTCAGTGACACGGAGAAGGAGAATGTTGTTGTCTTTCTGTCTTTAGGTGGCTGTGTATGTCACGGTCACATCATGCTTCTCGGGTGGAGCGATGGATATCTGAGGGAGCTGCTGGAGTCAGGCGGGTGCGCGTGTTGCGTCATAGCTCACGCGATGCCATCTGCTGGCTCAGTGTTTTTTCTCTTTGTTAAAGCGCACGCAATTACGCAATGCTCTTTTCATGCGTAGGTAAAAACAATTTACCAAGATATTTTAATTGGTTTATATAACATTTTAAAACATGAGCAAAATATATATCAATATATAGGAAAAAATAGTGTGGACATTGCATGGACCTCTATTAATTTTCTATCAGGTTAATGTTGTTTCCTGTCACCTAACCCAACTCCTACCCCTAAATTTACCCATCATCACAAAAACACGTGCAGAACATTAGATTTACATAAAAACACCTTTTGGCTGATTTACAAGCCTTTTTAAACTAGTGAGGTAAAATGTCCTCACTAGTGGGTTGTCAAACTGGACCACAAATGGTCAGTTTTTTGAGAAATTAGGTGAATAAATAACCTTTCTATTGGTGTATGGTTTGTTAGGATAGAACAATATTTGGCTGAGATACAACCATTTGAAAATCTGGAATCTGAGGGTGCAAAAAACATCAAAATCGCGAGGGGGGAAAAAATTAAATAAATAAAATTGGCCTTTAAAGTTGTCCAAATGAAGTCCTTGGCAAAGCATATTACTAATCAAATCAAGTTTCAATATATTTACACTTGGAAATTTACCAAATATCTTCATAGAACAGGATTATGAAATATCCTAATGATTTTTGGCATAAAAGAAAAATCTATAATTCTGACCCATACAATGTATTGTTGGCTATTGCAGATATACCCGTGCTACTCAAGACTGGTTTTGTGGTTCAGGGTCACATTTGGTCCTCATAAGTGTAGTCAAAACAAGTCATCAAATTGAAGAAATATCACAAATGGAAGTTAATGAATTATGCAAAGACAAAAATGAATCGCATAATATAAAAGACATTTTAGCTTTCATGAACAGAATCATTGTTCATTAGCTTTAAGAAGACATCTGAAGGACAAAGCAGGTTTTTTTGAGATTGAAATACCTCCATTTTATTGTAATAATTCAAGCGAATTACACTGTTATAATGTACAACATACAAACAGACTGTGGAAAAGGTCTTCTGAAAAGAGAAACTCTTGAAAGAAAAGTGAACACATTTTCTCACTCACCCATTCTCCGAAAACAAACAAACAAACAAAAAAAAGAATAGTATTAATAACATAAAACCAGGAAATTAAGGGTCTTATTTATTTTTTTAAAAATCATAAAGACATTGAAAACAAACATCTCCTTTTTAAACAGTTCTATAAATGAGTGGATGAATGTTCAACTGCACCATGTAAGAGTATGAATCTTCCAAGATCCTCTCTTTCCCCAAACCAGCTTCTAAGCATAGTTAAAGCACTCATGGTGGTCATCAGTTCATCAGACTTTTTTTTTTTTAACTGAATAAAGCTTTAGAGTGCTCACCAACCTGATGCAAAAAAAAAAAGAAAAAAAAAAAAAAGGAAATATTGAAATCATAACCGGAACCAAACAGCTCCCATAAACTTTGTAGAATTATCTGCATATTATGAAAGCCTTGTGATAGGCTAAGAACAGTGGTTACACTGCCAATCAGACATTGGCTAAAGTCACTTCAAGCAGGAGGACACAGGTCAAGAAAAGCAAGTGGGAGGAGACTGAGACAGACTGCTAAGCCATGCCTCCTTCCTCCCTGCCAACACATTAAACCTCCTCCTCCTCCTCATCATCCTCATCCTCCAAGTCACAGAAGTCGATGGATGGTCTGCTGTCCTCTGCCTCATCTTCATCAGATTCTGCATATGAACCTTTGAGTCCAAACACAAGAGATATGCAGAGACGTTAAAAAACCTGAAGGGGAAGAGGGAAGAAGAAAGAGCCAGATGCCACCTTCTGGTGGAGAATTAAACATAAGCATTTTTAACAGCAATGAGGCACTGGTAATTCCTTCTATGCATTCAACAGCCAATTATGACTCACTATGTTAGTTCAATAAATAAGCAGATGTAGTGAATGCCATGCAAACAAATTGTAACATTTGCTTACACTTTAAACAGCCAGCTTTTTTTTTTTTAAACCAAGCACAAATTTTTGCTTAAGTAATACAAACCAGAAGAAACACTGGATTATCATCTATACTTACCTATGCATTTAAAAGAAGTTGATCAATTATATCAAGTTTAATATACATGAACTGACAAGATTTAGGGGTTTTATGATGCAGTACCAAAATAAATAGAAGTAATTCATAACGTACTTTCAAGATTGTCCATGTGCTCATGTAGAGTTCTCGCCAAGTTGAAAAACTGAGCGAGAAAGGGGAGAACGTTTTGATTTTCAAAAATCACAACAGCTTATAATGAACACTTTCATATTGACTAACGCACCACACGAGTCAATGCACTGAACTCGGACATGAACTAAAGGACAATGAACATAGCAACAGGAAAGATGTAGAAGTCTTACCCCAGCATCATTTACTGCACCCAGGACATCAGAAAACCTCTGCTCACACAGGTGCAGGAGCACCACCAGATACAGCCCACAGCTGATGAACTCGTACTCCGACTGAGGAATCAAACACAAGCATCAAACTAAAGATAAAATAAAAAAATAGAATTCATGTAACCGATAGATGTGGCATTACTTGCTTAAAGTCTTTGAAGATGTTCTTTATTTCACAGACTCTGTAAAGAGTCTGATCAACAGTAATGAGATTTTAAGCAAATACTAGTTCTGATTCATTGTTTTTCTATATAAATGTGCTAGACCGATGTGGAGCTCAAGTTAAAGATACACATTTCCAGATTAGAATTTTCCCCTCATTCCCTGACCCCGTGTCTCACTTTTTAATTCAAGAATGCATTCTTTGTGAATGATTCTTGGTTTACACCAAGACAAACGCTCAGTGTGTTACAATAAATATTTTAAATTTAAATTGACTACTAATGCCTCTGATCAGGACAACTCCAACATTGACATGCTTGTCAGGTTTTTTTAAAACCCATTTCCACCACTGAATAAAGAACAATAATAATAAAAAAAAAAAAAAAACTAATTGCAACTTTTTTTTTTTTGTACAATTCTGACTCCCCCCACCAGCCCTCGCAATTCTGACTTTTTCTTAATTTAGAGATATAAACTAATAAGTGCAAGTCAAATGCTGAAGGGGGGGAAAAAAACCCTGATATTTTCTCAGAATTGCGAATTTCTCACAATTCTGACTTAACTCACAATTGCATGTTATAAAGTCAGAACTGCGAGATATAAACTATAAATTTCTGAGGGAAAAAAATAAATAAATAAGAGTCAGAAATGAGAGTTTACATCTTGCAATTATTTACGAGAGAAACTCAGTTGCAAGTTTATATCATGCAATTCTAAGAAAAAAATAATAATTGCAAGAAAAAGTCGCAATTAAAACTATGGTGACGCTTATGAAAAGAGAATTTTGCCAAGCGACAGTGAACCGTAGAGGAAGAATCCAAAACCTGATTCCTGTGCCACTAAACTGCTGTATTCAGCACTGTTTGATAAACACCATCGCACATACAAAAACCTCAACATCTTGAAAAGATTTTTTTAAAAACTTCCTTTCTTCTTTGTGAAAAGTGAGAGTAATTGTCAGAAGTGCTGCTTTTTGGTGTGAACGGGCCTTACTTCCATGTAATAATTCTTGTTCCTTGGAGATTCTTTAAAAACCATAACCACACAAATTGCAAATGAACTGGCAAGTTTGTTCTGACCTTAAAAATAATAGGTAATCTATACAACGTGCGTTACTGTATACATATTGGGTTGACACACTTACCCTTTCATGAGATCTGTAGAGCTCATTGATGTCAAAGTTCTCAATGTTCAAGTGCAGTTTTTCCTTACAAAGTTCACAGGTAGTGATGGCTTCCAAGTTAGAACCTGTGTATGAAAGCACACGTACTCAATATGAATGAAAAAAAGCTGCATTCACCTCTTATTAGTAAATGTAGCCCTCAACGTGTTTTTGAACTCCAGTTTATCTGTACCTTGGTAATACCATGTTGCTCTTGGGAAATGGTAGAACCATAGTACTCTCTTAAGTATTCTCAAAGTAAATACTTTGGTACATAATTACGGTAGTCATTCTGAACTGTATAACGGCACAGCCACAGCATTCTTCCATAAAGGCTTGTAGCCTCCTTCCTCAATGTCAAAAGTTCTTCAGAAAAGTTAAAAAAATACAGACAGTTAACAAATGAGATTCTTCACGACTTGACATTTCAAACGTGTGCTTTTTATCAGTCTGCTTTCACACTATGTTATGCATCAGTAGTCCTGAACTGCAGGAAATGAACCCCAAATCCTCCTTGTCAGACTGAAATTGAAAGCAGCTCCTTTCTCAGTGCACATCAAACAAATGAATATACACTATATAAACACCTAATTTACTCCTGCCCTCAGGAAAAGACATCCATACCAGAGCTGATTTTGGAGCGGAGCCATTTCTTAATGCAGTCCTGGTGCACATACTGCAGGCTGCCGGTGCACTTGCAGGGCTCGATCAGAGGGTTGGAACTCGACTGCTCCCCCATCTGACAGATTCGGCACAGATCACCTTCCTCCTCATCAGAGTCCTCCAACAGCAGGCTAAAAGTAGGAAGAAGGTGCGGTTACAATCAGCAAATTAAGTTAAGAACATCGAGTAGCCCCAGAGTGCACCCTGGACGATGGGGCAGAGCAACATATTAAGGTGGGGCAACATGTCGCTCAGCCCACCCCCAATTTCACTGGTTTATAATACAGCAGAGCTTATTGGTGTAAGAATTCGCGTGTGAGCATTCTTTTATATACGTTTTTATGAATGATCTATGCTGTTTGGCTGTACTACAGACATTAAGTGCTAACAACAGCGATTTTACTTAGAATCAATTAGATTCTAAAAAAACATTATGCCGAATTAGTTAGATTAAGTTCCTATCAAACGCTTGGTGATGGCATCTCCGAGTACTTCAGGCAGAACAGAGCTGCGGCTCATGAATTAAGTCTGAGGAACAAATTCTTAATTCGTGGACACGATATAGTCCTACCTATGCTATAAATGGTCTAACCTATGAGAAATATTAATTATGTTTCTGTATGATGAACGTAAATGGGGATCTCAATCTCAACAAGTGGGTTGCATGTTAAATTAAGTCAGATATTATTGCACTGTACACAAAGTAGACATACTTAAACATTAAGCAGTTTTAGCAGGGTGATGTTAATAATGAGCCACTGTTTGAGATTTAGCTGTTTTGTATGTATATTTATAAGTGTACATTTATATGTAGCCTATATTCTTTATTTTTTGGATCGGTGGATAAGCAAAAACTTAGGACATGATGATAATTCACTGTAGTTCAGTAAGACAGGACAAACCCGCAAATGGTTTTATTTTAAAGAACAACTGCGGTGACAAACAAGACAATAACACCAAATATTCCATCTGCGTGAACTGGGGTTTTGTGTGTGGATAATGGGAATAAAAACCTTGCTGAAACACAAACATATATACACACACACAAATACATAAGCTTTTTTTATTTGGCATATAGGCCTATTTTAAATGTTTTTGTTTACCAAAACAGCTGTTTTTAAATCTGAACTAGAGCAAATATATTATTATTAATGTGCTTTAGTGCATATTTAAGCAATAAATGTTAATTTTCTCTGCAACATATATATATATATATATATAAAGTAAAAGAGACCAGCTGAGACTTTTTATATATAATATATATATAAAAGTCTCAGCTGGTCTCTTTTACTCATTAAAAGAGCTCACGTACCTATTGCACAGATTTACAGCTCTGAGTTATTTAATATTCGGTAGTTATGCAGTTAGATCTATATGGCTGCAATGATCAAGTGTTAATAACTGAATCTAAATTCATCCCGTACACAGATTAGAACATGCACACAATGAGGGTGTGAATACAGAAATAATTGGATGTGTAATATCTGAGGTCACGGACACTAATTTACTATAAGATATGAACCTTTAAAAACTGTAAGAGAATCAATATAGGCTCAATTATCTTATTAAGATACAAGCAAGGAAACATTAAGCTTGCCATGAAAACATTTTATTAGCACTTTATAACCTAGAAGTTTGTGACGCATTGAGCAACGTAGGCTATAACTCATCTCTTTAAACAACAAAAAACAGTTGTGCTGTAAAACGTAAAATCAGCTGCTTATGTTTGTCCATCTCCAAAATACAGTAAATTATAATTTGCGTATAAAATCCCAACTTTTACGCTGATCTGCGGCCTGCCGATCCTCAAGGATATGAATGAAGCACTATTCAGCCTGAAGAACTTTGAGGTGCCGTCATCAAGAGTTTATTTTGTAAGGCCTGTGATTCTAGAGTTAGCACATAATATTTCTGTAATACGGCCAAATCAATTACAAAATCTACACCAATAAAATTTGCCGTGTTATAAACCAATGGAATCACGGATAGGCGGAGTCACCCGCCCCAATCATCCAGATTGCACTCTTGAGTACTTGGAAAAATTTGTTGTGCCAGGGCTTGTGGGCAGTATCAGTTGACATGAGAGCGTGCACGCACACACTCTATAAAATTAATTTTATAACATTTTATAAATTTATATAACTCTTTGCAAAGAAAAAAAAAATTGTTCCCCATCTTTGTATTTTTTATATTTTTTTTAATGCTCGATTACATCAACTAATGCTTCAACCACTTCAAACCATTATTCTGCAGCGAAACCAATTTTTTGTGGTGAAAGATGCACTCAATTGTTCTGGATGGCATTAAAACGAATAGCCTTATTAAAAACAGTTTAAAATCATGTATGCATGTACTGAAAATCCAAGTGCTAATTCTTGAATTACTCAGTTCACCTTAATTACCATAAACAAGAAAATTAGGAGTTAAGACGCGGTCATTTTTCATTGTTCTTTTCATTAGTAATCTACATGACTGGGGATTATGCGTGAGGGCAAAAGATTTCCCCATGCAGATGTCGCAACGGATTCAAGTTGCTGCACTGACCAACAGAAAGCTGCTTGGTTTAGAAGTGACTTCTGTGGGAATTCATACCTTGCTACTGGACAACGGACTTTGTCAACATAACTATACCTTTACTTAGGGTACATTTCTTAATTTTGGTGGATTCGATATAATTTTGATGTCGATATGAACAATATCTATTTAAAAAAAACAAAAAAACAAAAGTCTCAGAAAAGCTTCCAAGAACTCCCACAATGGATGTCTGTACATACAAACTTCTGAAAAGTGAATTTGCCAAGTCTATGAAACTACATAATATTTTAGAAATAAAAATGGCACAAATAATTTAATGCTCAGCTTTTATTTGCATTTAGGCTGATAATTCTTATAGATTGAAACAAGTGCTTCAGCCAAGATAAAGAATATAAAAAGTGCTGAGTTGCTGCAGAAAATAGAAAAAAAATAAATAAAAATAGCTGAAAACAGGCTTATTGAACATGCAAATTCATTCTCTGCCAGCAGGAGGTGCTTTTGGAACGGCTGTACACAAAGCACTGGTAATGTATATTAAAAATCTAAATAAAAATAAAATAAATATCACCCTTAATGAAAAAAATTATCGCGATATATATTGATATTGAATTATTTTCCAGCCCTATCTTTACTGTAATTTTTTTTTTTTTTTTTAAACCACAATAACCAAGTTAGAGAATTAAAATTGCCCTCTGACCTCTCCTGAATCTTTCGCAGTCTCTCTGGGTCTCTGGAGGGGGCGGGCTTGTCTTTCGCCTGCTCATCAGTTTGACTCCTCCCTTCTGCTCCCACTCCCACACCAATTATCATATTCTCAGGCATACGGAAGAGGGGGCTGGTCATCACCCTGCCCATGCCATGGCTCCGTCCTGCCAGACGGGCTCCGTCCTGCAGTAGTGATGCAGAAAGACCTGAGGCTCCAGCAGAAGGCGCTGCTGTGGCGCCTTCTGAGGACTCATCTTCATCATCATCCTCATCTTCATCATCTTCACAATCCGTGCCCCGGTCGGGTGTTTTACGGCCATCACGATCACCAAGAGGGAATTGGGTGGAACGATGAGGGTCCATGCGGGCGCTTTCATCACGCCCTTCCCTCCTGCGACGAGAGAACAGCGGGGTACAGCGGTTCCAGTTCAGCCAGGACAGACCTGCTGTAGACCGGAGTGATTCTTGTTCGTGCTCTACTACATCAGCTCTCTCCTGGACGGGAGCAAGAGATGGTCCACGTCTGCGCAAGAACGAAAACGCCTGAACGGGGTCCGAGTTCCTCAGCTCTGCTTCCAAATTTTCTCTGCTGACTAAAGGAGGGACTTCAGAGGGCGAGGATTCATCTGGGCTTGAGTCAAATGACCGAGAATCAGAGGCAGAGCTGACGGTAGAGTTTGACTCCTGACTGGAGCGTCGGGAGAAAAGTCGGGATAGCAGACGCCTGGTTGTTCGCCTGCCATCCGAGTCACCGCCATTCTGAGCAGGAATTGGAGTGGGGGCGGGGCTGGAGGAAGGTGGGCTTGAACTACAGCCAGTAAGGGGTGTGTAAGGGGTGGAGCCCCAGGATGAGAGCTGGGATGGGTCCGAGACAGAGGCGGAGGTTCTGGTGGAGCTAGAGCTGGAGCGTGGCGTATCACGGGAGAACGGAGCAGACTGGTAATCCGAGGTCAGCCTGTGGGAGCTGCGCTCCAAAGGAGAAGGAAGGTACTCAGCTGAGATACGGCGACTAGATGAACCATTCTCTCTGTGGGATGAATACTGGCTCTCTTTGGGTCGAGCACCTTGTGCATAGGTGGAGGTAACACGCTCTGAACGGTCTGAAGCACAAAAAGAAAGGTAGCGTTACCATGACGGGTAACAAAATAATGCATTAGACCAGTGGTTTTGTACCAGAAACCATTAGACCACAGTCTTTACTAATGAAATGATCAGGTGTTTGATTAAGGAGACTTAACTCGCCTCCAGGTACAGGGCTGAAAGCCACTGCAAAAGGCTACGTTCCCATTAAAGGGTTACTCTACCCCAAAACGAAAATTGTCATTAATCACTTAACGACTTTATTCAACAGTTCGTCTCCTCATGGATTATTTTACCAATCTCCTTGCAGCGTCTCTGGACATTGATCGTGATTATTACATTGCTGTCTATGGGAGGGACAATTTTCATTTTGGGGTGGAGTAACCCTTTAATTTGGAGATATTGAAAAACAGCATTTTCGTTTCAAAATGCCCTCCAGTTCACACTAGCATTTTTAAACATTTTCCAAAAAGTTGCTTGTCCACACGGACTTCTCAGTCCACCCAACAACGCAAAAACACGGTTTTTAAATGTATGCACTTGGGAGAAATTCTTCAAAAAGCTGTTTTTGCTGGTTAAAAATGCTGTCCGAGTGTGGGTGACAAAATGTAGAGAAAGAGATGCATTTTCAAATGTATCATTATAATTAATGTGGACTTATTCTAAGGATAAGTTAGACAATGTTAGAAGAGATGCCAAGATATCAGCAATAAAAAAAAATAAAAAAAAATATTGAATTCTGTAACAATAGTTTGCAATAAAGCATTTCTATCCCAAAGGTTCATAAGATTAAAACAGCCACTTTTGGTGAAACAGAAACAGCCAGATGACCAGAGTAACATTTAAGATGATTTCAAGCTGTTGGCCCAATCCAATGCAAAATTTCAGTCACTTTTTTTAAACTCCAAGAAAGAAAACCAATACAGAAGATGGACTACAACAGCAGGACTAGACTAGTAGTGGATAAATGTGAATGTGTGCGCACATACACAGTGAAGATGTCAGCCCACTAGGCCGGTAACTAGACTCCCCCAGTGAGGTCAGTCCTGAATCCCCCCTCTTCTCCAAATCTCTGCGGGCCCAAAGACCCTCTGATGGAGTTGTCGAAGATGAAGAGGAGGATGAAGAGGATGATCTAGACAAAGGACTGATGGAGGACTTCCATGAATAATCTAAACACAAGAACAATGTGTTAATCAAACATATATCCATACACTGAAGAGACACCCAATATTAACTATAGTTAGAGTATTTTTGCAACTACTTATTACATACTTCCTAAAGTGGAGTAAGAGCTGGCAGGTTTAGATGTCGAAGGGGATCTGGAATATGCTGCTCTATTTGTGTAGGAAAGTTTTGCTCGTTTAGACTCGCTGTCTTGGGATGTGCCAAGAAGTCCACAGTAGGTTCCCTGTCTTCTCTCAGAGTCGGTCTAAAATTCGAACACAAAAACAGAGGCAGCCAGATGTCATACATGCCTGGGTTGGTTGCTAAACAGCCTCTAAGATTCTAGGACCGTTCACGTAGCAGAAGGGCCCTCAAATCAGATTTTTTTGGTGAAGTTATTACATAAAAATGAAAGCATGAAAACATCACAAAAAATTTCATACACAATAAAAAAAAAAAAAAAAAAAAAAAACTCTATAAAACTAAAAGAACTTTGGACATCCAATCTTTGTCTAACGCTATGGCATAGATATCTTTCTCATGGCTTAAAATGTATGTTATGCAATTAATGTAATGATTCTTCTTATTATTATAAAACCCCTTTATATAACTTACATATACACATAAAATTTATACACAAAATATTTACAAGTCTGCCTCGGTCCCCACTGGCAGATTCTGTCCATGTTCGATCACAGGAAGATGATGAAGACAGAGAGACAGGAGTAGAGAACTTCCAGTTGGAGTGACGGCTTTCAGTTGAATTGTAAGCTCTTGGTGAGCTCAGCAGACGGGAGCTCTAGATCACACAGGAAACATGAGAAATGAACATAAGATGTGAACGTTAGAACATGTGACAGGAAGATATCCAACAATTAGAGTCATTCAACTACTATTTGTGCTGCATCATTAAAGAGATTCATGGGCCAATATTCAGACTTAAACAGCCAAGCACAAAGCATCTGCAAATAGTTTCCTTCCTAAAGCATATGGGTGGTTTGCTGCTTTACGTTGAGAAATCCCCTGTGGCAAGCTATATACGGATGAGCTGATGGTGGCTAACATCGTTTAATGTCCACTTCAACACTGACTAATGTACTGATGTAGCCAATTTCTCAGATGTGATCTTCAAAACACACTCGGGGAGTCAAAAACAACTCTGGAAGTTTCAGTAACTTTATCTAGCGAGAGAGACCTTGACAGGTTGACGAGATACACCAAGGCCAGGAATCTAGTGTGCACTATAAAAAGCCCAGTGAACCAAAGCAGTGTAACACGAAGACCTTTCCAGAGCCCCAGCAGTGCTGCGGAATACGAGATGCTAATAGAGACAGCACACTGATCTCCATAGTGCCTCTCTCATGCTTTGAAAATCTTCGTGAAGTTTTACTGACTGAAGGGGTGGAGAAAACAAATCAACTTACACAGTAATAAGAGGAAGAGAGAGGGAGATAAAGAGAGAGGAAATAAAAAAAATATATATTTTTTTTGCTATATATTGGAGAGCCAAAACAGAATAAATAATAAAATAGAAACTATTACCATTTTTAATAACAATAATACTAAATATTAACATCAATATTATTACTGATAACCCTCAGAGACCTAGCATAATAGAACTGTAATAATTGCATAAAGCAATAAAATACCTAGTTTTCACTAAATATGGGTAAAAACTACACGTAACAATAGGTGACACTCTGAAATGGATCTACACTTCTGGTGGGGGGAAAAATTGCATTACTAAAGTCTACTTTAATAAAAAATCTGAAAAAAAAAAAAAAAAAAGAGTTGGTGTGGGTTAAAAGTTTGAAATATTACACAAATTATATAACCTTTATAAAAACAAAGAAACTAATGCATGACTACAAAATATGCAGTGAAAGAGCAGCATTTTGAGATTTGATGTTTGGCTACTTTTTTGCTTTACCATCTGACTATTATTTTATTATTTATTTTTATGCAAACCTGGCAACCCTGATGTTGGGCAAAAAGCCAGCCTATTCAATAACTGGTACAAAAATAATCAGAATCTGTTTTCTGACCATTTTGTCAGTCTCATTATATATTTTTTTAATTCAACTAAAATACCACATTATATTTAAAATATGCTTGTTATAAAAATTATAGTATTTGAGTTATGCTCATTCTCAAATAATGAACCTTCAATAGTTTTCATGACTGTATCCTCGCTGGTTGAAATATTCAATGCGTTCTGAATTATTGTGAATAGACAACCGAGGTGACATTTTGCAACCCCAACTGCACATTGTTGTATTTTGCAATGTTTTTCAAACTGTGCATTCAAATTTTGCCTAAACAAAACAGTTTTTAGAACTAATGGATTCATAAAGACATGTTTAAGAGCGGGGGGGCAATATCAATGCTTCGGGTTCTTAGGGATACATATCATTGCCCCACATGCTTCCATTTAATCTAAAAGAAATTCCAAGTTAATTTCTGAGGTAATCAATATTATACCACAGATGCTGTCGATAGAACTACAAAACCTGTATTGAACCTGAAACACTCCTTTAACTATGCTGGGTTACATAGGAGAATAATATGGATTTCTGGGTGACGGGTTCAGCAGAACAGGCTGATGATTCAAAGATGGCAGTCCTCTACCGAGAGAGACTTAAGCTGCACTACCTGTGGATGTGAACGCAGACACTACGGAAATGAATGTGTCACTGTAATACCTGATAGTCCGAGTCTAATTTGACAGAAGCTTCTCTGCTAAAGCGATCTCTTCCCAAGACGCTCCCTCTGCCATAGAGCCGACTCGCACTGAGCGCTGAAGATGAGGAGGAGAGGGAGGAGGGCGATGACAGCGACGAAGAGCTGGAGACCGCAAACGGAAAACGACGAGACTTCGAATCCATCTCTAAACTGCACCCTGAGAGACAGAGAGACACAACGTTACAGGCATGACAGCAGTCACTGCTAAATTTCATTTAAAAACAGGACTGGTAATGAGACGTTTCAGGCGTGTCTTTAGTCATGTACTTCCATAACCTGTCAAGCATTACAAGTCGCCTCCAGCAGTATGATGGTTTTAAGAGACATAGTTCACCAAAAAATAAAAGATTGTGTCACGTACTCACCAATGCATTGTTCCAAACCTGTATGACTTACTTTCTTACTGCTTCAGACACAATTCATCATAATTGCATGTTAAAGAACTATTAGCACATTACTACAAGTTTAGTTCATGCAGAAACGAACATTGTCATCATTTACTCACTCATGACACTCCCAAAGCATGTAAGCCTTCTGTTCACCTTTGATATATTGTTAAAATGTATTTTTATTATTCTCTCAGTAGTCTATGCAACCAAAAGTACATCATACAAACATCTTACAGCACCTTAATCTCTTTATTTGAGGAACGGATTTTAAATTCAGGCTTTTAATTACATAAACATTGATCAACGCATTGAGCACACATCAAATATGGTAAGAATAAGCTCAAACATTGTTTAAAATGTGAAAACCAGTCAAATTTGTTCTTGGGCATCACACAAGCAAGCCACTGTAGTTGAGCTTCTGTTTACCATATTTGATGTACTCGATGTATGTGCATTAAGCAATGTCTATAAATAAAAAAAAAAATTATATATGTTCTTCAAAATAATTGGGTCTTTTCAAAAGACTTACACCGCTCAATTCATTTGGATTAGTTCCACAATCTCTATGTACTTAAGTGAGCACATTACGTATGGACAAGAATTATGTATCATTTATAATATAATCGTTTATATTCCAAAGTCTTATGGGCTTAATGACATGGTGGGGAGTAAATGATGACATCTTAATTTTTGGGTGAATGATTCCACTCAAATAAGCAGCTTTATCCTCCTGTGTTTGGTAAAACAAAGAAAGTCACATGGGTTTGGAGCATCATGAGGGTGAGTAAATGTCTACGGTTTTCAACAAATTAATCTTCAAATTGGCTCAGAGCGCGAAAATCCATTGGCACTGACACACAGACAGTATGGACCAGGACCACCTCAACCTTTCATTTTATATCATAACACTTTCCACCCCTCAGTAAACCTGCATACACATCTTTCTACAGCACACTTCATCAAGCCCTCTATAAATACCCACCCCTCTACAGTAGAGTATCAAAATAGCACCTTCCTGCAATGAAAGCTCTCTGCTGTATGTCAAGCTTTTTCCAAATCACATTTGCCAAGCGAGACCACTGCTAAACTTAACCTGAAGGCACTAAAGCACTGCTTCAGTCAGGTGTCAGACAGAAAAAGAGCAAGTGAGAGAAGGGCTATCACAGGCTTAAGCCTGTATTTGAAATGTATATACTTTAGACAAAATGTTGAGAACATGTATAGCAGGCCTCAAAGTTTTTAGACACTTAAAGCAACAATTTTATTGCATCATATCATATGAAACGGCTTGCTGCATCTCTTGCATCATTTTTAAACTTACTTCTGAATATCTGTGCTGCTCTCTTCCATACAGCAAAAGTCACAAAAAAAATTATTATTATTATGCTGCATTATGGGTCCAGAATATTAGGAATATGACAGCTTTGTTTGAGGTTGAGACTGAATTTTGCCATGACCACCATTCACGTTCATTTTATGGAAGTGAAAAGCTAAGACAGGCTGGTGAACTTCTTTTCTGTTTGACAGAAGCAAGAAACTCATGGGTTTCGAAAGACATGACTGGGAGGAAATAAGCATCCATTTTCTTTCAGGACATAGATAGATCAACATTTGCAAAGGTACTAAAGGTGAATGACAAACAGAATGAGAAATACATTAACATCAGGGCGTGTATGCAACAAGAGGCAGAACAAAAACACCCGTGTGAAACCCTGTGGCTTTGTTTGCCGATTATGCAACCAGTGCTGGAACATTTTGTTAAACCCAGGCTTGTACACTCAACAAAAATCACACAAAACAGCACACTAATAAAATGAGGACACATTTTAAAGTTAATGCCTCTACGCAGCTTCCTCATCTCGAGGTTTCTAAATGTACATCAATTAATATTTCAATTATTTTAAGCGTAAACGCGTGAAATAGATTCGAGATTATATTTATGGTCCACATTTAAGACTATAACAATGACCTATTAAACGTCTCTCCGGCCTCCAGGCCACAATGTTCAAGTCCTTTCTGTTGCACTTGCATGAACTTGACAGGACACAAACAGCAAAATTTTGATTGTAAACCACAGCTGATGCATACCAAACAGGTGAGATGTCAGTGATTTGCATTAGCTCAGCACAGCTCTCGGGTTACAAGCACATTAAAACAACAAATGGCTCGCAGAGGAGGTAAACACGGAGTATTTATCCCGTACAAAAGCTTTTGCTCTAATAAATCAGACGGATTTAACTCAATGCATTCAAAAAAAGGACGTGTTCATGACATGCGCCACTGACCCGTTAAACTAGACGCTCTAGGTTGCATGTGATCCCAGGAGTCAGTCGCATTAATAAACCAGCACTCTGCCAGATGTCTAGGCCTTGTTTTTGTTAGCCAGGACACTTCGTAACTACAAGAAGAATAAAGCTCGCTGGGTAATAGAATGCAATTAAATCGTAAGCGTTTATATTAACACTCAGTACACGCTAGCCGTTAAAACGCACCAATTTCTCCGTGTTAAAATGCTCCGGCTGGCATCACTTCCGTGTGAACTCACCTCTGATTTTCCGTCTCTCTGCCTTTAATATTAATGGCGTCCGTGTGTTGATATAGTGAGGGTCACGTGGTTTCAAGTGTAAGCGGACACCCGCAGGAAACGCGTACGTTGCTCACAGCGGCCGATTGTCAACTGCCTCAGCCAATGAATGACAGTGTAGCGAAATACGCCCCGCCCTCTTTCCTCTTTAACATTGATATGCTGCATATATATGTATATATACACATACATTTAATTTTTATTTTTTTTCTAAATTGCACGCATATAAAAGTATCCTAAATTTACTAATACGCAACTTAGGGTCTTACTGAGTGAAACCAGCCAATATTAAGAGACTCTTTGGTTGAAAAAGAAAACATCAAAACTTTAAATATTTGTGAGCTTTATTATTTAAATAGTTTACTTTACTAAGAATTTCGCCTACATGTTGCGCATTTACTCTTGTTTTTTTTTCTTCTGTTAGTTGTTAGTGATAGTGTTGTATAATGTTGTTCACTGAATAAAGTTTTGCTGTAAAACTTAAAAATGCAGGTGACATACAAAGTCAATAATGTGAAATAAATTCTGGTAGATAATTATACTTTTTCTAGCAGCATTCAAATGTAAATAAAGGTAAAATATCAATCCAGTAAATAAAACACTAAACTGAGCAAATTGAAAAAGATGGCATTTGTGTAGGATTTATTTATTTTATAGCTGCTATTTGTTTAATTGTCCAGTAGAGGGAGGCACAATGCATCTGATACAATAATAACCGCACCGTTTCACTTGTGTTTGCTCACAGCCACATGACATTTGTTCTGTCACTGTGGTAATTAAAATATTGCGAAGTGTGATAATAAGACATTAATTTGAACAACGCAAACAAAAATGTTTCTTCACAAGTTACAATGCCTTAAAATACACCAACTATATTCATAAAGCTATTTGATTAACTGAGGCAAACAATTTATCATTATGCACACAAGCTTAGAAAAAAATAAAAATCAATTTCTAAGTCTGGGAAGACTGATAGCTGATACAAAATGAGTTTTCAATTGCATCCATTTTTTGAATGAACAGTTAAATTAATTAAACGGCAGGCTTTTTGACTTTATTTCTTGAGAATATTAAATTCATTCTTTATAATTGGGTCATTGATCATGGCCAGAGATAAGCTACTTAAGAACTACTTTATTTAATAACTGGTTTACTTTACAGAAGTCCACCACTGTGTACTTAAATCTATTTTTAAAGAGCAGGATGAGAGGAAACATCTTTAAAACAAATATAAAAGATCACTGCCACATGCCCTGATGTGCACATATGGAAGAGCGTTTTATTAGAAGTCAGATTTTAACCCTGCCTAACAGAGGAAGAGCTCTCTTTCACTCTTAATCCTTACATGGTGACAAAGGCCCTATAATGAAGAGGTCACCATCAGAACAAAGACAGAACACAAGCACCACCCCCACCAGTGTTTGCCTTGTCCGTCTGCTGTCATGTTCGGCCTCCCACCGGTGGATGACTGGATTAAGGAAGGGTTCTGAGGTTTATGTTTGCAAAAGAGGAAGGAAGCACTGCACATGGCATTGAAATCTCATATCTTTTTCGAGAACAAGGATACAAGCTTCCACTCCCTGCTTGATTTTTTTTGGAAGCCTACTTTACATCCAAGCACAAAAGTTGAAAGGGGCTGATTCAGACCGAGGCATGCTCCTGTATTAGGAGTCTGTAGTCACCGAATAAAACGTTCACAGCTGAGTTTCTTCTTCTTCTTTTTTTTTTACTGATAAGAAAAAAAAAACAACAGAGAAGCGATCAAGGGTAGAAGTCAGCAGCTTCAGACATGGCTGAAAGAATGTCTGGCCTCTTTCTCCACAGATGTGTAATCACAAAGGAATGCCTGCAGACCGCTCGGCTTTTCCACCGGCCTCCGTTCGCTCGTTCTCTAGTCGCTTTCCCACGCCTTCCCCTGGTCTCCAGCCTCTTGCTTTCTTTTTTATTTTTTTATCCTGTTCACAGCACATGAACGCACCTCAGAGGGTCATGCTTTCACAAAGGACACAATGCCACTTCAGTCAGCAAAGCAGCACACAGACCCTAAAATAGAATTGGTTGTGAGAATAAGTTTGTCTGCCCTCCCATTCATGTGATTGTCGTTACTCACACGCACTTCCCCAACATCTGACAAGAGAGTCGCTCTCTTCTGAGCATCTGTTTGGAGCATTTTCCACCCGAAATGTCAGTCTGTGAAATTAGCACGAGGTTTCAGCCACTTTTGTTTGCTCTACGTGATTGCAATTGGGATAATCAAGAAGTGTCGCAATCCAAAACGAGCAAAAACACATGGTGTAGTTTACTTTCGTTTTGAAGATCACGGACGTTAATCCAGCACAAGTGTGTAATGTGGTGTATTCCAGCTAATTTTCCTCTTGATTAATGTAATATTGCTGCGTAAACATTCCTCCTTTTCCTTTTTTTCTCTCTTTCTCGAGTGCCTGAGAAAGTATAGAGAGCTGACGGGAAAAACTACCTGTTAGTTGTTTATTATTTTCCAGTCCTCCAGGTGTATAGTGACTGCTGTGATTATCCGTGCTCCACCCAAAACCACCCTGCTGAGTGGAGATGGATGGCTCATGGGGGATAAAAACACACTCGAACACACACTTTCGCATGTTGCTGGGGTGTTGAGACGTGGCTATTATCACGGTGTTGCTGATGGCCTAGTTTTGATCATACAAAAAGGAGGTTCCTCCGAATGTCTGACCCCGCTTGCCGCCTAGAGCACAGACAGCAGTGAGGCGAAATGACTAATTAAAGCAGACGTTGTTTTTGCATAAATCAAGGTTTGATACGGACTGACAGTTGGCGTGAAAATTTAAATAGATTTCCTGAGAAGGGAAAGGGAGAACAAATGCGAGCGTTCAGTTGGCATTATGCAATTTGGCGTTAGCCAGACAGGAAAGGGGAGGTCCGCAGGAAGGTGTTTTGAAATGAGATCATTAAAAAGAAGTTGAAGGTGAAGAAGACTGAGGAATGCTTATAGCTTTGTCTCTTCGTTTGGGGTTTTCAGATGTCTGTCTTTGAAGGCGCACAACAAAAGCCAAGCTATCGTTTTTCAGGTGGAACCCAACGGCTGGGCTCTACCTGATGTATCGTCGCACTGCTCCTTTGCACGTTCTGAATTGATTCAATAACATCCCTGTTTTCTATGCCCTTGGCACCGATGCTCGTGGCCATAAATAGCATACATATGACACTCGTAACAGCGCATGTATATGTATATATATATATATATATATATATATATATATATATATATATATATATATATTTATATATGCGCGATAAAGCACGTGCTAGCATCGTTCCATTGTTCCAGTTGATCAGAATGTAATTGAGAACAGCGCGTCAAGGCCAGGGAGAATCATTTATGCACACTCCTTTAATTTCAGAATAATTCTTACAACTGTTGTTTAAGGCGTCATTTTTTAAAAGAAATTTATGTTAAATATTTCCATTAGCGCCTTGCACTGTAGGCAGTATGATAATTTAAATAGTCACCCAAAAGGGTTATTAAATAATATTATCTTTACAAATGGAAGTGGGCACAGCCGCTGAAAGCTAATCTCGGGAAATTGATCAGCAGCACGGGCTGTCCTCTGTTTTTCCTTCCTTCCATCCATGAAAATGTACCTCTGTCTTTTTCCCCCCACAGGATGGATGTTGCAGGGTTGCTTGACAGATCCTATTTTACTGATCTTGGTGAACGCTCAATCTATTTTCCTCCCCCCCTTTATTAATCCTCCTAATGTTTTCTCTCCTCCTCCGGCGGGTGATGCACTCTTTGATATATCATTGCTGAAGGGAGCGAGGGAAAATGTCAATTACGACTGTTAAATGTGAACATTTAACTACTGTACGGATGTTGGAACCGCTGCTGTAGTTTTATAAGAGGGCTGTTGCTGGTGAAGAGAACGAAAAGCGGATCATTTTCTCGGTTTATTGGTCAGGTTAAGTTGAACCCCGCTACCATTTAAGGGAGCTACTCTCAAATAAAATCTAAAAAGTACCCTTTTCCTCTCCAAACAGTGCTTTAATGATAAAATGATGTATTCTGTCTCCTAAATGGAGGAATTAAAAGCTTCATTGTGCTGTTCTCCTGTGAGATCTGCAGCCTGACTCAGACCCGTTAGGAATGATTGCATCTCTATGAGAAGATACTCCATTTTAAAGCCATGACTGGATTCGGTTTTTTTCCCCTCACATTAATGACCCCTTCCTGGAAATGAGTGTGTGTGTGGATGAGAGAGATGGAGAGAGCAAGCGAGCGAGCAAGAGAACAAGGGCTGATGTCAGTGGTCTGTCACCCCTCATGTGGTTATCCCCCGTGGGTCTGCCACTCCATCACTTCCTATCTGTTTACCTCATCGCCGCCATATTAACAAGACTTTCCCCACATAGGGATGATGCACCTACAGTAAACAGCGGAAAAAATTAGGTTAGCATCTGTTGGCATGCCTTTGCAGGAACATTACATCCATAGGTCAAAGGTCAGCGCATGTGCAGCCATTATGATAATGATGCTATAAGCACTAATAATCATGGCTGGGGTGCAAAATTTTGGCTGCCATTGAATCTGCATCTTGAATTATTATTTTTTTAAATTATAAAAATGTGGCTTTTTTCTTTTATAATGCAGGTTGTGTTGCAGCTGTCAACTGCACCTGTCACAAAAGTGATTTTCTTGACATTTTTGTTGTTTTGAGTGATTAATGCAGGGAATATTCCACATGGATTAGAAACAGGAAAAAACTTCTTCTGTCCTAAATAAATTTTCCACCAATGTAAAGACTCTTTAGCAGTCGGCTTGTAAGCGTTTCAACTGAATCACACACTTACATCAGCAAGGTCAGACTAACATTCAACCAGTCAATTAAAACCATATAATGTTGCAGTTTCTGATCAATTTACCAGCTAACTACAGAGTAATTTGTTTTCATTTTATATCCTGGTAATGAATTATGTAATAATTTGTAACATAACATAATTCTGTGTTTAAAAGCATTTTAAAATCTTCTAAATATAACTAAACACTTTCTCAGTGTTAAAACTGCTCTCTTTATATATATGCTTAATCACTGAGTAGGTAGAGGAGACAGCCTCTGCCCCAGTCAAATATAAAAATGCTTTTCATTGCTGACTCACATACAGGTGTGTGTATATATCACACCAGACAGCCTCTATTTTAACTCGACTATGAACCATAATCAAGCAGCTCGCTCTCTCATTTGGAGTCAGATATATTAAGAATTTATGGCTGTATAAATTATGTAAACATTTAAAGGTCATCTTTTATTTATGGATACAAACAGCAGCGCTGACAGAGGAACAAACAGCTTGAATACCTAACAGAAACATTTCTGTTTGCATCGGTGTTCGAAGCAATTCTAGTCTAATTATCAGTTTCTGATGCGAGCGTCAGTTCCTCCAAAGTTAGTCGGGAGAAAAACGCTCTTTACTCTTTTAAAACTGGCTAATAAGGCAAAGCGAAGAAACTATTGTCTCTTTTGCACTGATTAGCTCTTTGCCTAGCGATTTTATGCAAGACTAAGTGAGAGGATCGCAATTCAATTATTCCAGAAAGCAAAACCTTAAGGCCACCAAATTGCGTAAAGACACTATTTGAGTCTCTTGGAGAGAAATTTGTGTCATTGGAAATTAAACGCTTTTGTGGCGCTGGAAGGTTAGTGTTGTTAATGGTATTAGGGAATGTGGTGTTCTGAGATGATTAAAATCTGTGTTGGAGAGAGAAAGAGAGAGGGGTGAGAAAGAAAAGAGGAGGAAAAAAAAAAAAAAATCAATAGCTGCAAGCACAGCTCCCGCTCTAGATGGACATCTCCTCTGTCTTTATGCACCCTAATAGAAAAATAACAATTAAATCCAAATCGCCACATTAATTTGGTTTCCATCAGTCTCGGGGGAGATCATCTTTACCAGTTATTATTCGCTAGGTTATTATATCTTCTAATCAAGCCTCTTAAGAAAAAAAAAAAAAACAGTCCAATGGAAGAGACAGGCTGTGTTCCCTCCACTTCCCCCCTCCCCCAGCAGGCTTGCATTGCACTCATTGTACTTGTGCTTATTATGTTTCAAATGACCGAGGTACGGCTGACATTCTGGCTGCATGCAGAGAGGCCCAGCCTCTGTTAATGACGCAGCTCATAGTCCTAAGAGCCTCAGCTCCTCACCCACCCACCCACGCCCCAACCCCCAACACACACACACACACACAGGCTCTAATGAAGAACCACCAACACAATTACAAACCCCGGTGTGCCTCTGTTGGAAGAGGGGAGGAGGTTATACACATAGTCACTCAGAGGGAGGAATATTGCCATCATGCGTGCACACACACAAATATACACACAATTACCGTTTTCTTACTGTGGCCGGGGTGGTCTGATGATCACAGATAAACATGGACCGTATGCACACATGTTCAGATGCACGTCTTGCACACCATCGTCTCATCTTGTCCTCCCACTCTCCGGAGCGCTGATCCCCGGAGGTCTGCCTGCCTGTCCGTGTCCCTCCATAAGCATCCCTTTTCACCCAGCTTCATCTCTACAGGTGAGGAGGGGGTCAGAGAGGATCAATGAATGCATGCATAAATTGGTAAACGAATGTGTGTGTCCTCTATACGCTCTGATGCTTCCAAAAAGACCGGTGACTGGTTCTCCCTTGAACAATTTCAAATTTAGTTTCATTACACGCGCATTAAAATGACAGCAGCGGTATTTAGCAGTAAAGTCACAAATGGTCTGCAATTATAATCGGGATTAGCTCATCAGTTGTAGTTACACGACTATAACACTAGTACTTTCTGACAACAGTGTAAGGATAAATTATTAAAAAGTGCCTGACAGTTTGAAATATATACAGTTGTTACATGTATAAACATGTTAGTTATCCACTGTTTTTCTCTCTAGCATTAACATTTATATCCCTCATTACTAGGGTTATTATAGGCTAGTTATCTAAAACTGAAAGTAAAATTAAAACCATCAAAAAACATTTCTGTTAATTGAAATAAATGTTAAATGAAATAAAATATCTTTTTTTAGGTAGTTGTCAAAGCAAACATTTCTCATTTCATTTTAACTTCATGTACTAAAATAATTACAACTGAAATAAAAATTTATAAAAGCTAAATAGATGCATATAAAAACAAAAACTACTAAAATAATCTCAGATGAAACTAAAGTGAAAATGTAAAACACAAAAATTGAATCTAAATATTTTATAAATAAAATATTATAAATTATAATAAAAACAATATTTATATTATATTAAAAAAACACTACTCAGTTTTACTGTAGTGAAACTTACAAGGTGAAACCAAAACTGGACAAAATAAATAGATAATTAAAAATTAAATATATAGCAAACATATATTTGAATAAATATAAAACTATTTTTTAAAATTTAAATGAAAATATTTAAATGAAAATTAAGTGTGCACATAAACACACACATATTACATATAAACATACATATCTTGTCTCAGTGAGAAAAGCAGCTTTCCGCTTAACGCACAAAAGTAAAAAACCTCAATGCACGCAAGTCTCACATAATCTGAAGCGTGAAGCTAAACTCCGAAAAGTTGCCCCACTCTTGCTCCTCTTTCTCCCTCGTGCTACTCCCCTCTCCCACTAAGGAGTGGCAGCGTGTCCCTTCTCGCCCCCCTTGTTGTTGTTTTCTTGCTCAATGAAATAATCTCCCACCCCCTTCATCCCTCACCCCATGCCACCCCCCTGGCCCAGTCTAGGTCAGAGGGCCCCCCTCAGCCTGTTGCTGATTGTGAGTGCAGCGGCAGGGAGAAAAAGCACACAATTAGGCACAGATGGCTGTCTGCCTCGTGGTGCCCAGCTCGGCTCCCGCTGCAAAGGGCCATTCTGCCGCCTCTCGCTTTGCCCGCAAGTGTAATTCAAATGAGAGATCAATGAGCGTCATACTAAAAGTAACAGTTCCATTTATTCTGCCTTTTATTTTCTGTTCCTTCTGAGCGTGGCGGGGGCAGATCCTCTTTTTCTCTTTTCACCGTGAGACGACATCGGCTCAAATGATGCCACTATCTTTTGGATTACGGAAATTCTGTTGTCAAATTGGAACGTTATCACCTTGTCTCACTCCCCTGATGATTTGAGGGGAAATAGGGTCAGATTAGCCGGGTTAATCCATAATCCCTGAATTTAGCTATTGAGGTAACTGGAGACAAATGCAATCAAGTTTGATCAAGCATCGCTGACTTGCGGTTTATCTGACAGCTTTTGAATGACAAGTAACCAATCTTAGAATTAAATTTCCATTTCACTGGATGCCATATTATCAGATTTCCACTGCTATTGTACAGCATAATGTCTTCACATTCATTTGCAAGCACAATTTCATTAACACGTACTGCCTTGTAACTTTTATACACTACGTGCCAATTTTGATAATTGATCAAATAACTTGATTAAAAAAAAAAAAAAAAATTCACCCCAGGCGATTTCAAAACAATGCTCAGCCATGATGCAAATGTGAATTATTAATATCAATAACGAGTAAGAACTGATTGCACTTCCGAAATCGTCTTAAAAAAAAAAAAAAAAAAAGAGAGAGATGACAACAAAACAACCAAAAGCGTTAAAAAACAACAGCCTTACAGCGTTTTCGGCTCTTCGTCATTGACAGATGTTTTGTAAACAGTAAACGACGCTAAAAACACAGCGTGCAATGTGCATAATTCGGGCACTTACACACTTTTGCCTTTTCACGGCGAATAAAAGTTTTATCGTTTAAGTATTGTCCGCTGACGTCACTTTGATTCCTTGAAGTGAGGCAGAATAAACCTTGAAAGGACTCTCCTTCAATCTGCTGTTCGTAACTAACACACACACACAAACACACTCACACTCACACACGCAGTCACTCACTCACTCACTCACTCACACACACACACCGAGACTCAATTACTGCCCAATTCCCTTCTTCATCATCTCCTGCTACACCGGCCTCTTCCAAAAGCAAATCGAAAAAGGAAAACAAAGAGCAACGTTACCTGAAGTGATACTTCGGACCCGATCGAGGCGGAATTACGCGAAGTGTCAAAACTAAGGGTAAGTTTTGAATTTATTGAGAGCTGGATCAGTTATTTCATTGGCGAATCAATGTTGTGTCGCTGGCTGGCTTGATTTCTTAGCGAGGGCAGCTAACTCGATAGTTTCTTTAGGTTGGCTACGCGTGTCCCTCGAGCGTAAAAAGCGCAAAACTTGTCAAAAAGCATTTCAACGGCGTCGTCGGTAAACGCCGATCGAGAGAAATATTCCGATGCGACTGCGAATATAGCAAAACTTTACGAGTGGACACAATGTTGCGCGCGGGGGTTGTGACTTCATAATAGGAATCTGCCTTTGTGCCCTCTCGCGTGCGCTTTAACTGCTACGTTTTTTAAATGTAAACTGTTGGTAAACACTCCTTAATGTATCCAAACATGTTTCAAAAGAGCAAGCGCTTCCCCGTCGTTCGTTTGGGTACGTAAAAATGTAATATTTGATTTTCTAGGGCTTATTTGAAAAGGGCGATGCGGGAGAGTCACTTGGAGGAGCTGACGCTACCTTTGGTCTGTTTAATGTCCGTCTCTCAGATGATGGCAAAAGCTAACAGCTCTTCATTGAGACAACATGATAAAAGCATTTACTTTACAATTCCTTTTGATAAAAGCCGTTAAAAGCACACGGTTTCGTATTTTCGACGGGGAAATCGCCTGCTCAGTCGGAGCGGGTCGCTGGTGTTGAGTTGGAGCTTCGCGTTGCTCTTATCTTTGTTGCTTCCTTAAAGAGCAGCAGCTGCCGCCTGGCCGAGTTGTTGAAATTTATCCCTTTGTGTATATTACAATATCCTCCATTTTTTCTGCCCTCTAAACAACAAGCCTCACGCCATCTTGGTTAATTTTAACTGGCGGATCCGTGTATTCTTAGGACTCGACCTGCACATGTCGTTACAGGCAGAAAGTTTAGAAATGTCTTATGTGGTAGCGGTGACGTCATGTGAAGTTTAAGTAAAATGTGATGTTTTGCCAAGAAAGCGTCGAATTTGTTATCTCGCTCGACATTGCTGGAAAACTCTGCTTTTCGGTTAGTTTTGCTGCCGGAATGACTCTGGATGCATGAAAACAAACATTTTGATGTGATCTCGAGAGTCGTACGCGATGTTTGATGATTCGGTGTTTACAGGTGGAGTGAATGACATCAGCACGTAATGATGTCATTTAGTAAGGTGAACTGTTTATTGTCTTTTCTTTGTCTAAAATTGAGAATTTTTTTTTTTTTTTTTTTTTGAAGTTTATACATTTCATAATTCCCATGAAGCATTTCTTAAGAATGTGCTGTGATGATGAATCAGTGAACTATGGTTTCACATCCATTTCAGATTTTTTTTCCTCGAATGACCAGAATCGCATTTGATCCTTTCAGACATATTTGAGTTTGTCACATGAATTTATGGCTCACGAGGTTAATAATTATGGCCTCAATGTACAGTCATTTCCTCATTTAAAAGACTTCAGATGTACTAGTTAGATTATGATATGCATATGTACTTTTGTATAGAGCCTGTGTGTTTTATTTACACACACACAGTGTAAATTTGTAGTGGTTTGTGAATGAACCTTCAAAAAAAGCAAGTGTTACATATTTGAAAGTTTCTGTTATGCAAGTCATGAACTTTTTACAATTAGTAGTCAGCCATGCAAAACCCGCAGGCTCTCCATAGGCTGGTTAAATGGCTGGACTGTGTCTGTTTTGTATCAGTAGGGCTCTGTCTCATCTAGCCCAGTGCCCTAGTCATTATGCATGGAGCAGGCTGTTGTTTTTACAGAATGCCTCAGATGGAGAAGTCAGTGTTTCCACCTCCCATCTCTTTGTCTGAGTATGTGCTTCTGCTAAAGCCATGAGAGCAGGGGAGCAGATGTTTAGCCAAACATCCTGACGCGATGCTTTTCTCTTGTGGGAATGCCGCCTCTTCCTCCCTGTTCCCGATGCATCGCCTTGACAGCTGCTTGATTTCATGGAACCGCTAAGAAGCCATTAGCGGTATCAGTGAATTGAAACGGAACAGTCTCACCCACTCTCTTCTTCCATTAGAAATGACTATTGTTGGATGTTTTTTTTTTCTTTTCTTTTTTTTCCCTTTTTTTGTGAGTGTGTGTGTGTGTGTTTGTGCTTATTGTAAGCACACAGAAGATCTCTTATATACTTGTGCTGTTTTTCTTACCACGAATTAGGGAGAGCAAATCTGTCAGGGCCTGTTTGTGCTGTTGGGGTTTGAAGGGATCTCACACTGTGCTCTCTCAAGCACACCCAGACCACTGGATGTCTGTAGCTGCGAAGACAGAAAAAAAAAAGAACTTTGCTCGGGGTTAGAGTGTCAGCCACACGTTTCTGTCCAGGATGTTTGTTGTTTTCCCGACAGGATATGGGTTAGGCTTGTGAGAAGATGTTCGTATCTAGGAATTAGTTTAATTTGGGATCTTTAGAAGGATCTTGTTTAAGCTCTGTTTGCATGTCTTTGTTGTGCGTACAACAACAAATGATTGTGGTGTAATGAGCTGATTACGAGAAAATGTGGGCTGTAAGAAATGGGTCTTGAGTGCAGAGGCTGTCGAATGCAAGTTTAGCTCAGGCAATCCCAAATGCTCATGAGTTTGGGTTTATAATCACACTTCCTCTGAAACCGGGCACTGATCAGCGTGGTTCATTTAAAGATGATTTGAATTTATTGGATGTTCCACTCATGCTGTTACATATGAATGACTGGAGAGCAGTTAACATGCACAACCCTGCCTGTGTCTCATAGTCTAAATGGCTCTATGGGGTTTCATTCTACATCTTATTGGATTAGATGATATTATAGTCAACTGCAGTGTATAACATTGTGCTTTCACTTTAACAACATACTTGACACCCTTTCTAGAAGATTACTTATGCCTTGGTTGTGTTTGGCAAATGAACCGTCTATTTTTAGCATTGTAAAACCCAATTCAGATGATTTAAATCCTTTGCTATGATTTAAATAATAAAATATATTTAGATAAAAATGTGTGTGTGTGTATATGTATATGTGTGTGTATATATATATATATATATATATATATATATATAGGTTTATGCATTGGGAGAATTGAAAAACATAGTTCTTTCCTCAGCGTCATTCTGGATAGAGACGCATTATTTGCAGCATCTTCAGGGATAACCCATTAATTTAGGTTTTTAAACATGCATCAATCATTGCGCCATTAATGGCAAAATTGATTTCAATGAACTTTGGAAAGCTCAGCCTAGAGTTTCTGGATTGTCGTTTGATTTAACCATCCTATAAAAGTCAGAGGCAGTGAGAAGTTCTCACCTGATCATAACACCTGTCATTTAAAGAGCTAGAACGCAAGCGCGGGCTTGATTATACAAGCTCTGGTGTGCCACATGTGTGGCCAGTAACTGCCAAATGAATCAGCCCCGAATACTCGATGCTGGAAGGTCAGCGGTGAATTTGTTTTCCGAGCAGGTTGCGTCCTTGCACTCATAACGACTTGGCAAATCATGTTGTAAATGCTGACAGATACTCTTCCCCGTGCTGCTTCGTGAGAAGACAGTTGGCATGACGCTAAACGGTATCATGGATAAGTGCATCTCTATCTTGACTTACTTGGCTAATGATTTATTTTGTCGTTAGCAAACAGCTTTGATTGTAGAATTTCCTCTCAACAGTTGGCTCTTACATAATAGCGGGTTATGTGGGTTGCTGTTTAGCGTGAACATTAGCGCTTGGGAGACAACTGTTTGTGTCAGCAGAAGCGCAAGTCGGTCGCGGCAGACTTGATAATTGTGTCGCAAACATGATCTTCTTTACCTTTAGCCTGCCGGTCTGTGGTAACGAGGCAGAGGAGCCGGAGATTCGCATTTCTGCGGACAGTTAAATGAATGGGCTTTTCTACCAGCAGCTGAAGCGGGTCACACCAAACTGACTCTGTTTTCAGATAAACACAGAGAGGACACAGGGGCCGAATTTCAGAGGCAGGCAATTAGCTGCTTTTTGGTTCAGCGTCCCTCGGGCCTCTGTTTATCATTCAATGTGAGAATATCCCTGATGAAACTCAAGGTTATTTTTGTTGGGCTGTCTGAGCGCTTGTTTTTCACAGACAAGGTGAAAGGGTTGATTTTTCCCTCAAGAAAGGCTTCATATTGAGACTTGAGAAAGAAAAATCTCCTTTGCTGTAACTTCACAGTAAGGAATTAAGCTTCGGGAAGTGTACGTTCAGAATACATGTGTATCTTTCCACCAGCCTCTACTGTTAATCAACGAGGGCGATCTTGTGCTCGACACCTGAAGGTCGTCATTCTGAAACCTTTCTGTGCGCCTGTTCTGCTTTCCATCTGCCCCCCCTCTCTCTTTCTTTCTTTCTATCTATCTCTCTCTCTCAGCTCCTCAATGAGGGTTTGAGTGCATTAGTGATTCCGGGCAGAGGAGTATTCTGGAGAGATGAGGGCTGTTTTTTCCACCCTGCGCCGGTTGTGTCTCCGGTGTTGTTTGCCCTCCAGGAGACTGTCATGTTGCCTGTGCCGTGGGTTGCCACTGCGGCGCTCTGTTCCCCCTGCTGAGATAATGGAGCCGTGTTTGAAATGCCAGTAGTTTGGCCTATTTGTTCTAGTGCTTATCGCTATATTTGCATCCAGAGTAGAAATAGCCATGATTTCAGGAATGGCTGGAATGATGCTCCTCTTGTGGGAGAGGGCAGAAGGGAGGCTGGGTGGGATTTGGTGAGAGCTGTGGGATGGGAGAGAATCTACTGCACTGTGACAGCTGACTGCAGGACATGCAGTATTTGACCCTCGCGCACACACACACGCACTCAAAGACATTCAGAGATTGTGCTCAAGCAGCCCCCTCTTATTTATTGATCTCGCTGCATTTAAAATCTAGTCACTGCCACCACAAAGCCTTTTCATTTTAGCTGCGCTGGCAAAGAGCACCTCGGCGCAGCAAGAATTTCTAAATTTTTAATTTGCGCAGAAAGGCCCACAAAATGACAAGGATGAGATGGAGACAGAGAGACAGAAAAAGGATTGAAAATAGAATCGTTTCAGCTGACACTGTAATGTGCTTTAGAAACTGAAGCCCTTTTTGTTTTGTGTAAGTTTGCTTGCTCTCACGTTTTACATAAGCTTTTATTTAATCTCTTAAAACATTAACATGGTTAGTAGGGCAGTTTAGTGGAGGACACCAGCATTTAACCCTGACATGACACATGAAGAAGTAAGGTTTTTGTTTTTTAGTAAAATAATCTAGCCTGGTTTAAACTGGGTCTTGAACAGTAAACAAACCACTGTTGGATTAGCTGTGAGGTTTTATAAAGAGATCTCCAGATTGAGAGAGCTGGATTAAGGGTTCTAATCTGCGATCGCGTGAAGGTGCATCATGGTGTGTTCCTGGAGTCTACAGACGCGGGATTAGGCGCTTCAGCAGGCCTCATGCTCGCCGACCCGCAACAAATGTGTGTGCGTGTGTGGGGGGGTGGGGTGTGGGGTGTGGGGGTCTGTCTCGGTCATTACAAATTAGGCTGAGGCTGCTTTGTTTAAGGTTGGAACGGACGGGTGATTCTTTGTTTAAATAATGCAATCAGTTGAAGAGATAAGGTTAAGGACTGCATGTTGTTTAGGTAGCAAAAGAGTGTTTGTGTCATCAGATTGTTCAGTGAAACAGTCTGTGGTGCGGTTGTTTCACATGACACACAAAATGAGAGGAAAAACACTGCATGTGCTCTCTCTTTCTCTCAGTTTCTATCTCTCTGTATTATCTCTGTTAGATGGGTAGAAAGCTGTGAAACCCGTCTGTAATATGAGCAGTCAGTAAACTTGGCAATAGCACTAGAAGAAGCCTGATCCGGAGGCCATGAAGAGCCTCTTGTTGAGTCCTTCAAGTGTTAGTGTGTGTATGATTGTGTGGAAGTGCATCTGTATGTTTGTTCTGATGGCAAAGGATCATATGGACGCATTCTAGGGCGAAGGATGAAATGAATGGTAGAGTGAGCAGTGCATCCTTATTTGACCACGGTGTATGTGTGCGAGCGCCTCCGTAACCGAAAGCCTCGTTTTGTGCTCTTAGGGTTTGTGTTAGTGTGTGTGCACATGCATACGGGTGACTGTGCATCTATGTGTGTTTGTGTGTGTGTAGAGATGGAAATATCCTTTGCTCCTGCAGGCTAGAATAAATCCTGTGTGAGAGCTCCCTGGTGTAATCCAAACACTGCCAGCTAATTTAAGCGTGCAGCAGGAGCAACAGCATCTTTCATGAAAACAATGCATTCAGTCTAGAGCTCATCTTCACTTCCTTCAGTCATCTATTCAGCCATCACCTTGACTTCAATGTTACAGCTCAAAACACCACCACACCCCAACAGTCCAGCTCAACACACCACTTTATTGAACATTCCAATAACGTAGCTCAACAAACCACTGCACAAACTAATGCTACCTCTCAACATACTATCACAACCCAACATTACAGGCCCAACACTACACCTCAACATGCCACTTTGACTGAACATCCCAACACAATGCTCAGTGCACCACCATAACCCAATACAGCTACAAACCACCACACAACCCTACACTTTAGCTCAGACCACTACAACCCAACACTACAGCTAAATATGCTACCGATCACCTGAAATGACCGCTCAATACACTACCTGACTGAACATCCTAACAACAGTCTGAACACATCATCACAACTCAACACTGCATCTCAGTACCCAACAGACACAGCATCTTTATAAACTACCACACAATCTAATAACTCACCAACTATATAAGTATAGAGGCAAGAGTTAAAGTGTTAAGTATAATAGCTTAACTCACCAACATTGCTCAACGTGAACACCAGATGATCCAACACCTCAACATGGCACATGACTGAACATTCCAACACAACGCTCAATACACCACCATACCCCAATACTGCACACCCAGTAGACCACCATACAATGGCCTAATACTGCAGCTCACTTCCCCCCCGCCTAAACACTTAAGCCCAACACACTACCAGGTGACCCAAAATAACATCTCAATACACCACTTGACTGAACATGCTCAACACACCACCACAACTCAACACTATCTCTCACACAATCTCAGAACAACAAATCAACTCCACCAGATGACTCAACACAACACTTGACAAAACATCCAAGCACCATAGCTCAACACGACACCATAACTTAACAATACAGTTCAACTCCACACCCGATTACCCTCCGCAGAAGCTCAATTTACCACTTTTGTGAACATCCCAAAACCATGCTAAGCACACCCACTACAAGCCAACACTATACACTTAGCAAAGCACCATGACTTAACACAACAGCTTAAGTCACTACCACAACCCACACTACAGCTCAACACGTCGCTTGACTGAACATCCCAACACTACACATCCAACAGACCACCACATGACCCAACACAACAGACGTGCCATTTTTAACATCTCAACACACTACCATAACCCATGACCCCAACACAGCAACTCAACCTACACCATGACCCCAAATTATACCTAGCACTACAGCCCAAGGGATAGTCCATACAAAAAGGAAAATTTTGTCATCATTTACTCATCCTCATGTTGTTCCAAACCTGTATGGCTGACTTTCTTTTCTGAAGAACGTTAGGAACCGAACAATATTGGTGCCCACTGGCATTGGCTACTCTCATTTCTCAGAATATGGCTCCACAGAAGAATATAGCACCGAATAAGTCACACAGCTTTGAAGTAACATGAGGGTGAGTAAATGATGACAGAATATTTACCAGAACAACAACCGCAATCACTTCCTCAGCATACTTCAGACCAAGTGACATCATGTCCCTAATATATTGTAATATTTGTTGGAAACGTATATTTTATATTTGTCTTAAAAGGCAGGCATTTTTTGTCATTGTTGCTGCTTCACTGGATTGATGTCAGGTTGATGGCGAGAGCTTTCGCGTTGGGTGTGTTGAGCTTAGGGATGATAGATGAGTATCTGGTTGGTTTGTGTGTGTCAGTGTGTTTGTTCGTATGTGTGCGTATGTTTGAGAGGAAGGCGTGACAGCTGCATAGGCAGCGGGATTGACCTTCACGCAGAGAAATCTCAAGGCCTGTTTGATTACACGGTATTCTGCTGCTTTGCGTTCTTTAGCGCTTAACTTAATTCATGGACAGCGTTTAATCTGTGATCGGCTTCTTTTGACTGCCAGTGTTATTGTTCAGGGCCCTCAATTAGGGTACATGTTGTTCAAATAATATGGTCACATGTAAGGCTGTTATCTTTGTTTTTCGAAACGGTGGTATTGTGCCAGTATATACTTGGCTTGATATAAAGTGGCCTTAAAGGGTTTAAAATGATGTTTGGACAAGGTCCAAATTACAAGGTCTCACTTTCTCTTTGTGGTTTACTAAAATGTAAAGTGTTATTTAGTATTGTACAGTTCTGCTTGTTTACATACCACTTGCAGAATGTGCAAGATGCGATGTGTAAGTTTATTTTTCATTAAAAAAAATACTAAGAGAGCGTAACAATGCATTTACAGATAGATTCCACACAACAAAATAACTGAACTTACTCAAATAATTACCTAGTTTCATAATACCATATGTTGCCTCCACAAGCATCAGTGACTCTATGTACACTTTTAATAGTTGTACATAAGTCTCTGGTTTGTTCTGGGAAGTGAAAACTACCCACTGTTCTTAGCAAGTTCTTGGGTTTCTCAGCAAGGCAGGTTTATTTATATAGCACATTTCAGACACAGTGGTAATTCAAAGTGCTTTACATAAAAGGAAGTGAAATAGTCATTAAAAAAATAGTAATCACAACAATAAAAACAAGGAATTTAAAAACAAACATTCTCAAGCTTTGTTCAAACTCTTCCGCACTAAGTGAAAAAAACCTTCCAAAACACCCTAACTATTCCACTACTTTCAACTGATTAACCAACACACTTGTCTTTCTTTGCCCACATTCTCTTTACCATCATGGCACTTAAATTAACCTTCTGTTTAAACTTTTAAAATGATATAAATGTTGATTTGAAATTAATTTAGAACAGTTAAGAATAGAAAATGATTATACATAAAATACAGTGCAATCAGTTCGGATGTAGCACAGTGCTCATTCAACAAATGCACAGCTAAACAGATGAGTTTTGAGTCTGGATTTAAATGTGGCTAATGTTTTGGAAGTTGATTCCGACTGCGGGCGGCATTATAGCTAAAAGCGGACTCCCTTTGTTTTGTGTGAACCCTTGGCTATATGATGCGTGAGGAGTCAACAATAGATGATTTTAAGAGCAGGATGAAACACCTTACATTACCCATTTTTCTCATATTTCCTTTAACATTTTGCACTTATAACTGTGTAATATCATCATAGAGAGAAATAAAAGCGTGTGTGCGAGAATTCTCAACTTTCATTGAAATGTTTTAAAAAATGACACGCATGAGATTCCTTGGACTGACTAGTGAACAAACATTTCAAGTGCATGTTCTCATAAGCTCTTGTAAGGCTTTGCATTTCAAATGCATTTTACAGGATTTCACTTAAAGGCTAACCTAAAGTAAAGCTTCTGATCATTTTCCATTAGTTTGTTTGTTTTCGTATCTGGGAGTGCCTAAAACATGTTTTCTGTTCCTGCCGTGTCTGGCGATGACTGCAGAGCTTCAGAAACTTTCCCACATGTTCTACCTTTGTTTAAAAAGCGCTCCATTTCATGTGGAGACACATGAGTGTTTTTTCTTTCTCTCTTTCGCTCACTCTTGTTCTTCCTTTTGCTTCCATCTGGTCTTCATTTCCACCAGACTTCAAAGGTGAAGGAAATCGAGGATAGGAAATGAGTTGAATATTAATTTGGCCTTATTGTCACGAGTTACTGTGTTCTTCACAGATGAACTTTTACCACAAATGTAAAGCCAAATTACCGCAGTGTTTAGCAATCCGTTCAAAGACGATTGCTGTGTCCTTGCGTTAGAGAGAGCAACTCTGTGTGTGTGTGTGTGTGTGTGTGTGTGCGTGTGTGTGTGCGTGTGTGTAGCACGGTTCTTCCATTAGCGTGTGAGTGATGACCTCCAGTGTGGGCAGTTTAAGTTATAGCGCACTCCCTCCTCTCTCTCAGATGGAGCTAATTGTCTGGTGGCCATTTTTGAGGAAGTGTTTCCAGGTATGAGGGTTTTTTTGCCCTCTGGATGGCCATGTCCTTTTTTCCCATCCCTTCTTTTCTCCTGGATAAACCGCAATCGGCCTAATGATGAAAGAATAAGATTATCAACAAGAGAGAAAGAGATCTGGTCCAAGGCTGTTTTTTCCCAGTCACAGAACTCACACACAGATTCCATTTTGTCAGCTTTCAGCTGGGCATAATACAGCGATAAAAGACTCTGCCCTGCAGCCACACTGAATCATACAGAGCAAAGAGAGGGAGAGAGAGCAAGAAAGAGATGAGAAAGCGAGAGAAAAGGAAAGAGAAGTCTCTTTGTGCTGTGTGTGCTCATATTGTATGAAAAAAGATGAATCACTTCTATTTAGGGATCAGTTTCCTGAAACTGGACGGGTGAGACGATTCCACGGGAGATAGATTGTTGGGACTTGCCTGTGTTTCTCTGAAGGGTTGGAGCTAAACGTCTGCAGTCGTGGCAAGGTGCTCCCTAAAGGACCGGCTCCTCCGACAGGAAGTATCAACCTGGAGCAGAAAGAACAAAAAGGAAAAAAAAAAAACCTCCCCTCCCGTCTTTCTCCTTGCACACCATCCTCACAGCTGCGCACAGTTTGCAGTCTATCCGAAGGGGGTGCGTTATCATTTCATCTAAATTCCTCCCCCTAGGCAAGTCAATAAAAAAAAAATGTAGCGTCAAGACGTTTTTGATTAGCTGGTCCTCAGGATGGATGAAGATGTTCGGGGAGAGCTCAGGCTTTGAGCCACTACGCACAAATTCTGGCCTTCGTTGGCAGTAGCGCCGTGTTATTGTGGTAATGATCAGGCCGAAACTATCGTGTAGGAAATGATCAACCCCACCAGCGCACTTGCTCCATTATCTCAGACTTCGTCTCTGTGAGCTGTCATTACGGCTGAACCCCCCCCCCCCCCCCCCCCCGTGACATCAGCTCTAACGCCGCACGTGTCCTTGGCCACTGCGGCGATGGAGCGCCTCCACTGTAGACGGATGAGCCGGATTTTGATTGACGTGCGGATGCTGTCAGTCACAGCCTGGCTCAGTGTGTAGCAAACAGTGGTAAACTGTTCCAGACATCTAACTCTGCCCAGATGGAAATGTTTTAAAGAACTAAAAAGAGGAACTAACTGCCCAGCCACAGATTACTCGGAGTGCGTCTGCTGTTCGTTTGTGGTGGTAATTTGTTTTAGTTTTTTCCTCATTGTGCATGTGGTGTTTGTTTCTGAGCAGTGTGTGTATGTGCAACTTGTTATCTGTGCAGATTGAGGAGATTGGACACCGAATCTGATTTGTGTGTCTGTTTCACCTTTGTGTCTCACTGCTGTGATGTTGCTGATAATTCTTAAGCACAAACACACACACACACACACACACACACACACACAGACAAAAACGCACACAAATGCTGTGAGAAAACTGGAGCAGGCTGGTTTTATGCACAAGACAGCGTGTGTGCTTGGAAAAACGTCCCACACACCCTGGGTTTTAAAGCCTTACTGTAATTCCAACAGGTTTAGCAGGAAAAAAGACGGAACCGGGTGCGTGTATGAGCATTCACACATTCATGTGTTTTTGCTTTACTTGTGTGGGCATGTGAAAAGTGGTTGTCAGTGTCTTTGTGTACGTATGTGAGTGTTTTTCTTTCTTTAAAACCATTGGCAGCCACAGGTTGGGTGTAAACACACTGTATTACTCCAGCCGCAGCGCTGAAAATGTTGCCGTTGACTTTTCCCCTTGAGGCCGAAGCTTATTATTAAGTGTAATTTAGGACAGTTTACCTCAGTTTTGCTTCTGTTTAGTGACCAAATGTGCCATTTAAAACACTTTCTTTTCTGTTTCTTTTTCCCGGTCTCCTACAGGTGGACAAGCAGTGATGTCACACAGCTGAGGACATTCCCACTCAGTGAGTATTTGCTCCATAATTCTTAGCAACCAGTTGTCATCACTTTTTTTTTTTTTTTTTTAAACCTTCCTGTGACTTTGCATTTGTTGCAAGACCAGTTTTCCAGTTCTGAAGTCATTTGTCACGGTTATGCACCTCTGTGTTTGTTTCGGGTAATTGGAAGCTGTAACCGAAAAGGGTGAACACAGATTCAGCCGATTTAAACCTAATTTAATTTCATTCTAAGGATGTGAGCCCGTCTTCTCACCCCTCTCCCTCCCAATTAGCTGAAACAAAGCTCTCCAAAGGCAATTGTTAGGTTGACATTTCTTAAGCGTGCTTTGTTTTGTTTTTTTTGTTGTATTTGTAAAGATCTTTAATTTGGCAATTCATTTTCGAGTCTCTCGAACGAACCGCAGCCGTGGAGAGAGCTTGTGCTTTGGAACAAACAAATCAGCCGGTTTCTCTCTCTCCCTGTGTGGGCTCAGGCTAATTGGTAGCGCGGATGCTGGTCGTGGTGTTAGCGGTGATGCTAGGCGGGCGGCAGCCTCTCAGGGCTCTCTGCTCGGCTGCATCGTTTCATTCCCCAGCTCCCTGGTGGTTTCAGAGAGTGACAGAAATACAAGGACGTTTCTTTCCACTCTCTCACCGTCTCCTTCTCCCTCTCATTCTCTCTGTCTATACCACTAACAAGTGACAATGTAGAGTTTGAGTTCTGGAGTGCTTAAAGACTGAGAAACGGACTGCAGCTGCCTCAGGTGAACATGCAGCTGTGTGTAGACCAAGTGCTTCCTCAGATGTGCGTGTGTGAGAGAGAGTGCGCGTGTGTCTGTGTGGTGGCTTACAGATGACTTTTATTAGAAAAGCGCTCCATTCACACTCCAGAGGAAACTATATATATGGAAAGAAATATAAGGATGGCAAGAGAGAGAGAATGGGATAGGGAAAAACAGAGAGAGACAGAGACAGACAAAGACAGCGAGACAAAGACGGGCTCTCAGCTCCTCAGCTACACATCACTGCAGCCTCTCGCATTGGCAGCAGTCACTGCCACCGTCTCAGCCATCAATAATGGTAATGGAAGCTCCATCCGAGCATTGATTTCTGGGAATTGTAGGAAGGCGTGAAGGGTCATCCGTGCTCAACGGCTCTGCTCGTTTAGTGAAGGCGAGACGGGTCAGGATTTCAGCATGAATCACACTAACATTCCTGTATGTCTGACTTACAAGGCAATCATGCTTTGAGGCAGCACCGTGCACGTCTTTTAATGCCAAGGCATTTCCCTAGAAAAAAAATTGAAGAAAAACTTGTTTTTGGGGCTGTCAGCTTAACACCTTCATTTACTACAATTAATTACAAAAAATAAGGTGTTAAAAGAATTGGCACATTTAATCATGCCCTCTGACTTAGAGGCAGTGTGCTTCATCAAACCGCATTAGCTGGCGACAATGAACAACAACTATGAAACAGAGGCTACGTTCACACTGTCAGTTTTTGGGATTGACAACCACATTTTCTTTACAGGTGTGAGTCTCAAAATGTCTTGTTCACACAGCAGCTTACAGTTGTGTTTAGAAAACTGTCTGTATGAACGTTTGCAATGGGAGTCAAGCCCGTATTCCTTACCAGTAACCATAGCGACAGCGACCAAAGTAAAATCAAAGATGGCGACATGCATAAAACTGAAAGTCTTATCACTTTCTTACACGACAAGAGTCCAATCGAGCTGCGAGTTTATTCGTCAAATCTTCATTAACCGGCAGCAGCTTTTAAATTTGTGTGGAGAGTGGAGTATTCAAGTCACATGCAGAACACAAAACTGACGGAAGCTGCTCCGGTGGAAAACTGACTGGATCTAAAACTTTCAGATGACACAAAGCTCATTTCTCCATCACTGTAAGTTACCGAAAACACATAACACACGGTAGACGCGCATTTGTGCTGCAGAGCAGCTCTTTCTCGCACTGTATGACGTCACAGACAACTAATTGTCCAGACCTGTTCCGTTCACACAGCGTGTGTGTTCCGAGAATGCGGTTGTGAGTCTTGAAAATTTACAGGTGTGAGTTTGGTTACAGAATGCGGTTGTCACGCCCATAAATAACTGTACTGTGTGTGAACGTAACTGTATTAAGGATTCCAATACAGGACTGACAACTGTATTCTGCTGCTGTGTTAACGTGGCCAGATATATATCTATAGTAGTGTTGTTACTATAGTAGTAAGTATAGAATAAAACTGTTAAAATAAATATTAAATTAAAAATAAAATAAAAATTTTAATTAAAAATAAGAAGTATAATTTAAGTGCTTAAATTTATAAAAGCTAAAACTAACAATAAATTAAAGCTGGACAGAAATAACAATAAACTAAAACTAATAATAATGATAAAGCACATTGCAAAATTGCTAAAATGTAAACTAAAATTTGAATGACAACTAAAAAGAAATTCTGTACAATTAGAGAAATAACACTGTTCTTTAAAAGTCGTTATGTCTAGTTCAGACAGACTGGTGACTTAATTACAGAATCCATTTTGTCTATTCAGTGGTTTACTTATCTACCACAATAATGTAACATGTTTGATTTATTTTAATTTGGTAACTTTTCTCAGCAAATATTGATATATGCAGTTAATTGTGACTTATTTATAACATGTGACAGATTTGTAATCTTCATAACATGCAATCAGTTCACTTAAAAATTTTTTTTTAATGATTTGATTTTTTATTTATTTTTATTTTTTTCAGAATGTTACATCCATCATTGCAAATTATGGATATACAGGTTCAAAAATTGAGATTCAAGAAAATGTGAAATAAGTTGCTTAGCAAAAGTCTCTGTCAAGTTCATAAAAGTAAATATAGTGTTAACTGATAGTAGAAACTAAACAAAAGCATACTGAAGCCTCGCAAGAGTATCGGTTATAGGGATGAACTTTCCTTTCTCATGAAAAAAAGAAAGGAAGGAACAAAACAAAACACTGCTTGGACACCCAGAGGGAATTACAAAAGTTTATGGATGGAGAGAATATCAACCAGTCTCTTTGGAGAGTTGAAATTGTAAAGTAAAATCAGTTCTGTCAGGACATATCGAGGAAAAACACACTCCTCTATCCTTTTCGTTCTGAAATGGAGGTTATAAGTTGTAGTCACTGAAAATGCTGGAGACTATATGGAAGAGAGAGAACTGAGCTCTTGCAATCTTGCCCAGGGGCAAACCAGCTATTTATTAGCGCACATGTTAAACCCTCTCTCTTCAAAGCAAACTTTCCTCCCAGCCTCCCACAGAGGGGGAAAGAGAATAATAAAGCAGAGGAAATGGCATTTCTCTGCACAAAGTGGATATGAGTGTGTACAGTGTAACCAACTACTCTTTATTTCGAGTAGAGAAAGAAACGGAAAATAAAAGCAAAGGAAGACAAAAGAGGGTGGTGAAAGGGAAAAAAGAGGCAAGAGAGTGTGTTTGAGCATAGATCTTGGCCAGGCAGTGTCAGGCTCCTGCCCTCTCTCTTTCTCTTTCTCTTTCCTGCATCCCTGGGGACGGCTCATAGCTCATACTTCCTGCTGGAGAGATCTTGAGCAGGAATCATGGTAGAGGGGTCTGTTTTCATTGCTGGTGCTGTGCAGGAGGAGTGTGTCTGTACTTGTGCGTCAGAGGCAAAACATACCGGTTGTTTGATACAAATAATGCAGGCCTGCTGGATTCTATGTGCACGCGTGTGTGTGAAAGGTGTAATGGACCCCTGCCTGAACTCTGCTGGGCCCTCCAGATCCCCGGTGAGAGTTATTACCGCAGTACAAAATGCTGGACACACACACACACATGCACACACACAGTGAAGGAGAGAGTTTGAAATGGGGTGCCTCAAGTGTCTGTCATTGGCCCTCTTTGTTTTCTCTCTCTCTCTTTGTCCCTCTGCTTGCCAGTTGCGATTTTACTGTTCCTTCTTGGCTTAAATATTTATGCCCGGCCAGGGTATGAGGCCATGCTGATTCCGACTGTTCTGAAGGATACAGCAATAAATACTGGATCTTCCATAGAGAGAAAGAATGAGGAATGAGTCAGTTATGAGGCAGTTAATATTCAGAGTACATCATAAACATAATCTCCTATTATCTTGCCTTAGCCAGGCCCCCCACTTGCGTAAGTGTTGTCATCTATGGCTTTATACACATACACACACACACAATACACATATGCAGGTTCTACGAAGTGGATAGACACTATTCATTTGCTGTTGTCATTGTGTTTTAAAGTGGCAGCGCAATGACAACATAAGCCAAAAATAACAGTATAGGAATACGTAGGCACTCCTGTATCCATCACAACTAGAAAGATAGATAAATGAATACAGAATATAGAAGATGGGGCTGAGAGAGCGGGAGGGAGAGAGACAGAAAAGGAGAGGGGAAAAACATCCAGAAGGTCAGGATCAGCGGGTGGCCATCTAAGGGAGCGACATGGAGAGACTCCGATTGAGTTTCACCCGCCCTGTTACCGTGGAGATCCATCCAATAATACCACCCTATCCACAGCAGAATCACTATAATACACTACACCTACAACAGACTGACAAATAGTGCACTGGCTAAACTGAGACAACCACAGCAGGCAGTGCTCAAATCTGAAGCAATATCTCGCTAATGCTCCGTATGAATCCACGTATTTTGCTTCAGCAGCACAAATGTTTTAACTCGGCCCAACCCTAAGACAGGTGTCCTTTTGAAATAATGAAAACTACCTATTTGTAGATTGTGGTTCAGCTAAACCTGGTGGAACCATGTGGGAGTGTCAATGTGGTTAAAATGTTTTTGGATTGCAGATAACTCGAGACAAACCTATCTAAATTTGCAGGTACCTGATGTTCTGTAACACCTTCTGCTTGAAAACAGACACAAGAAATGAATCTAAGAATCAAAATGGACACTAAGCCTTGGGGCTTTTCAGAGCAACTTGGCATAAAAGGACAAGTGCTTTATCGGCACTGCTCTTACAAACACACTGAAACGGCTCAAAATTAACCAGCAGTCACCTTCAGGCATTCGCCATGCGGCCACTTATGCCATTAAGCAAGCAACAGTTGAGTGAAAAATATTTGATTTTGAGTCATTTTCTTCCCTCCTGAGTGGGTAAATGACCATTCGCTGCCACCACTGTCTCCCTTGAAACGCCTTTTCCTTAGATGAAGATGAATCATGAAATGTCATTTATAAAAATTTTCATTCACTCAAAAAACGACAAGTTGAAATGGCAGATACTCACACTACTTAAGCTACTTAACACCACTTTGTAAGTTTTTTCAGGCCTCTTCCAAAACTTTATCAATGTTAAATAAATCTTCTCATGAACAATACACAATGAAAGTCATTAGACAATAATACATTCAAAATGCCTAGTCAACACTAGACCCTTAGAGACATAATGAGAGCCAGACCGAAACCAGTTCCAGATTAGACCCTCTAAAACCAGATTTAAAATAGGACCCATGAGGCCTAGATTCTGACAAAGACCATATAATCAATGGATCCTCTAAAAAAAAAATAGGAAAACAAAATGCTGAACTCTGTAAAGCTTAGGTAATGTCTGGGACTTTCCACAAATAGGGTTTTTTCAGTAAATGGTGATGGAGGTTAACTTCAGAAAGTGATTGTAAACTTTAGGAGGTCTAACTAAGCATTATGCGAGTTGTTCATTTTCATTTCATTTTGTATGGGGTTTGCAATTTTTGCAACCATGATATCAGAAATTCTGGTTATGTCTAAAATGCAGTTTAAAACCTCCATTATTATGAGTTTTATTTTTAGCAATAACATTAAATAATCATCAAAATTATGTAGTCAAAATGTATAAAAGTAATGATAGCATAGCATACAAATAACAGTAACATCCTAGTAACAGTGTTCAAATATGGCATTTGTGCCAGTTTTTAATGTTTTTTTTCATGGGCCAAGTGTACTGCGTTTGTTAAAAGCACCATAGAATTCATGCAAATTCTTTGCAATAGTTAAAACCTTAAGAACTGTCTTTTTTGAGACTTGAGACTGAGACCAAGGGCTCAAGTGCAAACGAGGCCCCAACTCTAATATATTTTTGTTTTAAGCAATTCTATAAATAAGCGTCCCTCAAAACGTCTTGACTTTAGCACGTTACGTGATGTAATTAGTCTGGGTGAACTTAATTCCGTAATCAGCAAGTAGGGTTTATTGTATCATTTGTAAAGACAAGAGGTTGAGATGATTTGGTAGATGGGCGAAACACATCGAACATAGCTACTTTCTTTCTAATGCTGGTGTACGTGTTTGTGTGTATGTGTGTTTTCCCGTGCTGACGCTAAAAGCGGCGTGAGGACGGATCTAAAGGAGTGAGTGCTGGAATACTAATGAACAAACAGAAGAAGAGGCTGTGTGCTCCCGTCTACCTCTCTGCAGTGGGCTCACTCGCTCCTCTCTCTCGCTCTCTCCCTTCATCTGCACCTCTCGCTCACACAGAGGATAAACTGTGTACATGATGACATTTACACCGCAGTTGCACGCAGAGGGAGTGTGTGTGTGCACGCTTGCATGTGTGTGTGTGAGCTCTCTCATTCCTCTCCCCACCTCTGTTTTTTTTCCCCCTGCTCTTCCTTCATTTTGCTCTGTGCTCATCTTCTCTCCATTTCTCCTTCTCTCACTGTGTGTGTTCAGCACAGGATGCGCACCTCAAGGGAGCACACACACACAGGCCATTATTTATGTCTTTTTTGAAGGGCAAATATAAAAAGGAGTGGCTTTGCTTTACTGCCACAAATTTGACGCGCTGGCTGTGGTTCCAAACACACACTTACGACTCTTACTGAACAGTAGCCATAAACGGTGTGTGTGTGAAAGGAAAAGCAGCATCACAGCTTACATGCTTTACACTGTTGGGTTTATGTTCCATTTAGAGTGTAAAAACGTGTGTGTACGAGGTGCGATCAAGGGGTGTGTTTTTTTTGAGGTCGGCCGGCAGGCGTCTCTCCCTTCTCTCAGAGGAATCGGGCGGTTAAGGGCAGTTAGAGGGGCTCTTGGGGAGGTTGGGGGCCCTCAAAGAAGGTTAAAGAGATTCTATTGAATCTAACTGCCCCCCCTTTCTCACACACCGAGATTTGATCCCTCATAAACACACCTTTCACACCAACCACACACTTTCTCACACCTATCTCATTCACACTCCTAGACATAAACACACACACACACACACACACACACACACACACACACACACACACACACACACACACACACACACACACACACACACACACACACACACACACACACACACACAGCCCTAGAATAGCAAGCCACCCAGGGGTCTCCCTCCCTCGACCCAGGGTATTTAGAAAGAACCCGCGGCAGGCCCTGAGCTCAGAACAGGAGCTGGGACGATCTGGATCCAAGGTGGTCCAGGGAGATTCTCCAAGCATATCAGGGGCTTTTTGTATTCTGGGTGTCCAGGGAGAGCTCATTACGCTGGGTGTGCGTTCGCAGAACCTCCCTCACCTCTTGGAAATAGAGAGAGAGCTGCGATACTGGACCTCAGGGAGGTCATTACAGAAAGAGAGGCTGAGATAGGGGGAAAAAAAACAGGGAGAGAGGTGGGTATGAAGTCTTAGAAACAGAAGCGATGAAGTTTGCTGATTCGTGCCCACGGTAGAGGTCTCTGAGTGCGATTTTGGGCATTTTTGTAGCTTTTTTTTATACCGGTAGTGGAGAAAGGATGCATAGAAGAAAGGAACAGGATTGGCAAATGATGCCAGGCAGACTCAAACCTGCATCATCCACATGAGCACCAAAGCTCAATAGCTACATGCACCCAAATAGTAATCAGATTGATGGCTCAATCTTCATGTAAACACTTCAGTCAGTCCAATTGATGTCAATCTGAATGAAAGGGAGATGTAGACCTGAAATAATCCGATCAATTGGAAAAAATTTGCATGTAAATGCTTGAATCTGGCTGACTTCTCAATTGGATTTAAAAATGCCTTGTCACGTTTCTTTTTAGATATCAAGGTAAAAACGACAAGTAATTACATATTTGTGGGGCACGTTAACACAAAGGCTTTCTTGTTTTGCTACACTCGCAGGATGAGGTTTCAGAGCAACTAACAAATATTTGCTGAAATTTGCTGATTTATTTCACACAACATTGACTCCAAAACATAAAAAAAGTGCCATTTAGAAGTGACACAGGGTAGAACTTCAACATGGTTTTCATTGGGAAATAGCCAAATATCGTCTGATTTATCTGTCTGTCATTTATCAGGGTGGTGGTTTAGAGCGGTTGATACAACAAGAGCGTTTCTCCGTCATATCTGGCTATTGTTTACAGCTCACAAGGGTCTTGAGTGTCAGGGGGGAGGGACGGATGGTTTGGCGTGCAGATGGTCCAGGGAAGAGGGGGGCATTGTGTCTGTGTGTGGGTGATGTGCAGGGAGATATTTAGTATTTTATTGGTCTGTTCCAGAGGACCCAGCTGCTAGGTCATTCCCTGCTGGCACACGCGGAGAGGGAGAGAGATGGCAAAAGAAAATACAAAGAAAGAGGGGGCATTAGTGTAGATGTCGATGCGAGCAGAGAGGATTTAAAGCGCAGAGGAGAGAAGAAAAGTGAAAAATCAGAGCTAGGATGAGAGAGAGAGAGACGGAGAGGAAAAAAGGGAGGGAAGGAGCAGGAGAGAAAGGAAAAGAGAGGAGAAAAAAAACGAGGGAGGGAAAGAGAGATAAGCAGCGAGCGAGTGAAATGTGTCCGCCGTGATCCATCAGCCCTGCAGCCACACTAATCACAGGTGGAATTCAGCGAGCTCTTTAAAACGCTGCCTCTCATTTCAAACCCTGCCCTCAGGCTCTCTGTGTGTGTGTTTAGAAGTGTGTCAAAATCTCTCTGCTTGCCCTATTTTGTGTCTGTTTGTGTGTGTATTCCACAGCATGTGTGTGTGTGCGCGTGCGTTTTAAGAGAAAAACAGGGATCTCACGAGACGGCGCGTGTAGGTTTGTGTGTATGTGTGCATATTTCTGCATGTGTGTGCACCTGTTTGTGTGTGTAAATCCCCCAGAGACGATATCTGGCTCAAACAGCTCCAGTGATCACAGATTGTGCCGTTACTCTGTGCGTGTGTGAGCGAGCAGAAAAGAGATGGAGCGCAGAGGAGAGAGGTGTGAGTGTGTGTGTGTGTGTGTGTGTGTGTGTGTGTGTGTGTGTGGGAGAGAGGGCAGAGCGTCTTTGTGTCTCTACCTATCCCATCATCCCGTTCAGCTCAGCAGAGGTGACACCAAGGTGAGCGTGAGCGCTCTCTCTCCTTCTCCATCACACCAGCACTGCCTCTTGCCCTCCCTCCCTCCTCTCCTTCTCTCTCTCTCTCTCTCTCTCTCTCTCTCTCTCTCTCGCTGTGCCTCTCTGCACGGCTCAGTGGCAGATGGAGGCTGTGTCAGCAGGGAGAAATGGCCATTCACACACTCCTTACACACACTCTCCCTCTCTCTTGCTCTATCGGGATGAAAAATTTTGGACGATACGGATAGCTGATAATTAACTGATACTGAAAAAAGAAAAAAACTCTTATATTGGCAGATATCAATACTATCTGTCTGTTTATCCATCTCTCTATCTCCATTTATCTGTCTGTTCATCTGTCCATCTGTCTGTCTATCCATTTCTCCACCTCTATCTGTCTATCTATCTATCTATCTACCTATGTCTGTCTGACTGTCTGTAATGAATAAAAATACTTGTAATTAATTAAATGTTGTGGTAGATCAGAAATCAACCATTGGATGAAAAATGTTTAGTTCTTTTGAAACCTACAAACAAAGACTATACTGTTTGAAATCGTAAAAATAAGACCTGACGTCATCTGATTTCAACATCCAGTCAGACCAGTGCACTATATAGGTGGCTGATAATATGTTCACTGTTACATATCTGTATCTGTCTATCTGTCAACTGCTTCTAATTAGTTGGTCCCTGTATTAGTGGTTGGCTTCTTTTGGTTCAGCAAACATTAGTAGATACTGTCACATTTTTCTCAGTTACATCACTACAGTCAGAGCGTATGTGGGTCTGACCTCTTTGCACAGGTGTGTGAGAGTGTCACACAGGTCAAAGAAGTGGAAATGTGCGATCATCATTTTGTGTTAATACAGCTATTAAAACTCAAGGTGAGAGCGAGATAGAAAGGTCGGAAAGAGTGGGGGAGAGGGAGACTGAGGAGACGGCAGGAGGAACAAACGATGCACAAAGCGGGTGACAGCGCAAGCTGCTTTAATATGTATGTATTGCAGGTTGATGGTTGATTTCATTAGCAAATCTCATTGTTATGCATGGATTGTTCTCCTGCAGCAAAATGAATATTGCATTCACGCCGCCCGTAGGTTTGGACAAAAACGTTTGGATTTTTAACTGCAGCCTTAAGGAAAAAAACAAAACGTGTTTTATGAGGTTTTCCTTCCGTTTTTCTCTAGATCCAATTGATGGCAATTAAAAGCATTTAGCGCATTGTCATTCACTATAGATGAGGCCTTGCATAGAGAAAGAGGGTTTAATGTGTTTGCCCCTGGTTTTGTGTCTCTGACATGTTTAATTGTAACCAAATGCCCGTCTTTGTCTTTCAGAGTGTGTGTGTGTGTGTGTGTGTGTGTGTGTGTGTGTGTGTGTGTATGTGTGTGTGTGTGTGTGTGTGTGTGTGTGTGTGTGTGTGTGTGTGTGTGTGTGTGTGTGTTTTGCTCTTTCAGCTGGGTGTTTCTATGGAGGTAGTGTGTGGTGTATGCCTGTTTGAGATCGTGTGAAATAAGCGGTTGATGTTAGTGCGTGTGAAAATGTGTGATATTAGAGTGTGTTTTGTGTTAATGACAAGCCTGTATAGCCAATCTCAGGTTGTATAACAGGACTTTTGAGCTGTGCTCGGTCTCTGGTGAATATAGAGGTCTGTGTGTGTTAGTGTGTGTGTGTGTGTGTCTCAGAGGTATTAATAGCCTGACCAGGCACAGGAAAAAAAGACTCATGTTTTTCCATCTGTTTTCACAGGAAACAGTCAGGACGGATTATCTCTTACACACACACACACACACACACACACACACAAACTCTCTTTCTCTCTCTCTTTTTCTTTGGGCTAATGATCTGATGGCTATTGCAGCACATCTCTGGTTTTCTATGTGGATTATTGAATCATTTGAAATATGGACGTTACACTTTCCATTCGGATATTCTGGTTTCTCTGTCATATTCATCAGAGTGATTCAGGGAGAAACAAAATCATTTCTGGACTGATATTTTCTGTAAATCTCAGTGAAGCTGATCAAACTGACGGAGGTCTGGAGTTCGTAAATCAAAAGCACATAACGGCCACACACACTCAAAACCACCGTGTTATTTGCTTTCAAGCAAAACACACATTTTTGTTTGAGAAATAAGAGAGAGCTCAGACTCTCGGCCACTCTGACTAAAGGTTAGTCACACACTCGAACAAATTCACAGGTGGGAATACAGAAAGGTGTGTGGAGATGACTGTTCACTGGATGATTACAGCTCAGAGTAAGCACACCCAAACAGACACAAGAACAATGTGTGCACAGGAACACACACACATTCACACACACAGAGTGGGCTTCAAAGTCTGAGACCTCTGCTTCTATTTTGCATCAACATTTTGAATCGAGTGAAAATGTTACTGAAATCACAGTTAATCACATATATCAATATTTACTGAGAACAATATTGATTCAGATTAATGCATTGAAAAGTCATTACAAAAAGTGGCTTTAAAATTCATAATATAATTTGTTTACATAAGTCAATAACGGCCTTCTGTCTTTCATTTTAATTGTTGGTTTTGTACATACTGACGGACACCTCTTGCCATTACATCACATCCTGTTGTTTTTAGGGTCTTGTGCAATGATTGACACATTTAAGATTTTTTTATTTTTATTTTAAGATTTAAAAATTCTGTCATATTATAATAACAATCGGAGTGAAAAGTTAAATTGTGAGAAAATTAACATGAATTGAATGAGAGCAGCACTAGAGCTGATGATCATGATTTGAGAATGATCCAAAGAGCATCTTGGGCTTCAGCGGAATCAAGAACATCTGCACAAAGACATCAGTGTCACAAATTTGAAAATAGCCTAGTGCAAAATCTAAATATATCTTCATTTGTAGTAAAAAAAAATTTTTTTCCAGGTTTTAAATAAAAATCCTATAGTATTTTCAGTGTGGTCTCAGACTTCTGGACTCCACTTTAGATGCACAGACTCTCATTGGTCTGTTGATATCTTTTGCAGAAAAGGCGCAGATTGTGTCCAGCCATCTGCTATTGAAAGAGCACATGCTACAGTGTCTGTCAGTGCATGTGTTTTAGAGCGGAGAGATAGAGAGAGAGACCTGTCACATGCAGCCACATTCAACAAACCCAAACACTTTTGCTTCATATCATTAGAACAGTTTAGCAGATGATTATTTTTTTTTTTTTACTTTTTTTTTTTTAAGTGATCGCCTGTTGCTTCATAGGACTCCAGCACCAGTATGTGTGTGTGTGTGTGTGTGTGTGGATAACGGTCTGTGCCATTAGTGTGTCTCTGTGTGAACAAATACACACACGTTCTCAGTTTTTCTCAGTGATTTGCAGCATCGTAGCAGTATACAGGAAGTGCAGAATCGACTTGCGGTCAATAGTGAAAGTAAATGTGTGTGTGTGGCAGGGGGTTGCTTTGCTGTACTTAGGATAAAAAAAAGAAGCCAAATCAAACAAAACCATACCTTGGGGTAAGCTTAAAGTGACTGATAAGAAATAAATAATAAATTATGGTTACACTTTAGTTTGGGGACCAATTCTCACTATTAACTACTTTTAATGACATTTGCCTCAATAAACTACTAATTTGCTGTTTATTAATAGTTTGCAAGGTAGTTGTTAAGTTTAGATATGGGGATCTACAATATGGTCATGCAGATTAGGGTATTAATATGTGCTTTAAATATGTGCTGAGTACTAATAAACAGCCAATAGTAATATGCATGTTAATAAACTAGTTAATACATTTACATTTAATCATTTAGCAGATGCTTTTATCCAAAGTGACTAAAATAAAATACCTAAATAAAAAAACTCCTGGATAGTAAGAGGTTTGTGTGTGTGTGTGTGTGTGTGTGTGTACCTACTTAACCATATTTTGGGGTTAAATATTTAATCTGAAGTGGGCTATGTGTAAAAACAGTGTAAAAATAAAGTAAATAAAGTTTTTGTTTTTAAGTTGTAAAAGTACAGAACGTTTTCTGTTAGGGTTTGGATAACGGTTAGGTTACAGTATTTTTAACTAGCTGTGTATAAAAACAATAGATGTCTATGCAATGTCCCCATTTAGATAAGTAAAGGGGTGTGTGTGTGTGTGTGTGTGTGTGTGTGTGTGTGTGTGTGTGTGTAGCATTTCAAAGCCAGTCATTTTTTGTCAAATGTACAGAGACTAAACACTCTGTCACAATCAAAGCAGGAGACATGAATACCGTTGTAAGCTGTGTGTGTGTGTTTTTGTGAGATAGTCGTGTGTCATGTTCTCTGATAACGTCTTGAAAGGATCAGCACGAACGGAATGTTTAAACAGCGAGAGAATATTTACAGGTACATCTGTAAGACACACAGCTCCAACCTCTGTGCATGTTATGGAGATGTGACTGTTTGGCTGTCAGGTGATTTAGGAGACCATTAAGGGCATAAACCATCAGCTAATTTTACCACCACAGTCTATTACATTCATTAAACTACATCAGGATGATTCAATCAAATGCATCAAACAGGTCCATCTGTGGAGACGAGTGTGTGTGTTTTCTCTTCCCTCCCGCTGCTGTGGTTTTTCGTGAGGGTATCGGGTAATAGTATACTCTAAACTAACAGCGACCTGCGCTCTTCCCCTGATCTGATCGTCTGTAATGGCAGACACACACTCACAGCTCTCAAAGATGGCCGCCTCCATGAGGATGACAGTGCGTTTGTTGTTCTCGCTCCGAGGAGATTGGAATGTCAGGATACGTGAGCCGAGCAAGAGAGAGAGAGAGAGACGGCTGTGTTTTCTCTCGCTCTGTATCTCTGCAGGCTGTCTTCCTGGTTGTGAGTGAGGCGTGAAGGATGTGTGCTGCCCCTCCCCTCCTTTCCCTCCTCATCCTCCCGCCCAGCACTCGTCTGATTGGCTAAAGGGACAGAAATGGAAACATTATTCGATTCCGTCTCCTCAGAGGTCAGCGACCTCTCTGAACGCTCTAAAGACTGAGCTCAGCATTTGGCTGTGGGACGGCTCAATGTTAATGAATGTTTAAAGAATAGCTAAAAAGCTCAGAGAGAGAGAGAGCTAGAGGGAGACAACAGAGTCCATGTTAAGTAAAGTGCAAAGAACCCTGGCTGTGTACGGAATGGAACGCAACCCTGCTGCTTACTAGATAATGCACAGCATATACTGTGTACTGTCTAATAACATTTCAAAAAATATACGAAACGGTAGTCAGAGGTGGGTAGAGTACCCAAAAACTGTACTCAAGTAACAGTAAAAGTAATAGTCTGAATAGTCTGAAGAGTAAAAAAGTATCGGATAAAAAAACTACTCAAGTAGTTAGTTACTAGTTACTTTGGATCATATACTGTATAGTCTATTTTTTGTTTAGATATATAGATAAAATGTATGTTGTGTGTGTGTGTGTGTGTGTGTGTGTGTGTGTGTGTGTGAGAACAGCCGTTCAAAAGATTTGTAATGTTTTTTTAATGTAATTATTTCAGTGATGCAAATCAGAATTTTTATCAGCCTTTACGCCAGTCTTCAGTGTCACATAATCCTTCAAAAATCATTATCAATGCTTATTATCAATGCTGTGCTTTTTAGCATTTTATTCATCAAAGAATCCTGAACAAAATGTCACAGGTTCCAAAAAATATTAAGCAGCAAAACACTGGTAATAAATCAATATATTAGAATGATTTCTGAAGGATCATATGACTCAAAAAACTGACGTAACAGCTGATGAAAATTCTGATTTGCATCACTGAATTAAATTATATTTTAAAGTATATTAATATATATATATATATATATATATATATATATATATATATATATAAATTAATATACTCACGTGACCGCTACCGAACATCTGAACATAACGAAACAAATGCACTAACGCGAGTGTTCATTTCATACTCTGTGACAGCTTATTTAATGTATACAATTATGTACATTTGTATTTAATGTATAAGGTACACGTATAACAAACTGGTAATGTCATAGTGGTATCGTGTACTATAATAGAATGTAGCCTATCTATACCTGTGGAACCGTAGACAGCACACGCGCTGTTCTAACAGGCTAAAGATCTTCAGAGCTAGCAAACAATAGCCTTTGCAGATTTGCTTTCAATTGACTGTAGATCCAAAGCCTTCTTCAACGCTCTTGATGTTACAACTCTGAGTGAGAACCGCTTCAGACGACTCAGCGCGTGCAGCAGGGAACTGAACGAATCATTCAAACTGATACGCGAACCAATTCACTGGTTTACCATCTGGTTTGATCAAGCCTTCGAACAGTATTGACTCAAAATAATGAATTATTTGCTCTGCTTGACATGGGGGAAAAGCTAATTGCAATTTTTCCTGATTTTTAAAAAATGTATTTTTTAAAGCTCCAGATTTGCTGTGTTTTTGTGTAATGCTGAACAGTTTGCAAAGTAAATAAATTAATATTTTCATGTAGCAACTATTATTTAACAAAGACATTGAGCACATTGCATTGTAGGAAACAATACTCAGCGCAGTGTGCTTTGCTGTATATTAAACATTTTGCCCAAAAATATCTGGGTATTTCATGTGTATTTGCATACTATGCATGGTATACTTACCGCATCCTGCAGAAATGGTAATGATGTTCTGAACATGTCGATGTATCCTGTGAGCTTTGCAGGAGTCATGTTAAGTAACAGCTGATTGGAAAAGTACATTGCCTGGTTTAACCCCAGACAAGATGTTACATGTGTTACATCTTCTAAAAGCAGAGTAGAAACAAGTTAATCCCTAGTACATAACACAGGAGCAAAAAAGCCAGAGTTCTGCTCTGTGGCCGTTTTACCCTTCAGCAAGGATCTTAACCCCAGGTTTCTCCAGTGGGACTGTGGCTGTAATTAGTGTACTGTAAGTCACTTTGGATAAAAGTCTGCTAAATACAACAATTTGGTATTTTGTGCTTGCCCTTCAGGTTTGCTTCCATACCTCATTGGGGTGATGTGGAGTATAGGTTAAAGATCTGGGCTAGTAACCGAAAGGTCATAGGTTTGAACTCCTCAAGAGATAATTCCAGTGTATAGCACTGGCGCTTAACCTCAGGTTTCTCCAGCGGGACTGTCCTTGTAATATGACTCAAGTCAACATTACCAACTCTACACTCTTTTAAGGTTCTTTATTGGCATCTGTGGTTCAATGGAGAACCTATAACCTCCATGGAACATTCTCTTTCTACAAAACACTCTTTATAGTGGAAAAAGGTTCTTTAGATTTTCAAAATGTTTTTCACACTAAGAAAAATTGTTGTTTAGGAAACTGTTCTTTAGGGAACCAAAAGTGTATGGGGTGGTGCCAGTGCAAAATTGAAGAGAAATTATTAGCTGTTTTCCATTTGTAAATAGCAAGATCTATCATTTGACTTCCATTTTGTCATCTCCTGGGCATGTCTTTAAGCTATAGGAAAATAAAATAATAATAATAATAGCCTAAATAAAGAGTTTCACTAATGTCCCTGCAACAATCAGAAATTTTTACCCATTCATAATTCTTTGTTGTGAACTAGATTGACTCACATGGTGAACTAATCAAACGTCGTCAATCAATCAGTCAGTCAGCAGATCCTCGTTCACAAGCGAAACGCCCCAGTTCATTCAGTCTAGTTCAGTGCCAGTCCGAGACAGAATCAAAACAGCGAAGTGGGCATATTTGTTTAGTGGGTCTAACCAATAAAATGTGCCTTCACAGCCTGTTTGCTGAAGTCAGTCTACATAGGCAAGAAAGCAGGGAGTGAACTAGAATGAATTGTTCACTTAAAAAAAATTGTGCAGAAACCCTTATTTGTATGCTGTATAATATTTTTTCCACATTAGATGATCTATGTAAATTAATAAATAAAAAAAATCACCCTTCAATATCCAAAACTTTTCATGTGGAGGGAAAAGTGGTGTATGACCCGAGGTGCATTGGTGTCTTAAGCCCGGTACACACCAAGCCGACGCCGACAAACTAGTGGCGACGAAAGCAGACTGCGGGGTCGGCTCACGTCGGCAGCGTCTGGGTCCAAAGTTGCCCTGACACACCAAGCCGACGCTCAACACCCGACGGCCAAGTAGCACGTCCGTTCTGCGCCTTTCTCTCGCACTGGTTTGCCAGCTGAACAGCCAATCAGAATGATCAGATGGCCCGACTGACCGACGAGCTCCGACGCCCATTCAACATGTTGAATCGGCCGAAAAAAAGCCGACGAGGACCAACTTTAGCCGACAGCGCGGAACACACTGAGAAAACTTAGTCGGGCGACAAACAAAAACTGCCCGACGGCCAACCGTCAGCTTGGTGTGTACCGGGCTTTAGACACTTTGGATTATAGCGTCTCCTAAATGGCTACTTGCCTGCAATGTGTCATATTCTGAGCACATAAGAAAGCAAGTCTGAATATGGCTGGGTGTTTTTTTTGTTTTTTTTGACATGGCCAGGGTTTAGAGCTCCTTAAAGTCACCTCACATCACCAAGGATTGATTGTGAGCAGGATTTGTTTGGGGCAGGATTCGGTTTAGATTGGATTCATTCATTTGGAAACAGATAAAACAGGCCAATAGTAAGTGCTTGTGGTGCAGTCCACAGCAGAGAACGTCTGTTATTCCTCAAACTGAATTCTAAGTGTCTTGCTATCTCACAGAGAGGAGCTTATCAAAACTGTGTAGATGGACACAATGTATGAACACTGTGTGTGTGTGTGTGTGTGTGTGTGAGGGTGAGGGACGACAATGTGTGTTTTAAAGAGTGTGTGAGCATTTTAGCTGTTTGTTGTTTCCATTGTCACACGCAGCTGCTTCAAGGTTTATTCTCTCGTTTTCTCTCTCTCTCAGGCTTGAATTGGGTTCAGCGTCCACATCTGTGTGTGGCAGCTGTGAGGGACCTTGATTGGATGAAATGATCAGATGAGAGGGGGAGGACAGGGAAAGAGTATATAGAAGGAGGGATGAGGAGTAATCAGAGAGAACTCTGTTTCTTTTGATTTGTCTGTCTCTCACTGTTTCTCCCTTCAGATAAAGCTCAGTGTAAAATCATTTTTAGATTATATTGACCTCAGCCTGATTTTCCCTGCCGGTTTGTATTTGGCTCCGAAGGCGATTTAAGTGATTCTTCGAAAGAGAGAAATATTGTCAGAGCCATGGCCTGGCAGTTAGCGCACATAGGCATTTATCGGCTTGCATTTCCTGAATCTGTTGCACCTTTAGAGGCCATTTACACATTTTCATGTGAGCAGTGGAATGAAAAAATGCAGAAAAAGAAAATGTGAACACAGTGGTCAGATATGTCCATCTACTGCATGCTTATGTAGAAATAATTGAAAGGTAATGCAGTGGAATGCATTATCTGTGTAAATGGCCCTTTATTCACCTTAGGGATGTCAAAAGTACCAGTACTTCTGTATTTTGTCCCAGGCCATGCGATGAGGGTCTTAAAGGGCCAGGAAAGGGGAGGCTGACCCTCAATAGCTTTTCCCATGTATATTAGTGACAGCTATAACAGATAACCTCAATAAACATGACAAAACTATATTTGTAAAGAGTGCTTCTGTAATTCAGAAGTGGCCGAGTCTGATTTGACGGATGTGTGTAGGTTAAAGGTTACCAGTTAAAGTGTCACTCCCTCCGTTGGTTGTTTTGTAACGAAATAAACTCGATAAACTTCACAACCGAGTCACACAGTCCGCTGTTTGAGCAAGAGTTCCCTGAGGACAATCTCTCTCCCGAGAGAGATAGACGGTCGGATTTCCGCTCGAGTTTGTTCAGATGCAGACCTTCACTTGTTAACTCTCTCGTATTTGAGCAGAAACAGCTTTCATGTCATCCCGCGCTGTGGTTTTTAGCTCTCGCAGGAGGATGCAGTGGATGCGGGCAGTGTGTTGCACGGCCTAGATTTAGCGTGTTTGTGTGTTTACCTCATCTGTGTGTGTTGTCTTACCTCTCCGTGTTATTGTTGGGGGCTGTGAGTCACTGGATGTTAATCATTTCCCACACGGGCAAAGTACACACACACACGATCACAAACACACACGCTCACACGAGCAAACTGGCAGGATCAGCCGTGATTACTCACTGCTACACAGGGCTAGTTTTATTAAGAGCGTGTTTACAGCCTGACTTTTAGTCATTAGTCTCTGCCTGTAAACACTTCAAAATCTCATAAACAAACAAAGAGTGATTGAACGGCTGTAAATTGTGTTAAAGTAGAAAATCTTTTTTGGAGGAAGATTTGTAATCGGTCCAGGATTATTTTTAGCTACCATTAAACCAATGAAACAGCGCAATGCTAATGCTACTGTGTTTACATTTGGTTAGCAAACGTGTAAAGGCAAAGAGCAGGTGCCAATGAACCGGTGAGGGGCGCCCGAAGATCTCTCTCCTCCATGGCCCTCCGAGGGTTTCACACCGGAGGAGCTCCTGGTAATTAAAAGACAATTTTGTGAAATTGATTAGATTATGCTAATCAGGGGAGATAATATCTAGAGAAGACTGCGAGTGTGTTAGTGTGTGTATGAGTGGGTGGATAAGTGTGTGTGTGTGTATGGATTTGAGTGATTATGAAGAGATGGCAGTCCGGTCGCCATTTCAAACCCCTGAATCCACCACACTTGTGTGTGTGTGTGTGTGTGTGTGTGTGTCTGGAGATCACGCTCACGCCGCCATTTCACACAGCTCCGCTCGGCTGTCTCTGCCGCTCCTGAAATGTCAGAGCGATGTTCCCTGGACTAGGCGTGAGGATATGACAGCTGGCTGCTCACCTGCTGCGTGTGTGTCCGCATGCTGGGTGCTTTCAACTGATCCGGTGCCTTTAATGCATTCCATCGCTGATAGATAATCTCTGTCTTGAATAAAAAAAAAATAAACAGAATTGGTGTCCAGGACAAATTGTTTGAGATGAGGCAAGTCATTGTTACAGACTGACAATGGAACGGCCAATCAGATTCAAGCTCCCCAAGCTGACTGTCAGTGACCTTTGACCTACTGGATTTGGAAGAGGAACAGGCATTTTTCCGAGCAGCGGGCTTGATCAAAAAGTATTCATAGTTTGAGTTGTGTATAAGTAAACAACAAATAAATAAATAAGCAACGTTCATCTCATTAGATGCACCATGGGTGTCTTTATAACTTCACACACTCCTCACACATACACACACACACACACACACACACACACACACAGATTATGACTCATGCATGTTATCATCAGAGATGAACGGTCTTGCCTATATTTGGCTGGCAAAGCCACATAAACTTCACATAATTGGCTTTCTGTTGGGAAGGAACGAGCCGTGAGGAAGGCGCTCGGAGAGACGGAGAGAATGCATAAAGCTAAATGAAGACTATCTCTTTAAACGAACGCCTAATTATGCCATTACGTTAACTAAAGAAAGAAGCTCTGTTCTAAAAAGAACAAGGAAAAACAAAGACAGCATTTTAGGTGGAGAGAGAGGTGGATGGAAAAGTCCGAGATAGAGAGAGTGAGAGAGATGGTGCCTTCAGGCTTTATTTAGCTGGGACAACAGAACATGAGCTCATTACACACAAATACACTGTGGCTACTACACCTCCAGTGCACAACTACACATTTAATATGATCTCTCTGTCTAGGCTTTTAGACCCTCTCCTTTAGCGTGATCTCTCCATCCAGATCAGCACATCTTTGATGGAGCCTTGCAGTAACTGATCACTGTAGCTCAGTTTTAAAACCCTTTCTGCCTTGCTATCTAATGTCTAAATAGGCAGCTGAATTCTGGAACAGAAATGGAACCTCATAAGTGGCTGATTTGGATAAGTCTGTTCTCTTGGCTGCCATACACTCTCAGGAAAAATGTGTAAAAACTGTACCTTAAGGGCATAGCAGCTTGTCACCGGGGCAGTACCCTCTAAAGAATGTCTTTGTACCATATTTATCCCTGAAAAGTTCATCATGCTAGTAATTTAATACCACTAAATATGCACCTTTTAGGGGTAGATAAGGTACAAAGTTGTCCCTTTTAAGGGTTCTGCATCAGTGATAAGCTGTTGTACTTCTAAAGATACAATTTTTAGCATTTTTTTCTGACAGTGTGAATGGATAGTGCACCTCGGCATACAAATACAGCTAATATCTACTTGAATGGGTAGTTCAAGTAAATTTACTTTTCAAGAATTTTATATTAGCGATAACTGAATTACAAATTTAGATTCTCCAGTTCCAAAAACCTAATTAATTAAAACAACTGTATGTGTTTCAGGCTAGTCATACTAGTTGATGCACATGCACAGTCTAGTACAAATAAACCAGCGTTTGGCTCTTAACTAAAAGCTTGTACTCAAATGGTTAAATAACTTCCAGGATTCCAAAAATAAATGTGACAGACATTTTACAAAATCATGGCTCCACTAGTGAGGCTTCTGATGTTGTAGGTTACCTGCTGGTAATGCTAGTATGTCTGGATTGTATTTATAACACACCTCTGAAGTCTGAATACTTTTAGAACATATATTTTTTTTTAACAGTTCTTTATCATATGCACTATATACAAATTTGTATGCAGCTATTTTCTTTATGTAGTGTTAGCATGGTGTTAAGCACGCATAAATATTGGGTAAAAAGTCATGAAATGATTATCTATAATAAAAATTTCTGTTGACTTATCTGACATCTTTTTTGTGCTTGTCACAATCCATCAGTTACACACTTCGGTATCTCGGCGGAAATAGTATGTTATCAGGTTAGGTTTTCCTTTTCACCTCCTGTCTTATGAATACTGTGAGTTTAAAAATACTACTCATTTCACATAGCATTTTTCACCTACTATAAGTAGGCGCATTTGCACGCAAGTCTGTCAGGGCTGCGCCTTTAATGCCTTAACATGCTGTCTAGGTAGGCAGCTTACTAGGTTTTGGAACAAAGCCTGTGTGTGTGTGTGTCAGTGTTTAGGATTGAAGGATTTGGGCCAGTCCAGTCTGGTTTACCTCAGCTCACTCCTGCTGTCCCACTCAAACCACGCAGCCCCCAGAAAAATCACGCAAGGAGCTATTCTCATCTTCTCTCGCTACATTTCTGTCCTTTCCGCCCCTTCTTGCTCCTCTTTCCACTTTCTTTCCTGTCAGCTTCTCTTTCATTCTCTGGAGGGAGAGAGGCTGATGCAAACGGGTGGGCTGTGGTGTAATCCAGGGCCTGGGAAGGTCTACAGATCAAAATCCATGTTCCGTATCCTCCGCGTGTCCCTCGGCCTTGACGCCCCCCGACCCGCCTGCTCGCCTGCAGTCCTTGACGATGCCATCATACCCTCATAAATTCCGACCGCATCCTCCCTGACCCCACGGCTGACTCCTCCCACACACCGGATGATTGACAGCTCACGGCAGACCCACTGATTCCATTTAGTCCTCCCAGATTAGTCGCACGTTCGGCTCGTGTGTACACATTTCGTACATGCGTGTGGGATTCCTCAGTTTCCACGGCTTAGCCCACCTTTGTTTTAAAGATCAGGCACAGTAACGGCGTAATCCAACGCCTGATTGTCGCCAGAGCTCTTGGTAATCGTAATCGCCTTGAAATATTGTTGCGGTTGTCGCCATGTGTTCATCCTGGCACTTGGAGAATTCTCTGGAAGGCTGCCGGTACAGTCGAACAGGCCCAGACTCAGAGATGGGCGGCAGGGAGCGTGTTTGGGTGCGCAGATGTGGGCCGTTTTCTAGACTGGTCTGTCAGAGGAGGTCACGGCTGAATAAAAGGATCATATGACAGGGGTGTGATGCACAGAGCGGAGGAGGAAACTTCAGTGTGCGTTTTAAGCTAAAATTAGGCAGATGGTTAGACAGCTCTGGATTAAGTCTGGAGGCCGGAGAGAGAGAAAGAGAGAGACAGGGTGTGAAAGAGAGAATAACAATATTTAAAACAAAAATTGCTCGAGCAGCCATAGTTCTTGTTTAATTTGCAACTCTGTCTGCCTGTCTCTGAGACTGTATTCCTCACCACACACACACACACACACACACACCCTAGAACAACACACATGACTTGAGTAAATTGAACTTGACTGGTATTTAATTACGTGAAGTGTCACTGTTTGATCGTGTGTTTTGATTTATAGACTAGGGGTTGCACTAAAAGATTCTAGGTTCACCTCTAGTTGACGCTTTGAGCTTGTGTTAACTAGTCAGGGCCACATGACCTCAGTGTCATTTGTTTTATATGGTGACAGCAGGAGGAAAATTCCCCTGCCTGCAAACTTTGTCCCAGTGTTTTTGTGTTTTTATCTTTGTATGATTACCTGTCTAAAGGTCTGGGACCATATTGAAAATCCACGAAAAAAAAAAATGTTTCTCTTGCATTTGTCCCCCAATATCTAGATTAAATATTTTAGAATTTGGGAAAAAGAAAAAAAAAAGATTTTGCACTAATCAGATTTGTGACATTGAGCATATGAAATCGTATGGAAGGTCTGATTTTCTTTCTTTTATTTTATTTTTATTTTTTTTAATTCAAATTTTTACTCATTGTTACTCTAATATTATAATTTGTAATAACTTTTTAAAATTAAATTAGAAAAATGCTAAATAGTGTTTTCACTTATGGTCGGACTGTTGGACTCTACCTTATATGGGGAAAATGTGACAAAGGCGTGGAACTTGAGCAATTCTCATTCACATAACTTGTTACATGTCAACAACACAGCAGACTTCTGAGATGGAACAGAGTTCATTTGGTATGTTCACATACAAACAAAAGCTATAGAGAACTGCTCTGAGATCCCTAACATAAACAAAAATGTCATGCAAAGAAACTGTTGTTAGCATTGTCTGCATTAATTGTACAATACAAATATATGCAAGCTTTCATGGTTCACTTTTCCAACTTTTCTGGATGATTATTGGACTAGTAAAGTCCCACTATTTTGCTCTGTTTTTCATTAATCACTTTGCTCTTTTTAAAGTGCGTATTTTATTTTGTTAATGATACAAACATGGGATTTCATAATTATATAATTATATTATGTGTACTCTATAGAAAAAGTAAATTAAAAAAAAAA